>CM028136.1:935122500-935722500 GCA_016271365.2 Neoceratodus forsteri | reverse complement strand
ATCCCTTTCTCAGTCGGGACTGCAGCCCACGACCTTCAGGGTGCACCTGGCAGCTATCTCTGCATACCGGGTGCAGACTGAAATGCCGACAGTTGTGCAGAAGAAGGTGGTCCAGTGTTTCTTCAAAGACCTAGACCACCAGTCCCCACCAGTGCATGCACCACCACCACCACCTTGGGACTTGCTGCTGGTACTAGCAGTGCTTATGGGCAAGCTGTTTGAACCAGTGCACAGATGTGAGATGTCATGCCTGTTATGGAAGACTGCCTTCTTGGTGGCTACCACCTCCGCCATAAGGATCAGTGAGCTTCAGGTGCTCTCGGTGGAGTCTCCTTACCTGGTCTTCCACAAGGACAAGGTTGTCCTCTGCCTCCATTCGAAGTTCCTCCTGAAGGTGATATTGGAGTGCCACCACGATCAGGTTATTATACAATGGCAAGAAAATTTCCTGGTCTCTGATTGGTCAGTGTGTCCCTGGCAGAGTGAGGTTATCCCTGCACAACCTCACTGTATTGCTTTGGATGTCTTGGATGATGAGCATATAGATGATGACCATTTGGATGATGAGTTGGATGCCATAAAATCTACTAAAAACATATTTTAATTTTTTTATTTTGTATAACAGCTAGCCATTGTATAATAGCAATAATGCCCTCCAGGGTGTGGGTTGTGCTGGGATAACCTCACTTATGGGATGTTGGATGCATTTGGCCTGCGGCCTCATGCCCAACCTCCCAGGCGTGAGGTTATCCCAGCACAACCCACACCCTGTCGTGCATTATTGCTAATTAACCTCCTGGTGTACCTCACTAATCCCATCTCAGAGGCTGAGCACAGGCTCCACTCATTGGGCCTAAGGCAAGCACTCTCTTACTACAAGGAGTGCCTGGCTGGAGTTCAGAGAGAGGTTCGTCAACTATTTGTTACATACACTCTAGCTGCACCTGGCAGACCAGCATCTAAGTGGATGATTGGCAGGTGGATTGTCTCCTGCATCAACCTCTGCTATTGGTTGGCTGGTAGGGAGCCTCCCCATAGGGCTAAGGGCTCATTCCACCAGACATACCGCTGCCTCAGTGACTGCTTCCAGGGATGCCTCTACCCAGGAAATCTGCAGGTCTGCTAGCTGGAAGTCAGCACACAACTTAATTTTCCACTACCACACGGATCTTGAGTCAAGGCTCGATGCTGCTTCAAACCCCAGGAAATCTTTCTGTATTCTGACAAATGCAGTATGGTCTCCCCATAGGACTGCCCCAGAGCCGAAATGGTTAATAGAACCTATGCTGATAGTGGAATGTTAGGCTCGAGCTCGGTTTTCAGATCACTGTCCCTGGTTGCACTTCCTGCAACCGTCAGATTCTTTACTCCGCTTGCCTCAGTAAGATGTCTCCAGAGAGCTCTCCTTCACTCTAACTGAAGAGATTTATTTCTCAGTTTATTTTAAAGTCTGTTTACTTTATTTCGATTTTGAAGTCACTGTCCTTGGTTCACAGGTAGAATTAGTTAGAGTGGTATAGTTTTGGTAAGTCTTTTCGGTTCCTCCTCGGGTCTTCCAACCGGGAAGGAACCAATATTATTTTGAGTCTTTATTTAAGTTACATTTACTGTTTACTGTCCGGTAAGGCGTTTCTGATAGTTTGAATTACCGGGGTAATTCTCGGTTTAGTTCGGTTTTTCACAACCGATCAATGTCACAGACCAAGAAGCGAACAGGCCCCACAGGTTTCCAACATTGTACAGAGTGTGGGGAACCATTCGCAAAAGCAGATCCTCATCTTGTTTGTGTGTTTTGCTTAGGGTTTGACCACCTCAAAGAGGATTGCGATATCTGTAAAAACTTCCCTCAGTCAACGCTTGAGAGGCGCTTAAAACAACTGCAGAAGATGTCTGAGAAGGCTGCTGAACCAGCTGCAGACAAACCGAATTTGGGCCAAAAAGAACCGGAGGATCAGCCCTCTAACAAGGGTGACGGTTCATAAGCCAAAAAGAGACCTGACCCTACTGCTAACCCGGCAGCCACAGGAAAGAGAAAAGGAAAAGAAAATCATTCAGCGGTTGAACCGCAACAGAATACCCCGGTTCCAACCACTGAGGAAATAGCAAATGCTATTAGGATAATTCAGTCACTTCAACCAGTAACTCCGGTTCAGGTTCCGAAGCAGCCATATTTGGATCCCTCAGGTTCCACTCTGGTTCTCTGTTCCTTGGAACCTGAGTTGGACACTTTTGTTGAGCATTATGATGACAGTGCCGACGAGGATGAGGAAGAGGATTATGGTGAACCCATTGATCCGGATATTTCACCTGATCCTCATCGTCCTGACTCCCCTGACAAGGGAACCAAGGACTTCACCTCTCCATTTTAAATTTGTGAAACAGGTGGCTCAGTCCCTGGAACTCCCCACACAGGAATTAACTGATGAGGAGGAGGAACAGGACTATAGGGATACAATGGATGTTCAGGCTCCTAAAAGAGTTTTACTGCCCATCCACAAGTCCCTGAAGAAGCAGGTCATGAAAACCCTGCATACCCCAACTTCTGTTCCACCAGTTGATAGAAAGGTGGATAAGAAATATTGGGTGGCTAAGGGTGGGGCCGAGTTCCTGTTCGGTCATCCTAGCCATGAGGGTGTGGTATAGGTAGCAGCCTGTGATGAAGCAGGCATTCCCCTGGCTTCACATCCTCCTGATAAAGATTCCAGAAAGCTGGATTCTGTTGCAAAGAAGCAATATTTGGGTTCCTCCCTGGCAATTGGGCAGGCTTCATACACGGCCTATGTTGCCAGGTACCAAAGGACACTCTGGGACACTGTGCTGGAGATTACAAAATATGTGCCAGTACCAATGGCAGCATACAGGGAGGAAGCTGCCAAGAGAGGGGTAGAGGCCTCCAAGGTCCAATTCAGGATGGCAGTGGATAGCAGTGACACTGCAGCCAGGCAGATGACTTTTTCAGTGTCTCTCAGGAGATTTGCTTAGCTAAGGACTACCAGTCTTACCCAAGATACTCAGTCCAAAGCCATGAACTTCCCATGTGAGCCTTCATCTTTGTTCGGACAGCAGACAGAGGCTTACATGAGGAAGATGGATGAATACAAAGCAGCATACCAAAGTGCTGCTGCTAAGGATAAGGCTTCTACCTCCCAAAAGCAACATGCCAGGGGTCATGGAGCAGACCTTACAGACCATTTTTCCAGCCTCAAGCCTATCCACAATATCAGCAGCAGAGAGGCTACTTCAGAGGCAGGGGCAGGAGAGGCACCAACCGAACCAGCCCCAGCACCCAGTCAGCACCTCAGAACAAGCAGACACCCTGAGGAATCTGCTCGGGTCGCCTCCCTACTTCCAGTGAGGGGCAGGCTGACCTACTATCTCCAGGAATGGCAATCCATCACCACAGATTGGTGGGTCCTGGAGGTAGTGGGTCAGGACCTTGCACTCAGTTTCAGACTCAGACCAAGACTGAGGGCAAGAGTTTTTCAACCTTCCTTCCCGTCAGAGAGACTCTTACTAGAAAAGGTGTTAAATCTGCTTTCAGTAGGAGCAGTAGAGCCAGTTCCTCTCTTACAGAAAGGAAAGGGCCTTTACTCAAGATACTTCCTTACAACCAAGAAAACAGGGGAGTGGTGGCCCATATTGGATCTCAGACACCTGAACAGGCATTTACCGAAACCAAAATTCAAAATGGTCACCTTAAAAACAATTCTGCCAACCTTGAGGCAAGGAGACTGGCTGGCATCTCTGGATTTAAAATATGCCTACTTCCATATCCTAATAAGGTAGTCTCACAGAAACTTCCTCCGGTTCAGACTTCCATCAGGCCACTATCAGTTCAGAGCAATGCCTTTCTGCCTTACTTCTGCTCCAAGGGTGTTCACAAAATGCTTGGCTGTGGTTATGGCACACCTACGAAGGTAGGGAGTGACATTTTTTTTCCATACTTGGACGACTGGCTCTTAGTGGGGCAGTCTCCTTAGCAGGTCAAGCAGTCTCTGGCCTTGACACAGGAACTGTTGCAGTCTCTGAGGTTCTAGATAAACCAGCAGAAATCAGTGCTGCAGCCAGTACAGCTCCTGGAGTTTATAGGAGCAGAATTGGCTTCAGTCAGAGGAAGGGCCTTTCTTCCTCAGCAGATGCTCTCATACAGCTGGTAGGCTCCTTCAAGCCTCACTGCCTCAGACCTGCCAGGCACTTTCTCCAGTTGTTAGGCCACATGGCAGCCTCAACTGCCACAGTGTCAGGAGCAAGATTTCAGATGAGGGATATTCAGTATTACCTCAGGCATTACTGGCATCAGAAAAAAAGGTTGTCAAAGTTGGTTCCAGTCATTCAAATATTCGTGCAGGCACTTCAGTGGTGGCAGGATCTGGAAGACCTCAGACAGGGGGTTCCATTCCTCCAAGAGCAACCATCTATGGTGCTCAGTACAGATGCATCCCTACTAGGGTGGGGAGCATACTGTCTACGGGTACTTGACTCAAACAGGAGTTGTTGCACATCAGCCTGTTGGAGCTCAGGGCAGTGTTCCTAGCACTTCAGGCATTCACCAGCATGCTGCAAGGAAAGGTGGTCCAGGTCAGGACAGACAACATGACCACTGTGTACTACATTAACAGACAGGGAGGCACAAGGTCTACTCCCCTGTGCACAGAAGCTATGAAAATATGGACCCTGGCCTATTCCCTGAATATTTTGCTGTCAGCAATCCACCTTCCAGGGAAGGACAATGTGCTGGCAGATGCACTGAGCAGAATAAATCAGAACCATCACGAATGGTCCTTAAACAGCCAGGTACTGCAGTTGGTGTTCAGAAGGTGGGGCACTCCAGAAGTAGACCTCTTTGCTTCCCCAGACAACTACCAGCTCCCTCTGTAGTGTTGCAGACCCCCCACTGAAGGGCACAGTACCAGTGGATGCACTGGCTCTGGATTGGACAGGGATGTTCCTGTATGCCTTCCCTCCCTTCCCATTGTTGCTGAGAGCCCTGAACAAGCTCAGATCCCAGCCAGCCACAATGATCCTCTTTGCCCCAGATTGGGCCAGACAGCCATGATATTCCCTAGTTCTGTCTCTATCAGTAGCCAAGTCAGTCAGCCTACCCAGGAGGCACAAATTTGCTGACCTCCTCCCAGGGCAGGATCCTCTACCCCAACCTTTGATCCCTCAGACTCAAAGCCTGGTTCTTGAAGACCTAGAGTATGCAAATCTGAATCTTTCAGAGGGGGTAATGGAGGTCCTTAGGGTATCCAGAAAACCTGCTACCAGAAAGATCTGTACTTCTAAGTGGAAAACATTTTTTTCTGGTGCAGGGATAAAAACTTAGATCATACCCAGCCTGGGTTATCAGTAGTTCTTGACTGTCTTACCCATCTTCATTCCCTAGGCCTCAGGACCTCTACTTTGAAGGTGCGTCTGGCTGCACTGTCTGCTTATCTGTCAGCAGGTAAGTCATCCTCTTTGGCCTCTAATGCAGTGTTCCGAAAGTTTTTTAAGGGACTACTGCATTTGCATTCTCCTCATAGAGCCCCTATCCCTGTGTGGGACTTAAACATTTGCATAGCACAGCTTATGCAGCCTCCTTTCGAGCCCATGTCATCAGCTGACCTTAAGTATGTGACTTGGAAGGCTGTGTTTTAAGTAGCCATTACTTCTGCCAGAAGGACTAGTGAGATTCAGGATTTGTCCATGGAGCCTAATTTTGTGGCCTTCCATAGGGACAAGGTGGGACTTTCACATTAATCAGTCCATCACCCCGCCAGTCATCTTTACTGATCATTCCTTCTCAAGTGAGCATAGACTACATAGTTTGGATGTCAAGAGAGCTATTAGCTACTACCTAGAGCACACGTAAGGTCACAGAGGGAATAGAACCCAGCTCTTTTTGACCTATGTAGAGGTTGGCAAGGGTAAACCTGCCACAAAGAGATCCATAGCAAGATAGATTGTTATGTATCCAATTCTGTTATGGCAAAGTGGTAAGCAGCCCCGACAAGGGCTTGGGGCCCATTCTACTAGAGGGACTGCTGCATCAATAGCAGCTTCCAGAGACATTCCTCTTCTGGAAATCTGTAAGGCAGCTACCTGGAAAACAGTTCACACATTTACCAAGCACTACTGCCTGAACACCCAGGCTAGGAGTGATGCCAGGTTTGGCACAGCAGTTCTGCAGAGCCAGTTCCCTAAATAGGTCCTCTGCCTGCCTCCAAAGACACTGATTGGGTAGTCTGCATTTGTCAGAATACAGTAAGATTTCCTGGGGTTTGAAGAAAACATTACTTACCATAGTAATCTTGTTTCTTCTAAGGGAATCTTACTATATTCTGAGCTCCCACCCTTCATCCCATGCTAGGACCTACAGGGCTCTGCCCACTGCTGTATCACTGATGTTGGAAACCTGTGGTACCTATTAGGTTTTTGGGCATCTGTTGACTTGAGTTTTAGAGATGCCTCCTGTTGTTTGGAGTTTTTGTTACCCTGATAAGGGTATTTAGGTGTAGTAAACTTAGTTTGGATAGTTAGTGTTTAGCAGTTGCATGCTTTGTAAGAATCTGACAGTTGCAGGAAGTGCAATCAGGAACAGTGATTTGAAAACCGAGCTCGGGCCTAACATTCCACTATTAGCATAGGTTCTATTAACCATTTCGGCTCCGGGGTAGTCCTGTGGTGAGACCATACTGCATTTGTCAGAATACAGTAAGATTCCCTTAGAAGAAACAAGATTACTATGGTAAGTAATGTTTTCTTTTGGGACCCAAGTTCTCCAGAGCTTGTTTGCCGGATAGGGATGTGTACCTTGCCTCCACCTTCCAGAGAACTGCTAAGAGTCTGCATAAGTGTGGATAGTGCACCATATCCACCCCTCTAGAAATGAGGGTGCGCACTTGTAACTGTAGTTCTAGGAGTGGTATATGCTACACATCCACACAACCCACCCAATCTCCCCAGGCAAGTGGCACTCGGATCCCTGCTTCCAGTGTGCAAGATCTGACGTCACGGGGTGGAGCTGGGGAGTATACCACCTGGGTGGGTGGAAAGAGCTTAACTTGAAGACATGTGGCAGATTTAAAGGAGAAAGGAAAATTGCCTAAGTGTGGATGTGCACCATATACCAATCCTAGAACTACAGTTACAGGTGAGTAATCCTCATTTCCTGCCCACCTTCTTTTCATCACCTCTAGCCATTCTAGTGTGACCATCTGTGTTTCCAAAAATCTCCTTTCCTGTGTTTTATACCCCACCCCATCACCTTCCCTGTGACTAGATCTTTTTAGGTAAGCTTTTTTATATGCTTTTATTTTTTTCTTTCTGTTTTTTAAATGTCAGATTTCTTTCTTCTGATCAGACTCTGATTTTAATACTATAGAGCAGTGTTACCGGCAAGCAGGCCCGCCTTAGCTTCTCATCTGTTTTGCGTCTTGATTCCTGGATCATGGCTCGACTCGTGAATTGAAGTCTCACACCTTATGGTGGCATCAAGATGACTGTGTTCCTTGCTGAACACAGCTCCTCCTCTAATGTTTCCTGGTAGTCTGGTGGCCTTCGGGAGCATCTGGAGCTCCTCTTCAGCAGTTTCCCCCAACTGCATCCTAGCAGCAATGCTCGGAACTGCAGCAATTAAACTGTAAAATAAAAAGGGTCGTGGCTCAGACAAGGCACCTAGCGGGCGCTTTATTAGTGCAGTTACCCTGCCCCACCTGAAATGCACCTGCATTTGGCATGTACCAGTTTCAAACCCGGATACTCATGGGAAATCCTATCGACCACCTTACTGTACCCATGTTCCCCCTCTCAAAACCTCCCGTGTGGTACTAAAATTATCATTAACTGATCTCCCTGGCATGGAGCAGGATTGATGTGTGGTTTTTTGGGGAGGGGCCTCTGTCACTGCTTGAGCCAACATTTTGGATAAGATCTTTAGGTAAACATTGAGCAAATATTAGTCTCCAGTTTTGTAATCAGGATTTCTCTCCTTTTTTATATAACAAAAAAAAAATCAACAGGGCTCATGACATAGACAGAGGGAGGTCATCTGTATCCAGAACATGGTTATACAGTGTCACCAAAGATGGACCTAACTGGGGTGAGAAGGATTTATAGAATTCTGGTGATATGTCGTTGCTCCCAGGGGCCGTGGCCAGGGAGAGCCTTTTTTTTCCATTCTTTGGTAACCAGGTAAGGCCCACTAGGCACAAGTTTTCAGAGGCAACCCGAGAGCACTGGGTGATTAATTGACTTGCTCTGAGTCGCGCAGTATGCAAATGGTGATTGTGGGAATCGCACCCAAGTCTGCTGGATGTACCAAGCTCATTCACAGCTCATTACACTAACCACTGTGTTATACTGCCAGAGACTTAATTAACCTATTTACTGCCTCCAAAGTTATTGGGGGTGGCAACACTTACTTCACCAAGTCCCTCAGCATCAGGATGTCCATATTTTGTTAAAAAAAAAAAAAATCTTCATCTTCAGTGGCAAGGGGTTTATTCATTTCTGAGACATATGACTCTGTGATCCAGACTGTCTGCCTTTGACATTGTTTCAAACCTTGAAGGTCTGACAGGGATTTAATAATCTAATCCATTTGTTGTTGATAGCCTTTAAAGACATCAGAGGTTTGTTTGGAGCTCTGTGTGGCAAACTGTAACTCTTTAAATAAGGAGTGTGCTTTGTTATATTGTATTTGCTTCATTGACATTTTAACATTTTTAATTAACTCAGAAAACATGTTCTATGCTATTTTGGTATCTAGTAATCAGATTGTGTAATTGAGATCGTAATGACACATAGTTTTATAATGTGAAGTAAGGGAAAGGGGACGCTGTTTAACCAGTAGTCCTCTTGGTGGGAGTAGTGCCAGTAGCAGAGCACAACTCAGGCTTCTACTCCCATTACTTCTTCGTCCCAAAGAAGTCAGGGGGCATGCACCCCATTCTCAGCCTCAGAAACCTGAACAAGTTCTGCACTGAGAGAGGTTCAAGATGGTCTTCCTCAGGACCCTACTGCTGCTTTTCATGCCCCAAGATTGGTTGGCCTCGCTGGACATGCAGGATGCCTATCAACATATTGCGATCCATCCCTGCTACCACAAATTTCTCTGCTTCGTGGTTCTGGAGCATCATTACCAGTTCAGAGTCCTGCCCTTTGGGCTATCCTCGGCACCTCAAGGTTTTACAAAGTGCGTTGCAGTTCTTGCGGTGCACCTCCAAAAACTTGGACTCCAGGTCTTCCCCTACCTGGATGACTGGCTACTAGCTAGCACATCAGAACAGGAAACAGAATGAGCAGTAACCACAGCAGTTCAGTTCCTGACCTCCATGGGGGTTCTGTTCCATCTAGAGAAGTCTCTGCTTCGACCTTCTCAGCAGCTGCTCTTCATCGGGGCCCTCTTGGACATGACCAAGGCAAGGGCCTTCCTCCAGTATGACAGAAGGAAAGCCATCATTCTGATGGCAAGTTTCATCATGGAAAACAAGTCCATCTGAGCTCACTTCATGCAGAGAATGTTAGGCCTCATAGCCTCCGCAGTCTTCACAGTCCCTCCAGCGCGTCTGTGCATGAGGATGACTCTGTAGATGCTCAGCACATAGTGGTGTCCAGTAAGTATCCTCAGTCTTAACCCATCAAAGTGACACAGAGCCTCTGCTTTGATCACTTGCATGGTGGACACAGGAAGACCATCTCCTCCAAGGTCTCCCCTTCTCACCCCCAGAGCCTCAGGTGGCCCTCACCATGGATGCGACTCTGTCGGGGTGGGGAGCCTATTGTCAAGTTCACCACACTCTGAGTCTGGAGCCATACAGAGTCCCACTTCCATATCAGTGTCTTGGAAATGAGAGCAGTCCTGTATGCCCTTCGAGCTCTAGTGGACTTTGTCACAAGGTAATTCTCCTTCAGACGGACAACAAGTCGGTCATGTACTACAACAAATGGGGGCGCACACTCTTATCCACTTTGCAGGGAAGTGGTGGGAGTGGTGTCTGTAGCAGGGAGCCCTGATCCAAGCAGTTTACTTGCCCGGTGCTTAGAGCACTCTGGCGAACGAGTTCAGTTGAACGGAGGCAGATCCTCATAAGTGGTCCTTGGCATCAGATGTCATGCAGTCTCTCTCTGATGAATGAAGAACCCCATAGGTGGACCTTTTTGTGTCACCACTCAGTGCCAGACTGCCTCAGTTTTGCTCCAGAAATCCAGAACATGCATTTTTCTGTCAGGATGCATTCAAGCTGTGGTGGACAAATCGTTTTCTGTATGTATTTCTTCCAGTTTATCTGATTCAGAGGGTAATGCTCAACCTAGAGGCACACAGGGGTAAGAGGGTTCTGAACGCCCCAAGCTGGCCTTGGAAAATTTGGCTTCCACTGCTCAACAACTTGTCAATTGCTCCTCCTAGACCTCTTCCCCTGCAGGCAGACCTCCTGACATGGGGGTCTCAGGTTCATCCCAGCCTGCTTTTCCTTCATCTCCACGCCTGGCTCCTGAAGAGATAGAAGTGAGCAGGGACAAGGTCTCTCGGAGGGTCTCCAAGATCCTCCTGGCTGCTTGTAAGTTTTCTACAAGAAAGACTTACACAACCAAGTGGAGACGTTTTTCTGAGTGGTGCTCCAAATCCTGTCTGGACCCATTCCGATGCCCACCGGATAAGGTTTTGGAGTATTTGCTGGACCTTTCTGATGCAGGGCTACAGTACTTCTCAATCAAGGTCCATTTATATGCTGTTTCAGCTTACCATAAGCCAGTTCAGATCCTTGCCTTAGTGCAACTGCCTCTTTTTAAGCAGTTCTTAAAGGGTATTTTGCACACAAGGCTCCACGTCAGGAAATCTATCGCTGCCTGGGACTTCAACCTTGTCTTGGATATGCTTACCTGTAAGCCCTTTGAACCTCTAGCTACATGCGGCCTCAAATTCCTAACTTGGAAACCTGCGTTTCTAGTGGCCATCACCTCTGCCCGCAGGGTCTCTGAGATCTATGCTTTGGTCACAAACCCTACGTATACTGTTTTTAACAAGGACAAGGTGATTTCTGCTTGCACGCCAAGTTTTCGCCTAAGGTGGTTTCTTAATTCCATTTGAACCAGTCCTTGGTGTTGCTCACTTACTTTCCCAACTTCCAGAATAAGGGTGAATGCACCGTGTACCCTTCATTCTCTGGATGTTAAAAGAGCCCTCAGTTCTGTCTCGATGGAACTAAAGACTTTCAGCAATCCAAGCAGCTCTTCATCTTCTTCAACCCCAACCGGCTGTGTCAACAAGTTATGGTAAAATGCATTTCCATGTGGATAGTGGCTTGTCTTCGCCATCGTTATTCCATGGCACAGAACAAGTTGGAATGCCAGGTTTGCAACCACTCCACTAGAGTGGTGGCCACCTCTTTGGCAGAAATTAGCTCTGTTCCCATTGCTGACATTTGCAGAGGTGCTACCTGGAGCACAACGCACACTTTCTTTCTTTTTTTTCCCCCAACTTTATTTCTGGCTCCAACACCCCGGGGAACTCTCTCGGGCATCCACCTGCTCCTCCAGCTCTACCTCCGGGCCTGAAACTCCTCCTTACTCCTGGCACCAGCCCGGCTCAGGCGCCCCGGTGGGGCCGTATCCTCCCAGGCGCTCTATCTACAATTCAGGCACATGGAAGCTCGGCCTGTGCAGGACAGGAGGAGTCCAGCCAGTGGAGTGTGGCGAGAGGTAGGTGGTGCCATTGCCTATCCCTGGGGGGGGTGGGGATTTTCTGCTTAGGATTGCCCTTGCCCCCATCTCCCAGGCAGAGCCATGAGCATGCAATGACACGAGGGGACATCCGTCTTGGCTCTGCATCCCTTTCTGCATGCCCTGAGCGGTGCAGTACTTCCAGTCTCCACTGGAGGCCACTGCAGTGCCGGGCAGCCCCTGGAAATGCCCCCACCAAGAGAGGAGAGCAGTCCTCTGGACGCTCAATCCTCTCTTTCCCCTGCTTCAACCCTCGGCGCCACCGGGCTGGCTACAGGGCACACTTTCATCAAACAGTATGCTCTGGATGTCCATGCTAGGCAGCATGTTACTTTTGGTAGGACAGTCCTCGATGGAATCTTGTCCTGAGTGAGCTCCAGCTCCTGCTGCCCTGCCCGGGGAAGGGGGATGTATTTTTCTGAGCTTGCTACTCTAACCCATCAATGGGAATCGGTGGTGAAGATACAGTCCAGGAAGATATGAAAATTGTGTACTCACCGTAATTGTTGCTCTTACTTAGAGAGGGCTATTGCAGTAGGTAATCACTTGTAGGACTGGTGCCCCATGGCGTCAGGACTGCATGGAAACTTTTGCTAGCATTGTCTGATGGGGACCACCCACCAGATGTCACGTGACTGACGTCATTATGATCCTATATAGTGGCCGGTCCCCACGTCTGTCCTCCAGTTCTTTCCCGCCGTCAACCTGCACATGTCGGACCGACTCAAGCTTGTCGCCACAGTATTGAATGCCCATCCAATGAGTATTTGTTTTCTTTATTTTTCTAAGAGTTGTTTGTCATCCTCTCCAGATCAACATTACAAACAAGTGCGGTTCGTTCGGAGTACAACTGCTGCACAAAGACCAACATTCTCTCTGTCTCTTCTGTCTCGGGCCTAGCCACAAGGTCGAGGAGTGTGAGGCCTGCGCACACTTTAACCAGCCCAAGGAAAACGATGCCAGCAGGCTCTCGAGGCCCATATCTTGAAGGAAAAAATGGCATCAATGGAGCAAGAATTGAAGAAACTGAAGGGCGCATCATCCTCACCTGGGGATTCCCACAAGAAAAAGAAAAGGGACAAGTAGAAACACAAGGAACAAGAGCATTCCCTCCCTCCAGCAAAGACGCCCATGGGTCCTTTGTCGGAGGATCAGCCCCCTTTGTCCGAGAAGGTAAGCGCCCCTACCAAGCCTGCACTCCCACCTTCTGGGTAGGCCTTGGTCCCCCCACCGCCACTGGTCACGGTGGTGGTGGGGCCCTTGGATTCGTCCAAGGCTGCTGCTGCTCTTAGGCCCATCTCCACCCCAGGCTCTAAGACAGCAGGTGCGGCCGATAAGTCGCCAGTCAGGCCCTCTGAATGCCTGGCTGGGGTTGGTAAGTCTAGAGCCGGCTCCTCCGACTCCTGCGCGACCCAGGTCGATCAGCCGATCATCGGCCCCTCAGATCACCTGACCGCTATGTGTCCATCAGGCTTTGATGGACGCGATGCTGCCGGACATCAGTACCATTCTGGCTGGAGGACTGGGGTCTCCACAGGGTTCCCTGAACAAACCCCCATCGCGTGTCCTGTCGGAGCTTCCCCCACTATTGCTGGGGCCACAAGCCCTGATGGACAGTAACCCTTTGACGGGGTTTCCTGATGATAGAGGGCCGCTAGGCCTTATGGTGGCTTCTGCACCACCTCCAGTGATGTTGGACCCTTTTCCTCAATGCTCGCAGGTTCACATGCCTCCACCAGGACTGCCATCGGGCTCTAACCAGTTGGGTGCATCTCCTGTCATTCCTCCATCGGGGCACCCCTCAAGCTCTCTTCCGTCAGGGATTGCTATTCCTTTGGGAACTCCAGTTAGTCCATCAGGACTACCGTCAGGCTTTCCCAAGTCAGGACATCCAGCAGGCTATCCTCCGGGACTGCTGTTGGGCTATCCCCTGGCGAGGCCTCCTTCTGGCTACCTTCCGTCAGGACCTTCTACTTTCCCTCCATCAGTGCAGCCATCTGGTTACCCTCCATCAGGCCTTTCGTCTTACCCACAATATGGTCTGATATCAGGCTTTCAGACGCCGGCTTATCCTCCGTCAGCCCCGACGCAGGACCCTTTTTCATCTGCCTACTTCTCATCCAGCTACCCTGGTTCTATGCTCGCTGGGCTACCCTCACCATTACCCCCCCCCACACACAGTTTTGGGGGACATGGGCCTGGATCTGTGTTTATGCAACCACCACCGCCTCCCACTCCATCTCTTCAACAGCCCCAGGTAGATTTCAGGGAAATTCTCAATTCGTAGTGGACAGCAACCAAAACTCGGTTGATCTCCGAACTCGACAACAGGCATCATGCCCCACTGGGCATTGGTTGCCCAGCTCCTCTGCCTGTGGCACTTTTGTCGGTGGGCAGTCATCCTTCGATGTCAGATCATCTGTCTGAGCCTACGACTCATCTGGCGCTGGAGACTGTCACCAGAGAGCCAGATCCTCCTATTTAGGAAATTCCGGAGGATTCAGAGCCGGATTCAGACTCCTCGGGGCGGACAGCTTGGGTTTAGTAACCCCTCCCCATGAGGACCCGGTCCCTTGGGATTCCCCCAAGTCCCCACCAGAAGATCCCTCCTTTGTGGACCTCCTCAAACAGATGGTGGAGGCCCAAGGGTGGAAGTCAGAGGCTCTGGACCCTAAAAGACGAAGATTAGCAGAGCACCTGGACTTCCCTGATACAAGTCCGGTACTTACCCCACCCTGGTTGGAACCACATGAACATTTAGCCTCAGCTGTCTGACAGAGACCTTTCTCTATCCTGGCCATGACCAAAAAAGCCGACCAGGTCTACAGGACGCCTGAGGGGAAAAACCACCTGAGCATACAGTACATCCTAAAGCAGACTCAGTAGTCATAACTGCAACCCATGATAGATCTGCCAAGCCACAGCATCTCAGCACCTCACCCTCCCCGCCCCGCCAAGGAGTCCAGACAAATAGACCAGTTCGGGAAATTTGATGCATCCTCCATTCTAGCTGTTCGTGCTTTGAACTATGTCTTGCACATGCTAGAGTTCCAGAAGACCTTGTTCCACCAGCTCGAACCTGTCATTGAGGCCTTACTGGACTCAGAGTCAAAGTTTTCCTTGGCATCCACTTTAAAAATGGCAAAGGTAGCCGGACACCATTTTTTATGGGCCTCCTATGATGCAGTGGATTCCTTCTCTCAGGGTGCAGCCACTGCTGTGAGCCTTTGAAGGTACTCTTGCTTAAGAGTATCTGGACTAGCCATTGACATTGTTGGCTATCCAGGATGCCCCACTCGGGGTCCATCCTGTTCGACGGGAACACCCATGACATCATAACTAGCCTGCAGGATAAAGACACAATGCTTCGGTTGGTTCATACCATGTACTGTCCAAAGACACAGTAGCAAAAGTGTCCTTTTCGTCAGCAAAATAAACGCCAGATGAAGAATGGGCAAGCGCCCAAACCAGTTCAAGCATAAGGCTCCCATCTCTGCCGCCAGCCCACAAGCCAAAACCCAAAGAGCTGTGGGAGCGGCCCTCCCTCCTACTCCTGACTTGGTGACCACCCCCCCTTCTTCCCTGCCATCGGAGGAGCAAGTGGGTGGAAGGTACACAAGGTATTTGGGAGGCTGGGAGTCTATCACGTCAGACGCTTGGGTGCTTCAGCTCATGAAGCTTGGTCATATCCTAGAGTTTCGAGGAAAAACCTCCAGACAATCCACAGAGGGTGTGGTGAAGTTAGGCTGCACCCTCGTCTGTGACTGATGGACCACTTTTCTATCTCCTTATTTCCTAGCAACAGTTAACGCTTTTCTCTTTGCTTTTCTTCTTCTCTTCCCCCCCCACCACCACCATAGGTTGGCCACCTAACTTCCTACTAGTTCTCTGTTTTCATTCTTTTTCCATTTCCATCCACCCAGTCCCTGGAATGATGCCAAACACCAGAGAGGTGCTGTGTAAAGTACATAAGTGTATTTTGTGTACAAATAAGCATGAATGCTATTTTAAATAGGAATACAGTTAGTAAAGCCTTTTTAAAGAAAAAGGAGTCAGAAGTCCTACAAAACAATAATAGTGTCATGATTAGTACAGTTACAAGAAATCATAAAGGTATTTTCATAAATTCACATTATAAACTTGTTACCGTATAAGGTTCTATGTATAAAAGAGCTTGGTCACTGTGGATCAGAGATCTAGAAAGTCAATATCTGTGGTTATATACACTGTACCTTTAACTGAACCAGGAAGTCCCCTGAAATAACCCCTCCCTGGTTTTGAAACAACATGTTCAGACATGACACATGTCCAGACTTGTAAATGCAGAAAGGGTTTAGTCAGGTGACCCCCCCCCCCCAAACACCAAAAGATATAAATACCTCTTCACAGAGTTTACTTCAGTTCGCCCAGAGGGGCTCAGCCCTAGTAGAGGAGAAGAGAGGCAGACAAGCTGTTGAATACAGATGAGAAGGGTCTTAGGAGCTCTGTGATCCAGGACTGTATTATGGGAGAAACTACTGATGTTAAGTAGTGAATTTATTTGTAATTTGTTTTTCATTTATCATTTTTCTAACTTTTTTTTTTTTATTTATACTTTATTCCTCCTCACCTAGCCGTCGACCGCCCGGGACTATCAGCCCGTGCAGCTTCCACCTCTCCAGAGCGGCCTCGAGCCCTCCGATACCCGCTTACCCCCACGGCGGGCTAGGGGAGCGGGGGCACCCGCAGGCACTAATTTTGGATCGGAGGGCCGGCCTGGAGAGGCTAATTGAAGCTTCATGTAGGGCGGCCGACAGCCGTCCTTTTTCCGGGGGGGGGGACGTGCAATGACGTGATGACGTCTTTCCCGCCTCCAAGGCGTCTTTAAGTGTCGGTAGCTGTGTGACTCCCCAGCCTCCGCTCGGGGTCGCTAGTGCTCCGAACACTAACCCACCCTCCCCCCTGGAGAAGGAGAGCAGTCCATAGGCGCTCCATCCTTCTCCCGCCCGGCCCTCCGGCAGTCCAGGTCCGCTCCCCAACCCGGTCGCCCGGCGTCGCAAGCAGAAATCCCATCGCTAGGCCGGCGGGCAGCATTTTCTAACTTTTGAAAAATAAATATCACACCACAGTGTGTTTGAAACCTGTAAATGTGCCTCGTCCTATGTTTATTTAACAGGCTTTAGGATTACAACCTTTGAGTGAGGGACTCATTTACAAAGGCTCTGCGTCAGAAAAACAAACACTTGATACATATAGACATAGAATGGCAGCTAAAGGTTACAGTTTTTTTAGTTATACAGTATTGCAGAATCAAGATCAGCTATACATTGCATTAAACATGTTACCGAGAGCTGTAGTTTACAGTTTTCAAGAGAACAATAAGTTTGCTGATAGAGGGAGGGAGGGAGTAACAGGTTTGATATTTACAGCAAAGTAGAGAATTGGATACCTTGTGAGTGCAGCCAAAGGAGGCATTGCTAATAAATACTTTTTGGTAGCCATATCGGTAGGAGCTCAGTGGTGGGGTGGTCCCATAAGATGATAGAGAGATGACCCAGCACTAGCTGGTACATTGGCAGCGGCGTGAAGTGAGAATGTGCTCTTTGAGGGCTGACTTGAAAGGTCCTAATTTGGAGATGGAGGAGACGTTGGAGGGGAGTTTGTTGTACCAGGCTGGGGCCCTGTGTGGGAATGACCTTTGGGCGAAGGAGGTTCTAACCCTTGGGATGGATCACACCTGTCGGTTGGCAGTGCGGATGTTCACCAAGGCGTGGGAGGCTAGGAGAGAGGCAGAAACCCCCAAGGGGGTAAGTCCCAGGTGTATTTTCTTTGTGAGGAGACATGTTTGATAAAATAGCCTTTCATCCAGGGTAAAGAGATTTGTCAGGGCATATAGAGTACAGGTATGGGTACGCTTATCTGCCCCAGTGAGGAGTTTATATACTTTGTTTATGGCAAAGTGGATTTTGTGTGGTCAGCAGCCGAGTAGATAGTGAGCCCATAATCAACTAGGGAGAGGGCTGAGGAAGTGACAGCCAGATTAAGGGCTTCCGGAGGTAGGCAATCCTTGTGCCGATACAGTAGGCCTATATGGACATTTATGGCTGATGATACTGAGTGTCAATGTGTGAATGGAAGGAGCGGCTGGAATCAAATGTAAGGCCCAAGTATTTATATGTATGGACCTGTTCTAGAGGAAGGAGAGGATTGTTAGCTACGCATTCTTGGCCTTATTCAGTCGATGGGCAAAGAGCATAGTCTTTGTCTTTTTTACATTGACCACAAGTTTTTGGTCTATGAACCAGTTTTCAATCTGGTTAAATGCATGTTGGAGGGAGGACTGCAATACTGTGGGATCTGGGTGCGAGGCAAAAAGAACTGAGTCGTCCGCATAGAGTAGTAGGTTGCCAGAACAGGAACTGGGCAAGGTGTTTAGGTAGATGCTGAATAATAGAGGGCCGAGAAAGGAGCCCTAGAGAACCCCAGAGCGGATTAGCAGGGTGGTTGAGAGGGTGTTGTTTGTTATGACCATTTTGATCTAGCTGTGAGGTAACTGGTAAACCAGGAGACGGGTCCTTGGGACAGACCTATGTGGCGGAGTGTGCTTAAGAGTAAGGGGTGAGAGACTGTATCAAAGGCCTTTGACAGGTCGATTAAGACCACTCCAGCTAGGTGTTTTCTATCCAGGGCAGAGGGAATAAAATTAGAGAACTCAGTGAGAGCCGTAGCTGTACTGTGCCCAGATCCGAAGCCATGCTGCTCCCTGCAAAGTAGGTTATGAGCAAGTAGGTACTCAGTGAGTTGGGTGGCTATAATATTTTTGAGAGCTTTCGAGAATGGTGGGAGAATGGATATCAATCAATCAATCAATCAAAATTTATTTGTAAAGCACTTTTCAATAAATCAAAGCGCTGATACATAACAAGAATAAAACATCAACAATAATGAATAATAACATTAAATAGTAAAAAAACATAAAATAATCTATCCAAATGCTAGTGTAAATAAGTGGCTTTTCAGAGACCTCTTAAATGACTCCACGGACAGGCACTCTCTAATCTGACGAGGCAGAGAATTCCACAGGGTCGGGGCCATAAAAGAAAAGGCCCTTGTCCCAGATGATTGAAGACGAACCCTGGGAATCTCTAGCAATCCCCGGCAAGTGGAGTGGAGAGGGCGGTAGGGACAAAGGAGATCTTGCAGGTAGCCCGGTCCCTGACCGTGTAGGGTCTTATAGGTCAGCAGCGCGACCTTAAAGGTGATTCTCCACCACACTGGCAGCCAGTGCAGTTTGCGCAGCGCAGGTGTGATATGGCAAGTTCTTGATAATCCAGTCAACAACCTGGCTGCTGCGTTCTGCACCAGCTGGAGGTGACGGAGATCCACCCCCAACATCCCTAGATATAGAGCATTACAGTAATCAAGGCGAGAGGAAACAAAAGCGTGAACCAACACAGGAAGGTCATCATGCGGAACAAGGTGCTTTATCTGTGCGATATTCCTCATATGGTAAAAGGATAACTTGACAGTGGGCGATACCTGTGTTTTCAGTGTCGGCGCACTGTCAAAGATTACGCCCAGATTTCGCACCTGTTCAGAAGGTCTCAACTGGGTATCCCCTAATAAAAAACCAAAGGGGGCCCCAGGAGTCAACTTCTCTGCATGATGACCCGGGTCCACTACAACACCGGCCTCTTATCTGGATTTAACTCAATCAGTTCGCACTCATCCAGTCCTGAATTTCAGCGAGGCAGTTGTTAAAGACCGACATCAAGGCCATTTTGTTCGACACAAAGACATGATAGAGCTGAGTGTCATCTGCATAGCAGTGAAAACTCAGTCCGTAATGCTTATAATGTCTCCCAACAGCAGCATATACACCGTGAACAACATGGGAGAAAGCACAGAGCCTTGCAGCACCCTACAAGACAGAGCAAAGGGGGCAGAAGAAAAAATCCCTGAAACTACCCTTTGACTTCTGCCTGTGAGGAAAGAGTGGAACCATCTGAGGACTGTCCCTGACAGTCCACAGAGTAGCCGCAGGCGATCCAGCAATGTCCCATGGTCCACAGTGTAAAACGCTGCAGAGAGATCAAGGAGAACCAAGATTGAACGGCTCTTCCGATCTCTCGCTATTAGGAGATCATTATGTACCTGAACTAATACTGTCTTGGTACTATGCCTCTTCCTGAAACCAAACTGGAGAGGATCATAGACTTCATGGGTGGTAAGAAAGTCATTGAGCTGCAACGCGACTACTTTGTCAATAACCTTTCCCAAAAAGGGCAGGTTAGAGATCGGTCTGTAGTTGGCGAGGCAGTCAGGGTCAAGGAAAGGTTTCTTCAAAATGGGTGTCACGACAGCCTCCTTCAAAGACTCCGGGAACACCCCTTGATCCAAAGAACTCCAGACTATCCTCGCAAGGACTGGTCCGATCACATCCATGCACCCCACAAGGAGGCGCATAGGACCAGGATCCAAACTACAGCAAGTCAGTCGTAAACCCTGGACAATCTTCATGATATCCATGATCACTGGCTGGTCAAAATCCATCCAGGTAGACTGAGGGCATGTAACCCCGCATCGGTCACTGCAATGCTCATTAGAACGTACGCTGCGGATCTCCGACCTGATTGATGTCACCTTATCCTCAAAGAACTGAGCAAACTCATCACACTGTGTTTGTGAAAAGGCTCTCTGACCCCACAGACAGGCTGGATTGCACAGTCTGTCGACGGTCCGGAAGAGCTGAGCAGGTCGGTTTCTTGATGCAGTTATCTCCCTGGACAGGAACTCTGCCTTCTTATGGGAGATTACTGATTGATAGTCCACATAATGGGCCATCAATCTAAGTTTGTCATCTTCCAGGCCGGATTTCCGCCAACAACGCTCCAATCTTGGCCCCACTCTCCTCAGCTCCCTCAATGTCCGATCATACTAAGGAGACCGAGGGCAGAGGGAGAGGGAGCGAACGCGGACAGGTGCAGTGGAATCCAGTGCCCTCAGCACCACATTATTATAGTGCACTACTAAGGCATCTGGTTCCATGCACTCCATAGGCCAACTCGATAGGTCCAGTACCGCCATCAGACCCTCAGGGGTAACTCCCCTCAAAGGGCGATACTGGAACATCTCCAAAGGGTGGGTCTCATAAGGGGGGCCATGAAATTGAACCTTATGGGGTGATGGTCAGACCATCCAACTGGTTCCACCACCAGTCCCGTGATCTCCATCCCCAGGGTGAACACTAGATCCAAAGAGTGACCTTGAATATGGGTAGCAGCGGTAACCACCTGCGTGAAGCCCAACGAACTCATTAGTTGGAGAAAGTCTTGACCAAAATGCGAGAGTTCATCGTCGACCCAGGCAGTGAAGTCCCCCAGGACCAACCACCTGGAGGGCTCCAGCACCAGGTCGACAATGAAGTCCGTGACTTCTTGCAGAAAAACTTTCTCGTTACTGGGTGGATGGTAAACGAGCAGGATTCTGCAGCCCACACCTGCTCCCATGATACACTCAAAGGATCTAAGGGACGCCACTGGAACCTCCACAAGGCCCAATTTTGATTTAAAACAAATAGCAACCCCCCCCCCTCGATCCAACCTCGGGCGATGTATTACCGAGTACCCGGTTGGAACAGCTGACTCCAAAATGGGACCAGCATTTTCGTCCAGCCAGGTCTCGGTAATGCAAGCCAGGTCAGATGATTCAACAAGATCAGCAGTAATTGCTGTCTTGTTTTTTATAGACCTGGCATTGCATAACAACGCCCGGGTTGGATGAGAGGCCCTGGAGGAGCAGGCTACTTGCCCACTCTCAGTGGAGCCCTTGGGTATGGGAACCAGGCATCGCACTCCCCTGTCCTGGGCCCATTTTGCCCCAGGGCATCTCCCTGACCTCACCACCCTTATTCGCCCACTCCGCTCCCCCCCTCGTAGCCGGGGAACCCCCCCTCCCTCTCTGCCTCCTCCGTGCAATCCCCAGGGCACGGCAACGCCTATATACTTCGGGTTGCAACAGGGGGGGCTATCAAAAAGGCACAGGTCCCTCAGCCTAGAGGGGGAATAGCGCCTGTCCATGGATATTCGGTCCCAACACATAATTATCTAAATATATATAAAAAAACAGTTTTAAACAACCACTTAAATATAAATACAGTCACACCAGCGCTAATTTAAATAACTTAAAACAATCCAATTTCTCTTCAGGCCGACTCCTTAAAGAAAAGTCTTTAGGCAAGTCTGAACAGGTTTTATAAATTCCTCAAAAAGAAGAAGTTTGTAGTAGTTAAGGACAAAAGTCACAGTTTCTTCCAGTTCATACTTTTACTAGAAAAATGGAAGTCCCTCAGAGCTCTCACCCCTGAGGAATCTGTCCCGTGGCCTATCTCTCACATAGGCACTCAAACAGAAATCAAATGAAAATGATTTATAGCTGTACCATATACTCCATAAAAATAGAATGAAAACCAGTCCGCAGAAAATTATTCCAGCTGCTTAGGAGGGGATATAATCAGTCAGCCAGCAGTAAAGAAAACTCTCCCTAAGGTCATCCCTCAAGGTGTTATTTAGGGAAACCAGCCTATAACTGGATCTGCTTGAGCAGGCTCTCCAGCCTACCCCGACAGAAACCCACAAACCACAGGTGTCATGGGCCCATCCTCCGATAGCACCCCTCGAACTCCTGTGGCGGCTGTTTACCCCAGCAAACCACCCTGGGTTCAGGCCAACGTTTTTACCAATGGAGAGAATCCCCTAGATTGTCCCCCAAGGTGCTGCTGGGGAGATCAGTTAGTAATTAGGGTTCACACAAGCAGGCTCTCCAGCCTGCCCACTGTAAAGCCCAAGAACCACGGGCACTCTGGGGCCCGTCCTCCGACAGCACCACCCCCAGTCTACCCAACCAACCACCCCATCAGACTACCCTGGTTAGGGATCAAAAGGCTGATAGACTCACCCACTCCTCAACGATGGTTAAACAAATGCAACAGTCCCTAAGCCAAATCTTCCAGGAGTGAGCCCAATCGAGATCCCAATCTCCAACTGCGAACACGCCGAGCCACAGAGACAAATCCGGGTGGACAGTAAATTCCTATAATCAATCCACACAGAAGCAAGTCCGAACGTTCTTTAAGAAGAACAAAACCTCCAAAATAAATTCCTCAATAGAATGCTGCAGCTCAAGAAAGTCCATGCGTTCCGTGTGTTTTATGAACACTCTAGCCATGTCTGTAAATGGACTTCTTCGTTTAGTGTATCTACCATGTCAGTCCAGCACTCCAGTCAGAATCCATTCTTCGGGTCTTCAATTCAGGTTTTCTTTTTTAATCCAGATATCACCGACCACTACAGAATTAGTCAAGTTCCACACAAAAAAGGGTTTCCTCCTAACAGCAGAGTTCCGGTCATTGATACAGTCCGAGAGATACAACACGCTATCTGCAGACTCTATATACAGTCTTGATCTGGTAAGGGATTAAAATAAAACCGATGATAACAAATAAAACCTGCTGGAAGCCGCTAAAAAAACTAAAACGCTAGAGAGCTCAAAACAAATAAGCAAACAGGGAAACGGCACAAACGATAAAACAGCACAGCGATACAACGGCTAGCCCAGCATGGCTGCCCTTAGTGTGCTACTCCTGATCCTGGTTACTCCTGGTCCTGGGACGGTAGTTATTGGGGGAGGTGCTGTCACCACTCTTCAGTATTGGGGTGACTGTGGCAGTCTTCCAGGCTGCAGGGAATTGGTCCAGACTTAGGGAGTGGTTAATGAGGTCAGTCAGTGGGGAGAGGACTGTATCTAGTACTAGATGTAGGATTCTCATATCAAAAGAATCTTTGCAATAGCAAAAGCCACTGAGTGCTTTCATGAGAAAGGCCTTGCCTCATTGGGAGAGATCACCCTGAGATGGAAGGGGATGCTGGGTGTTAGGGGTGGGGTTGCAGAAGTGGGGTCAAGAAGTTATTGGGAGTACTGCAGGAAGGTCAGAGAATGATGAGTTGAGGCAGTTGGCAATGGCCAGTGGGTCGGTGGTAGGGACATTTTGACAGTTAGTGGGGGGTCGGGATTTGCCATTGAGTTCCTTGACATTGCCCCCAGAACAGCTGAGCATTCCCCCAGGAGCAGGAGGCAAGGGTCATTTGTAGTAGCCTGATTTGGCCTGTTTAATGGCCCAAGTGCATCTGTTATGAGCCGCTTTATAGGCTTGCCTGTCCGCCTGCATGCAGGATGTAACTGCTTTATGCCAGAGATAATCTCTGTGCTTTAGCTGTTGGAGCAGTGCAGGCGTGACCCAGGGGGCATTACATTTCTTGGATTGCACTTTTGCTAGTGGGGCATAGATGTCACATGCTTTATTAAAAGAACAGGTGGAATAATCAAGGGCTTCATCTATAGTAGGGGCCCGGGAGATGGGGGGCCAGTCTCATTGAGTTAAGTATTTTTTTAGTTTTGTGAGGCCTCCGGGTTGGAGACGACGCTGGGCAATATAGTTTGGTTTGGGTTTCTGCTGAAGACACAACCAGGAAAAGAGGATGGGTGAGTGATCACTTAGGGAGTATGGAAGGACCACCAGGTCAGAGATTCTGTGGGGACAGTTGGTGAGGAGAAGGCCAATCAGGGTGCTAGAGCCGTTAGAGGGGTTCACCCTGGTAGGTTGGCTGATCAGCTGGGTCAGGTCCAGTGCAGCGAAGGTGTCCTTGGCGTGGGAAGCCGAACTGGCAGGCCAGTTCACATTAAAGTCTCCAACTATGATGTGTTCTGTTTTGGGGGGGAAGCCGGAGATGTAGTTAGCAAGGGATTGTATAGCAGGAGCTTGGTTTCTTGGGGGGACATATGCGACAGTAAGAATTACAGGGTCTCTGGAGGGATCTGGAGTAAGTTTTAATGATAATGCTTGGGCACCATGGTCTAATGGAGGTATTGGAAGGGCTTGGCATATCATGGAGTCACAGACGTACACCCCTCACCACATTTGCCCATTCTGTCGGCTCTGTGAAGGGTGAAGCCAGGGAGGGCAACCAAAGAGTTGGGTGTTTTTTTGGAGAGCCAGGTTTCTGTCAGTGCTAGCACATCTAGCTGATGTTGCAGTATCCAGCAATGGAGACCTGCTGTCTTTTTGGTTAAGCTGCAAATGTTCATTGCAGGTATTCTAAGCCCATGGTGCGATAGGCTAGGGCTGGGCAAGATGGGGCCCGGGTTAGGATGAATATTTCTCAAAATTAGTAGGAGTATGACAAAGACTCTAAGGAGAGCAAAAGATCGTTGCCTTATTGTCAAGGATGGCTGCCGTCTAGTTATAGTGCGGGTAGTACAAGGGATGGCCAGGGTGATAAGGGTTGGAAAAGATAGGAATGTGATCCAGCATGGAGGTTGATGGTGGCCCATGACTGCAGGGAGATATGTGGGGGGGGATGGGGGACGCAAGAGAGGTAGTGGCAGTGTGGGTGGCAGACGGTGGTGGTTCATGGGGTGTGAGGTGTGAGAAGAAGACCCTTGAGGGGAGGGCTAAGGGGTCCGAGAAGTAGGATAGTAAGAGAGATCAGTAGGCCTGGGTGGTCTGCGTGACAATGGGTGCCCAGCAAGTGGCGATAAGGGGGCAGTGGCCCAGTATCTGTATAAGGGGGGCACTCCGATACCCATAGTTGTGGTGGTCTCTATGGCAGAGCGATAGGGTGACTGACTGTGGTTTGTTAGGGTGTAGTAATTTGCTTTAGGGAAGAAGGACCTAGGACGAAAAGTGCTTAGGGAGAGAGCAGTGGGAAGAGGAATGCAACCTCCAAGAGTTGTTGCCCTCTAGTGGCTTTGCAGTATAATTTGCAAATGGGGAGCAGTTGTATTAAAAAAGGGACAGCTCAGGAATGGTAGAGTCAAGAGCCAATAATAATAGGGGGAATAGCGTTATGTCTAATCACAGCTCAGGAGTAGGAGTAGTAGTAGTGCAGCCAAATGGCCTGAAAGGCAAAAAGCTCCAAGTTCAATCCCGTTGCTAGCTGTGGGCTGCTCTTCCAAATGCGTACCTAGTTGTAGGCTGAGAGGCAGGCGGGTCAGCGCAGAACAGCCATTGGGTTCAGAGCAGCTCCTGTGGCTTGAAGGGAGGAGGCAGTCACCCGTACTGGACAGGATGCCTGTGTAATGGAGAAGGGTCTGTTCATTTATTCCCACACGCTGTTACAAACTTGGTGTAAGAAGTGGGATAGTACTGGTTGTCCAAAGAAACAAGGGGGAGACCAGTACCCAGATACCAGCACTGGTATCCAGACATAGGGGACAAAGAGCAGGATGGCATACCTACAGGATCTGGTGGATGCCAAGGATCTGTTGAAGGAGGGGTTTCCCGGTGTGCATACCAGAGCCCAGGTGAGGAGGACCAGAGGGGAATTACTAACCGGATTGGAGTTCGATGAAACACAGAGGTGGACCAGCGCCAGGGAGAGGTGGAGCACTGCTGCCAGGTGCTGATGGGTTCCCAACCAGAGGATTTTGTGGTGGGGGTACAGGACCAGGATCCATGGTTTCTAGAGGAGGAGGACCCCCTGATGGAACCTTTGTTGCCAGTCACTATTGAAATCCTGTTGTTGCCCATTTTTCCGGGCTGCTGCTACTTGGAGGACGATGCGATGAAGGCCCAAGGTAAGACTGTTTCAGGATATTTACATACTGGGGTGAAGACAACAAGCTAAAGGGAAGACACCATGGTGGCTGAATGGACATTTCCATGTTTTGAACCCCCTGTGATATGGTATGAAATGTATGAAACGTGTAATTTTTAAAATGAATATAGCATTAAGGCTAGTGCTGAGTACTGTCAGTTGAGGGTACCAGACCATTGTAAAGGTTGAAAGGATACTCCTGGTATGTTACAAATAAGGGTTGAAAGGAAACAATGTGTTAGAATGGAGTTAGAGCTGGGTACAGCTTGCCCCAGAGAAAGTTGTGGTATAGGCCTGCACGGCTGCCCTGATAGAGGGGTATGGAGGAAGCTCGAAGTCGGCATAAAACTGCTGTATATTGCTTCCTTTTTTTTTTTAATATACTGATGAAAGTACGATAGTTGGTGCCCAGGATTTTGAAACGATGCCAAGTGATGGGTATGAAGGAAGATCGAAGTCAGCGTAAAACCATTGTATATTGCTTCCTTTTTTTTTTAATGTAATGATGAAGGTACGATAGTTGGTGCACAGGATTTTGAAAAGATGCCAAGTGATGGATTCTGAAACAGTGTTAAGTGATGGGTGCCGAAACGATGTCTATCGATGGGTGCTTGATATTACATATAAAATGTCTGAGTTGTAGTAACCAGAGTGAAATAGGGTAGACTGAAGTCCTCTGAGAGCACAGGTGTATACTGTGCTGAACTGTATGACAGCCCCAGGGTAATGTTGTGAAAGTATTGTTGTATTGCAGTAACTTGGTATGGTGGGCAATACTAAAAATATCTGAATTAAGGGACCCTGAGGTGAAGCTCTCATAGTGGGTGAGAGAAAGTTTCAACCAATCCCCATTCTTCTACTGTACTGTTTTGGTAGAATATTTATGACTTAGAAAGGGTTCTTGAAAAAACAGTATAGTTTTGAGAACTGTTTTTTCTTAAGGAGGGAGGTGTGTGGTGGAGTTAGGCTGCACCTTCATCTTTTCTATCTCCTTATTTCCTAGCAACAGGTAACGCTTTTCTCTTTGCTTTTCTTCTTTTCAAACAACATGAAGTCTTGCTGTATTCTGACAATATGCAGTTAGCGTCAGCACTTGAACTGCCCCGGAGAGGAAAGAGCTAACTCTGTGCAGAAGCATAGAACGTTGAGCTTGAACTTGGTTTTCAAACCTCTGTCTCTGGTACTTACCAGTGTAACCGTCAGATTCTTTACTCCACCTAACAGTGAAGTCGCTCCAGAGATTTCTCTTCTGCTTGGTTCGGTAGAGTTTGAATCGGCGTTTGGTTTTTCTAACAGATTTATTATTTTTTCGTATTTCCAGCCTCTGTCTATGGTACAGATAGTGTGGTAGATAGGTAGTGACTTGTGTTTTATTTTAATTCTGTGGAAATTGTTTTTGTTTGGTTTCTCATCACTTGGTCCAGTTAGGAACCAAACTTTTTTGCTTGTTTTAATTTTTCTGGGATTAATGTGGTGTTCCGGTGCCGATCAGTTTCAAAAGAACCGGACTTTTTCTGGTTCTTTCACAGAACCCATAACACGGTTTGTAACCGATCAGTGAGTTATTACCTGGCTTGAAAGCTTTTAAGGGTAATTGTTTAGGTTTGGCCATGTCTGGGAAACTCAAGAAAAAAACGGTCCCACTGGGTTTCAACACTGTACTGAGTGTGGGGAGGCCTTTGCTAAGGCTGACCCCCACCTCGTCTGTGTTTACTGTCTGGGGTTTGACCACCTGAAAACAGACTGCCAGATTTGCAAGAATCTTCCTAAAGCCACTCTGGAAAAAAGATTGAGTAGGCTGAAGGAAAGGGAGGCCGAGAAGTCCATAGATCCGGATGGCCAGCCCGGTTCGGTTGCGGCTGAACCTGAGGAGGTGCCTACTGACCTAGGTGATACCTCCTCTGGCAAAAGGAGGTCTGACTCTGAGGGGTCGGGTCCGTCGAAAAAGAAACGTAAGTCAGCCGTATCGGATCCAGCACCGCATACTCCAATCACTGATGAGATGGTCAAAGCGATTAGCATAGTTCAGTCGCTTCGCCTGGTTCCATCCAAACTGGTACCGCCGGTTAGGCAATCGATTCAGTCGGAGCAATCTTAGACCTCGTACTCTCAAACGGGGGCAGTGAGAGGATCTCAGATCTAGAAGTGGGTTGCCATCTGGGGACAAGTGACCATCAAACAGTGTGGTTCACGTTAAACTGGGCTACAGAGTCAAGCCATACAAAAGTGAGGGTACTGGACTTTAGGAGGGCTGACTTTGGCAAGATGGGAGAGTGCCTCAGAAAAGCACTAGCAAACAGGCTAGAGAAGGAGGTGTGGAGCAACAATGGGAATTATCAAAACTGCCATCACAGAGGCAACAAGCCTTTGTGAAGCAAATAAACAAATCAAAGCGAAGAGAAAAGCCACTATGGTTCTCAAGAGGGTGGCTGTGAAAGTCAGGAAGAAAAAGATAGCATTCCGGAAGTATAAGGAAACACAGAAGGAGCAGGACAGAGAGCTGTACCAGTTAAGGCAGAAAGAAGCAGGGAGGGAAGTCAGAATAGCAAAGGCCCAAACTGAGGAAAAGATAGCCAACTCAGTTAAGAAGGGGGATAAAACCTTTTATAGGTACATCAGCGAGCATAGAAAGACAAAGGGAGGGATAGTGAGGCTGAATAGAATGAACGGTGGGTGGGCAGAGGTGGACAGTGAAAAAGCAGGAATACTGAACGAATATTTCTGCTCAGTATTCACAAAAGAGGAGGGGGAAGTGCCTAATCCAATTAACAGAAGCACTCTTGATAGGGGGGTCGATCCCAGTCCTTTCACAGAAGAAAGGGTTCTGCAAGAACTCCTAAAACTGAAGGTGGACAAAGCAATGGGTCCTGATGGAATTCACCCAGAATTCTAAAAGAATTAAGGAAGGAACTAGTGAAACCACTGGCTACTCTTTTAATAAATCATGGAGGATGGTGTGGTACCGAGGACTGGAGGAAGGCGGATGTGATTCCCCTTCACAAAAGTGGGACCAAGACAGAGGCAGGAAACTACAGACCTGTCAGTCTGACCTCTGTGGTAGGGAAAGTGATGGAGTCACTTCTGAAGGAAAGAATAGTTGAGTACCTAGAGGTCAGTGGAGCACAGGATCCAAGGCAGCATGGGTTCACAGTGGGAAGGTCATGTCAGACGACTGTAATAGATTTCTTTGACTGGGTGACCAAAGTAGTAGACCAGGGAGGGCTATGGACATGGCCTACCTAGACTTTAGCAAGGCATTTGACACAGTCCCACACAAAAGATTATTAGTCAATTAACCAGCCTGGGAGTGGGTCCCAGGGTGGTAGCCTGGTAAAACATCTGGCTGGACAACAGGACACAGAAGGTAATTGTAAATGGAGTCCACTCTGAAGAAAGGGCGTTACTAGTGGGGTACCGCGAGGGTTCAGTATTGGGTCCAGTCCTTTTAATGTCTTCATCAGTGACATTGCAGAGGGACTGGAAGGAAAAGTATGCCTTTTGCAGATGACACAAAGATCTGCAACAGGTTGATACACAAGGAGGCGTGGAAAGGATGAAAAGGGACTTGGCAAGGTTGGAGGAATGGTCAGGCGATGGCAGCTAGGATTCAATGCAAAAAGTGCAAAATAATGCACCTGGGAAACAAGAACCCAGGGAAGAATACACAATGGGTGGGCAGGTAGTAACAACAACAAAACAGGAAAGGGACCTGGGGGTAATCATATCAGATGACCTTAAGGTTAGCAAGCAATGTGAGAAGGCAGTAGGGAGGGCCGGGGGTATACTGGGATGTATAGGGAGAGGCATCAGCAGCAGAAAACAGGAAGTTGTTCTCCCTCTGTACAGACAGTTGGTGAGACCCCATCTGGAATACTGTGTCCAGTTCTGGAGACCCCATCTCCACAAGGACATAGACAGGATAGATGCAGTCCAGAGGAGGGCAACAAAATGGTGCAGGGTCTGCAAGAGAAGCCATATGAGGAGAGACTAAAGGAGCTTAATATGTATACCCTTGAGGAAAGAGGAGAGGGGACATGATAGAAACTTTCAAGTACCTCAAGGGAATCAACAAAGTCCAAGAGGGTAGCATCTTTCAGAAAAACAGACTTGCAAGAACAAGGGACACAATTTAAAGATAGAAGGAGGGGTTCAGGGGCAATGTGAGGAAGTATTATTTCCAGAGAGGGTAGTGGATGCATGGAACAGCCTTCCTGAGGAAGTTGTGAGGTCTAAAACTGTGGGAGAATTCAAGAATGCATGGGACAGACATAAGGCAATTCTTGTGGGGGGGCAGGAAGATATAGGCTGTTGGTTAACTAGGATCTGCGGCCTATCCTGTAGGTAGGGAAATGGGCAGACTAGATGGGCCTAGCGGTCCTTATCTGCCGTCAAAGTCTATGTTTCTATGTTTTTATGAGGAGTGGGAGGGAGACGAAGTGTATCCCAAGGATGAAGACAAAGACAACGACTTTGAAAGTCTGGATGTGCCCATTGAACCAGCCATCTCCCAGACAGACCCTCCAATGCCTCCCCTCCCAGGCATTCTGAGTCTCCTTCACACTTGTTTTACAAGAAAGTTACTGAAACCCTCCAGCTCCCAATGGTCGAAGCTACTGAGGAGGAGTAAGAGCCTGATTTTGTCGAGATGATGGACATCTCAGAATCCAAAAAATTGTCTGTCCCTCTTCACAAGTCCTTGGGGAAATGGACAAAAAGATTTTACAGACACCTAATTCCTTACCTCCCGTGGATAAGAAAATGGACAGGAGGTACATGCTGTCAGGTACGGAGTTTTTATACAGTCATTGCAGCTTGTGACAGGGCTAACATTCCTTTGGCTTCACACCCCCCAGACAGAGACTCCAGGAAGGTTGATGCCATGGCCAGAAAAACAGTATTTGGCATCTTCTTTGGGACTCAGGCAAGCTAACTGTATGGCATACACAATCAGGTGCCAAGTCCAGGTGGGATCTGGTTCTGGAACTGGCTAAACAGGCCTTCCCACCCCCCCCCAGCTAGCCAAAGAGCTGGAGGAGGTGGCTGCTGATGGAATTGAGGCATCCAAAGTGCAATTTCATGCTGCTGTGGACTCCAGTGATGTGGCATCAAGAGTCATGGCTACATCTGTGTCTCTCAAGAGGCATGCTTGGCTCAGATGTACTAGTCTTTCGCAGGATACCCAGGCCAAGGCTATGGAGTTCCTTGTGGGTAACTCTCTGTTTGGGGAGCAGACAGAGGCTTACATGAAGAAAATGGATGAGTACAGGACCACCTACAGGAGTGCACAGGCCAAAGAGAGGCAAGCCACTCCTCAGAAGCAAGCCTTTCTACCAAGCTCAGGCTTCCTCTTCCTTCCCACAGAGGGGGTTCTTTCGAGGGAGGGGCAGGAGGGGGATGAGCAGGGCTGCATCCTCTTCCCAGTCCAAGGCTCCTGCCAAGCAGACACCCTGATTTGTCATCCTGGGTCGACGCCCCCATTCCAGTAGGAGGCAGGCTGGCTTACTACTTCCAGGCCTGGAAGTCTGTTACCTCAGACAAGTGGGTCCTGGTGTTACTAAGTCAGGGACTGGCCCTCTGCTTCAAAAAATTCCCAAAACTGAGGGCCAGGTCTTTTCCACCTGCATTCATCTCAGAGACCCTTGCCCTAGAGGCAGAGGTTTCTTCTCTTTTTGGCTCTCAGAGCTGTAGAGAAAGTTCCTACTCATCACTGGGGCAAAGGCCTGTACTCCAGGTACTTCCTTACCCCCAAAAAGACAGGGGAGTGGCAACCCATCCTAGACCTAAGGTATTTGAACAAACACATCACAAAACCAAAGTTCAAAATGGTGACTCTGGGAATGATTCTTCCCTTTCTAAGGCCAGGGGATTGGCTAGCATCCCTGAACCTTTCCATATTCCTATCAGGTGCTCCCACAGAAAGTACCTCAGGTTCGAGTTGCCTTCAGGCCACTATCAGTTCAGAGCCATGCCCTTCGGCCTAACATCAGTGCCAAGGGTGTTCACAAAGTGCCTTGCAGTAGTAGTTGCCTTTCTCAGAAGGCAGGGTATTTCCATCTTCCCATATCTGAATGACTGGCTACTTGTAGGTCAGTCCTCCGACCAGGTCAGGTCAGCTCTTTAAATCACTCAAGACTTGCTCAGTTCTCTGGAGTTTCTTCTCAACCTCCCAACATCTGTTCTTGAACTAGTACAACTTCTTACTTTCATAGGAATAGAACTGGATACTATTCAAGCAAAGGCTTTCCTTCCTCTGGCAAGGGTAAAGGCCCTAGCAAATCTTGCTTCCTCCTTTCAACCTTTGGTCTCTCGTCCAGCAAGACAGTTTCTTCAACTCCTGGGCCACATGGCAGCTTCCACTGCAGTGGTGCAAGGAGCTAGATTTCAGATGAAGGACATTCAGTTCCACCTAAGGTCCTTTTGGTCTCAGAAAAGAGTCTCTCACCAAATTGATTTTAGTAACTCAGACTCTAGTCCAAGCTATCCAGTGGTGGTTGGACCAGGACAACCTCAGACAGGGTGTCCCCATTTCTCTCTCAAGTCCCCTCAGTAGTCCTAACTACAGACTCTTCTCTCCTAGGCTGGGGAGCCCATTTGGGAGCCCTTATGGCTCAAGGGGTTTGGTCTCCACAAGAGTCTCTCCTTCATATCAATCTCCTGGAACTCAGGGCAGTTTTTCTGGCCCTTCAAGTCTTCTCAGAGTCGGTCAAGGGCAAGGTGGTGCAGGTCAGGATAGACAACACCACCACAGTGTGGTACATTAACAAGCAGGGTTACACTTGGTCCACAGCCTTGTGCACAGAGGCTATGAAACTGTGGTCTGTAGCCTATTCCCTTCAGACTTCCGTGATAGCAGCTCACCTTCCAGGAAAGGACAATGTACTGGCAAATGCTCTGAGCAGAATCTCCCAGGGACATCACGAATGGTCCCTGCACCCTCTCATCCTTCAGGTCATCTTCACCAGACGGGGCACTCCAGAGATAGATCTCTTTGCAGTCCCAGACAATCACCAACTTCCTCTGTTTTGTTGCAGACCTCCAGTCCTGGGGACTGTTCCTCTGGTTGCTCTCATTCTTGAGTGGAAGGGCACGTTTCTCTGTGCCTTCCCTCCTTTCCCTCTGTTGTTCAGAGTCTTGATCAAAATCAGATCTCAACCCTGCACAGTGATACTGGTGGCTCCATATTGGGCCAGACAGCCTTGGTATCCTCTACTGCTGTCTCTGGCAGTGTTACATCCCCTGTCTCTTCCCAAGAGATAGTCTCCTAACCTCCTCTCGTCAGGATTTGGTACCCCAATCTCCAGTCTCTTAACCGCAAGGCCTGGCTCTTGAAGAGTTAGAATATGCAGGCCTGCATCTTTCTCAGGGAGTTCTGGATATTTTGAAGGTTTCCAGGAAACCTTCCACTAGAAAAACTAATAATTCCAAATGGAAAAGATTCAGCATTTGGTGTTCTCAGAAGGGCACTGTGCCTGTTTCTGCAGACATTGCCACAGCCTTAGATTATCTGGTTCATCTTAATGGTCTAGGCCTTAGGCCTGCAACTCTGAAGGTTCACCTAGCAGCTGTCTCTGCATTCATTTCAGCAGGCAAGGGCTCTTCCCTGGTATATCATCCTCTTTTCAGTAAGGTTTTCAAAGGTCTGATTCATATCAACCCTCCCTTCTGAGAGCCTACTCCAGCTTGGGATCTTAATGTCTGCATTGCCCAGCTTATGCAGCCACCCTTTGAACCTCTGGCTTCGGCCGAGCCTAAATATTTAACCTGAAAACTGTGTTTCTGGTAGCTATTACATCTTCCTGGACATAAGTCTCCACCACTCATTCACACTAATGGGAATCAGCGCTGAAGGCACTAGGACCCATCGGGAGCAAATTTTTTTGCTGGAAGGTTGGTGCCTGAGATGGCACCACGAGGAGCGGCACCGCGAGCCTCAGCTCGTGTGGTAATGAATATCTCGGTGTTGACCTTCCAACCGCCTCGGTTCCTTTTTTCCTGCCGTTGAGTGCAATTCAGTGATGATGTCGCTCGCCCTCCGGGAGTCAAACTTCAAACTAGCAGCATAGTTTTCAGTTTTATTATTTTGTAGTAATATCTCGAATAAGTATCGCTTAAGTTTATTCTCATTTACAAAGAAGTCTCTGCCTACTTTGACGAGTCGACCATGAGCGGGTCAGGTGACGGTAGGGAGACTTCGTGTGAAAGCTGTTCAGTCAGCCGGGCTGGGTCCGGTCTGCCGCCTTCTCCGGAGGAGTGTTCCGACAACGGTCAGTGCAGTGCCCGAGGGGGCGGGCGGTCCCCTCGAAAGCATAAAAATAAACGGCTGCATTCTCTGCACCGTTCGGCCTCGAGCTCTTCTTCGGCCCATAGGTCAAAAAAGAGAAGGCATCACTCGAGGTCGCCCTCTGATATGTCTGCGCATAGACGGTCAGTTATTGGAGCTAGTTGCCGGTCTCCTCCTTCAGACCCAGCTTCTGTTTCTGGTAGACGACATCTTCGACATCGGAGCCCTACCCTGCCCTCTGGTAGGTCTTCAGATGAGCAGTTTCATCACTGGGCTGCTATTATGGAGCAATGGGCTCAGAGGTTGGTCCAGCTGCATGGCCCGGTCACTCAGGGGCCTTCGGGCTTCTTGGGAGACCAGGTAGGGCGGTTGAGCCTCCCTGGTCATGCGGCACCGTCTCCAGTGCTGTCGACTCCGCGCTTAGGTATTCCACCCCTCATATGGCTGCGGCGCAGGGGGCCACACCAATGCCTTTATCTCCTGCTCTTCTTCCTCCCTTCTCCTCAAATCTTGTTTTTCGAAGTCTTGGAGTGTTTTTGGCGTCCGATGGCGCACTCTGCGCCAGGATGTCTATCGGCACCGCCCTTGGTGCCGTTGAGTTACTTGGCACTGTGCGCTTCGTCGGCGCCATGTGGCTTCTCGGCACCGTCCTTGGTGCCATGCGGCTTCTCGGCACTGTCCTCGTGCCGCAGGCGCGTATTCCGCCGCGCCTCGCGGCTGGAATCTAGGGCATCGCCCATCTCTAGTGACTCTCCTTAACCCTTTTCCTTCCTCATTTCCATCTGATTTTCACTCCTTTCCTGTCCATACCGTCCCTCCTGGACTGTCAGGAGATGACATTGAGCCTGACCCAGACCTTTAGGCTGGGTGATGAAGTGGAGGAAACAGGGTCTATTCCTGCTGCAGAGCCTGTGGTCAAGAACCTGTCTTTTAAGTCTCTGCTGAAAAACTTGATTTCCACCCTTTCTCTCCAAACTACAGACATCGATCCTGGGAAATTACTAAGACTCCAATATCTCCATGTTCCGGAGATCCCTACGGATTTGACTCCTCCGGTACAGCCATCCTTTGAAACGCTGTCTCAAATGGTATGGAGTAATCCTGCTCATTCCTTTGGTGGCTAAATCCATAGATAGGAAATACTCAGCCCCCAAAGATCGACCCATTTTGGTGTCCCAAGCCTTTGCAGATCCTATTGTAGTTTTGGCAGAGAATAAGTTTGTCCTTCCCCAAACTACTACAGCTCGACCTATTAACAAAGAATCTCGTAAAATAGACACTTTAGGTTAGAGAGTCTTTGCTGCTTCCACCGTGGGTATGCGTATTGCTAGCTACCAAGGCTGTTTCTCTCAATATGAGTATATTCTTTGGCATTCGCTCAAACAGATGGTTGAAGCTCTTCCGGAACTGGATACAAAGTCAGAGCTTCTTCAGACCATTACCAGGGGTATAGAATCCAACAACCAGCAGGTTAAAGCGGCTATGGATGCTTTTGATACTGCTTCCAGAGCGGCAGCGGACGGCATTTGTACCCGCCGTCATTCCTGGCTGCGCACTTCAGGTTTTACGAATGACGCACAGCAGCAGGTAATGGCGTTGCCTTTTGATGTTGTGTATCTCTTCGGCCCTCAAGTAGAACAGGCTCTAGAAGCTACACAAAAGACTAGATCAGCCATTAAGTTGGCTCGACCTCCTCCTGTCCCCTCTCAAGGGGGTGTTAATAAACGCCAGTTCCATAACCGTTAGTCCTTTCGAGGCAGAGGAAGTTTTCATAAAAACCAAGCCCCCCAGCCTCAAAAGAAAATGCAGCAGAAGGCGCAAGGACCCAAGCGCCCAGACGCCACCTTCTGAGTTGTTGGCCCAAGTCCCACCTCAGCTGCCAGGTGGACTCTTCCTCAGCGGTGGGAGGTCATCTGGCACTTCTACAATCAATGGAAGTCCATAACCTCAGACAAATGGGTCCTCCAGATAATCCGCGAGGGATATTCACTCAATCTTGTGGAGACCCTTCCGGATCGTTCCCCCAAACGACAGCCCAGGCTGTCAAGACTTCAGTCAGACCTTCTCGCCTCTGAGATCCAGGGCCTTCTGCACAACAGGGCAGTAGAGGTAGTTCTGCTGCACCAATGGAACACAGGGTTCTACTCCCCTTACTTTCTGGTTCCAAAGAAAATCGGGGGCATGTACCCCATTTTGGACCTCAGAAAACTAAACAAATATCTGCCCAAGGAGAAATTCAAAATGATTTCACTAGGAACCTTGTTACCTTTGCTTCATCAGCATGACTGGCTAGCCTCCCTAGACATGCAGGATGCTTACCAGCACATTTCTATTCACCCGAAGCATCACAGATTCCTAAGGTTTGTGGCTCTGGGACAGCATTATCAGTTCAGAGTCCTGCCCTTTGGGCTATCCTCGGCGCGCCACGAGTTTTTACAAAGTGTTGTGCAGTTCTCGCAGTGCATCTCAGAAAGATTGGAATTCAAGTGTTCCCTTATCTGGACAACTGGCTTCTGGCAAGTTCTTCCAGGCAGGGAACTCTGGACACCGTAGCCATGGCTTCAACCTTTCTCACATCCATGGGAGTCCTGCTAAACCTCAAAAAATCGCAGCTGCAGCCCTCCCAGAAACTCCTCTTTATAGGAACTCTTCTGGACACTTCTTGTGCGAAGGCTTTTCTTCCAGAGGACAGAAGGAGCGATATCCTTCAGATGGCCCATCACATCGGAGAGAGCAACTCGGTTCCAGCTCTCTCGATGCAACGGATGCTAGGTCTCATGGCATCCTCACTGTTCACTGTACTCCTACCACACGCCTTCACATGAGAACTTCTCAGTGGATGCTCAGTACTCAGTGGTCCCCAACCACTCACCCGCAGTCCTTTCTCATCAAGGTGACAGAACCTCTAAAGAGGTCACTCACCTGGTGGTCGCAAGAGAACAATCTCCTAGAAAGGTATCCCTTTGCTCCTCTGGATCATCAGATTTCCATTACCACAGACACGTCCCTGATGGGGTAGGGAGCTCACTGTCAGAATCTCTACATCCAAGGTACGTGGACGCAGAACGAGTCCCAGCTTCACATAAATGTCTTAGAAATGAGAGCCGTCCTTTATGCAATCCGGGCTTTGAAGGACATTCTCTGTCACAAGAACATTCTCCTTCAGACAGACAACAAAGCGGTGATGTATTACATCAACAAACAGGGCGGCGCTCACTCTAACCCCTTATGCAGAGAAGCGATGAGAGTGTGGGAATGGTGGTTACAGCACAGGTCTCTAATTCAAGCGGTCTACCTGCCAGGAGTACAGAACAAACTGGCGGACTGCCTCAGCAGAACAGAGACAGATCCTCACGAATGGTCTCTCGACTCAGCCGTAGTTCAGTCAATATTAGCAGAGTGGGGAACTCCAGACCTGGACCTTTTTGCATCCCCACTCAACACAAAACTGCCTGTCTTCTGCTCCAGAAATCCAGGTCCTGGCATTTTCTGTCAGGATGCGTTCAGGCTGCAGTGGATAAAACGCTTTCTATACGCATTTCCGCCTCTTCCTCTAATTCAGAGGGTACTTCTCAAGTTCGAATCCCAGGGGGACAAAATGATTCTCATCGCTCCCTTCTGGCCTCGACAAATGTGGTTTCCACTACTCAACAGTATGTCTGCATCTCCGCCGAAACCACTTCCACTTCAGACGAACCTCTTGACTCAAGGGCCGGTTGTTCATCCCAACTTTAGGTTGCTTCACCTTCACGCTTGGCTCTTGAAGAGATAGAAGTGAATAGATTCAGCATCTCTCGCAGGGTTTCAGATATTCTTTTGGCTGCGCGGAAGCCAGCCACTAGAAAAACTTACACAGCCAAATGGAAGCGTTTTTCGCTCTGGTGCGCAAAATCCTCTTTAATTCCCTTTTCCTGCCCACCAGATAAAATTTTGGAGTACCTCTTGGACCTTTCAAATTCAGGTCTGCAGTACTCTACAGTCAAAGTTCACCTTTGTGCCATTTCAGCTTATCATGAGCCGTACTTTCCTTGTCACTGGCTCAGTTACCTGTGGTTAAGAGGTTTCTTAAGGGAATTCTGCATACCAGACCTCCTATAAGACGTCCGGTCACAGCCTGGGACATTAATCTTGTACTAGACATGCTCACTCGGAAACCTTTCGAACCTCTGGCTACCTGTGAGCAAAAATTTCTGACCTGGAAAACGGCCTTCCTAGTGGCCATTACCTCAGTCCGCAGGGTCTCTGAGATACATGCCTTGGTCACAGACCCTCCATATACTGTGTTCCATAGAGACAAAGTAGTCCTTAGAACCCATCCTAAATTTCTTCCCAAGGTTGTTTAAGAATTTCATCTAAACCAACCTTTGGTCCTACCCTCTTATTTTGCGGACTTCCAAAATGAAGGAGAATGTTCTCTTCATTCCTTGGACATCAAGAGAGCTTTGCATTTCTATCTAGATAGAACAAAAGACTTACGTAAAGCTCAACAACTGTTTCCTTCAGCGAGACCTGGCTGGGTCAACCTGTCGCTATCAGATGTATCTCAGCATGGCTAGTGGCGTGCCTTCGCCACTGTTATTCCATGGCGCAGGTAATGCTGGAGGGCAGAGTGTACGCTCACTCTACTAGGTGGTAGCGGCATCTCTGGCAGAAATCCGCAACGTTCCCATTGCAGATATTTGCAATGTGGCTACCTGGAGCTCAGTGCATACTTTCGTTAAACACTGTGCTCTGGATGTTCATGCCAGACAACATCTGTCCTTTGGCAGAACCATCCTTAATGGACTTCTGTCCTAAATCTGTGAGCTGTTGGTCTCTCCTGCTGCCCTCTCGAGGGATTATTAGCTCGGTACTCTCCCATTAGTGTGAATGAGTGGTGGAGACTTATGTCCAGGAAGATATGGAAATTACGTACCTACCGTAATTCTTGATCTTCTTGGACGAGTCTCCACTACTCATTCACATGCCCACCTTCCATCCCCCAAGCTCACCTCTGCTCTTTAGGCTGTGAAGACTTCGTTGTTGACCCTTCTTGTATGGGTCTTCCGGACTATCTTATGTCCGTTTTTTTTTAAATTTCTGTTTATTCCTCCTCTAGCCTGCCACCTCCGACCCTTCCGTGGAGACAACTAGACATCCACTGCCGGAACCCTACCCAGAGCAGACCCCTGGCCCCATGGAGCATGGTTACCCCAGGCGGGCAGGCGGGGCTCAAACCCTCGTTACTTACGTTTCGTCGGTCTGAGGTCTGGTGGGTGGGCACATAGGCAAATCGTGGGCACTGCCATGGTCCTCCCATCTTCGGCCGAGGCAGGCTTGTTTCCATGTTTTTCTCCCACCCCAGGCAGCAGGTAACCTCCCCGGCGTCATGGCCTTGCCGCGCCGGGCGTCCATTGCACCTTTCAATGGCCGCCCATCCCAAGTGGAGCTTACAGTTCCTCGAGCCTCCGCTCGGGGTCAGCCTGAAAGTGTCGGGCATCGGCGAATCCCTCCCGGAGAAGGCGGAGCTGTCGTTGGACGCTCAAGCCTGTTTCCCCCCGGCCGACCCACCGATGACCTGAGTCTGCTCCCGAACCCGGGTCGCCGGCATGGTGCGAGGTGTGGTGTCCAGCGCCTCAACCCTCAGCGCCACCAGGCCAGCATATGTCCGGTTTTTGTTTAGGCTATCCTTCTAGGTTAGTTAGGCTGCACCTCCTCGGAAAAAAAGGTACTGAGGCGGTTAGAAGGTCGACGCCGAGATATTCATTACCACACGAGCTGAGGCTCGCGGTGCCGCTCCTCGCGGCGCCATCTCAGGCACCAACCTTCTAGCAAAAAAGTTTGCTCCCGATGGGTCCTAGTGCCTCCAGCGCTGATTCCCGTTAGTGTGAATCAGTGGTGGAGACTCGTCCAAGAAGATCAAGAATTAAGGTAGGTACGTAATTTCCATTTCTGCCAGGCGGATTAGTGAATTACAGGCTCTGTCAGTCGAACCTGACTTCATCTCCTTCCATAGGGATGAGGTGGTCCTAAGAACCAATAGAAGGGTCTTACCTAAAGTGGTATTAGATTTTCATCTGAACCAGTCTCTCTTCCTGTGTTTTTCACTGACCATTCTTCTTCAGGAGAAAGAAGATTACACTGTTTGGATGTTAAAAGGGCTCTTAGGTTCTACATAGAGCAGACTAAGGCACACAGGCATGCTTGTCTTCATTTGTTTCTCACTTATGGTGAAGTGGGGAAAGGTAAGCCTGCTACTAAAAGAACTATTGCCAGGTGGATTGTCTCTTGTATACAATTCTGCTATGACAAATTGGGCAAACACCCCCTCCAGGCCTGAGGGCTCACTCGACTAGGGGTACAGCTGCTACTCTAGCTGCAGCCAGAGATATACCCTTGCTAGAAATCTGTAAAGCAGCCACCTGGAAAACAGTCCATACATTCACCAGGTATTACTCTCTGGACATCCAGGCTAGGAGTTATGCTAGGTTTGGCACAGTAGTACTGCCAAGCCTGTTCCCAAAGTAGGTTCTGCATTCCCTCATCCTGGGGGAACTGCTTGGTAGTCTACATATTGTCGGAATACAGCAAGACTTTGTGCTGTTTGAAGAAAAAAATTACTTGGCATAGTAATGTTGTTTCTTCTAATGGAGTCTTGTTGTATTCTGACCTCCCTCCCTGCCTCCCTTCTCATAACCTAATTTTTGGGAAGCGGGCTGGCAGGTACAGTGTTGCACCTCAGGGGTGTACCTTGTACCTTCCCTCTTAAGGGTGGGGTAGTTGTTTTATTGTTACTTTGGTTATGTTTTATGTGTGTGTGTGTGTATGTATATATATATATATATATGTGTATATATATAGTCACTACCTATTTTTCTTGGGTTCTCGATTTGAGTCTTTTGGGACCCAATGTGTTGCCTTTTGGCTATTTAGTAACAATTTCCATAGTTAGTACTTAGCTTTGCTTGTAAGAATCTGATGGTTACACTGGTAAGTACCAGAAACAGAAGTTTGAAAACTGAGCTCAAGCCCAACGTTCTGTGCTTCTGCATAGAGTTAACTCTTTCCCCTCCAGGGCAGATCAAGTGCTGGGGTTAACTGCATATTGACAGAATACAGCAAGACTCCATTAGAAGAAACAACATTACTATGGTGAGTAATTTTTTTCAACCCCCCACCCTAGATTGGCCACCTAGCGTAGCTCTTTACAATCCCTACTAAACTTCCTACTAGTTCTCTCTGTTCATTCTTTTTCCACTTCCAACCATCCAGTCCCTGGAATGATGCCAAATGCCAGAGAGGTACTGTGTAAAGTGCATAAGTGCATTTTGTGTACAAATAAGCATGAATGCTATTTTAAATAGGAACGAATACAGTTAGTAAAGCCTTTTTAAAGAAAAAGGAGTCAGAAGTCCTATAAAACAATCATAATGTCATGATTAGTACAGTTACAAGAAATCCTAAAGGTATTTTCATAAATTCACTTTATAAATGTGTTACTGTATAAGGTTCTATGTATAAAAGAGCTTAGTCGCTGTGGATCAGACATATAGAAAGTCAGTATCTGTGTGTAACCCCCCTGCAAATGGGGGTTCCCAAAAGACTTCCAGGAGCTTGCTTGAATGCTCCAAGCCTGAATGGTGTTTGGCGTTTAAGCCATTTATCAGTGAGTGTTTTAGAACCTCTGGTACTGTCTCTTTAAGAGCTGTCTGCTTGCAGACATAATTAGTTGTATGGGGACTGTGTGCTTCTCTGTTTGAGTACCACTCGAGCTGCTGCCAATTCACTCCATTTTGCAGTCACTAGGAGTGCAAAGGAACCTATCTGAAAGATGTAACTGTTTGCCAGAAATCATTTACAGTAATAATGAAATTACAGTTTGTCTAACCTACTTTCTTTGCAGTCAGAACTGTGTCTGCCTAGTTCCCCATTCTGGTTTTGAACTGCTGAACTGGACCAATCAGTGTGGGTAAGCTAGCTCTAAAATGGTGCCTTGGGCGAATCAGAACTTGGACTCATAATCTGAGCCAGCCACAAGAGGATTGTATTAGACAGTGACTCTGGGAGATGTAGTTTAGACTTCAGCGCCTTTTTGGACCAACAGCAGCAGTCTATTGTGTGACAGCCAATCCAGTCAAGAACTGGGAGGAACTCAAAGGAAGTGCCGGTTTTGTCGGTTGGAGTTTCAGTTGAGCTTTGGCAGTGAAGAAGGAAGGAGCCCTGTGCTTTTCAGTGTGCAGTTTAGTCAAAAAACGTGTGTAAGGCCCAGAGTTCGGTCTGCAGCTTGTGTAACTGCTTGTTAGGACTGAATCCGTCCTGTGAAAAGAATCAAAGGATCTCTGAAGAGTAGAAACCAGGCTCACCCTGTAGAAGACTGGAGAAATTATTGAATTGCACTCGGTCTGTCAGGAACTGAATCTGCTGTGTGTTCTCGGGTATTGTGCAGTAATTGCGATCGGGATAGAAGCAGCCTGCCTGGTATAGTACTCTCTTTTTTTACCATATAAATGTGTGAAGAGTCTCTTGGGAGCTCAAGAGTAGCCCTGCTGATATTGAAGGACCCTATCTTATTTGGAGGTCGTGGTACTAATGAATTACGCTCCTGTTGAATTGCCACATTAAATCCAAATGAAATTACTGTACTGCTGACTGTTTAATTTTCCTTTTCTCTGTGTGAAAGGGCCCCTACCAGCTGCCACGGTTTGGACTAGCCACTAGGGCTTGGGTACTCAGGGACAGTAACTGATAGGGATAGGCCTGTGCACAGAGCCATAAATAGATTATTAGAGTGATAAGCTAATTAACCTGATTTCCCCTGTCCTTGTTATATCCCCCTAAATAAATCAGAGCTGCTTGTTTCAGCAAAGTTATACTGCCTGAGGTATTTGTCTATGTTAAAGTACTGTACTGTGATTGTTGCACTGTATCTCATTTCACAGGAGGTCCCAGTGCGGAACCAGTCCTGGGGTAAGTGTATACTGTGAAGGTAATTCTGATATATTGTGTGGGCCACTAGTGGGAAGAAAGGGGGGTTGCAGTGTCCCAGAGGGCTGTGACCAAGTTAGTTTAACTATTGCAAACCCTGACCTCTGGGTGGAGGCACCCGCCATTGGATCCAGGCCCCTCAACCTGTTAGTGGCAAATCAGGCAGGGGTAGTAGCCCCTGGGATAGCGCCATCTAGGGGTTACATGTGGATACATACACTGTACCTTTAACTGAACCAGGAAGTCCCCTGAAATAACCCCCTTGGTTTTGAAACAACATGTTCAGATGTGAAACATGTCCAGACTTGTAAATACAGAAAGGGCTTGAGTCAGCGACCCCCCCACCCCCACCAAAAGATATAAATACCTCTTCACAGAGTTTACTTCAGTTCAGCCCAGAGGGGCTCAGCCCTAGGAGAAGAGAAGAGAAGAGAGGCAGACAAGCTGTTGAATGCAGATGAGGAGGGTCTTAGGAGCTCTATGAGCTCTATGATCCAGGACTATATTATGGAAGAAACTACTGATGTTAAGTAGTAAATTTATTTGCTTTTGAAAAATAAATATCACTCCACAGTGTGTTTGAAACATGTAAATTTTCCTCATCTGATGTTTATTCTCACACCCTGTGACAGAAGGTTTCTCATTATCCAAAGGCGCATATTCCCCCTTAAGGGAGGAAATCATGGCTCTTCTTCTCAAGAAAGCAATAGAGCCAGTGCCGGCAAACCAGCTAGGGAAGGGATTCTATTCCCACTTCTTTCTGGTACCCAAAAAGATGGGGGATTTCCGCCCAGTATTGGATCTAAGCAGCCTGAACCTCTTCTTAGAATACAAGATGTTTTGGATGCTGTTATTGTAAAGCCTTCTGCCTCTCTTATCCAAGGGCCAGTGGCTCTGTGCTCTGGACATGAAGGATGAGTATCTTCACATCCCAGTCTTCCATCCGCTCAGCATATTCCTCAGATTTTGTTTCCAAGGGGAGTATTATCCGTTCAGGGCTCTCCGTTTTGGTCTGTCCTCTGCCCCATGGGTTTTTGCCAAATGCCTGGCGCTTGTGGCAGGGACCTTGTGGTGTCAGGTGCATGATATTTTTCCCTACCTCGACAATTGGCTCATAGTGGCCCCGTCGAGAGAGGAATTGGAAGCTTCCCTATCCGTTACCCTGCACCTATTCGAACACTTGGGTATCACAGTCCATTACCCCGAGCCTCAACTTGCTCCATCCCAACGCCTCCAGTTTATTGAGGTGGTTCTGGACACAGTGCAGGGCATGGCCTTTCTCACCTTGGACAGGGTAGATACCCTGATGGGTCAGGCCAAGATGGTTTCTGCCAGCCGTCATAGCTCGGCCAGGACAGTCCTCCATTTTCTTGGCCTCATGGCAGAAGCTGTCACCATGATCCATTTGGCCAGACTCCACATGCGGATTTCTAGTGGACTCTGAGCTCTCAATGGGATCAAAGGTAAGACTGTTTAGATTGCCCTATCCTCATTTCCACCCCAATGCAACAGGACCTGTTGGGGTGACAGGACCCCAGCAAACTTTTGCTGGGAGCTCCTTTTCAGACCCCTCCCCACTCCCAAGTACTGACTACAGATGCATCGGGACAAGGTTGGGGTGCCCATCTGGGATCCCACAGAACCCAGGGTCTGTGGTCCCTTGTGGAATCACACTTGCACATAAACATGCTGGAGAGGAGAGTAGTGCTTTATGCTCTTCAGGCCTTTCAGCACGTACTTCTTCACAAATTACTCCTGATTCTGACAGACGTGTGTGGTGTGGTGGTACATCAACAAGCAGGTGGGCACCTGCTCATATCCTCTTTGCAGAGAAGTGATGCGGGTCTGCAACTGGGCAGTTCTGCACAGATTATGTCTAAGAGTGATTCACATCCCAGGAGTGCAGAACATTCTCGCCGACAGTCTCAGCCACACCAGGGTAAGGGCCCACGAATGGGAGCTAAAGCAAGAAGTGATAGATTACATCTTCAATCTGTGGGGTCATCCAGAGCTGGATATGTTCGCAGCCCCATCAAACTCAAAACTTCCCAAGTTTTGCTCACTCGTTCCCGGGCATGGTGTTTTCTGGCTAGACGCATTGTCACTTTCTTGGACAGGGAGATTTTTTTAGGCATTCTCTTCCTTTCCAATCCTGCAGAGGGTTTTGACCAACAGAAGGAGCGCAAATGAGTTTGATAGCTCCATTTTGGCCGTGACAAATATGGTTCCCTCCACTTCAGCCTCTCTTGAAGATCTACTATTACGGTAAGTGCTTACGTAACTGTACCATCTTCTTGGATCAGCTTCACCACTGATTCACACGCCCACCCACCATATCCGGACATACACTCCTATTCTTGGTCTTCACTTCCCCCTTTGTTTTGGTTTGGGTTGTGAAGATGCGGCTTTCTTGTTTTGACACTTCTTTTACAGATCACAATGGCTATCCTTATGCCCTTTTAGGTTACGTGTTTTTACTTGGGTTATGTTACACCTCCTCAGTCAGCTTCTCTGAAAAAGCTATGAGAGTTAGTTGTCTAATTAGCAATGTGCAATGATTTGTTCAGTACCCTTCATTTAAAATGAAATGGAATTTAAGATTAACGAGCATCATGCAATTGCTGTATTTAATGAATTAGTGGAGCACAGCTCAAAATATATATGTAACTTACATTGCATGCTCTGGATTTTCATGCTGCTGATTTATTTAATCTTTAGATATTTGAAAGAATTAAATATAGTGGGTGCTTTGTATTTAATTACACTGAAATAAATACAAATGTTATGATTGGGATAGGCCTTTTGTAATGTCATTGAAATGGGGGAAAAGTGTTTCAGATTAATGAACACTACTATATATGGGTAACTTAAGTACTCATTTGGGGTAATCACTCTCACCTTGATAGAAGTTTATTTTAAACAAGTTTGGTACCTGGCTACGTGCATAATTGTCACAGCCAAGCTGCATGTTCACCTTTGGTTCATGCTAATTTTAATTGACTTAATTGTTTCATGTGTATATAGAAAGGTGAAGGCAAATATTTGTGTTACTCTGAAGCAAGAGAGTGCCCTTGCGAAACGTTAGTCGGTTTTTTGCTCCTGTCTTGAGCTTTGTGCTGCAGTATTAAATAGAAAAATGGCTACTTAATGAAATGTATCCCTCTCATGTATTTGCTGTGTAGCGGGTGCTCATTTTATTTTTTGCCTTTATACCTCCTCAGTAAAAAAGGTACTGAGACGGATGAGGGTCGTTGCCAAGATAGGATATGCAGTGTGAGCTAATCTGGTGGTGCCACGCATGCACGCATCCTACCTCGGTGCTGGCCCTCCTGAAGATTTTTGGTTCCCACAGGGTCCTAGCACCTCCAACTTAGAACCCATCAGTGTGACTCAATGGTGAAGATGGTCCAAGATCATCAACAGTTATGGTGAATATACGTAATTTTCATTTCTTTTCCATAGTATCAAATTGTGATGTCTGCCGCAAACGAGCAGCCAAAACAGATGATATAGGAGATGTTGATTTTATCAACGAATTAAGAAAATAGATTAAATACAAGACAGAATGTGTCCAAATACAGTGTTTTGTCGGAATTTCCCCTGAAACGTCAGGGGAAAATGAGGGCACATCAGCATAGGTCTCCAGATTGTAAAGACAGTTTGGAGTGGCTCCTATGAAGGCTTGAAAATAGTAACTAGACTAGCCAAAAAGTATTCCTCGCTCCTGGCTCACAACTTTATTTATTTATTTATTTATTAGAAAGTCAGATTTACAGCCTTTGAGTCATAGACTCATTTACAAAGGCACCTTGTCGCAGGGATGGTAGGCAGTGTGTGATTCATCATGGGTAACAATACAGGTGCAGTACACAAAATTATAGGTGCAGTATTATATAGTTGACAAACAGGAGTTTACAAAGTAGTGAGTAACGCTAATATAGTTTGGTGCTGCCCTGGAGAACCAGGGTTACCGCGGGGTAAAAAAAAAAAAAAAGGCAGAAATTCAGAAACCTGTCAAGAGTACAACTAGAGATATATGTTCAGGAAGATTTGTTTATCCCTTTTTTGATCATTACTCTCTGCCTTTCAGATGAACCCAAAGCTGCGTCCTTCATTAGCAGAAATTGTTAAAGAACTAGAGGAAATTTTAAACCGCCTGAAAACTGAAGAATCCGATAGAGAGCGGCTCCATGGCAGTGCTGAGAGCATTGGTCGAAAACCAGCCACTATCTCAAAAGGTAACCACATTAGATAAATTAAGGCTGTGCTGCAGAGATCTCCTTTGTGCAGTGTTTAAGGGGCTCAGACAAGCTGCAAGAAATGTCTGTGACTTCCCTACACAGTCAAGGGGAGGGACCCCTGTGTTCTTCCTCCGTATTGGAGGTCTCCACAGATTTGTGGCATAATAGTATGGGACATGCTTAACACTGATGAACATAAAACTGACTTCAGAACCATGTACAGTACAGTGCAGGGTCTGTAGGTGGCACCAGCTCTTTGACCAGATACTGGTAGATTTTGTATCAAGCCATTAAAATGTTCCTTTATCCCTGCTGGCTTGTACTAGAGGAGGTAACATTTGCATGTAGAACCATTCGTTACCAACTACAAGACTGGTAAATAATTAAGCCATAATGCACGACAGGGTGTGTTGTCACAATGGAATAACGTCACACCACAGGTGATTGGGCACAAGATCGCAGGCTGAGTGCATCCAACACCTGAGAAGTGACATCCCCACGAGATGCACCCTAGAGCTTGTTACTGCAGTTATAAAATTACTTGATTATTTAAAAAAAATAGGAATGAGGTAAAAAAATACATTTTTAAAATTGATTTTTAATTGCTTTTTCAATAAACGTGATGTGCTGGGGTCACATCCCTGTTGAAGGTCAGCATTGACCACTCAGAGCCCAGTAATTTTTCTTGCCATTTTATAAACATTTTAAACATTTAGTGCAGGAAGATCTTCCAAGAACCAGTCTTTTCCATAGAGTTCTAGTCATTGGTCTTGGAGGCAGAGGTGACAGGACCGTGCAGGAACAAGAAATCTCACTTCAGGGGGGCTCTTGCAGCAGGTTACATCATAAGGACTGAAGCCGGCAGGTGTCTGGACCCCACAGAAAACTTCTAGCTAGTAGTCTTTAGTGGCGGTCCACCCCCGACATCTGCCTATGGTATAAAAGGGGTGGTCCCCCAGCACCACCTCAGTTCTTTTCCCCCCGTCGACCCAAGCAGGTTGGACCTCCACGGACGCCTTGTGCTCAAGTCGACCACCATTTTCTCTGCACTACCTGTGCTTTTCTATTTTACCATATTTTTTTCTCTCTCAGTATATTTCATGTACGTCTTCTTCTGCCTCCTCGTCTGTCCAACAGCGGCGAACAAAGTGCGCTTGTGGCAAGCAACTGCCCTACAAGGACAGCCACTCGGCGCGCTTATTCTGCCTAGGCCCAAATCACAACATTGATGCCTGCCAGCACTGCCAAGAATTCAGTCAAGGCACCTGGCTTTGCAGCAAAAACTTTTATCGATGGAGAAGGAGCTTCATCAGAGTACACCCTCTTCTCCAGCCTCTGGGGCCACCTCTTCTGCAGTGAGAGATTCAAAGAAGTCCTCGGGGAAAGCACAAACAAAGGGAGAAACCCCGATCTGCTTTCTGCTCCACATCCCTGTGCAAATCTGGCACCGATCATGGGTCTTCCTCCCATGGTACCCCCTCCACTCAGTCAGCCCTCTCTTCATCTGGGCTACTAGTGGTAAAACCACCCACCCTCTTGACGCTGTCTGGCGATGGTTCTTTGGGGTTTAGGTAGTCTACCTCAGCCTGTCAGCTCCAGAAGCTTAGCCCCATCCAGAACACGGGTACTCGGCCAGGTGGCTCGACTGGGTCCTCTTCGGGTAGTAGGTCTTTGCCCGTTGCCCTCCTGGTCAAGGGGTCGGCGAAGTCGGTTCTGAAGTCCACTACCGACATCAGTTCGCGATGCCCGGGGCATGCGGTCTCCTCCCCCACGGAGATGACACCTCTGCCCTGCTCAGGAGTCAGTTCTTCTATCCGAGCTTCTCCCTCCAGGCCGGTGCCAACTACTTTCCCAGGCCAGCGTCAGACAACACCGCCTCTGTTGACGCTGGCTTCTCTGGCGCTGACCCCAACAGTGGCTTAGCCGTCATCTCCAATTCTCCCACAGTCACCAACTGGACCCGACGTCACACAGCTGATGCCAGCGGGATAGCACCCAATCCTTGACCACAGTCAGATGGACGTCAGGGGTTGTTACCTTGGGACCAGGCGCGGTTAACCTGATGTTAGTGGAGCTGACACCAGGGTTACCGCCAACCCTGACTGAAACAACTGGGCCGTCAACCCCACAGACACGGTTCCCCGACTCGCCAGCTTCCACCCACAGAGATTAATGCACTTTTTGCGGCCTAATGGGCATTCTTCAAAGATAAGAAGGCCCCAAAGGAGCCTCTAACTCCTACCTCAAGGGACCCTTCTCCTGATCCTCATAAGGACCAGGTCCCTCCTAAGAAGGCTCAGATGCCAGTTCCTAAGGAGTCTATGCCATAGCCGACAAGACCTGACGCTGGCCATTGTAGACCTCATAAACATAAGCCTCTGTGCTCACACTTTCTCTCACCAGATTTGGGTGACTCACGGATATTCTTCCTCCTCCTGGTACGATGACTCTGGAAACTCGGATATTCCATCTGAGCCAGAGGAGCCTAAGAATACCCTGCAGTCTCCCCCCAGATGACCCAACATTCATGGATGTGATGGGGCACATCCAGGCCTTCATGGGCTGGGACACTGAGGAAGTGGACCCAGAGCGATGTTGGCTAGCCACTGTCCTCTGCAAGAAGGAGTCCTTGCCTCTAGTGGTCTCCCCTCTCATAGACTCCTTTAAAGATGTCAATTTGGCAACCTGTAAACGCCCGTCCTCTACACCGGCGATGTCCAAAAAGGCAGATCGCTTGTACAACGCCCCAAAGAATGAACCCTAATAGAGGGAGCAGCCGGAGACTGACTCAGTCATTATCAACGCAGCCCATGACCATTCAAAATGACCCTGTTACATCAGTATTCAGCCTCTGGATAGGGACTTTAGGTAGATGGACTGTTTTGGCAAAAAGGTCTACTCTTCAGCCACGTGTGCCATCCACTCCCTAAACTTCCTTGCCCACATGATGCAATATCAGAATGCCCTGTGGGAGAAGGCTTTTGAGGTGGCACAAGCTCAACTGGATCTCCCTGGGAAGGCTGAGCTGTTGCACCTTCCCAAGTCGGGCTCGGACGTGGGGACCCACATACTCCAGGCCTCCTATGATTCTGTGGATTCTGCAGGAAGAGCCGCAGCTACAAGAATCTGCCTGCACTGCCACTTGTGGCTTCAGGTTTCTGGGTTTGCCCCGGACATCCAGTCTAAGATCCTGGATGCCCCCTTCAGATGCTTTGTCTTGTTTGGCGAGAATTCTCAAAATATTATCACTGGCCTCCAAAAGTCGGGTAAGTCTATCTGTTCAGTTCATACCCTCTGTCAGTCTCAGCCCAAGTCTTTCCAGTGACAGCCATTTTGTTGCAGCCCCAAGCAGCAACCTAGAGGTCAGCAGTCCAGGGGTGCCTTTAAAAGGAGAGCTACTTACTCAGTCACAGGAGGTTCAGCACCCAGAGCTCCTAAAACCTCACAGGCTGTGTTGCCTGACCCTAGCTCCTGTGCCTGACTCCTTGCCGCCCCCCCCCCACCTCCAGCAGAATCCCAGGGGAGGTGTTGGGGTCGCTTTTCTCTTTACAGAGAAGGTTGGGGCAGAATAGCTTCAGACCAGTGGGTTCTACAGTTAGTAGAACAAGGACACACCCTAGAATTGTTGGAGATTCCTCCGGACCATCCTCCAGCTCCCTCCCATTACCCCCAGGCCCATCTTGACTTGATCCAAGATGAGACACAAGCACTCCTATGAAAACAGGCCATCAAACCCCTTCTGCCAGCACAACTTAGGAAGGGTTTCTACTTGCATTTCTTTCTGGTTCCAAAGAAAACAGGAGATCGGCACCCCATTCTGGACCTCAGCCATCTGAACAAATTTACAGAGTACAAAAGGTTCAGAATGGTCACTCTTGGCTGGCCTGGTGGCACTGAGGGTTGAGGCACTGGACACCACACCTCATGCCATGTCAGTGACCCGGGTTCAGGAATGAGCCCAGGTCATCGGGGGTCAGCCAAGGAGGACTGGGATCGAGCGTCTGTAGCCTGCTCTCCTAGTCCTGGGGTGGGCTAGGGAACTTCACCGTCCTGTAGCGGCCCCTGGGGATGCCCGGGGGCACTACTAGCGTCGGTGACAATAGAGAGGGAGCGCGGCGGATGTCGGCACATTGTGCCTGGACGTCATTGCACATCTGCTCTCCAGGGGCCAATTAGAGGGAAAATGGTTGGGTGCGACCATGCAGCTTGATGGCTGTGCTCCAAGCCACCCGGAGGACTTTGGCGGAGTCCTGTCAGTGAGGGTCCAGGGCTGTCCTGGCTGGTAGAGGCAGAGGGGAGCCCTCCAGCAGGATGGCGTGACGGCTTTCCCGGATCTTCCTGGGTGCAGTTAGAGCTGCCCAGCTCTCCGGGCAGGTGGAGCCAGTGGCTGGTTTCCCCAAGCCGGAATGTGCTGCAGCGGGAGAAAAAAAACAGTCATGATTAAAAAAAAAAAGAATGGTCACTCTTCCCAGCCTTCTCCCCTTCATCAAGGAGATTGGCTCTGCTCCCTGGATTTGCAGGATGCTCACCTTCACATTTTGGTGTTTCCACCCCACAGGAGGTTCCTGCACTTCCGCTTCCAAGGAAACCACTAGCAGTTTCGGTCCAAGCTCTTCGGCCTGTCCCCAGCGCCACAAGTCTTTACAAAATGCCTTGCAGTAGTGGCAACTGCTCTAAGGAGGGAAGGCCATTATGTCTTCCCTTACCTAGATGATTGGCTTCTCACAGCTCCTACCAAGGAGAAATTGGTCAGAACCATGAAGGCCACCTTTTCCCTGTTTTGGGATCTGAGGATAACACTCAGCCTTCCAAAATTATCACCTTGGCCAAGTCAAGGACTCCAGTACATAGGGGCGATCCTGGACACCAAGCAAGGCATTTCTTCCACTGGATAAGGCAGAACGCCTTCAGACTCGAGCTCAACTGGTCTCATCATCTTGACAAGTCCCAGCCAGAACGGTTCTAAGACTGCTGAGAAATATGGCACCTGCCATTGCAACCATGCCCCTGGCTCGCCTGCATATGAGAGTGACCCAGTGGAACCTCCGGATCCAGTGGGATCAACATTAGATGACTTGAACTTCCCAGTGTCCATATCCAGCTTGGTCCAACAGACCACGATATGGTTGCTGAGCCCCTCCAGCCTTTCCAAGGAGAAGTTACCTTCCGGTCGAAGTCACCTCGGCAAATGCTGACCACAGACATGTCAGGCCAGGGCTGGGGTGCCCTTCAAACAACATGAAGTCTTGCTGTATTCTGACAATTGCAGTGATTCCCAACCTTTGAACTGCCCCGGAGCACTAAGGGTTAACTTTCCATGCAAGGCATGGAACGCTGAGCTTGAGCTCGGTTGAAGTCTCTGTCTCGAGTGTTTTGAACTCAAACCGTCAGATTCTTTACTCCAACTCACTGAACAGTCGCTCCGGAGATTTCTCCTTCAGCTCGGTTCGAAGTTGGTTAAAGTTTTCAGTTTTTCATCGGTTTAAACCGAAAAAAAGTATCCGTATAGTCGGTTCAGTCTCTGTCTGTGGTGCCGTGAGTACTAGATAGGAATTGTTCTATATTTCTGTGTGGAACTTGTAAAAGTGCGGTCGGTTCGGCTGAACCGACCATTTGATTGTGAATTTTGCTATATTTAGTGTGTGGTTACCGGTTCTTATCGGTTCTAAAAAAAACCAAAAAAAAACGTGTTTTAACTGTTTTTTTCCAATACCCGTGACACGGTTAGGAACCGATAAGAGAGTCTTGCCTGGCGGTTGCCGAAAAAAGGGTAAGCTTGGTTAGGTTGGCTATGTCTGAGAAACCCAAGAAAAAAACCAGGCCCACTGGGTTTCAACACTGCAGTGAGTGTGGGGAGGTCTTTGCCAAGGCCGATCCCCACACCACCTGTGTTTATTGTCTGGGGTTTGACCACCTCGATTCAGACTGCCAAATATGTAAACATTTTCCAAAATCTACCCTTGAAAAGAGGTTAGGTAGACTGAGGGAAAAGGAGGCCGAGAAGTCCGCTGACCCGGATGGCCAGCCCGGTTCGGTTTCGACCGAACCAGAAGGAGTGCCCTCTGACCAGGGTGATACTTCTTTGGGCAAAAGGAGAGCCGATTCTGAGGGATCGGTTCTGACAAAAAGAAAGCGCAAAGATAAATCGACCGGTTCGGATCCAGAGGTTCATGTTCTGACCGTCGAAGAGATAGCCAGGGCGATTCAAATTGTGGAATCGCTCCGTCCGGTTCCTACCGATCCGGCTCCTTCTGGCAGGGGTTCGGTTCGGTTAGTTTCCCCAGTGCAAGAGTATACCCTTGAAGATTTTTATGAACCGAAGTTTGAAGAGGAAGGGGAATTTGAGGATTATGATGTAAGTGAAGGTCTGGATGTGCCTCTGGAACTGGACATCTCCCCAGACAGACCATCAGGTGTTTCCCCTCCTAGGCTTTCTGAGTCCCCTTCCCATTTTATGTTTTACAGGAAAGTGGCTGAAACCCTCCAACTTCCTATGGAGGAGGTTGTGGAAGATCAAGAAGAGCCCGATTTATGTAGAGATGATGGATATCCCAGAGTCCAGGAGACTGTCTATTCCGCTCCATAAATCTTTTGGGAAACCGACACAAAAAATCTTAGTCTCCTAACACTATCCCTCCTGTGGATAAAAGAATGGACAAGAGGTATACACTCTCAGGCTCAGACACGGAGTTCTTATATCAGCAATGCAGCCATGTTGGAGTAGTGCAGGCTTCTGCCTATGGCAAGGCAAATATTCCCTTGGCTTCACACACCCCTGACAAGGACTCCAGGAAGATTGATGCCATGGCAAAGAAGCAGTACAGGGCGTCTTCTTCGGGACCCAGGCAGGCGAATTACATGGTCTATACAGCCAGGTACCAGAAGTCCAGGTGGGACACTGTACTGGCACTGGCTAAACAGGCCTCACCCCAGCTAGCCAAGGAGCTGGAGGCGGTGGCTGCAGATGGGATTGAGGCATCTAAGGTGCAATTTCATGCTGCTGTGGACTCTAATGATGTGTCATCAAGAGTCATGGCTACATCTGTGGCTCTTCGGAGGATGGCTTGGCTCAGATGTACTAGCCTCTTGCAGGACACCCAGGCTAAGGCTGTTGATTTTCCTGTAGTGGGTAATTCTCTGTTAGGGGAGCAGACAGAGAAGTACATGAAGAAAATGGACGAGTACAGGACCACTTACAGGAGTGCTCAGGCCAAGAAAAGGCAGGCAGCTCCTCAAAGGCAGTAGTCTAGGGGCAGGGGCAGGCCTTTCAAATGCCTTTTTATCAAGCACAGGCCTCTTCTTCCTTTTCGCAGAGGGGGTTCTTCAGAGGGAGAGGCAGAAGGGGGATGAGCAGGCCTGCATCCACCCCTCAGCCTGAATCCCCTGCCAAGCAGACACCCTGATGGGTCTGCCCGGGTAGACTCCCCTATTCCAGTAAGGGGCAGGCTGGCTTACTTTGTCCAGAACTGGATGTCTGTTACATCAGACAAGTGGGTCCTGGAAGTAGTAAGCCAGGGACTGGTTCTCAGCTTCAAAAAATTTCTAAAGATGAGAGCCAGATCTTTTCCACCTGCAAATCTTTCAGAAACCCTTGCCCTAGAGGCAGAGGTTTCTTCTCTCCTAACTTTAAGAGCTGTAGAGAGAGTACGTACCTACCCTACACTGGGGCAAAAGACTGTACTCCAGGTACTTCCTGACTCTCAAAAAGACAGGGGAGTGGTGACCCATCCTAGACCTAAGATATCTGAATAAACATCTTTTAAAACCAAAGTTCAAGATGATAACTCTGGGAATAATCCTTCCCTCTCTAAGGCCAGGGGACTGGCTAGCCTCCCTGGACCTCAAAGATGCCTACTTTCACATTCCCATCAGGTGCTCCCACAGAAAGTACCTCAGCTTAGAGTTGCCCTCAGGCCACTATCAGTTCAGAGCAATGCCCTTTGGCCTAACCTCAGCTCCAAGGGTTTTCACAAAGTGCCTGGTAGTAGTAGTTGCCTTTCTAAGAAGGCAAAAGATTTCCATATTTCCTTATCTGGACGATTGGCTATTGGTGGGTCAGTCTCCAGACCAAGTCAAGTCTCACCTGCAAGTGACCCAGCAAGTGCTCACTTCCCTAAGATTTCTTCTCAACCTTCCCAAGTCAGTTCTCGAACCAGTCCAGCTCCTTACCTTTATAGGGGCAGAACTGGACACACTCGGAGCAAGAGCCTTTCTTCCTCTGGAAAGGGCAAGGGCTCTTATGGAACTAGCTTCTTCCTTCAGCCTTCCAGTATCTCGACTAGCAAGGCATTTCCTCCAGCTCTTGGGCCACATGGCAGCTTCAACAGCAGTGGTCCAAGGGTCAAGATTCCAGATGAGGGATATTCAGTTCCACCTGAGAGCTTACTGGTCTCAGAGAAAGGACTCCCTTACCAAACTGATCCCAGTGACTCCGACCTTGATCCAGGCCCTCCAGTGGTGGCAGGATCAGGACAGTTTAAGGCAAGGTTTTCCTTTTGTTGCTCAGCCTTGTTCAGTGGTCCTTACCACAGATGCTTCTCTTCTGGTCTGGGGAGCCCACCTGGGGTCCCTCACTGCCCAGGGCCTGTGATTCCCCAAGAATCCCTTCTCCACATCAATCTTCTAGAGCTCAGGGCAGTTTTTCTAGCTCTAAAAGCGTTCTCACAGTCAGTTCAGAACAAGGTGGTTCAAGTGAGAACAGCCAACACTACCACCATGGGGTACATCAGCAAGCAGGGAGGCACTCGGTCCACGGCCTTGTGCACAGAAGCCATGAAGTTGTGGTCCCTGGCTTATTCCCTGCAAGCCTGTCTTGTAGCAGTTCACCTTCCAGGCAAGGACAATGTGCTAGCAGATGCACCGAGTAGGATTTCTCAGGGCCATCATAAATGGTCCCTGGACCCTCGGGTGTTGAAAGTGATTTTTTCAAGGTGGAGCACTCCAGAGATAGGTCTCTTTGCAGCCCCGGACAATCACCAACTCCTTCTCTTTTGTTGCAGACCTCCAGTCTTGGGCTCAGTCCCCCTGGATGCCCTGATTCTGAATTGGGAAGGGAAGTTTCTGTATCCTCCCCCCCCCCCTTCCCACTCCTGTTTAAAGTTTTAGTCAAAATGAGGTCTCAACCTTGCAAGATGATTCTGGTTGCTCCAGATTGGGCCAGACAGCCCTGGTACCCCCTGTTGCTGTCCCTAGCAGTCCATCTTCCCCTGTCTCTTCCCAGGAATTAAAACCTGTTAACATCCTCTCAGGGGAGGATTTGGTACCCCAATCTTCAGTCCCTCAATCTCAAGGCATGGCTCTTGAAGAGTTAGAGTTTGCAGATCTGCATCTTTCCCAAGGAGTTCTGGACATCCTCAAGGCTTCTCGAAAGCCCTCCACCATTAAGACTTACAACTCCAAATGGAAAAGATTCAGCATTTGGTGTTCTAAGAAGAATATTTCTCCAGACACTGCTGAATTGCCTACGGTTCTGGATTATATGATCCATCTTAATGGCCTAGGCCTCAAAACCAGCTACTCTCAAGGTACACTTGTCAGCTGTTTCTGCATTTTTGTCTGTGGGGAAGCCTTCCTCACTATCTTCCCATCCTGTGTTCTGTAAATTTTTTAAAGGATTGTCTCACACCAATCCCCCTTTTAGAGAACCTGCCCCTGCCTGGGATTTGAACGTTTGCATTGCTCAGCTTATGCAACCCCACTTTGAGCCTATGTTTTCAGCAGAACTTAAGTACTTGACTTGGAAAACTGTGTTCTTGGTAGCCATTACCTCTGCCAGGCGTATCAGTGAATTGCAAGCCCTGTCAGTGGAATCTGATTTTATCTCCTTTCATAGGGATAAAGTGGTCCTTAGAACCAAAACGGTTTCAAACTTCCATTTAAACCAGTCTGCATGTCTCCCTGTTTCCTTCACTGATCATTCTTCTTCAGGAGACAGGAGACTACACAGTTTTAGATGTCAAAAGAGCCCTTAGTTACTACATAGAGTGCACCAAGGGTCACAGGTTTGACTCCCTCCAGTTGTTCCTCACTTATGGAGAAGTGGGAAAGGGCAAACCTGTCACCAAAAGATCTGTTGCTAGGTGGATTGTGTCTTGTATGCAATTCTGCTATGAAAAACTGGGAAAAACTACACCCTCAGGCCTGAGGGCTCATTCCACAAGAGGTACAGCTGCTTCCCTGGCTGCGGCCAGGGATATTCCTCTCCTAGAGATGTGTCAAGCAGCCACCTGGAAAACAGTCCATACCTTTACCAAGCATTACTCTCTGGATATCCAGGCTAGGAGTGATGCTCTGTTTGGCACAGCAGTACTTCGGAGCCTATTCCCCAAAGTAGGTTCTGTGCCTCCTCCTTGGAGGTACTGCTTGGTAGTCTGCAATTGTCAGAATACAGCAGGACTTCATATTGTTTGAAGAAAAAAATTACTCACCTTAGTAATTATATTTTTTCTAATGGAGTCTTGCTGTATTCTGACCTCCCTCCCTGCCTCCCCTCTCAGAACCTGTTTTTGGGAAGTGGGTGGGCAGGTGCAGTGTTGCAGCCAAGGGGTGTATTTGCTGGCACCCTCCTCCCTTTTGTTTGGGTGCTTATTTATTATTATTTTTTGAGTACATTGGGTTTAGTTTTTGGATTTCCTGACTTGAGTCTTCCTTGGGAATCCAAAACTTTTTAGCCAGTTGGCTAGTAGAATTTTTACAGTTTCCACATAGAATTTTTAGTTTAGTTGGGCTCATAAGAATCTGGCGGTTTGAGTTCAAAACACTCCAGACAGAGACTTCAACCGAGCTCGAGCTCAGCGTTCCATGCCTTGCATAGAAAGTTAACTCTTGGTTCTCCGGGGCAGTTCAAAGGTGGGGAATCGCTGCAATTGTCAGAATATAGCAAGACTCCATTAGAAGAAATATAATTACTAAGGCGAGTAATTTTTTCATCTGGCAGACTATCAGACTCTGGACACTTGGTCCCCATTGGAACAACATATCCACATAAACGTTCTGGAGATGCAAGCGATACTGTATGTTGTCCAAGCCTTTCGGACACATCTACTCCTGGGTCCTCTCTTGATCCAGATGGACAACTTGTTCGTGGTCTTTTACATAAAGAAGCAATGGGGGCACACATTCTTATCCCCCTGCAGAGAGGCCGTGAGAGTGTGGTATTAGACCATAGAGTATCACCTGAGCCTGACGGCTGTGCATGTTCCTGGTGTTCAAAACACCTTGGCCGACAGTCTAAGCCATTCCCATTCCAAGGTTCATGAATGGGAACTTCTTCCCGTGGTTGAAGAGCTCTTTAACAGGTGGGGCTGCTCAGAGCTGGACCTATTCGCATCCCCATCCAACACAAAACTGCCCAGTTTCTGCTCGTTAGATCCAGGGCCTGGTGTTTTCTAGTGAGACGTGGTGCCCCTCCCTTGGACAGGGAGGTTTCTGTATGCCTTCCCTCCCTTTCCATTGCTGCAGAAAGTTCCATCAAGTTGCAGTCAGAGATGATTCTAATAGCCCCCTTCTGGCCATGACAGATTTGGTTTCCACTACTCCAGCAGCTGGCTGTGGAACCCCCAATTCTCCTGCCTCTGTGCTGCAACCTGGTTTCACAGGAGCAGGGCACCCTGGTCCATCTGGATCTAAAGTCTCTGCACCTTTATGCATGGCTCCTGCAGACTTGACAATTGCCCGCTTTGGGGTTCCTCCCAGGTGGCAGAGGTTCTAGTGGCTGCCAGGAAACCCTCCACTAGATCTACTTATGCTATGAAGTAGAAGTGGTTTTGCATATGGGCCTCTGCTCGTCAGCTGGATCCCTTTACTTGTCCGGAGAATCTCGTTCTAGAGTATCTCCTTTCCTTATCTAACTCAGGCCTGGGTTACTTGTCCATTAAGGTACATCTTTCAACCATTTTTTGCATATCATGCACCTATCGAAGGCAAGACTCTTGCCCAACTTGACCTATCCCACACATTCTAATGGGGGTATTCTAGATCTAAAGCCTCCCATATAGGATCCTGTCCCTCCTTGGGATGTTTTTCATCTAGAGAAACTTGCGTTGCCTCCCTTCGAGCCTGCCACAAGTTGCAAGCTTCGCTTTCTGTCATGGAAAGCATTATTTTTAGTTGCTATTACTTCTGCTCTAAGGATTTCCGAGCTTCAGGCTCTGCTGTGTAAAGAGCCTTATTTAGTTTTTCACAAGGACAGGGTATCCTTGAGAACTAGTCCTAAGTTCCTTCCTAAGGTGGTGTCCAAGTTTACTCTAAATCAGGACATCCACCTTCCTGTGTTTTACCCAGAGTATTGTAACTCAGGGGAGGCCTTGCTACATCTTCTGGATCTTCACTGGGTTCTTTGTTATTATTTAGACCGGGCCCGAGTCATCAGAAAATCTGATCAGTTGTTTGTTTTTTTCACCCCGAGAAAGGAAGGGGCTTCAGTTTCTAAACAGTGCTTATCCAAATGGTTAGTTAATTGCATTGTTTATTGCTACCGTTAATACAACAAGCCTTTACTGGGCCCGATTAAAGGCCATTCTACCAGGGGTGTAGCTGCTTCGTTTGCATCTTTCAGAAATGTGTCCATTGCTGACATCTGTGCAGCGGCCACTTGGAGTTCTGTCCACACTTTCATCTGGCATTACAGTCTGGACATTGCTTCTAGGCATAGGGCAGGTTTTGGACTGGCTGTCCTGCAGGGTCTGCTGTCTTGAGACCTTTAGTCTGACCTCTGCCTCCTCCCAGCTGACCAGGGTCAGTCTTCTCACTGCTTGGGACTCAGTCCTTATGGTGTAACCTGCTGCAAGAGTACCCTCAAAGTGAGATAGTACAGTTACATAAGATCTTACTGTAGCAGTAGATCTTTGAGAGGAGCTCTTGCAGCGAGTGCTGCTTTCCATCCCCCTGGTGACTGCTGCTCCATCTTTTTAGCTTCTTTGGTTTCACAGGAACGCCTCAGTTCTCCATTTTCTGTGCTTGCTGGGGTCTCTGGCGGGAGAACTGAGGTGATGCTGGGGGACAGCCCCTTTTATATCATAGGCGGACATTGGGGGTGGGCCACTATAGACCGCTAGCTAGAAGTTTTCCGTGGGGTCCTGGCGCCTGCCGGCTTCAGTCCTTATGGTGTAACCTGCTGCAAGAGCTCCTCTTGAAGATCTACTGTTAATGGTAAGTTCTTACGTAACTGTATTTTTCTGTGGCTGGCGGCACCTGTGCCTGGCACCAATGCGCAGAGACATCTTCCTGCAGGTTATATAGTGGTGTCTGCCCCAACTGCCACAATTTTTTTGTGTCACTGTACATTGTCAATAGGAATTACTTTACAATATAGGTAACATGCACTGCGACCAGGGGGTTCACTGGTACAGCTGTAGCATTAAGAGCTGAACCTAGCAGCACAAAGTGATGGTATTATTTATTTATTTGTTGAATTTTGATGACCGGGTAGGCCCACTGGGCCCTGAAGGTTCCTTTTTCAGGGGCGACCCGGGAATAACAGTTGAAAACGTATGGAAGTACAGGTTATCATGGGTATACAGTATTCGGCTGTTTACACATAGCAGTTGTTATATAGGTTTGATATATCTGATTGGTCAGTTGTTCATTACATCATCCATTGACATAGACATTAGTGAGACAGTACTATAGATTCATTAGGTGACATAGTTCAGGAGCATCAGGAGGTTCAGAGAGGGGGAGGAAAGAGTTAGTGCAACATTGTTAGGGGCTAGAGATTTTAGTTAGGTAAGCAGGCTATTGAGGTCATTGTTGTAGTGTCAAGGGCGGAGGCATTGGCATACGCTTGTTGATAGAAGATGGGTCTTGAGTCTTGTGTGGAAACACGGCAATGATGGGGTTTCTCGTATCTCCAAAGGGAGGTTATTCCACAAGGAAGGGACAGCATGAGAGAAAGACTTTTGGCCTGGCTTAGTCCTGACCTTGGGGACCTCTAGTAGCGTGTGGCCCGAGGATCTAATGCTGCGCTGGTTTATTTTTACTGTGAGGAGTCCCCCAAGACTCGGGGGAGGCGATGGGCTAATTATCTTCTTCGCCAGGCAGAGTACAGGGTAACTGAGGCGAGATTCGAAAGATGGCCAGTTAAGCTTTGCTAACGCCTCGCAGTGGTGGCTCCTGGAGTGGGTTAAGGTGGCAGAGCGGGCCACCTTGTTGTATAGGGCCTGTAGTTTACTGAACTCCAGCTTTGCGATACCCTGAATGACCGGGGCAGCATATGTTAGAGTTAGAAGTAGGACACTAGTTGCAATAGCAGTCCTAGCTTCTGGAGTCAGCAGTTCATGAGCTGATACAGTAATCCGAGTTTGTATGGATTACTCGTGACTTCTAGTCACATGTTGTTTGCACGTGAGACGGTACGATGATGAGCCAAGGTACTTTGTTGAGGAGACCACTTCTAGCTTTTTGCCCTCCAGGGACGAGAGTTGGAGTAGATGTGATCTCTCTAGTCCATGGGCTCTTGGTCCGAACAGCATGGCTTTAGTTTTGCTGGTATAAAGGACCATTTCGTTCTTGATAAGCCACCTCTCCATGATGTGAATATCCTTTTGGAGAGGGGTGCTAAGGTCATCCAGGTTGTCTGAGGTTTTGTAGATGACAGCATCATCTGCATATTGGATAGCATTGCTACTTCAGCAGTATTTGCGCAGTTCATTTACGAACAGCGAGAACATCAGAGGCCCAAGTATAGACCCTTGGGGTACACCATCCTTTAGGGACTGTGGTTTGGAGAGTTTCTCCTGCCACCTGACCTTCTGTGAGCGACCAGAGAGGTAGCTTTCCACCCATTTGAGGGCGTGGGCATCGAGGCCTATGTCGCAGAGTTTTTGGAGTAGTAATCCGTGATCCACCCGGTCAAAGGCCTTAGAGAGGTCTATAAAAACTGCCTCTGTATAGGATCCAGAGTCTAGGTTTCTGAGTACGTCAGTAGAGAATTTGGTTAGGGCAGTGTCTGTCCCGTGTTTGGCTCTAAAGCCATGTTGGGATGGGGACAACAGCAAGTGTGCCTCCAGGTATTCCTTAAGTTGGGCATAGACGAGTTTCTCCTGAATTTTTGCCAGGGCACACAGCAGGGAGATAGGCCTGTAGTTCTCAATGGGTTCTACAGGCCCTCCCTTATTAATCGGGACCACATGCGCCTGCTTCCACAACTCCGGAACAGATCCTTCAAGTAAGGACCTATTGATCAACCAGGTGAGTGGTCGCGCGAGAGCCATGGCCCCATCTTTTAGCAATCTGGCTTTGAGTCCATCTGGGCCTCCTGAACCTCTTGTTTTCAGGGTTTTTAGGGTGGCCAGGACCTCTTTGACCTTTACCAGCCTCAAATGAAAGGGTGGGCGGTCAAGAGTAAAGGGATCCAGCGGAGCAGATTGGTTGTTGGGTACCGATGACCCTGCCTGATGTTTATCAGGGTTTGTGAAGTATGAATTGAGGGTCTCAGCGATTAGTGCCACGTCTTGTAGTACCTGTCCATTAGCTGTGATAGGGCCCGTGGCAGTCTTTTTATTCCCTTTAATCAGTTAGTTGATGTGGGACCAGAAAGTCCTAGGGTTGCCGAGGTTTGCTTTCTGGAGGTGGTTTAGATATTCCTTTTTTGCTAGTTTGGTGGCCTTTTTACATTGGTTTCAGAGGGCTCTATAGATAACCTGGTCAGCTTGGAGAGCCGAGTCTTTGGACTTTTTCCAGGCTTTGTCTCAGCTGGTCATCAGGGCCTTTAAGGAGGGGGGGTAATCCACTTGTAGCAGTGGCCTTTTACCCGGTAGGTTTTATTAGGGACCAGGAGGTCCGCGGCCCACATGATAGACCTGTTGAAGAAGTCAACTGCCCCCTCCAAGGTAGGAAGACTTCTTGTTAGGCTCCAATCCAGGTTGCCCAGGAGAGTGTTGTAGCGCTCCGGGGAGAACTTAGAGAAGTCCCGGGAAGTGAGTATTCTAGGCAGGACCTTATAAGTATTCCAGTGCCCCATTTTAGTCCACGTTTAGTACCAGTGTGCTAAGGGCAGCAGCACTGTGGAAGAGCTCTTCAGCTAACTTTACTGTCTTTGCCATTTTTAGTATTTTTTTTCCTCCCTATTTGAGTAACTCTAGCAGGTAGGGGCTTTTTGTTTCAACAAGAAGTCTCCCTAAATTCTGTCGGGCCTGTCTAACAGGAGTTTAAATTAACAAGCTTGTATTTTCCTCCTTTATAACGTCTTTGAAAGTCTGAGTTAGGTTTTGCCACTGCCTATATGAATTGAACTTTTTTTTTTTTAACTTCATAAATTTTATGATATTACAGATATCTGCATTACATAAAATACACAAGAGTGTGGTGCGCAGACCCTTCAATCAAATGTACAGGATACCTTACATTTTTATTATGTTTAAGTGTCTATAGGTCTATACTATCAAAGAGCTGCTAGGCAATAGATCTAAGAAGTAAAGTTTGTTCCAGTTATATTGTAGGTCTATTACATGCTCACTTACAGTGTATACACAGTAAAACTTTAACACCAATATAAAGGACCCCTTGCAGAATTTGAGCCGGGGGGGGTGGGGGGAGTGCACACCTATTAATACAAGTAGATAAAACTGTTTAAAGAAAGCCTGGACTCAGTTAAGTTTTGAGGCTTCCCCACAGCTAGCAGCAAGATAAGACAACTTGCCCTGTGGGTTCACAGAAAATATCTTGGGATATAGAACTCGTTCACAGACTGAAATGGTGCAAGTCGGCCTGGTGGCGCTGAGGGTTGAGGCGCTGGACGTCACACCTCGCGTCACACCAGCGACCCGGGTTCGAGAACGAGCCCAGGAGCTGGGGGTCGGCAGGGAGGGAGTAGGATCGAGCATCCGTAGTACATCCGTAGGGACAGCTCTCCTCTCCTGGGTGGGATCCAGGGGCATCCTGGCACAGTGGTGACCTCCAGTAGAAGCCAGAGCATTGCTGCTGCGGGGAAGCACAGCAGGGATGCCTTGCAGCTGGCGTCCGCGTAGCTCCGTGTTGGCGTCATTGCGGCCTGGCGGCTTAGGGCAAGGAAAGAAGGAAAATTCCTCAGCACGCCGCTGATGGCCGGCCTTATGCACCGCCGGCTTCAGCCTGGGATGCTCCCCTGATCAGGACCCCCGGATCCCTACGGTGGTGGCTGCGTGCCTGCCGTGGTGGATCGCTGTGCAGGACCGAGGAAGGGGTAAGAGCTTGGGGTATGGGGAAGAGCAAGGGCTTAGAGGTCAGGCTGGACTGGGGGGGGGAACCATCGGTAACACCCCCCCAGCCGCATGAGGATCTATAAATAAAAATAACTAAAAAAAAAAAAGAAATGGTGCAAGTCAACACCCTCGATTAAAACGGCTCTACTGTGCTAATAAACCTGTTAATAAAAGTATGCACTGGAGCAGCAAATGCGCTATATTTGAACAACCAGCAATATTCTGTAGTAAATGAGTGGCTAAAATCTTCTCTGCAAAGGCAACTGCAGAAATTGGGTTGACAAAGATGTGGGCCTTCGAGTTACGGCACACTTGCAGGCTAGCGGGGTCAGTGAGCTGTGCTTCCACACCATTTTGAAGACCCTGTTTTTTTTTATTTTTTGGAGCTCTTTTTTCCGTGATTGAGTTTGGGCAGCCAGATCTGGAAAGAGGGAAATTCTACTACCCTCCCACTCAGTGTCCCCTCTAGTGCAGGCAGCTTACAGCAGAGGTATCCTCGCTTCATGGAGGAGACAAGGTAATGATCGCTGTCATCGGCTGCCATGTAGCATCCCCTCTCGCCCTCGCCCGTTGGGGTATCACAAAGGCCTTAGTGATCCAGATGGTGGGGTCCTCTGGCAGCAACGGCAGTTCGGTGAACACCAGTTATTTACTGCTGGCAATAGCTCTGTTCGAGAGGCATATCGGGGTGGGAACAAAACAGTTTGAACATCGGTCTGACGCTGTAAATTTTCCAGGCTTTCAAGTTTCTTTTTAAAAAAAAAAAATTTCAAGTTCCATACCTGGGTGGCAGTGCACTCAGTTTGCTGGCCATTTGCTGCCTGGAGTTCCAGTATAGCGGTGGTATTTTCGGAGATTTTATTTTCCGATTCAGCAATTTTATATTCAAGATCAACCAACCGCTTGTTTGTTTACTCTCTGGTGGCCTGTATCTTGGTTAACATAGCCAGGCAGTCTGGGCAGTTGGGAGTTAAGGTGCAGTTGCACTGGTAGGTGCCGCAGGCCCCAAAGCTTTCGAGGAGCTGGAGGAAGAAAGGTACATGTCCAGGTTCTGCGTCGCATGTCTGGAATCCTTTTTCGGACTCATTATGTTCCAGGATCTTTCCGATGCAATTTAGTTGCTTCAGCGTTCCAAAAGTAGTCATTTTAATGACTTCTAAAGCGCAGTATAGTGTGTTTCAGATGGAGCTGTTTTAAATTCTAGCCACCATGTCGCTGCTCCACAGCGCCCCTTGAATTTAACTTTCAAGGGTGTTAATAGAAAGTATTTTCTGTACCAATCTGTCATTTTTCCTTGCCTGATGCCTCCAGTAAATTCAGATTATTTTCCTGTCTGCAGTCAGCCCCCACCTCCCACTTCTGTATTAACTGATTTGCTTACTTTCTGTTTTTCTGTGGAGTTTCCAGTGTTCATTGGGGTGTGCAAATGACAGTGTGTGTAGTAGTAGCAGGAATAGTTGTTTTTATTATGAGTTCTTTCATTTTCAGTCAAATCGAACATACGAAGAAGCCAGCAGGTAGAGGCTATTTGATCTATCTAGTCTGCTCGTATTGTAGGATCCTCAGCTTAAGACATTGACCCCCCCCCCAATCTGTCCTTCCACTCCATCGCTGCTCCCTTGATCTTTACTCCCCTCCACTCTATCCCAGCCTCCCTTAAAGCTGCCCCCTGTCTTTGATGAAACCACCTCTTCCGGAAGCACCATTCAGTTTGCCATCAACCTCTCCATGAAGATGTGCCGCAGAGCCTTCCTCCAGAACCTCCCCCACTCCACTTTGAGAATGTGTTCCCTCATGTTTCGGTTTCCACTTAGATTAAAGAAACCCTCCTTATCTATCCTATTTATTCCTTTCAAATACTTGAAGGTCTCGATCATATCCCCTCTCCTCTCTTCCAGGGAGTACATGTTTAGGGCCTCGAACTTCTCCTCATATGTTCTACCCTGCTGGCCCATGATCATCTTCATTGCCCTCTTTTGGACGGTTTCCAGCACGTTAATGTCCTTTCTACGGCATGGGCACTAGTACCTGTATACTGTGCTCAAGACAGAGCCAAATGACCTGCACTGGGTCAGTATTACCTCCTCTCACCTGCTGCTGATCTCTCTGGCAGTGCAGCACAGCATTTCAATTTGCCCTTGCTGCTTTCCTACACTATATGGAGTGCTTCAGGTCACTACTGATCATCACTCCCTGATCTTTCTCCTTCTCTGATGCAGATACTTGGATCTGTCCCAGCCTGTATTCTGTCCTGGGATTCTTGGCTCCAGTGTGCATAACTTTTGCATTTCTTTGTATTGAAGCTAAGCTGCTGCCAAGTTCCAGACCACCCTTCTAGTTTTTCCAGATCCTCCTTTAGATCCTGTATCCCTTTTGCTGTGTCCACCATTTCACAGAGCTTGGTGCCATGCACAAATAGGCACATTTTGCCCTTGGTGCCGCCCCCAACATAATTTATAACACTCTGAACAGCACCGGTCCTAGCACCAAGCTCTGTGGGACCCCACTGATAGATAGGTCATCTCTTACCACCACTCTTTGGGTCCTGCCCCTCAGCCAGTTTTCCATCCATCTGATCATCTTTTCCCCAACCCCGAGATCTGCCAACTTCCTGATGACCTCTTGTGGGATACAGAGTCAAAGGCCTTGCTGAAGTCCAAGTAAAGGATGTCCACCACTTGGCCCTTATCCACTGACTTCTTTGACTGGGTCACCAAAACAATCAGATTTGTTTGACGCGCCCTCCCTCTCCTAAACCCATGCTGCATCACGTCGTGGAGACCATGGTCATCTAGCTCTACCAACTTTTCCTTAAGTATGGTCTCCATGAGCTTACACATGATTGATGTCAGACTGACCGGTCTATAATTCCCTGGGTCGTCCATGGGACTGCTCTAATGGAGGGACCATTACATGTGCCATTCTCCAGTCTTGTAGTACCATGCCTGACTCCAGTGAACTACTGAACAGGTCAGCCAGTGGATCCGCAAGCTCCTCTGCCAGTTCCCTCAGCACCCTTGGGTGTATGCCGTCCTGGCCTGGAGATTTGTCCATCTTCAGTGCTAGCAGCCCTTTCCTCACCCTGTCCACCACCTCTTGTCACTACATCTGTGCCCCAGGCCCCCCACTCCTCTACTTCCCCGTAGTGGCACTGGTCTATCTTACTCCCTGGTGAAGATAGAACAAACGTACTAATTAGGTGCCTCTGCTTTGCTCCCATTCTCCTCCACCCACCCACCCATCCCCTTTCCTTAGCCTGACAGTCCCATCTTTCTTGTCCCTTTTCTTGGTAATATAGTGAAAAAAAGGTATTTCTTCCTACTTTTAATTCCCTCTGCTAGCTGCAGTTTCTTCTGAGCCTTAGCTTGCCAAACCACCTTACCTGCTGCGCTAGCCATCTTCAGTTAATCCTCCCTGTCTTCCTCCCTCTTGGTGGTCCTGAATGTCTTGTAGGCTAACCTTTTATCCCTTACTGTCTGGGTGACCGCAGTACTAAACCAGTTGAGTGCTGTGACCCTTGAGTTCTTCCCCTTGTGCCTAATGCACTCCTCTGTGGCAACCACTAGTCCCTCCTTGTTGAATGGACCACCTTTGGTCCACCCTCATATCCCCTCAGATGCTTGCCACTTGTCTCCTTAGCAACTCGCCCATCTTTCTGAAGTCACCTTCCTAACATCCAGGATTCTAGTCATAGTGAGGGCCCTTTCCTTGCCCATGTCCAACAGGAACCACACTCTGCGATGGTCACTACCACCTAGGGGCTCCTCAACTGACACTTCCTGGATGTGCTCTCCATGTATCATTATCAGATCAAGAATTGACCCTCTCTGGTGGGCTGTGACACGCCCTGAGTCAGAAACACGCTTTAAAGCGCATTTAGGATCACCTGACTCCTGGCACAGGTCATGGCTGGTACCCCCCAGTCCACTTTGGGCAGGTTGAAGGCTCCCACTGTTACCACCTCTCCTTTCCCTGCAGAGTCAATATTTGCAAATTCACTTCCCTCTTTCCTATTCCTAGTTGGGTGGTCTGTAAACCACCCCCAACCTCACCTTCCTCCCTGTATTACACAGTTACTGGATCCACATGCTTCCAACTTCCCCTCCTCCAACTCCTCCCTCATACATGTTATACCCTCCCTGGTGTATACTGCCACCCCTCCTCCTTTTCCTACCATCCTGTCCCTCGTGTATAATTTATATGCGGGGATCAATAGGTCCTAGTCATGGTTTGGTGTGGCCCAAGTCTTAGTGACTGCTGCAGTGTCCACTCCCCTGTCTGCGGACAATGCCTGTAGGTCATCGATCTTGTTTCCTAGACTTTGGGCATTCAAGAACACTACCTTCCAACTGGATTCTGAGCCTCCTTCCCTCCCCCTGCCATTCTCATTTCACCCTGTTAATTGTGCCTCCCCAACCCCCCCACTACTAACCCCTTCGCTCCTCCTCCAGTCCCCTTCTACTGGTATTGGGGGGTCTCTCCTCCTTCTCCCAGAGTCTTGGGGCCTAGAGACCCACTTGCCTCCTCCCTAGTAGTTTAAATTTAGCTTATGGGTTATCTAGCCCCCCAGTTTGTCCCTGAGGATCCTCGAGCCCCTGCTGCCGAGGTGCAATCTGTCTGGTGCAAGAAGTGTTTTATCTGACCAGGTCTTCCCCCTGCCCCCAGAACAGTCATACCCTTCCTCCTTGTGCCATTCCCTCAGCCAGTCATTGACTTCTCTGTCCTTTTCTTCCTGACCATGCTAGCTTTCGGTATTGGCAACACCTCTGAGAATGGCAGTAGTCTGGCTACCTCCCTACAGGTCCTCCCTGTTGCACTGAATCTGTGCACTACCCCCACCTCCTCCCCAGCTAAGTCATTGCTACCTAAGTGTATGACTACGATTAGTTTCCCTCCTTCCCCTTCACCAGCTCCCCAGTTGTTCGGAACACACTCTCCGTTGTCATCCCTGGCATGCAAACCTCTTTCCTGTCTGTATTTTTATCCCTTTTCCTTCCCCAGTGACTACTTCTAATTATGAAGTCCCCTGGGATTACCACCCTTACGACTCTTTCATTTCTGCCTCCATCCCTTCCTGCTGCGACTGCTATACAGGCTTCTTCCCTACCTAATTTCTCCTCCTCTGCCCTGGTTAACATCCTGTCCTTACCCTCCCCAGGCCCCACTTGCATGACACCTCCACAGTCTCCGCCACCTTACTTGTCCCTCTGTCTTTTTTTCCACCCCTTCCCTGACTTTCCCTTTCTGGCCCTTCCCCTCCTATTGCGCTACTTCCTCTCTTCCACCCCCTTCGCCCACTCTCCATATTCCCTCTTATCCACCCAACTTGACTACCTTGTGCAGTCCTCCCCCGTTCTACTTCCCTCAACCCCGTTGTCTTAACCCAACCTCTTTCCCCACCTTTTGTCCCCACCCCCCGCCACATCCAGACAGTGGGTGAGATCTGTTCTTTAAAAGACCCCCACTTCTGTTGCAATATTTGCAATCCCACCCCTTCCCTCTACCACTTGTCATTCTCCCGTCCTGGGCTCCCTGGCATTTCAAGGTAAGGGTACCTCTTGATCCAGGGTGATCCTTTCTGCCCCCTTTATCTGCCTTCTGACCTCACTCCCCTGGGCATCCCCAACTATCTTTCTCTCCCCCTTGTCCTGTTTCTCTTACTCTCCACTCCATCCTCCCCAGTTCCCATCTGAGCTGCCATACTTTTGCCCTTGGATGCTCCAGGCTTTTGCACACTGGGCATTCCACTGTTCCCCACATTGTCCCAGGAAGACTGCCGTCCCACAACCATTACAGCACACCACCCTCTTCCTATTATCCTGATGCCTGTGCATGTTCCTAGACCCCCACATCTTCCTGACTCCTTTCTCTCTTATCCCACTAAATATGTACCTCCATATATGAAACCAGTTGGGGTGTCTGCAGCAGCCCCCAAATCCTCTCGATTCTCCTACCCCATCCCTTCTTTGATGCTCAGTATGAATGTAAACTGACCCTAGATAGGGATGGGCTGCAGATGGGCCCTTCCAACAACCTACAGTATATTTCCTGCCCTCTTTTTGCACTTACCATCCCTCCACTGACCAGTGTGGCTTGCGGCCTGCAGTCCTCCCTGTGCATGTCCTAATGACGTCCCTATACGCCACTGAGTCCAGACACCATGCTCTTGTTTTGTGGCACTCAGTCTTGCTGTTCAGAGTCTCTTCAGTCATTGGTTGTGCAAGCATACATTTTGTGCTCATCCCAACTACTAAACATGAGTCTCCCTTGCATGCAGGGCATTCTTCGAGCTTCAGGAGCAATGCACTCCTTCCCTCCAGTAATGCGTACACATCACATGCGTTTAGTGTTGGTTGCGTGACATAGCACACAAACCTGCACATGCACAAAAGTGCTATTGCTGTCCCAGGCTGCTTTCTGCTAAATAAACAGCTTCTCCAGCATTTATTTATTTTTTATTTGCAGCCATCTCTATCAGGCCTCTGTTGGGGTGAAACAGCACTTCAGCATGGCATCTATCCTTTGGTGGCAGCTTGCCACTGACCTTCCTCAAGAAAAGAAAGAGTGGTTATTTAAACAGTTCTGCTTGTTTACTGTTTTATGGCCATTAGGGGGAATTTGTACATAGGCACCATGGCATTTCGCAGACTGTTTTCATATAGGAACTGCAAGGCCTACCCCAGGACACTGCGACTTTATGTGCTAATCAAGAAAACATATCATTTTTGGCCCCACACCCAGATCTCTGGTGTTGCAGGGGACAGTATGTGTGGCAGTCCTAAAGGCAGTGGCAAAATTGAGTTGCATGAGTCACTACTAATAAGTGGGGTAGTGGTATGATTAACCATATCTGCCACTGAAGCATAAGTAATTGTTGGAATCTCCATCTTTTTCAGCATAGACTCCGGAAAAGGATCGCATTTTGCCTTTCATTTTGCAAATTGCCTTTTCTTAACAAATCCAGCCACTCCTGGTTGATAACCTAGCCACAGTGCTGAAATGTTGGGAAACACTTAACAGACATTCCCTGAAGTTGAAATTATGGGATCCACTGGTAGTGGGGCCACTATTGAATCAGTGAGAGCTTTAGCGTTCTACAGGATTCTGCTACCAGAAAAGATGGGACTGAAAAACAAACAGTGGTAAAATGGAGAATGTCTGGGGGTCCTCAAACCACTCAACATCCTCTTCGGAGGAACACTCAGTGCCATCCGGTGGCTCAGCAGTGGTTGCTGAGATGGGATAATTCTCATCAGTAGACTCATTTTTGTCTGTCTGAGTATCAGTGCCACCAGAAATGTCGGGGGATGCCTGGAAATCAGTTCAAGCATCCTGGGCATGTTCTGGTACATCTTGATGTGCTTGTTAAAGACACCCTTGGCTTTAGGGGCCCGCCTCAGGTGTCTTGGCAGGAGAGGCATCCAGTTCTTCAGCATGGAATATAGAAATGTAGAATTTGTTGTCAGAAGAGGACTGGTAGGCCCATCTAGTCTGGCCTGTTTTCCCTATGTATTTGTGCACCCTGGACCCTATTTGGTGTACTGGTATCCCTCCCTTCTCCCATTACGTTACGTATTATGCCCATGTGCCTAACCCATTCATACTTGAAGCTTTTCACTGTCTTCGCACCCACCACCTCTTGTGGCAGGCTGTTGCAGGCACCCACCACCCTTTGTTGAAATGTTCCTCACATCCCTATTAATCCCCCCCAAAAAAAAAAAACTTCATTGCATCTCTCTGTGTTCTGGTACTCCTACTGAAGGAGACTCCTCCTGCATCTTGTTCCTCCTGTGAGGTACTTATAGGTCTCTATCATGTCCCCTCTCATTCTCCTCTCCTCCAGGGAGCACTTGTTCATCTCCTGCAGCCTCTCCTCGTATGGTTTCTCATGCAACCCCTGCACCATTTTGGTAGCACTCATCTGGACCACTTCCACTCTGTCAGTATTCTTGCAGATGTGCGTCCTCCAGAACTGGACACAGTACTCTAAGTGGGGTCTCACTAGCAAGTGATATAGTGGCAACACTACTGCCCTTCTGCTAGAAATCCCCCTCTCTGTGTACCCCAGAATCTGGCTAGCCTTGCTTACTGCCTTGTCACACTGTCCAGCCACCTTGAGATCATCAAATATGATTACCCCAAGGTCCTCTTTGTTGACTATCTCCCCCAGTGTTATGCACAGCCCTTCCCCCATTTCACCAGCCCTGGTGCATGACTTTGCACCGTTTGGCATTAAAACCCAGCTGCCACATACTAGACATCTCCTCTAGTTTCCCAAGATCCTTTTGCATTCTCTGCACCCCTTCCTGGGTGTTCTTCTTGTTGCAGATTTTTGTGTAATCTGCAGAGAGTCATACCTTCCCCTGCATTTCTTTAGCAGTGTCACTTATGAAGACATTGAGGAGGACAGGACCCAGTACCGATCTCTGTGGTACTCCACTGGTCACTTCCCCACCTCGAGTGACTGCCGTTTACCACCACCTTCTGCCTCCTATCCTTCAACCAGTTTGATACCCAGCTTACTAACCCCCCAGTTGCTAAATTTCTTAATTAGCCTCCTGTGTGGCACAGTGTTGGAGGACTTACTGAAGTTCAGATAGGCCACATCTGCTGTCTTCCCCTGAGCCACCTCCTTAGTTGCCCAGTCAGAAACATCTATGAGATTTCTTTGACATGACCTCCCCCATATGAAACCGTGCTGCCAGTGATCCTGCAACCCATTTGCCTCCAATTACGCCCATCAGTGTCTCCTTCAGCAGGGTTTTCATTAATTTCCCCAGCACTAATGTGAGACTGACTTGCTTGTAATTGTTAGCCTCCTCCTTGCTGCTGCTCTTGTTCGGAGTGACCAAATCCGCCCTCCTCCAGTCCTCTGGAACTACACCATCTCCAGTGAGGTACTGAATAGTGTTGCCTGCCAGATGGGTAGCTAGCACTGTGCTTAGTTCTTTTAGTACCCTTGGGTGGATCCCATCTGGCCCCATCGCCTTGTTTTCCTTTAGGACTTAAATTCCCTTTGGACACTCTCCTCCGAAAAGGGACTTGTGTCCACACCCTCCTCCCCCCTGGTGCCTGCTGATATATGTTGGTCTGTCCGCTAAACACTCCACTTTTTTTTTTTTAACCCTGTGTTTATGCGCCTAATTGGCCTCCTCTCTCCACTCTCTCGGACATCCTCTGTGGACCCTCCAGTCCCCGTCGTGGTCTGCCCCTAGAATGCCTCGTCCACACACACTCTCCTGAAGACCCTCGGTATACCTCTCGGGTAGGGGTGGAGAGGGAACCCCCGTCCTTACCTGTCTCCAAACCAGCATACTGTGTGTGTGCGTAGATCCGGCACAGTGGAGTCTGCCCTGACTAATCCGGAGACGTCCTAGGGAGGTGTCGTCGCCTAGGAGGGACTGAGGTGTGTTTCTGGTTTCTTCCCCCTGACGTCGGCATGCAATAAGGGGCTATGAGCTAGGAGGCATGCTGAGACGTACCTCCTGCTCTGTCCCTCTGCCGACATCCACCCAATCACTTACTGCTTCTCCACCTACCACGCCATCACCCGGAGCTCCCTAGGTGGCGGCATTGCAGCGGGAGCCTGCAGTGACCCCCCCAGGGAAAGAGAGCTGCCGGGTGCTGTATCCTTCTCCACCCCAGACCGACCCCGTGACCAGTGCTCGCTCCTCAACCCGGTCACCGGTGTGGTAAGCAGGTGTGGCATCCAGCCGCCTCAACCTCAGCACCACTGGGCCACCCCACTCCACTTTGAAGACCAAGCAGAAGTAATTAAAATGTTGGCTTTTTTTCTGGTCTTCCTCTGCAACCCCCCCCCCCGATCCTTGCTATCCCTCCCCTTGCTTTCCTCTTCACTCACGTATCCGGGGGGGGGGCTCTTATCCCCTTTTTTTTTTATCTTCTTGGCTGTCCTCTCCTCTGTTTGTGCATTAGTTGCCCTCACCCTCCTTCCTACCTCCCTTTATTTATGTAGATATACCTTCCTGTCCCCCTCCATGTGAGTCTTCTTGTACTTCTAAAAGCTGTTTCTTTTCTTCCCTTACCACCTTCGTCACCTCCTTTAAGAACCATAGTGGCCTCTTCCTATCTTTGCTTATTTCCTTCGAATGGCTTGCCGTTGCCTTAGTTATTCCCTCCCTTATCCTTTTTCATTGTGTCTCCACTCCACTCCCCCCGTTCAAGTTATTTACTGAGGGAGTCTCCGATTTCCATAGTATCTGTCCTCTTGAAGTCCAGGAACATTGCCCTAGTATGGTTTTTCTCCTGCACAATCTGTATGTCAAACCACGTTGTGTGATGATCACTTGTACCCATGGGGCTAATCCCAGGAAATATCTGCTCTCTCTGGGAATAAAAAAATAGATGCAGCCTATCGGTGTACATTTGTGGCAGCACGATCTAACACTGGAGCCCTTCTTCGAGTATATATCTTTCATCAGGCCACACCTTTGGAACTATACCCACATCAGCACTATGGCCACATGGAAACTTTGGCAAGCAGTCAGCCAGGGGCCACCCATGACGACATCATGCATCATCATCTACATAAGTGTGGGTGGCCTGAGATCAGGATGGATAAACAAAGTACCATTGTATGCTCTTATAACGTCCATGGCTTGACTAATCCCATTATAGGAAGTAAAGTACTTAGTTATCTGAAATGTACCGCTACGGACTTTCTCTTCTTGCAAGAGACACCTCTGTCAGCTGGGGAATACAATAAGTTAAAGCAGTTTGGATTTGGGGCCATAGCCATGTCATCCTACAAAAAGGGGAGGTGAAGAGGGGTAGCCATATTGGTCCCCTCTAGGGTGCACTTTCAACTGAAGGGTTTCCTAACAGATAAAAAAGGCTGGTACGTAATTATAAAGGGAAGGTATGTGGGGGCCTATGATAACCTTGATCTCAGTCTACATCCCTCCAGGGTCTCATTTTTCAGAGTATCATACCTTCTAGATGACATCATTTGATTGGGTAGAAGGGTCCCTAATCTGTGGGGGGATTTTAACATAATGTTCAACCCACAGCTAGACGCTACACCTAAGATTCCCAGGCAGGAGCACCGCACAGCGAGGGAAGTTGCCAGATTAATGGGAGAACTAGGTCTAGCAGTTGTATGGCGGTATCTACACAAGCAATGGAGGGAGTATACCTACTATTCTGTGGTCCATCAAATATATTCTAAAATAGATTACTTCATTATCCCCAAAGAGTAGATGGGTAAAGTGCTGGACTCCTGGGTGGGAGACTTTGTCCTATGGGATCATGCTCCTACATTTGTCAAATTAGAACTAGGGGAATGTGGAGGGGTTGTGGGATAACAGATGGACCAGACACCGAGCTTCAGGTTCAACACACAATCTGTGTGTGAGGTTTATTCAGAATACAAGAGACAGCCTTAAGCAATGGCATATTCCTTCTTCAGTACATCAGTTTGCAGCAACAGACTATGAATGTCCTTTCTCTGCACTTAGCCTGCACCTACTGACACTGATCTCTGATCCAATTCACTAGTTGAGATGTAACCACCACCCCTATGGAGGCCCCATTTGCTTGGGTAGTGGGGCCCCCCAAACAAACAAAAAAAACAAACAAACTATAGACAGAATCTCAATGCAGAATCGCTGAAAGAAGGTCTACCCCAAAGGACATTGGTAACAAATCAAGTTTCAAAGAAATACAACATCATACATACTTCCATAATGCAGTGCATCATGGGATATATGCAAATCACCATGATATTTCAAACACCATGAAGTCTTGCTATATTATGACTATATGCAGTCAGCCACTGCAGCTGAACTGCCCCGGAGAGGAAAGAGTTAACTCCAGAGAGTCTGGAGTTCCACAGCTCGAGGGCGCTATACCAAAGCTCTATCTGGCCAGTTTCAAATGAAACTGTCAGATTCTTTACTCCGCTTCACTGAACAGTCGCTCCGGAGATCAGCTCCTTCACATCGGTTCATTTCTCGGTTCAAGCAAGTATTTTCGGTTCATTTGAACCGGCAAAAAGTATTTATTTTACCGCATTTTGGTTAAAAGCTCTATCTGGTAAACCATAAGTAGAAAATTTAAAGTCTGTGTGGAAATTCAATTATCGGTTCGGTTTTGAACCGATCGGTTTACTTAATTTAACGTTTTAAAGTGTGGTTGGGCTTTTAGAGTGCGGTTCCCGGTTCTTATCGGTTCTAAAAAAACCTTGCTTTTAAAATAGTTTTTTTCAAATACCCGTGACACGGTTAGGAACCGATAAGGGTGTCTTGCCTGGCACTGCCATCAAAAGGGCAAGTTTTTGGTTAGGCTGGCATTATGTCTGAGAAACCCAAAAGAAAAACCGGGCCCACTGGGTTTCAACACTGTGATGTCTGTGGGGAAGCCTTTGCCAAGGCTGACCCACACACCACTTGTGTTTATTGTCTGGGGGCTGACCACCTCCTGTCAGACTGCCAGGTGTGTAAAATTTCCCTGCAGCCACCCTGGAAAGAGATTGGGCGGCTCAGGGCAGAGAGGCCAAGAAGTCCGCTGACCCGGATGGCCAGCCCGGTCCAGTACCCACTGGACCAGAGGGAGTGCCCTCTGACCAGGGCGAGACTTCCTCGGCCAAAAGGAAGGCTGGTTCAGGGGAACCAGTCTCAGTGAAAAAGACAAAGAAATCAGTAGGTTTGGAGTCCAAAATTGTCTCTCCAACTGCTGCAGAAATAGCTAAAGCCATACAGATTGTCCAGTCAATGTCTCAGGGTCCTGCCGAAACCACCTACAGTTGGTAAAAGGTTGGTTCGTTTCAGTGCCAGTGGTTCAGGAGTATGATGTTGAGGAATTTATGAACCACAGGAGAGGAGGACAAATTTGATCATTACATGTGTGGCTGGGAGGGTCTGGACGTGCCCATTGAACCGGACATTTCTCCAGACAGACCTTTAGAATCTCCTCCTATTCTGTCTGAGTCCCCTTCTCATTTTATGTTTTACAAAAAGGTTGCAGAAACCCTCCAGCTTCCTTTAGAGGAAGCTGTGGATGAGCAAGAGGAGCCTGAGTCTAGGAGGTTGTCTATTCCTTTGCATAAGTCATTTAGGAAGCAAACAACAAAGATTTTAAAAAATCCTCATTCTGTCCCTCCTGTAGATAAAAAAATGGACAGAAGATATACCTTGTCAGGCTCTGATACAGACTTCCTCACTGAGCAGTGTAGTCATGTAGGTGTGGTACAAGCTGCAGCCTGTGTCAAGGCTAATATTCCTATGGCCTCACATCCTCCTGATAAGGATTCCAGGAAGATTGATGCCATGGCGAAAAACAGTATATGGCAGCTTCTTTGGGACTCAGGCAGGCAAATTATATGGCTTATGTAGCTAGATATCAGAAATCTAGGTGGGACACAGTGTAGCAGTTAGCCAAGCAGGCCCATGGCCAGCTGGCTAGTGAGTTGGAACAGGTGGCTGCTGATGGCATTGAAGCCTCTAAAGTTCAATTTCATACTGCTGTTGATGTTAATGATGTTTCCTCTAGGGTCATGGCCACTTCTGTAGCTTTCCGTAGGTTGGCATGGCTCAGATGCACTAATCTGTCCCAAGATACTCAGTCAAAGGCTATGGATTTTCCTGTTGTGGGTAATTCTCTGTTTGGGGAACAAACAGAAAACTATATGAAAAAGATGGATGAATACAGAACTACTTACAAAAGTGCCCAGGCTAAGGAGAGGCATGCCACTCCACAGAGGCACGCTCCCAGAGGTAGGGGCAGGCCTTTCCACCAATTTCAGGCCTCCTCTGCATTTGCACAGAGGGGGTTCTTTAGAGGCAGAGGTGAGCCCAGGGCTACGTGGGCCGTCCCCTCCCCTCAGCCTAAGGCTACTGCCAAGCAGGCACCCTGATGGGGTGCCCAGGGCCATTCTCCTGTACCAGTGGGGGCAGGTTGGTTTATTTCAGCCAGAACTGGGTGTCCCTAACTTCAGACAGGTGGGTTCTGGAGGTAATAGGCCAGAGTCTGGTTCTCAGCTTCAAACAGTTTCGAAGATGAGGCCAGACATTTCTCACCTGCAAATCCTTCAGAAGCCCTTGCTTTGGAAGCAGAGGTTTCTTCTCTTTTGGACTGCAAAGCAGTAGAAAGGGTCCCTCCTTGCCATCAGGGCAAGGGGCTGTACTCAAGATACTTTCTTACCCCAAAAAAGACAGGAGAATGGTGGCCCATTTTAGATTTAAGGTACCTGAACAAGCATCTTTTGAAACCAAAGTTCAAAATGTTAACTCTGACAATGATTTTGCCCTCCCTGAGGCCAGGGGACTGGTTAGCTTCCTGGACCTCAAGGATGCCTATTTTCATGTTCTGATCAGGCCTTCTCTTCGAAAGTACCTCAGGTTGGCAGACTACCCTCAGTGGCTACCAGTTCAGGGCAATGCCCTTCGGCCTTACCTCTGCAGGGGTATTCACGAAATGTCTAGCTGTGGTAGTGGCTCATTTAAGAAGGCAAGGGATTGCTGTGTTTCCCTACCTGGACGACTGGCTCATAGTGGGTCCAGTCCCAGATGAGTAAAATCCCACTTGCAAGTCACCCAGCAGCTTCTCACTTCCCTGGGATTGCTGCTAGTTGCAAAAGTCAGTTCTCGAACCAGTTCAGGTACTAACTTTCATAGGTGCAGAATTGAACACAAAGTTAGCCAGGGCATTTCTCCCCTCAGAAAGGGTAGACAGACTCATTGCCTGGCATCCTCCTTTACCCTGCGGGTCTCTCGACCAGCAAGGCATTTCTGCAACTCCTAGGGCACATGGCTGCTTCCACAGCTGTAGTGCAAGGAGCAAGATTCAGATGAGGGACATTCAGTTCCATTTGAGGGCCTATTGGTCTCAAAGGAGGTACCCCTTTCAAATTGGTTCCAGTGACCCAAACCCTGATCCTGGCCTTACACTGGTGGCAGGATCAAAGCAATCTAAAACAAGGGGTTCCTTTCATTCCCGTTTCCCTCCCTCACCCTCACCACGGATGCTTCCCTGTTAGTGGTGGGAGCTCACTTAGGCGACCTGTCCACTCAGGAGTGTGGTCTCCCAGGAATCTCTGCTCCACATCAATCTTTTGGAACTCAGAGCTGTCCTTTTAGCTCTTCAGGCGTTTTCAGCTTCTGTCCAGAACAAAGTAGTTCAAGTCAGGACAGACAACACCACAACAATGTGGTACATCAACAAGCAAGGGGCACTTCGGTCATCAGCCTTGTGCACGAAGCAGTGAAGTTGTGGTCTCTGGCTTACTCCCTGAACACCTCCCTGATAGCAGTTCACCTTCAGGGAAGGACAATGTCCTGGCGGATGCCCTCAGCAGGATTTCTCAGGGCCATCACAGAATGGGCTCTGAATCCTCAGGTGCTGGGGTCAGTCTTTGCCAGATGGGGCACCCCTCAGATAGATCTTTTCGCAGCCCCAGACAACCACCAACTTCCTCTGTTTTGTTGCAGGCCTCCAGTGCTGGGATCAGTCCCTGGGCGCCTTTCAGTTGGATTGGAAGGGAAGTTCCTGTATGCCTTTCCCCCTTTCCCCTTCTTTTCAGGGTACTAGTAAAAATCAGATCTCAGCCCTGCAAGGTGATTCTGATTGCTCCAGATTGGGCCAGACAGCCCTGGTACCCACTGCTTCTGTCCTTGACAGTCCACCCTGCCCTGAGCTTGCCCAGAGTCCACGACTTACTGGCCTGTGTACAGGGGAGAGTGTGGTATCCGGACCTCAAATCCCTCCATCTCAAGGCATGGCTCTTGAGGAGTTAGAATTTGCTGACTTACACCTTTCTCAAGGTGTTTTGGATATTTAAAGGCTTCAAGGAAGCCTTCCACTGAACCACTTACAATTCTAAGTGGAAAAGGTTTTCCATCTGGTGCTCTGAGAAGCAGATTATCCCAGAATCTGCTGATCTGCCCATTTACTGGACTGTTTGGTCCATTTAAATTCCTTAGGCTTTAGGCCAGCTACCTTAAAGGTTCATCTGGCAGCTGTCTCTGCTTTTCTGTCAGCAGGGAAGCCTGCTTCCTTTCTTCTCACCCTGTGCTTTCCAAGTTTTTAAGGGTTACTTCACCAACCCTCCTTTTAGAACCAGCTCCGCTTGGGACCTGAATGTTTGCATTGCTCAGTTAATGCAACCCCCTTTGAGCCTCTGTCCTCAGCAGAGCTCAAGTTTCTGACTTGGAAAACTGTTTTCCTAGTGGCTATCACTTCTGCCAGACGCATAAGTGAACTACAGGCCCTGTTAGTGGAAGAAGATTTTATCTCTTTCCACAGAGATAAAGTAGTCCTCAGGACTAACAGAAAGTTTTTGCCTAAAGTGGTTTCAGATTTCCACCTGAACCAATCCATCTCTCTTCAGTATTTTCACTGAGCATTCTTCCTCAGGTGAGAGGAGTCTGCACAGCTTGACGTCAAAGAGCCTTAAGCTACTATTTGGAATGCACCAAGGGTCACAGGTTGAATCCTCCAACTCTTCCTTACCTATGGCGAGGTTGGCAAAGGAAACCTGCCACTAAGAGGACAATTGCAAGGTGGATTGTCTCTTGTATCCAATTTTGTTATCAAAAACTAGGTAGAACCCCCTCAGGACTGAGGGCTCACTCCACCAGAGGTACAGCTGCATCTCTAGCGGCTGCTAGAGATATTCCCATTCTGGAAATCTGTCAAGCTGCTACTTGGAAAACAGTTCACACTTTTACAAGCATTATTCCCTGGATATTCAGTCCAGGAGAGATGCTCGTTTGGCACAGCTGTGCTTCAGAGCCTATTTCTAAGTAGGTTCTGACCCTCCTCCATGGAGGTACTGCTGTAATCTGCATATAGTCATAATATAGCAAGACTTCATGGTGTTTGAAGAAAAAATTACTCACCTTAGTAATTGCTTTTCTTCTCATGGAGTCTTGCTATATTATGACCACCCTCCCTCCTGCCCCTCTCAGAACTTCTACTTGGTAGGGGTGGCAAATTAGTGCAAGCACTGTGTCATGCCATTTTAGTTCTTCCCTTCACTCCCTTTATTTAGGGTTAGGGAATTAGGTATTTCTGTTTTAAGTAATATGTTGACCCCCTTCCTGGACTTGAGTCTTGGGGAAGGGGTCTAATAGTGCTTGTTAGGAGAAACTAATAATACTATTATTCATTGTTATTATTATTATTGATGTTTATATTGTTTTTTATATTGTTGTTATTCCTACTAGTAGGTAGCCACTTGGCTAGTGTAGAGCTTTCCACACAGACTTGTTGCTTAGTGTTAGCTTCGTAAAGATCTGACAGTTTCATTTGAAACTGGCCAGATAGAGCTTTGGTATAGCGCCCTCGCGCTGTGGAACTCCAGACTCTCTGGAGTTAACTCTTTCCTCTCCGGGGCAGTTCAGCTGCAGTGGCTGACTGCATATAGTCATAATACAGCAAGACTCCATGAGAAGAAAAGCAATTACTAAGGTGAGTAATTTTTTCTTCTGGTTTAAGTTTACAAAAATTTACATGCATTCTAAATAGCACAACTAGCTTAATTTCTATAATAGTCACCTAGTACTTTTTACCATTATCAAAAACACCTAGTGCCATGGTGTTTTCAACATTTACAGGTTTCATAAACATAAAATATATACATCAAAGTATTTTATAACATAGTGCCACTGCATACTAAATCCAACAACAGTAAACACAATCTGTTTTACGTATACTTGTAGGTCACCACGATACCCTCCCTGTACGAGGACCTAAGAGGGAAAAATGAAAATTAAAAAGGACACTGTAGCATAATCAAGGGAGGGAGAAGGGGTGCCCACAGGTGGCCAACCTTATGGACTAGAAATAGTAAAGGATAGATTAGGCTTAGAAACAGAAAAACTGTTGCAACAGATTTAAGAAAAGGTCGGTCCTCAAGAGTGGCAGGTGCTCCCGGTCACAGGGAGTTCCATAAAAATACCCTGTGGCATCTTAGTGTTGCGCTTTTGCAAGATCCAACAGTCCAAGAGGATATTAAGACAATGTTTAAGCGCTATATGGAAGAAAACTCTTCACAAGAAGTAATGTCGGGTTTCTACTGCCAGGTGACGCTGAGGGTTGAGGCGCTGGACACCACACCTCGCACCCAGGTTCGGGAGTGAACTTGGGCCACTGGGGGTCGGCTGGGAAGGAGAGGATTGAGCGTCCGACAGCTTTCCTCTCCTGTGGGGAGGGCAGGGAGTGTCTCCCCAGTGCTAGTGAATGTACTGCAGCCTGGGACCACTTACAAGTTGGGGCAAGGTGTTGGCAGACGTCCTGCACACAGGTGTGGGAGCGCGCACGCCTGCGATTAACATCAGTGCACATCCGCGCCTCGGGGGGGGGTAGAAGGAGCACACGAACAAGGAAAAACCCTGCACTGTCAGGTATGTGACGGCACCTGGCCCCCATGCCCACTGCCGGATCCCACCCACCTGGTCTCCTGATTCCCTCCTCCCAAGCCTTGCCTGCAGCAGATTCTAGACTTAGAGAGCACCAAGAAGGAGTGTGGCCCACTTTCAGGGGGTACAAGCCAAGGGTGTCCAGCTGCAAGGTGAGTGCAAGGGTAGGAGTACCTCGGGGAGACTTGGGCTGGGGGGTCTCAGGCGAGGCAGGAACAAGCCAGGATGCCGAGAGAGTCCAGCCGGAGAAAGCGACTCAGAGGAAAAGATTCCGGGGGTTATGTCAGCAGTATCATGGGATACTGCCAAAGCGGTGTTGAGGGGAAAATTTATAGAAATTGCCAATGGGGAAAAAGAAGGAAAGGGAGACCTAGGAAGGTTCATTTACTGGAACAGATACAAACATTAGAGGCCCTGCAGGGAATGAATCTGGACAAGGAGAGGGCAAAATAACTAGGGGCTCTTAAAAAAGAGTTAAATAGGCTTTTGGACTATTATGTGGAACAAAAGTTGCTATTTTTGCAACAAGGGTTCTATGAGGGAGGACCTTGCTCCCTGAAGCTTTTAGCAAGTAGGCTGCGTATACAATGCACCAAAGCAACTATTTCAAACAACATGAAGTCTTGCTGTATTCTGACAGTTGCAGTGATTCCCAACCTTTGAACTGCCCCGGAGAACTAAGGGTTAACTTTCCATGCAGGGCATGGAACGCTGAGCTCAAGCTCGGTTGAAGTCTCTGTCTGGAGTGTTTTGAACACAAACCGTCAGATTCTTTACTTCGCCTCACTGAATGGTTGCTCCAGAGATTTCTCCTTCAGCTAGGTTCGAAGTCGGTTAAAGTTTTCAGATTTTCGTCGGTTTAAACCGAGAAAAAAAAAAAAGTATCCGCATAGTCAGTTCAGTCTCTGTCTGTGGTGCCGTGAGTACTAGATAGGAATTGTTCTTTTTTCTGTGTGGAACTTGTAAAAGTGTGGTCAGTTCGGCTGAACCAACCATTTGATTGTGAATTTTGCTATATTTAGTGTGTGGTTACTTATTGGTTCTAAAAAAAAAAAATGTGTTTTAACCATTTTTCCAATGCCGTGACATGGTTAGGAACCGATAGAGTCTTACCTGCGGTTGCGAAAAAGGGCAAGTTTGGTTAGGTTGGCCATGTCTGAGAAACCCAAGAAAAAAACGGGCCCACTGGGTTTCAACACTGTAGTGAGTGTGGGGAGGTCTTTGCCAAGGCCGATCCCACACCACCTGTGTTGTGTCTGGGGTTTGACCACCTCAATTCAGACTGCCAAATACGTAAAAAAAATTTTCCCAACTCTACCCTTGAGAAGAGATTAGGTAGACTGAGGGAAAAAGGAGGGCGAGAAGTCCGCTGACCCAGATGTCCAGCCCGGTTTGGTTTCGACCGAACCAGAAGGAGTGCCCTCTGAACAGGACGATACTTCTCCGGGCAAAAGAAGAGCCGATTCTTAAGGGATCGGTTCCGACAAAAGGGAAGCGCAAAGATAAATCGACCGGTTCGGATCCAGAGGTTCATGTTCCGACTGCCGAAGAGATAGCCAGGGCGATTCAGGTTGTGGAATCGCTCCGTCCAGTTCCGACCGATCCGGCTCCTTCTGGCAGGGGTTCGGTTCGGTTAGTTCCCCCAGTGCAAGAGTATACCCTTGAAGAGTTTTATGAACCGGAGTTTGAAGAGGAAGGGGATTTTGAGGATTGTGATGTAAGTGAAGGTCTGGATGTGCCTCTGGAACTGGACATCTCCCCAGACAGACCATCAGGTGTTTCCCCTCCTAGGCTTTCTGAGTCCCCCTCCCACTTTATATTTTACAGGAAAGTGGCGGAAACCCTCCAGCTTCCTATGGAGGAGGCTGTGGAAGCCTGATTATGTAGAGATGATGGATATCTGAGTCCAGGAGACTGTCTGTTCCCCTCCATAAATCTTTTGGGAAACGGACACAAAAAATCTTAGTCTCCTAACAATATACCTCCTGTGGGTAAAAGAATGGACAAGAGGTATACACTCTCAGGCTCAGACACGGAGTTCTTATATCAGCAATGCAGCCATGTTGGGGTAGTGCAGGCTGCTGCCTGTGACAAGGCAAATATCCCCTTGGCTTCACACCCCTCTGACAAGGACTCCAGAAAGATTGATGCCATGGCAGTGGAGCAGTACATGGCATCTTCTTTGGGACTCAGGCTGGCGAATTACATGGCCTATACAGCCAGGTTCCAGAAGTCCAGGTGGGACACTGTACTGGCACTGGCTAAACAGGCCTCCCCCAGCTAGCTAAGGAGCTGGAGGTGGTGGCTGCAGATGGGATTGAGGCATCTAAGGTTCAGTTTCATGCTGCTATGGGCTCTAATGATGTCTCATCAAGAGTCATGGCTACATCTGTGGCTCTTCGGAGGATGGCTTGGCTCAGATGTACTAGCCTCTCGCAGGACACCCAGGCTAAGGCTATGGATTTTCCTGTAGTGGGTAATTCTCTGTTTGGGGAGCAGACAGAGAATTACGTGAAGAAAATGGATGAATATAGGACCACTTACAGGAGTGCTCAGGCCAAGGAAAGGCAGGCAACTCCTCAAAGGCAGCAGTCCAGGGGTAGGGGCAGGCCTTTTCAAAGGACCTTATACCAAGCACAGGCCTCTTCTTCCTTCATGCAGAGGGGGTTCTTCAGAGGGGGGATGAGCAGACCTGCATCCACCCCTCAGCCTAAAGCCCCTGCCAAGCAGACACCCTGATGGTTCTGCCCAGGTCAACTCTCCTATTCCAGTAGGGGGCAGGCTGGCTTACTTTGTCCAGGACTGGATGTCTATTACATCAGACAAGTGGGTCCTGGAAGTAGTAAGCCAGGGACTGGTTCTCAGCTTCAAAACATTTCCAAAGATGAGAGCCAGATCTTTTCCACCTGCAGAACTTTTGGAAACCCTTGCCCTAGAGGCAGAGGTTTCTTCTCTCCTAGCTCTAAAAGCTATATAGAGAGAGAGTACCTACCCTACACTGGGGCAAAGGACTGTACTCCAGGTACTTCCTGACCCCTTAAAATACAGGGGAGTGGTGACCCATCCTGGACCTAAGATATCTGAACAAACCTCTTTTAAAACCAAAGTTCAAGATGGTAACTCGGAATAATCCTTCCCTCTCTAAGGCCAGGGGACTGGCTAGCCTCCCTGGACCTCAAAGATGCCTACTTTCACATTCCCATCAGGTGCTCCCACAGAAAGTACCTCAGGTTCGAGTTGTCCTCAGGCCACTATCAGTTCAGAGCCGTGTCCTTTGGCCTAACCTCAGCTCCAAGGGTTTTCACAAAGTGCCTGGCAGTAGTAGTTGCCTTTCTAAGAAGGCAAAAGATTTCCATATTTCCTTATCTGGACAATTGGCTATTAGTGGGTCAGTCTGCAGACCAAGTCAAGTCTCACCTGCAAGTGACCCAGCAAGTGCTCACTCCCCTAGGATTTCTTCTCAGTCTTCCCAAGTCAGTTATTGAACCAGTCCAGCTCCTTACCTTCATATGGGCAGAACTGGACACACTCAGAGCAAGAGCCTTTCTTCCTCTAGAAAGGGCAAGGGCTCTTATGGAACTAGCTTCTTCCTTCAGCCTTCAGGTATCTCAACCAGCAAGGCATTTCCTCCAGCTCTTGGGCCACATGGCAGCTTCAACAGCAGCGGTCCAAGGGTCAAGATTCCAGATGAGGGATATTCAGTTCCACCTGAGAGCTTTCTGGTCTCAGAGAAAGGACTCTCTTACCAAACTGATTCCAATGACTCCGACCTTGATCCAGGCCCTCCAGTGGTGGCAGGATCAGGACAATTTAAGGCAAGATTTGTTGCTCAGCCTTATTCAGTGGTCTTTACTACGGTCTTTACTACGGATGCTTCTCTTCTGGGCTGGGGAGCCCACCTGGGGTCCCTTACTGCCCAGGGCCTGTGGTCCCCCCAAGACTCCCTTCTCCACATCAATCTTCTAGAGCTCAGGGCAGTTTTTTTCTAGCTCTAAAAGCATTCTCAGTCAGTTCAGAACAAGGTGGTTCAAGTCAGAACAGACAACACTACCACTATGTGGTACATCAACAAGCAGGGAGGCACTCGGTCCACGGCCTTGTGCACAGACGCCATGAAGTTGTGGTCCCTGGCTTATTCCCTGCAGGCCGCTCTTGTAGCAGTTCACCTTCCAGGCAAGGACAATGTGCTAGCAGGTACACTGAGCAGGATTTCTCAGGGCCATCACGAATGGTCCCTGGACCCTCAGGTGTTGAAAGTGATTTTTTTCAAGGTGGGGCACTCCAGAGATAGATCTCTTTGCAGCCCCAGACAATCACCAACTCCCTCTCTTTTGTTGCAGACCTCCAGTCTTGGGCTCAGTCCCTCTGGACGCCCTGATTCTGAATTGGGAAGGGACGTTTCTGTATGCCTTCCCCCCCTTCCCACTCCTGTTCAAAGTTTTAGTCAAAATAAGATCTCAACCTTACAAGGCCATTCTGATTGCTCCAGATTGGGCCAGATAGCCCTGGTACCCCCTGTTGCTGTCCCAACAGTCCATCTTCCCCTGTCTCTTCCCAGGAATTACAACCTGTTAACATCCTCTAAGGGGAGGATTTGGTACCCCAATCTTCAGTGTCTCAACCTCAGGGCATGGCTCTTGAAGAGTTGGAGTATGCAGATCTGCATCTTTCCCAAGGGGTTCTGGACATCCTCAAGGCTTCTCGGAAGCCCCCCACCAGAAAGACTTACAACTCCAAATGGAAAAGATTCAGCATTTGGTGTTCTGAGAAGAATATTTCTCCAGACACTGCTCAGTTGCCTACGGTTCTGGATTATATGGTCCATCTTAATGGCCTAGGCCTCAGACCAGCTACTCTCAAGGCACACTTGTCAGCTGTTTCGGCATTTTTGTCTGTGGGGCAGCCTTCCTCACTGTCTTCCCATCCGGTGTTCTGTAAATTTTTTGAAGGATTGTTTCACACCAATCCCCCTTTTAGAGACCCTGCCCCTGCTTGGGATTTGAATGTTTGCATTGCCCAGCTTATGCAACCCCCCTTTTAGCCTATGTCTTCAGCAGAGCTTAAGTACTCGACTTGGAAAACTGTGTTATTGGTAGCCATTACCTCTGCCAGACATATCAGTGAATTGCAAGCCCTGTCAGTGGAACCTGATTTTATCTCCTTTCATAGGGTTAAAGTGGTCCTTAGAACCAATAGAAGGTTCTTGCCCAGAGTGGCTTCAGACTTCCATTTAAACCAGTCTGTCTCTCCCTGTTTTCTTCACTGATCTTTCTTCCTCGGGAGAGAGGAGACTACACAGTTTAGATGTCAAAAGAGCCCTTAGTTACTACATAGAGCGTACCAAGGGTCACAGGTTTGACTCCCTCCAGTTGTTCCTCACTTATGGAGAAGTGGGAAAGGGCAAACCTGCCACCAAAAGATCTGTTGCCAGGTGGATTGTGTCTTATATACAATTCTGCTATGAAAAACAGGGAAAAACTCCACCCTCAGGCCTGAGGGCTCATTCCACAAGAGGTACAGCTGCTTCCCTGGCTGCGACAAGGGATATCCCTCTCCTAGAGATGTGTCAAGCAGCCACCTGGAAAACAGTCCACACCTTTACCAGGCATTACTCTCTGGATATCCAGGCTAGGAGTGATGCTGTGTTTGGCACAGCAGTACTTCAGAGCCTATTCCCAAAGTAGGTTCTGTCCCTCCTCCTTGGAGGTACTGCTTGGTAGTCTGCAGTTGTCAGAATACAGCAAGACTTCATGTTGTTTGAAGAAAAAATTACTCACCTTAGTCATTATATTTCTTCTAATGGAGTCTTGCTGTATTCTGACCTCCCTCCTTGCCTCCCCTCTCAGAACTTGTTTTTGGGAAGTGGGTGGGCAGGTGCAATGTTGCACCCAAGGGGTGTATTTGCTGGCACCCTCCTTCCTTTTGTTTGGGTGCTTATTTATTGTTATTTTTTTAAGTACATTGGGTTTAGTTTTTGGATTTCCTGACTTGTCTTCCTTGGGAATCCAAAACTTTTCAGCAAGTTGGCTAGTAGAATTTTTACAATTTCCACGTAGAATTTTTAGCTTAGTTGGGCTCATAAGAATCTGACGGTTTAGGTTCAAAACATTCCAGACAGAGACTTCAACCGAGCTCGAGCTCAGTGTTCCATGCCCTGCATGGAAAGTTAACCTTAATTCTCTGGAGCGGTTCAAAGGTTGGGAATCACTGCAATTGTCAGAATACAGCAAGACTTCATTAGAAGAAATATAATTACTAAGGTGAGTAATTTTTTCTTCATGCACGTCTCCCTAAGCAGGGATTGCTGCAGGGGAATGCCTTCTCAAGGCCATGGACCCCAGGCCTTTGCTGCGCCTTCCCTCCATTTCCCTTGATTCACAGGCTGCTCCTCAAGGTGAGGAGGGACAAGGCACAGGTGATTCTCATAGCCCCAGACTGGCCACGCCAGTTCTGGTATCCAGATCTCCTCAGCCTCAGCAACAGGCTCCTGAGGTGACTTCCAGCACACCCGAACCTGATCTCAGTCAGGGGAAAGTCCTCCATCCGGACCTTCAATCCCTGCACCTGACAGCCTGGTACCCGAGCGGCTAGAGTTCCAGGCTTTGGGTCTCTCCAAGGATGTACTCACAGTAGTGGAAGCATCCAGGAAGGAGTCGAGCAGAAAGTGCTATGCCTTCAAATGGAAAATGTTTTCCATTTAGTGTCAGGGCAAGGGCCTGGACCTTCTGTCCTGTACTGTGGCTAGCATTTTAGACTACCTTTGGTCTCTGTTCAAAGGAGGTCTTTGGTCTTCGACCCTTAAGGTGCACCTGGCAGCCATCTCTGCTTACTGGGCACGGGCTGGTCAGCAGACGGTGGCACAGGAGAAGGTGGTCTGGCACATTTTCAAAGGCCTTGATTACATATCCCTTCCAGTGCGTCAGCTTCCACCTCTGTGGGATTTACTGCTGGGCTTGGCAAAGCTCATGGGCAAGGCATTCAAACTAATGCACAGGTGTGAGATGTCACACTTGTCGTGGAAGACGGCCTTCCTGGTGGCTATTATGTCTGCCAGAAGGACAGGGGAACTCCAAGCACTCTCGGTGGACTCCCTTTATCTGGTCTTCCACAGGGACAAGGTTGTCCTGTGCCCCCACTCAAAATTCCTCCCGAAGGTGCTGTCAGAGTTTCACCTTAACCAGGTGTTGACTCTGGTTGTGTTCTATCTGTACTATACCTTGGATGTCGAGTGCAGGCTCCATTCTCTGGACCTGAGACTATCTCTCTCCTATTACAAGGAGTGGACGGTGGAAATTTGGGGCGAGGTTCGCCAGCTGTTTGTCACCTACGCTGAAGCCACTTCTGGCAGACCTGCAGCAAAGCGGATGATCGCAAGATGGATTACATCTTGCATTGATCTCTGCTATAGGTTGGTAGGCAAGGAGCCTCCCACAGGGATAAGAGTTCATTCTGCTCACCATACCGTTGCGTCGGTGGCTGCTTCCAGAGACATCCCTAGCCAGGAAATCTGTCGGGCTGCCACCTGGAAGACAGCAAATACCTTCATCGCCCATTACCACATCGACATTGAGTCATGCCAGGATGCTGGTTTTGGGGCCTCAGTTCTCCAGTCTCTGTTCCCAAAGTAGGTGGTGTGCACCTTGCCTCCCTCCTCCCGGAAAACTGCTAGGAATCTGCCAAATAGTGTGGATGAACAACATATCCACTATCCTAGAAAAACAGGTTACTCACCTGTAACAGTAGCTCTTCCACGGAATGGTCTCTTGCAGTAAGTCATTACTTCCAGGAGTTCCCGATAGGTGGCGCTCTGACATGGATGTTTCTTCTAGCAGTCTCCATACTTGGGATCATCCACACGACCTCACGTCTTTGGCTGTGCCTATAAAAGTGGGTGGTCCCTGGTAATTTCCATTTATTTTCCGTGCTGGCTTCACCTCTGACAGCAACCTGTTCTTCTGCCAGCAGTCTACGACATGGATTGAACCCGTAGCCTGGGGTGCTTGGGCTTCATACATGGCATCATATTCCTGTGCTCGTTCAAGAGCTTTACAATGGATGTTTCCCTGTTACAGACTCAGGGTAGTCGATCAAAGGGCTCTAAAACTTCAGAGTCCTCTTCAATAAGCAAAATAGGGAAGGAAATACATTCACCTAAAGTCCTGCCTGACCACCTTTCAACGGTCATGTCTCCTAAACATGGATCATCAAGAAAACATTTTTCGTTGACTGGCCATATCCCCCTATCAACGACAGGCACTTCTTCATCGAAAGAACATAGAAGTTCAACTTCACATAGAAAGGAACATTCATCATCTACGGGACATCATTCCTCAGCTCCCTCATTGACGAAACCACATGCCTCGTCAACGATGGAGGACCTGCTGCATTCATCGTCGACGGGGCACACTTCCCCATCGACGAGAGGACTCCACAAGACATCCTCATCGATGAAAACACCTCCTCCATCAATGGAGCACACTTTACATGCTTCATCGTCGACGGGGCTACCTCCCCCATTGACTGGAAATGCTCCTAAACCTCCATTGTCGACGAGAAGCCTCCCACTATCAACGGAGCATGCCTTTGCCTTCTCATCATCAGTGACATACTTTCCATCATTGATAGATCATATACCTATTGTTCCATCGTTGATGAAGTGCATCCCACCATCAACGGAGCATGCACTGACTTCCCATAGTCGACGAGGAGTATTCCACCATCAACTGAGCATGCATTCACTTATCCATCAACAAGATACATTACAGTGTCGACAGGGCATGCTTTTATTCCTCCTCCGTCAACGAGCCTGATCCCACCATCGACGGAGCAGCCCCTGCATCATAGAACAGCACCTTTACCAGCATATAATGCATTTATGGAAGATCCTCATTAAAATTTAACCATAAAAAATCATGAAATTGCTTATAAAACAGTTCAAATGATACCTATGGGGCTGCATCCCCACAAAGCAAAGGATCATATACCTCAGAACGCAGAGGCAAACCAGCCGCATTTGCACTCCTGCATGGTGCTCAGACACCAATCCGTGAGGAACAAAAACTTCAAAGACATACTGGATCACTTTATCGGGAGGCACAAATTGATCCCCCAACGTCGGGCACACGGGGCTCAGAACCCGCCTACATGGTGATTCCATCCTCACAAGTGCCAAACATAGAAGAAATTGTAGATAAAGTGTCAAATTTTATGGATTTTGACTGTACACCCACTCCATTAAGAAGCCCTCAATCCCAGACTGTCTCTCCACCTCCATCAAAACAGGCATGCACAGAGCCAGAACGCCCACCATTTCTGCCTCCTCATGAATATTCTGAGGAATATTTCTCAGATTCTCATATAATTTCGGACCATCCCAAAGACACAAATTATGACAATTCCCCTGCTACAAGAGGTTATGAGTCCCCATATTCTGTGCCATCATACTAGGATGAAGAAACATTGCAACCATTAAAGGTCATTTCCCCACAAGATAACCCGTCATTCCCAGAAATGATGCTACAAATACAAAAAACAATGGGATTTACCACAACAGAACAAGATTAATTAAGTAAAGATATGGCTGAATATCTTGACATCCCGGAAGAACCTATCCAGGCAGTCCCTCCTTTTATACCAACATTCAGAAACTCGATTACTGAAGCATGGAGTCAACCCATAGTGGCACAGGAGCTACCTAGAAAAGCACATATGCTTTATCAGGCTCCCCTTGATTATCAATATTTAACAGATATTCCCATTGCGGACTCTCTGGTTCAAACAACATGAAGTCTTGCTGTATTCTGACTATATGTAGTTAGCCCCAGCACTTGAACTGCTCCGGAGAGTAAAGGGTTAACTTTATGCCAAGGCATAGAATGTTGAGCTCGAGCTCGGTTTTCAAACCTCTGTCCGTGGGTACTCTGAAGTGTAACTGTCAGATTCTTTACTCTGCCTAACTGTGAAGTCGCTCCAGAGATCCCTCCTGTGCTTCGGTTCAGTTACAGTACAAATCGGTCGGTATTTCAACCCGTTTCTACTAGAATATCAGTATTCTTTGCTCTGTCTCGGTAACAGTAAATGGTAGGTAGTGGTTGTTTTTTCCCTAAAGAAATTGTTTTATTTTCGGTTCTTTGACGGTCGGTCCGGTGTGGAATCGAAAGCTATTCTGTTTCTGTTTAATTTGTGATTGTGTGGTGGTTTTTTTTTTTTTTTCCACTGCTTATCGGTTCCTAAAAAAATCCGACATTTTCAGGATTTTTTTTTTTTTTACCGACCTGTGACACTGTTGGAATCAATAAGTTTGTAGTCATCTGGCTTAACCACTGCTTTGGGTGACTTGAAGTTGAAGTCATGTCTGAGAAACCCCAAAAGAAAACCGGACCCACTGGGTTTCAGCACTGTACCGAGTGTAAGGAGGCCTTTGCCAAGGCCAAGCCTCACCTGGTATGTGTGTACTGTCTGGGGTTTGACCACCTCAAAGAAGACTGTCAAATATGCAAAAACTTTCCCAAAGCCACTCTGGAAGAACGTTTGCGTAGGTTAAGGGAGAGGGAGGTCGAGAAGTCCGTTGACCTGGATGGCCAGCCAGGTTTGGTTGTGACCGAACCTGAAGAGGTGCCCACTGACCTGGGCAATACCTCTTCTGGCAAACAGAGAGCCGATTCTGCGGAATCAGTTCCGAGTAAAAGAAAAAGAAAATCAGCCAGTTCGGATCTGGCTTCCCATGGTCCGACCGCTGAAGAGATGGCGAAAGTGATTTCCATTGTTCAGTCGCTTTGCCCAGTTCTGACCAAACCGGTTTCGGTTCAAAGCAGACTGGTTCGGTCAGAAATGTGTGCTTAAGACATAGATCCTGAAGCCTACTATGAGGGCTATTGGGAGGAGGAGGATTATGATGAAGAGGGTGAGGGCCTTGATGGGCCAGTAGAACCTGACATCTCCCCAGACAGGCCTTCTCAGGTTTCTCCTTCCAGGCTTTCCGAGTCCCCTTCCCATTTCTTGTTTTACAAGAAAGTGGCTGAGACTCTTCAGATTCCTGTGGAAGAGGCTGAACAGGATCGGGAAGAACCTGACTATTTAGAAATGATGGATGTACCAGAGTCAAAAAGGGTGTCTATCCCCCTGCACAAATCCTTGGGGGAAGCAGACACAAAAACTTTCACAATTTCCTACATCCATACCCCCTGTGGAAAAGAGAATGGACAGGTGGTATACTTTGTTGGGTCCTGGGTTGGAATTCCTTACCAATCATAGCAGCCATGATAGGGTAGTACAAGCTGCAGCCTGTGACAAGGCTAATATTCTCCTGGCATCTCACCCCCCCAGACAAGGACTGCAGGAAAGTGGATGCAAAAAAAAGTACTTGGCATCCTCTTTGGGACTCAGACAATCTAACTACATGGCATATACAGTTAGGTACCAGAAATCTATGTGTGGTACAGTTCTGGAATGGGCTAAGAATGCCCCCAGCCAGCTAGCCAAGGAGCTGGAGCAGGTGGCAGCAAATAGTATAGAGGCAGAGTGCAATTCCACGCTGCTGTTGATTCTTTTTTTTTTTTTTTTTTTTTTGTATAATATTTTTATTTGTTTTTCCAATAAGCTACTACATACAGTCACATCATAACTTTTACATCCAGTTACCACCATTATATCCTGCAGATATCAATCACTACGCTTCATTCCACCCAATCTTACAATTGATTTCTACAGAGTTGCATTACGTTAGATTATACTGGTTTAAAATTATATCTAATAATATATTATAAAATAAAATAGGATTACATAAAATCCAATCAGATCTACTCAAAACAAATCAAAGCAAATCAATACAAAACAGAACAAAACAGAGTGCAGCCATTCTTCTCCTTCCTATTACCTTCACGCTTCAACTCCATCCACTCTTTCCACACTTCTTCTGTCATTCACTTCTATCCACTCTCTTAGCCTTCCTTCCCATACTATTTACCCTCACCTTCCCCACTTCATCTTTGCTACTTTCACATACCTTTCTTCACTTTCTTTTTTCCTTTCCTATCCTCCTGTACCCTCCCATAACATCCAACTTTCTTCCTCCGTCGGAGAGGCCAAGAACGGGGCCCAGTGCCTTTCAAATCCCTCTTCCCTTCCTGCCATCACATACGACAACCTCTCAAGTCCCAACGTCTGTAACACAGTCCTCCACCACCCTTGCACTGTTGGTGCTATGTTCGAAACCCACATATTCTGGATCCCATGTCAAGCCAAGATGAACAATACCCTAATCCACCTGGGAAGCAGTACCCATTCCTCCTCCTCCCCATTCTCCACTCCACATAAACATCCTAGAGAGTCCATTGGCAACTCCCTTCCGGCTATTTTCCTTCAGTATCTCTGCAGTATCGGGTATTCCCAGAAGCAGTGTACATACGTTCCTCTTTCCGAGCTACACCTTCCACATAAGGGCGACACTTCAGGATGCGCCTTATGTACTGTTACTGGTGATAGGTATACTCTATGTATACATTTAAAGTAAGCCTCTTTATATTTGTTGCATATAATTATCCCAGAGTGCATTTGTAGCAATAATATCCAGTTCTAGGGACATGGATATGTTGTTCATCCACACTCATTGGCAGTATCCTTGCCGCTTTAAATCTTGCCGGAAGGTCTTCAAGCTTGCTCCTCCCACCCACCCGGGTGGTATAACTCACGGCTCCGCCCCATGACGCCAGATCTTCCTTACGCTTGGAAGCTCAGGTTCCCTCCTTAACGCTCTGCGTTTGTGACTGTTCCTATTTCTCCGTTTGCAGGTTTAAAAATAAAATTTTGCAAAAGACTTTGATCTTCTATCCCCGCGGCTCGCGATGGACAAATCGACTCAGTTTGGAGATGCCCATGCGGTGCAGAAGATGTCAGACGGATCCACACTCACGTGTGTCTACTGCTTAGGCCTTGAAACACGTCCCGCGGGCTTGCGACCTGTGCTCATCTTTCTCGGCCTCGTCCTCGAAGACACGTGCTGCCCGATTGCAACTGGGCCGTCCGAGCGTTTCCCTCGGTGAAGTCAAGGAGCCGGTTGGCCGGTGTCTGCGGCGGCGGGCTCGGCGGATCAGCTCGGCGGATGGTGGCCCCTCGAAAGAGAAGCGGCCCGGGGCGTATCTTCCTCGACGGCATTTATCCGCTCTCTCCACGGGTTCTTCCTACGGCTTCAAAAGGAGCTTTGTCTGTCCCTCTCCACAAAAGGAGGGCCTCGTCTGGACATTCCGATCAAAAAAGAGGGAGGGGTATCCCTCATCGGCCCTCTTGGGAAGGTCTCCCGGGCAGTCGACAGTGACGATCGGCGGCAAACCGGCCACTGGCTCCGATATCCCGTCAGGTCAGTTGACGAGACTCCCGATAAGTCGAGAATTTTCACCCCATGAGCGGGCTGTAACTAGAGCCGAGATTCCCCTCGGTTCCCCGGAGGTTGAGAACCCGTGGGCTCGCCTGTGCCTCTGGTTCGGGCCCCGGATGGACCATCCGAGCGAAGGTGCGGTTCGGCCGACACCTCCCGCCCGACCTCGGAATTCCGGACTCGGTCTGCGCACCGGACCTCTTCGCGGTCAGCGATCCCACCGTCATGGCCGGTCTCGGTCGGCACCGTCAAAGCGGCGTCGCCGCTGCGTCCCGTCCTCCCTCCGGATGAGGGCTTGGCGTAAATCCGATCGGCGATGCGAGACCTTGTATTCCATAACAACTCCTCCTGGCGGGAATAAGACTCCGTCGCCTTCCCACCATTAAGTAACTATCACGGGCGGACACAACCCCTCGACATAGAGAGCCTAAGCTGTTGTTCGGCCAAAACCAGCTACTCCACCGATTCCAGTGGAACCTCCATCACGCCACATGGGGGCTCCGACCAGAATTCTCGATCGGCTGAGGTCTACCCATCGTATCAGTCACCTCACTCCCGACCGACCTCGGCGGTGAAGGGTAGCTCAGGCCAGGCAGCTCTTGAGGACTCTTCGAGTCCGAAGATAATTCACCTTTTTCTCCAGCGACTGGACTTGGAGTCTTCAGGAGTCAGTCAATGGACGATAACCCGTCGTCCTTCTGGACTACTTGACTCATCTCGAGTCTCCGGGATGGAACGCCCGTTCAAGCGGACGGGTATCCCCTCAGGAGATTCTGGACGAGGGATTCTCGACCAGGCCTTTCCGGTGGCGAGGCCATAGTGGGCCAGCACTGGAACTTTGGCAGCCCTGCTTCTGCCCTGCGCCTTGACCAGGATGGCAGGAAGTATCGGTCAGTTCTTGTCGGTTTTGAACACCTGCTGAGGGTTGGTTACGACAGCGTTTTCAGCGCCCGGCGCGCGCCAGGATGTGGACAAACCTCCTGACAAGGGTCAGAAATTGGACATAAGAGGCGAAAGTCTCGCTACGTCCTCTCTCGGCCGCCGTCAGGCCAATTCGGCATCCTCGGCATTTTCTCATGCCCTGTTGGGCTCCTGGATGCATCCCTCATCTTCCCGCCGATCTACAGACTACGGTTAAGCAGTGCGGGACCAGGAAGGGCAGTGGCCAAACAACGGCTCAACACTTTGGATATGGGGACTCATGTGCAGATAATTTGGCGACCGCAGTGGCTATGCGTCGGCGAGCAGCGAGGATATCACCTTTACCGGATACACACAAAGTTGGCGGATATTCCCCTTTTGAGGACTGACCTCTTGACCCTGGGTGGAAGGTCACCTGCAGAGGATCGAAGTCCAATGCCACCGGACTGGTCTTCGCTCAAGGACAAGGCGCAAACCACGCCTAAGCCCTTTAGGTCATGCCCCAACGGCCCCGACTCAACAACGTCAGGGCCAGCAGGCTCGACCCGGCATCCCAAACCAAGCAGCGGCTTCCTCTAACGAGGCAGGAGAAAGGGCCCAGGAGGTCCCTCGGCGGTCCCTCCAAGCCTGCCATGACGGGCTGAGGGTGTCGCCCCATCCCGTCCTTACCTGGGTCCCCGTGGAGAGCAGCTCCAGCACTTCAGACCCGCTGGTCGCTGTTACCACGGACAGGTGGGTCTTGAAGGTAATGGAAGAGCCTGCCTCTGGAATTGACAGCACCACCCTTCAGGCCGTCGCCCTCGGGAGCGAAGATCCCAGCCTCACTGGCGGCTCGTCGGCCAACGCCAGCCTCCTCCCAAGAGGTGGTAAAGTGGTGGACCCTCCTTCAGACCAGGGTTTGTCCAGGCACTTCCTAGTTCCCGAAGCAGACGGGGGCTGGCGCCCATTCTCGCCTACGACCTAAACAAGTTCCTAGGTCTAGAACCTTCAGGTGGTCCTCTGGCTCGATAGCTATCCTTGGGCGGCGTGTGGTTCTGTCTCTGGACTTACAGGAGGCGTTTTCCGTCCTATCCGTCCGTCTCACCAATTCCCGCTTCAGCGGAAGGATCTCTTGAGTCCAAGCCGTCCCTTGACATCTCCAGCTCCCGGTCTTCATGACCGCAGCGGTGACAGCATTCCCTACGACGCCGAGGTCGGTGTACCTTACCTGGGCGACGGCTGATAGCAGCTCCCTCAGGAAAGGCGGGTGGTCAGTCCCGCCCTCAGATCTGCTCTCAACTGGGCCTCCCGATCAAGAGGCCAAGTCGAGACTCGACGAGCAGGTGTTCTGTTCATCAGGCCGGCTCGACTCTCTTGAGCCAGGCGCGCTCCCGGACAGGGCAGGTTCTTTCCTCCTTGCCCGATCATTTCTGGTTGAGCAATTAGCCCTGCGGACTTCCTCGCCTCCTGGGTCTCATGGCGGCCTGCCAAGCGTGGTGGGCCCGCTAGACATGTCACCAGTGGGGACTGGCCAGCCATGGTCACAACGATCCCCCCAGGACCAGCAGCCGGTGACACAGGGATGGAGCGCTCTCAGTGGTGGACCGTTCAGATCATTTGCAGAGGGCATCCCGTACGTCGCCCGAGCCGGCGGTCTCTCTCTATCGACCGATGCCTCTGATGGGTTGGAGTGCCCATCTGGGGAACCACCGAGCTCATGGCCTCTGGTCCCCGGGGAGTCCGATGCCACATCAACCTGCTGGAGCTCGGCGGTCCACCTAGCTCTCCGCCTTTGTCCCATTCCTCCAGGTCAAGTGGTGGTCCAGACGGACATACCACGACCATGTATCTGAACCCAGAGGCGGGGCCCTCCATGCTTCTATGCAAGGCTCTCGCATTTGGTCACCGTCGCAGCCTGGAAGGATCTCTAGCCATTCCACGTGGCAGGGGCCTCCAACACCCTGGCGATGCCCTGGGCGGATGGGGAATCCCACAGTGGTCTACGGTAGTACAGCACACCTATTCTCCCTTTGGGGCACACCTCAGGTGGACCTGTTGCCTCCATGGAGGCAGGCAGGTGTTCATGCCGCCCCTCAGCGGGCTGCTGCAGGGATGCCTTCTCGAACCAATGGACCCGGGCCCTTTCGCCCTTTCCCCCATTCCCTTCATCCACAGTGCTTCTCAAGCGAGGAGGGACAAAGCGGCCGATTCTAATGGCCCCAGACTGGCTGCAATTCAGGTACCAGATCTCCTCAGTCTCGCTCCAGACTCACGGCTCAGCTCCCGGACCTGCTCTCAATCATCAGGGAAGGTGTTCATCCGGACCTTCAATCCCTGCACCTGACCTGGTTCTGGCTAGGTTCAGGCCTTGGGTCTTTCAAGGAGGTCCTCAATGAGTTGAGGCCGTAAGGTCGACCAGAAAATGCTATGCCTTCAAATGAAAAGGTTTCCCATTTGGTGCAAGGAGCTTGGACCCTTCCTCCTGTTCCTTGGCAAGCATCTTGGATATTATGGTCCTTTCTAGTCAAGGGCAGGTCGGCGACCCTAAGGGTACCACAGCCATCTCTGCTTACCGGGCGCGGGCAGGAAGCAGCCGATTAGCGAGGAGAAGGTCTGGCGCTTTTTCAAGGCCTTGATCATTCCTCAGTCACGAGAACCCCACCTCCGTAGATACTGCTGGTACTGGCAAAGCTCATGGGCAAGCCATTGAACCTATACAGGTGTGCTCTCTCACCTGTCGTGGAGGCCCGCCGCCCAGGTGGCTATCCATCAGCCAGAGGATGGAAGGCTCAGGCGCTTTCACCGAGTCTCACACCTGGTCACAGGACAAGGTTGTCTCGCCCCACCGAAATTCCTTCCGGTGGTGCGGTTCACCAACAGGTGTTGACTCTACGTTCTACCCCAATCACACCTCGGGCCGAATAGGCTCATACTGTGGACCTAAGCACAAACATATAAGGGAGCTACAGCTGGAGGCCGGGGAGGTTCGCCAGCTGTTTGTCACCCACGCCAGGCCGCATCTGGCAGACCTGCAGCCAAGCGGACGATAAGCAGGTGGGTCACCTGCATAGATCTCTGCTATAAGTTGGCGGGCATGGAGCCTCCCAGAGGATAAGCTCATTCTCGCCATGCTGTGATGGCTGCTGAGGGCGTCCCTATCAGGAAATCTGCAGGGCTGCTACCTGGAGTCAGCAAACACCTTCATTACCCACTACCATCGACCTTGAGTCACGCCGGGATGCTGTTTTGAGACTCGTTCTCAGTCTCTCTTTCCAAATGAGTATTGAGGTGCCGTCTTGTCCCTCCTCCCGGAGAACTGCTAGGGTCTGCCAATGAGTGTGGATGAACAACATATCCATGTCCCTAGAATACAGGTTACTACCTGTAACGGAGTTCTAGGAATGGTATATGTTGTTCATCCATGACCTCCCGCTCAGCCTACGCCAACTGAGCAGCCGGCCCAGATCTGGCGTCATGGGCGGGCGAGGATACCACCGGGTGGGTGGAGAACAACGAAGACCTTCGGCAAGATTTAAGAAGGGATGCCAATGATGTGGATGAACATATACCATTCCTGGGCTCCTGTTACAGGTGGTAACCTGTAACACAGTCTGATATCTCCTCCCAGTCTCTCTCCATATTTCTAGTCCTTACTGTCCTGTCTGGTAACATGGCCTTCCCTCTCTTAGAGCTCTACCTATAAACCCCTTTTCCTGTTTTATAAACATATCATCCCTCTGGGTCCACCTACATAACCTTTTATTTCTCAACTTCCATATATGCCTGGTCTGCGTACGGAAACTATCCCTCTCATATCTCTTCTACCACTTCTTGCAGGAACAAATTACCCATTCACCAATAAATGCCAAGCAACCTATTCACTTTGCTCACTTCCTCAGTAGCCTCATTTCTGGCAAAAGTAGGATTCCCACACGGCAACAAATCTCTTTCCTTGTGTTATCCTTTCTTCTTACTTTCCAGGCCCCCAGTACCTGTACCACTAGAGTTCAATCTTTCCCATCATATGCATCTTAACCCTCTACTGTAGATATCCTAGTTTCCCCGCGCATCTCCTAGTCCAATTCACCCATCTGGCACTTCAGGTTTGTGTACAGTCACATATCTTTGTTGTATAGCAGATAATTCTCAAATCTAGAAGTTTAACACACTTTATATCTGCATTTAACTACTAGACTCAATTGGGAACTTTTCTTTTCAAATAAAGTGATAAAAGACCTTCCAACCTATTCACACTCCTTGGACAGACCCAAATGTATCATTTTCAGGGATACGGATCCTAAACCAGACATTAATTTTTTATTATATTGATTCTACCCATGACAGGCGATCCCATCTTCTCAGGTCACTTCTATGATTTTATCAATTTGGCATAGTTTAAATTACACAGTGAGCCCAAGATCAACCACCTACCCCAAATATATGCTCTTTTCCACACTTGAGACCCCAGTGTTTAATCCTCACCCAATCCCTAAAACCATAATCTCTGACTTTCCTAATTAACATTTATATCCAAAATTTAAACTGCTCAATCAAAAAAGAGGCAGAACTAACTCTAGTTCTTCATAAACAACAGTACGTCCGCATATAAGCAATCTGTACTGCAGTCACCTTCTCCCCCCACACCATGTACTTTTTCTCTAATACCACTGCCAGAGCTCTATAAGAGATGCAAACAATAGCAGGGAAAGGGCATCCCACCCTCCTTCTTAAATTGAGCTCTCCATGCTCCCATTTACAATTCCTCGCTCTGGTCCTGTACCATTACCCACCCTAGGAACAGTTCACAGACCAAACCTCCCAGTGTTCAAACAAATACTTCCATTCCCTATCAATACTTTTCTGTGTCATCGAGGAGGATAATATCTTCTTTTCCTCCCTGCCTCAAAACACGTTAAATAACCTCCTCATATTATGATAAAACTGTCATCCTTGATGAACCGTTTAGCGAACCAGTTCAATGAAATTTCCTCAGCCACTGGCCAACACCTTAACCTTTATCTCCAGATCACAACAACAATGATATTAGCCAGTATGGGCACAGAAGACGAGGTCCTTTCCTTCCCTTTGGTATAGGCATACACTAGCATCATAACAGCAGCAAACCGCCTCTTCTTACCCTTCTCCTGCTGAAATGCTCTGCACAACACCTTTGCAACCTGGTCCTCATCAACATATTCCACTGGATATCTATCAAGACCCTCGCTCCCTTTCTGCAATTTTGAATAGCTCAAGACCTCTCCTCAGACATTGGTTTCCAGCCTTTCCCTCTGTGCCTGTGTGGCTGCTTTTATTCCTCTAAAATTCTATCATCCTTTCTTCCCTCATCCTCTACCCATACGCTTTGAAAGAAGGCCTAAAAGTATTCCCTCCTTCTCTTTATTCTGTAGGTTTTCACCCTCACTCCCAATTCTGTGCATCCTTAGCCCTTCATAAGATTACCATATTGGACTAGTTTATTCCCCAATTCAAATATATATCTCCTGCTAAACAGATTGTCTGTCCCTGCTTCTGACCTTAAATGCGCGTTCAGTGCCTCCCGAATTGCTCCCAGTGCCCAGATAGTCTCCCCCTTTTCCCACTGGGCCACTCTTTTCTCTTAAGTCCTTTAGTTTACATTTCAGCTCCTTCCTTTGTGCACATCTTTTTTTCTTATCCAGAGAAACAATAGTGCTCCCCTCACCAATACCTTGCCTGTTTCCCATATTAACCGAGGTGCCCTCCTTATCATTTGTAGATAAAAGTCAACCTCCTCAAGTGCTTTCTAAATTCTCATTCTGGGCCAAATAGTAGGAATCATCCATGCAGGTGGCATCCCCGTCTTTCCCTTGTATTTTCACTATAGCCGCCGTGATCAGTACATATTGGACTGTGCTGTACCTCCCCCACCTCCGTATACCATACTCTTGTAGCATATATAGTCATCCATCCATACTTTATGAGGATTAGAAAAAAAGTATATTCCCAGCTCCGAGATTTGCTGTTTCCCACATCCACCATTCCAATTCCCATTCCCTCTTGCCATTGTGCATTATACCTTCCCTTCATCAGTGGACCATCGCACAGTTACAAATCCCACCCCCACCCCATTATTAGCCCTGGGAATTGCTCCCTCACCAATAAATCCAGCAAGAGGCATAACATTGGTATTCAGATACCGCTTCTAGAATATCTTTAGACAAGGTAATCATTTCTCCGTCAAGGTCCCCACAATAAAAATATATCTCCAACCTTGTTATCCTGATTATTCTCTGCACCTCTAAATTCAGCCCCTTATGTACTAATATCGCCACCCCCCTTTTGCGCACTGAGGCCGAGGCTGCATAACATTTCCTCACCCATCCCCTAGCCAATTTGGCATGCTCTACTTCTGTTAGGTGCGTTTCTTGGTAGCAAAGCTACGTGGGCTCCCCCTCTTTTAAGGGCGGTCAGCAACATATACCCCTGACATTCCATGTGATTACATTCACGGTTTTACTAATTGCCATCTATTTATACTCTCCTTTTCTCTTTCATCATCATCACCTTTCCATCAGTATCATGAAGGTTTACATATTTAACTTCTTTGGTTGCACTCTGTTCATAAAATACAAGAAACCATACTAACAACATACACACTCTCAACAACATTTCAAACATATAACTATATACACACCTCCCCTTTCCTTTCTCCCCTCTATAACCCAGTCTTTCCCTCACCCTGTTTCCTCCTTTGATTTCTCTGTTATTAATTTTCTTCCCTCCATCTTCCTTATGATCTCCTCCCCCTTCCATTTTCCACTGCTTCCTTTGCTCTTTGCCACTCTCCCTTCTCCTCCCACGCTCCCCCCTCTTCCTTTTTAACTTGGGATATCCACCCCCAACCTGGTCTCACCTTCCCCTCCCCCCTACCCTCTCTCTCGGTCCTTAGACACTAATAGTCTCCTGACTCAAGTGTCTGCCTCATCCCCAGATGCTGCAACAGGCGCCCACGCCTCCCCCACAGCCATTTAACCTTGTGCCCTTTATTAACCATCCCTCATCCGCTTCCCGCGTATCTCTTCTCCTCTCCCCCACCCCCCGCTTCATGTTTCTTCATCACATCTCTCTTCGTATGTTGTATTTTCCTTCCCCCATTTTTTTGCCTTATTTCCCCTCTTATTTAGTTATTGTTACAAAACTGGCTCCATACAATTATGGGTATCAGCAAGGGCTATGGGGAAAGCAGGCGTAGTAAAAAACTCTTGCCTTAAGCCCCCTCCCCACCCGCCTCCTACCTGCACCCAGACATTATAAGGGGCAGTTCCTTCCATCACTGAGTTTATGGCAGTCTCCCTCTCAAACCCAGTAATTCCACCATCAAGTCCAGCTCCTCCTTTTGCCATACTCTTGAGCTCTGCCTCTATCCGTTTCCTCCACGTCTCTCCCCGCCATTTTCTGAGCGCTCCACCACTCTCCATCGAGTTCCAATTCCCCCAGCTCTTTCCAACAGCGAACAAAGTCCTCATCCTCTCAGTCTCCCATCTTCATCAGCACAAGTTCTGGCATCATCAACAGTATCTTCCATGACCAAAAAAAATCAAATGATCCTCCGTATTTACATGTGTACCTTATCTCTCCAGTCTCATTGCAGAGCCCTCAGCTCCCTGACCCAGATCTCCGTGCAGGTCTCAACGCAACTTTTGCTTTAGGCTCCTCACAAATTCCTCTGCTTTTTCCACTTCCCAAAACGAGTATGTGGCGCCTTCATGTTTTATTTTTAAAGTAGTTAGGTAAATCAGGAAGTTTTCCACTTTCAAGTCACGCAATTGCAGCATAATACTGTTAAATGCCTTCCTTCTTTTCAAAAGCCTGGCCGAGTAATCTTGCAACATAAATAGGCGGTGACCTTTATATTCCACCTTTCCTTTCTCCCTATATGCCTTCATCATTAATTCTCTATCTTGAAAATGATGGAACCTGAATATTATCTGCCTCGGCAGCTGGTCATTCGTAGGTTTGGGCATCACGGCCCTATGAGCCCCTCTCAAGCTTTAATTTGCCTTTCGCTGGTTGCAGGCCTAATAGCTCAGGCAATACTTTTGAGCAAAAGTCCAGCACAATTTCCCCCTCCATACCCTCCAGTAGCCCTCTCAGTCTAAGATTCAGCCGCCTGTGATAGTTTTCCTGGTAATCAAATGCATCTTTTAGCTCATTCAATTCCTTCTGAAGTGCCACCACGAGCCCAGGAGTCGCCAACAGCTCGTCCTCCATATGCGATATTCTCTCCTCCATCTCTGTCATTCTACCAGCCTGCACCACCTTCTGCTCTTTTATCTCTTGTAATTTCAGGTCAAGTTTTCCTTCAAGTTTGATCAATCGAGGTTCCAGTGCTGCTATGACTTGCCCGGTAACCTTCTTTCCAAGGGCCGCCACCTCCGCTGCTGACAGGAAAACTAGGCCACCACCATCACCACCTTTCTTTGCGCTTTTATTCGCAGTCCTCTGGCTCTTAGAAGGTCCCGATGCCAAATATTCATCCACACCAAGTTCACACACCATCTGCTATACGCTGATCACACTTTTGAGCACTTTGTAACTTTTATTTTTAATGTTTGTAGCCGCGAAGAGGGAGCAGCATGGAAATTTGCGTCTGTTCGGCTAGCTGCTCATCAGCGCCCCCGGCCCTGTTTTTCTGCTGTTGATTCTAATGATGTTCATTACAGGGTCATAGCTACATCCATCTCCATGAGGAGATTTGCTTGGCTTAGGTGTACCAACCTCTCACAGGATACCCAGGCTAAAGCCATGGATTTTCCTGTAACTGGTAATTCTCTTTCTGGGTGTCAAACATAGAATTATGTAAAAACAATGGACGAGTACAGGACCACCTATAGGAGTGCTACAGCCAAAGAAAAGCAGACCACTCCTCAGAGGCAGCAGTTTCGGGGCAGGGGCAAGCCTTTTTACCAAGCTCAGGCCTCCTCCTCTTCTTTGCAGCAGAGGGGGTTCTTTGGGGAAGAGGTAGACAAGCGGTAATTAGGACCCCATCAGCTACTCAGTCTAAGCCCCCTGCCAAGCAGACACCCTGAGGTGTCAGTCAGGGTTGCCTCCCCAATCCCAGAAGGGGGTAGGCTGGCTCACTACTCCCAGGCCTGAGAGTCTATTACTTCAGACAAATGGGTCCTGGAAGTAGTGAGCCAGGGACTTGCTCTCAGTTTCAAAAGGTTCCCATGAATGAGAGCAAGGTCCTTCAGTCCTCCCTCTCCCTTGGAGACAAAGGCCTTAGAGGCAGAAGTCTCCTCTCTTCTTGTCACAGGGGAAAAGGACTAAATTCCAGATACTTCCTTTCCCCAAAAAAGACAGGGGAGTGGCAACCCATCCTAGATTTAAGGTACCTGAACGAACATTTGACAAAACCAAAGTTCAAAATGGTGACTCTTGGAGTAATTCTTCCCCTTTTGAGACTAGGAGACTGGCTAGCCTCCCTGGATCTCAAGGATGCCTACTCCCACATACCTATCAGACATTCCCACAGAAAGTACCTCAGGTTCGAGTTGCCCTCAGGCCATTATCAATTCAGGGCCATGCCCTTCAGCCTAACATTTGCTCCAAGGGTGTTCATCAAGTGTCTTGCAGTAGTGGTGGTATTCCTCAGGAGGCGGGGCATCCTTCTGTTCCCATATCTGGACGACTGGCTTCTAGTGGGCCAGTCTTCAGACCAAGTCAAGTCAGCCCTAGAGGTCACCCAAAGACTTCTAGAATCCTTGGGTATCATTCTAAATCTAGAGACGTCTGTGCTAGAGCCAGCCCAGTTTCTCACCTTCATAGGGGTGGCAATAGATACTATTCAGGCAAGAGCGTTTCTCCCTCTCTGAAGGGTTCAGTCATTGGTCACTCTGGCCTCCTGTTTTTGTCCTCTAGTGTGTCATCCAGCAAGACACTTTCTACAGCTGCTGGGCCACCTGGCAGCTTCCACAGCAGTAGTTCGGGGAGTAAGATTTCAGATGAGAGATGTACAGTTTCATCTCAGATCTTACTGGTCTCAGAAAAAGGATCCTCTCTCCAAACTGGTTCCAGTCTCTCAAACCTTGGTCCAGGCCCTCCAGTGGTGGCTGGAGGATGACAGTCTTCGACAAGGGTTCCCCTTTATCAGTCAGGTCCCTTCTGTGACTCTAACCACAGGTGCCTCCCTGCTGGGCTGGGGAGCCAACCTAGCTCATCTTACAGCTCAGGGAACCTGGTCACACGAAGAGTACCTTCTACACATAAATCTTCTCGAATTGAGAGCTGTTTTTCCAGCACTTCAGACATTCTCCCCTGTAGTTCAAGGGAAAGTGGTACACATCAGGACAGACAATACCACAACATCTGGTACATCAACAAGCAGGGAGACACTCGGTCCTTGGTCTTGTACACAGAGGCCATGAAAGTATGGTCTCTAGCTTATTCCCTTCAGGCTTCCCTGATGGCTGTGCGCCTCCCAGGGAACGACAACATTCTAGCAGATGCCCTCAGCAGGATTTCTCAGGGTCACTACGAATGGACCCTGAACCCTCTAGTTCTTCAAGTCATTTTCAGGAGATGGGGCACTCCAGAGATGGATCTCTTTGCAGCCTCAGACAATCATCAGCTTCCTCTTTATTGTTGCAGTCCACCCCTTCTGGGTCCTGTCCCTCAGGATGCTCTTCTACTAAATTGGACAAACAGGTTTCTGTATGCATTTCCTCCTTTTCCTTTGATATTCAGGGTCCTGATAAAAATCAGGTCTCAACCTTGCAAGGTGATTCTGGTGGCTCCAGATTGGGCCAGACAACCTTGATATCCTCTACTGTTGTCACTGTCAGTAACACTGCCCTTGTGTCTTCCCAGACAACACAATCTCCTCACCTACTCTCAGGGGAGGATTCTGTATCCCAGCCTTTAGACTCTCAGGCTCAAAGCTTGGCTCTTGAAGAGCTAGAATATGCAAGTCTGCACCTTTCCCAGTCAGTCCTGGATATTTTAAAAGTTAGCAGGAAACCTGCTACTAGAAAGGCTTACAACTCCAAATGGAAAAGGTTTGGGTTTTGGTGCTCCAGCAGGCATACTAAGCCGGAGCTGGCTGATATTGCCACTGTATTGGACTATACCTTTGGTACATCTTAACAGTTTAGGCCTCTGGCCTACTACTCTCAAGGTGCATTTGACAGCTGTGCCTGCCTTCCTTTCTGCTGGTAAGGGCTCTTCCCTAGCTTCTCATCCAGTTTTCAAGAAATTCTTCAAAGGTTTGGTTCATGTCAGTCCTCCTTTAAGGGAGCCTACCCCCTTCTTGGGATCTGAACATCTGTATTGCTCAGCGTATGCAGCCCCCTTTTGAACCTTTATCTTCAGCTGAGCTAAAATACTTGACTTGGAAAACTGTGTTCCTGGTGGCCATTAGCTCTGCCAGGAGAATCAGTGAAATACAGGCCTTATCGGTGGAACCTAATTTCATTTCCCTTCATAGGGATAAGGTGGTCCTCTGCACCAATAGAAAGTTTCTTCCCAAGGTGATGTCAGACTTTCATCTGAACCAGTCTGTGTCATTGCCTGTGTTTTTCACTGATCTTCAAACAACATGAAGTCTTGCTATATTATAGACATTAGCAGTTTGTTCCAGCTCTAGAACTGCCCTGGAGTGAAATGGTTAAAACCATTCTAAAATAGAATTTTGGCACGAGAGCAGCTCTATCTGTGTCATTTCAAACTTGAACTGTCAGATTCTTTACTCCGCCTCAGTGAACAGTCGCTCCGGAGATTTCTCCTTCTGCTCAGTTCATTTCTCGGTTTAAAAAGTGTTTTCAAACACCATGAAGTCTTGCTATATTAGGACCATTGCAGTCATTCCCCACACTTGAACTGCCCCGAGGAAACAGTCAACCCAGAGTGATCTGAGTTCCACAGCGAGGGCGCTGTTCAAAGCTCTATCTGGCTAGTTTCAAATGAAACTGTCAGATTCTTACTCCGCTTCACTGAACAGTCGCCCGAGATCAGCTCCTTCAGCTCGTTCATTTCTCGTTCAGCGATAGTATCGGTTCATTGAACCGCAAAAGTATTTATTTTACCGCATTTCGTTAAAAGCTCTATCTGGTAAACCGTAGTACAGAAATTAAGTCTGTGTGGAAATTCATTATCGGTTCGGTTTTGAACCGATCGCTTGTTAAAATATATGTATCAAACTGTTTGGTTGGGCTTTAGAGTCGGTTCCCGGTTCTTATCGGTTCTAAAAAAACCTAACTTTATTTGAGTTTTTCAATACCCATGACACGGTTAGGAACCGATAAGGGTGTCTTGCCTGGCACTGCCATCTAAAGGGCAAGTTTTTGGTTAGGCTGGCATTATGTCTGAGAAACCCAAAAGAAAAACCGGGCACACTGGGTTTCAACACTGTGATGTCTGTGGGGAAGCCTTTGCCAAGGCTGACCCACACACCACTTGTGTTTATTGTCTGGGGGCTGACCACCTCCTGTCAGACTGCCAGGTGTGTAAAAATTTCCCTGCAGCCACCCTGGAAAAGAGATTGGGCCGGCTCAGGGAACGAGAGGTCAAAAGTCCGCTGACCCGATGGCCAGCCCGGTCCAGTACCCACTGGACCAAGGAGTGCCCTCTGACCAGGGCGAGACTTCCTCGGCAAAGGAAGGCTGGTTCAGAGGAACCAGTCCCAGCAAAAGACAAAGAAATCAGCAGGTCTGGAGTACAAAATTGTCTCCCAACTGCTGCAGAAATAGCTAAAGCCATTCAGATTGTCCAATCTTTGTCTCAGGGATCTGTCAACCCCTGCATCTGGGAAAAGGGTGGCTCGCTCAGTCCCAGTGGTTCAGGATTATGATGTTGAGGATTTTTATGAACCACATGAGGGGAGGAGGAATTTGATCAGTATGTTTGTGACTGGGAAGGTCTGACGTGCCCATTGAACCGGACATTTCTCCAGATAGACCTTTAGAATCTCCCCCTATGCTGTCTGAGTCCCCTTCTCTTTTTATATTTTACAAAAGGTTGCAGAAACCCTCCAGCTTCCTTTAGAAGAGGCTGTGGATGAGCAAGAGGAGCCTGATTATGTTGAAATGATGGATATTCCAGAGTCTAGGAGGTTGTCTATTCCTTTGCATAAGTCATTTAGGAAGCAAACAACAAAGATTTTAAAAATCCTCATTCTGTCCCTCCTGTAGATAAAAATGGACAGAAGGTATACCTTTATCAGGCCCTGATACAGACTTCTCTGAGCAGTGTAGTCATGTAGGTGTGGTGCAAGCTGCAGCCTGTGACAGGTTAATATTCCCTGGCCTCACATCCTCCTGATAAGGATTCCAGGAAGATTGATGCCATGGCGAAAAACAATATATGGCAGCTTCTTTGGGACTCAGGCAGGCTAATTATATGGCTTATGTGGCTAGATATCAGAAATCTAGATGGGACACTTTATTGCAGTTAGCCAAGCAGGCCCAGGGTCAGCTGGCTAGTGAGTTGGAACAAGTGGCTGCTGATGGCATTGAAGCCTCTAAAGTTCAATTTCATACTGCTGTTGATGTTAGTGATGTTTCTCAGGGTCATGGCCACTTCTGTAGCTTTCCGAGGTTGGCATGGCTCAGATGCACTAATCTGTCCCAAGATACTCAGTCAAAGGCTATGGATTTTCCTGTAACGGGAAATTCTCTGTTTGGTGATCAAACGGAAAATTATATGAAAAAGATGGATGAATATAGAACTACCTACAAAAGTGCCCAAGCTAAGGAGAGACATGCCACTCCACAAAGGCATGCCCCCAAGGGTAGGGGTAGGCCTTTCCACAGGCCCTTTTACCAATCTCAAGCCTCCTCTGCTTTTTCACAGAGGGGTTTTTTCAGAGGCAGAGGTAGATGGGGCACAGGTAGACAGTCGCCTCCCTCAGCCTAAAGTTGTTGCCAAGCAGGCACCCTGATGGGGTGCCCAGGGCGTTCTCCTGTACCAGTGGGGGCAGGTTGGTTTATTCAGCCAGAACTGGCTGTCCCTAACTCGGACAGGTGGGTTCTGAAGTAGTAGTTGCGGGCCTGGTTCTCAGCTTCAAACAGTTCCCAAAGATGAGAGCCAGGCAATTTCCACCTGCAAACTCTTCAGAAGCCCTTGCTTTGGAAGCAGAGGTTTCTTCCTTCTGGATTGCAAAGCAGTGAAGGGTCCCCTTGCCATCACGGCAGGGACTGTACTCAAGATATTTTCTTACCCCAAAAGACAGGAGAATGGCGGCCCATCTTAGACTTAAGGTACCTGAACAAACATCTATTGAAACCAAAGTTCAAAATGTTAACTCTAGCAATGATTTTGCCTTCCTTGAGGCCAGAGGACTGGTTAGCTTCCCTGGACCTCAGGGACGCCTATTTTCATGTCATGATCAGGCCTTCTCACCGAAAGTACCTCAGGTTCGAACTGCTCTCTGGCCACTACCAGTTCAGAGCAATGCCCTTCGGCCTAACCTCGGCTCAAGGGTATTCACAAAATGTCTAGCTGTGGTAGTGGCTCATTTAAGAAGGCAAGGATTGCTGTGTTTCCTACCTGGACGACTGGCTCATAGTGGGTCAGTCTCCAGATCAGGTAAAATCCCACTTGCAAGTCACCCAGCAGCTTCTCACTTCCCTGGGATTCCTGCTGAACTTACTAAAGTCAGTTCTGGAACCTGTTCAGGTTCTAACTTTCATAGGTGCAGAATTGAACACAAAGTTAGCCAGGCATTTCTCCCTCGGAAAGAGTGGACAGGCTCATTGCCCTGGCATCCTCCTTTACCCCAGTGGGTCTCTCCACCAGCAAGGCACTTTCTGCAACTCCTAGGGCACATGGCTGCTTCCACAGCTGTCGTGCAGGGAGCAAGATTTCAGATGAGGGACATCCAGTTCCACTTGAGGACCTATTGGTCTCAAAGGAGGGACCCCTTACCAAATTAGTCCCGTGACCAAAACCCTGATCCTGGCCCTTCAGTGGTGGCAGGATCAAAGCAATCTTACTCAAGGGGTTCCTTTATACCGTTTCCCACTCCCTCACCCTCACCACGGATGCCTCCCTGTTAGGTGGGGGCTCACTAGGCGACCTTTCCACTCAAGGAGTGTGGTCCCCAGGAATCTCTGCTCCACATCAATCTTTTGGAACTCAGAGCTGTTCTTTAGCTCTTCAGGCTTTTGCAACTGTTGTCCAGAACAAAGTAGTTCAAATCAGGACAGACAACACCACAACAATGTGTACATAAACAAACAAGGGGGCACTCGGTCATCAGCCTTGTGCACGAAGCAATGAAGTTGTGGTCTCTGGCTTACTCCTAAACACCTCCTGATCGCAATCCACCTTCCAGGAAAGGACAATGTCCTGGCGGATGCTCTCAGCAGGATTTCCAGGGCCATCACGAATGGTCTCTGAATCCTCAAGTATTGGGGTCGGTCTTTGCCAGATGGGGCACCCCTCAGATAGATCTCTTCGCAGCCCCAGACAACCATCAACTTCCTCTATTTTGTTGCAGGCCTCCAGTGCTGGGCTCAGTCCCCCTGGACGCCTTTCTGCTGGATTGGAAAGGGAAATTCCTATATGCTTTTCCCCCCTTCCCTCTCCTCTTCAGGGTATTGGTAAAAATCAGAACTCAGCCCTGCAAAGTGGTTCTGATTGCTCCAGACTGGGCCAGACAGCCCTGGTATCCTCTCCTCCTGTCCTGACAATCCACCCTCCCTGACCTTGCCCAGGACCCACGACTTGCTGACCTGTGCACAGGGAGAGTGTGGTACCGGACCTCAAATCCTCCACCTCAAGGCTTGGTTCTTGAGGAATTAGAATTTGCTGATTGCACCTTTCTCAAGGGTCCTGGATATTTTAAAGGCTTCTAGGAAGCCTTCCACTAGGGCTACTTACAATTCTAAGTGGAAGAGGTTTTCCTTCTGGTGTTCGGAGAAACAAATTGTGCCAGAATCTGCTGACTTGGCCACTTTACTGGACTATTTGGCCCATCTAAATTCCCTAGGCCTTAGACCAGCTACCTTGAAGGTTCATCTGGCAGCTGTTTCTGCCTTTGTTTCTCAGGGAAGCCTGTTTCTTTCCTCTCACCCTGTGTTTTCCAAGTTTTTTAAGGGGTTACTTCACACTAACCTCCTTTCGGGAACCAGCCCTGCCTGGGACCTGAATGTTTGCATTGCTCAGTTAATGCAACCTCCCTTTGAGCCCCTTTCTTCTGCAGATCTCAAGTATTTAACATGGAAAACTGTTTTTCTAGTGGCTATCACTTCTGCCAGACGTATAAGTGAATTGCAAGCCCTTTCAGTGGAAAAGGATTTTATTTCTTTTCACAGGGATAAGGTAGTCCTCAGGACTAACAGAAAGTTTTTACTCAAAGTGGTTTCAGATTTTCATCTGAACCAGTCCATTTCTCTCCCAGTATTTTTCACTGAGCATTCTTCCTCGGTGAAAGGAGACTACACAGCTTGACGTCAAAAGAGCCCTAAGCTACTATGTGGAGCACTACCAAGGGTCACAGGTTCGAATCCTCCAACTCTTCCTTACCTATGGAGAGGTTGGCAAAGGGAGACCTGCCACTAAGAGGACAATTGCAAGGTGGATTGTCTCTTGTATCCAATTCTGTTACCAAAAACTAGGTAGGGAACCCCCCTCAGGACTGAGGGCTTACTCCACCAGGGGTACAGCTGCATCTCTAGCGGCTGCTAGAGATATTCCCATTTTGGAAATTTGTCAAGCTGCTACCTGGAAAACAGTTCACACCTTTACCAAGCATTATTCCTGGACGTCCAGTCCAGGAGAATCTCGTTTGGCACAGCTGTACTCCAGAGCCTATTTCCTAAGTAGGTTCTGACCCTCCTCCATGGAGGTACTGCTGGGTAATCTGCAATGGTCCTAATATAGCAAGACTTCATGGTGTTTGAAGAAAAAATTACTCACCTTAGTAATTGCTTTTTCTCATGGAGTCTTGCTATATTAGGACAACCACCTCCTCCTACCTCAGAACTCCTACTTGGGTATGGGGTTGGAAAATTAGTGCAAGAATTGTGTCATGCCATTTTAGTCTCTCTAGTTGGGTTAGGGAACTAGGTATTTCTGTTTTTTGTTAAGTGGTAGATGGTCCTCTCTGGACTTGGAGTCTTTGGGAGAGGGGCCTATTAGTGCTTGTAGGGTGATCCTAACAATAAATATTATTATTATTATTCTGTGATTGTTCTAATTCTACTAATGGTAGGTAGCCAATGGCTAGTGTAGAGCTTTTCCACACAGACTTGCTATGTTAGTTTAGCTCGTAAAGAACCCGACAGTTTCATTTGAAACTAGCCAGATAGAGCTTTGAACAGCGCCCTCGCGCTGTGGAACTCCAGATCACTCTGGAGTTAACTGTTTCCTCTCCGGGGCAGTTCAAGTGTGGGGAATGACTGCAATGGTCCTAATATAGCAAGACTCCATGAGAAGAAAAGCAATTACTAAGGTGAGTAATTTTTTCTTCTCGGTTGGATTTAACCGAGAATAGTTTTATTTTAACTATATTGAGCATACTAAGGCCCATAGGAAGAACTGCTCTCAGCTGTTTCTCACTTATGGTGAAGTAGGAAAGGGCAAACCTGCTACCAGGAGGTCTGTTGCCAGGCGGATTGTGCCTTGTATTCATAGAAACATAGACTTTGATGGCAGATAAGGACCGCTTGGCCCACCTAGTCTGCCCATCTCTCTACCTAGAGGATAAGCTGCAGATCCTATTTAACCAACAGCCTATTTCTTCCTACCCCCCACAAAAATTGCCTTATGTCTGTCCCATACATTCTTGAATTCTCCCACAGTTTTAGATCCCACAACCTCCTCAGGAAGGCTGTTCCATGTGTCCACCACCCTCTCTGTGAAAAAATACTTCCTCACATTGCCCCTGAGCCGCCCCCCCTCTATCTTCAAATTGTGTCCACTTGTTCTTGCACATCTCTTTTTCTGAAAGATGCTACCCTCTTGGACTTTGTTGATTCCACTGAGGTACTTAAATGTTTCTGTCATGTCCCCCCTCTCCCTCCTTTCCTCAAGGGTATACATATTAAACTCCTTTAGTCTCTCCTTGTGTGGCTTCTCTTGCAGACCCTGCACCATTTTAGTTGCCCTCCTCTGAACTGCCTCCATCCTGTGTATATCCTTGCAGAGATGGGGTCTCCAGAACTGGATGCAGTACTCCAGATGGGGTCTCACCAACTGTCTGTACAGGGGGATAACAACTTCCTGTTTTCTGCTGGTGATACCTCTCCCTATACATCCCAGTATCCCCCCAGCCCTTCCTACTGCCTTCTCACATTGCTTGCCAACCTTAAGGTCATTTGATATGATTACCCCCAGGTCCCTTTACATTTTTGTAGTTGTTACTACCTTCCCCTCCATTGTGTAATCTTCCCCTGGGTTTTTGTTTCCCAGGTGCATTACTTTGTACTTCTTTGCATTGAATCCAAGCTGCCATACTTCTGACCATTCCTCAAACCTTGCCAAGTCCCTTTTCATCCTTTCCACTCCTCCTTGTGTATCAATCCTGTTGCAGATCTTTGTGTCATCTGCAAAGAGGCATACTTTTCCTTCCAGTCCCTCTGCAATGTCACTTATAAAGACATTAAAAAGGACTGTACCCAGTACTGAACCCTGCGGTACCCCACTAGTAACACCTCTTTCTTCAGAGTGGACTCCATTTACAATTACCTTCTGTGTCCTGTTGTTCAGTCAATGTTTTACCCAGGCTACCACCCTGGGACCCACTCCCAGGCTGGTTAATTTGCCTACTAATCTTTTGTGTGGGACTGTGTCAGATGCCTTGCTAAAGTGTAGGTAGGCCATGTCCATAGCCCCTCCCTGGTCTACTACTTTGGTCACCCAGTCAAAGAAATCAATTAGATTCGTCTGACATGACCTTCCCGCTGTGAACCCATGCTGCCTTGGGTCCCAGCCCCACTGGCCTCTAGGTACTCAACAATTCTTTCCTTCAGAAGTGATTCCATCACTTTCCCTACCACAGAGGTCAAACTGACAGGTCTGTAGTTTCCTGCATCTGTCTTGGTCCCACTTTTGTGAAGGGGAATCACATCAGCCTTCCAGTCCTCAGGTACCACACCATCCTCCCATGATTTGTTAAAAAGGGTAGTCAGTGGTGTCACTAGTTCTCTGCTTAATTCTTTGGGAATTCTGGGGTGAATTCCATCTGGTCCCATTGCTTTGTCCACCTTCAGTTTTAGGAGTTCTTTCAGAACCCTTTCTTCTGTGAAAGGACTGGGATCAACCCCCCTCTCCAGAGTGCTTCTGTTAATTGGATTAGGCACCTCCCCCACTTCCTCTTTTGTGAATACTGAACAGAAGTATTCATTCAGTATCCCTGCTTTTTCACTGTCACTCTCTGCCCACCCGCCATCCATTCTATTCAGCCTCACCATCCCTCCCTTTGTCTTTCTACACTCCCTGATATACCTATAAAAGGTTTTATCCCCCTTCTTAACTGAGTTGGCTATCTTTTCCTCAGTTTGTGCCTTTGCTATTATGACTACCCTCCCTGCTTCGTTCTGCCTTAACTGGTACAGTTCTCTGTCCTGCTCCTTCTGTGTTTCCTTATACTTCTTAAATGCTATATTTTTCTCCCTAACCTTCACCACCACTTCTTTTGAGAATTATAGTGGCTTTTTATTTCATTTTGATTTGTTTATTTGTTTCACACAAAGGATTGTTGCCTCTGTGATGGCAGTTTTGATATTTCCCCATTGTTGCTCCACCCCTCCTTCTAGGCTGTTTGCTAGTGCTTTTCTAAGGCACTCTCCCATCTTGCCAAAGTCAGCCCTCATGAAGTCCAGAACCCTCACTTTTGTATGGCTTGACTCTGTAGCTGAGTCTATTGTGAACCACACTGTTTGGTGGTCACTTGTTCCCAAATGGCTACCCACTTCTAGATCCGAGATCCTCTCACTGTCCCCATTTGAAAGTACGAGGTCTAAGATTGCTCCCTCATGAGTAGGTTCCAAAACTAGCTGCCTGAGGCATGCCACCTGAAGGACATCAAGAATGGCCCTGCTTTTGGATGTGGCTGCAGCAAAGGTGCTCCAGTTAACATCTGGCATAATAAGGTCCCTCATCAACAGTATCTACCCTTTCTCTGCCATCCTAAGTATGCCTTCTATCATATCCTTGTCCATTCCCTGTACCTAACATGGGGGTCTGTATACAACCCCTGTGCGGATTGTGGTGCCATTTCCAGTCTCTGAGGTGGCCCACAGTACCTCCTCTCCTCCCTGTTTACTCTTTTGTTCAGTTGCTTTTATCCCTTCCCTTACATAGAGAGTTCCCCCCCTTCTGCCCTCACTGTCTCTCCTGTAGGTTGTGTACCCTGGTATGTTAACATCCCAGTCATGGTTCTCTGTGTACCATGTTTCTGTGACTGCTACGATATCCAGGCATCCCTCTTCCATCAAGGCCACCAGTTCAGGGAGTTTGTTGCCCAGACTATGGGCGTTGGTACTCATTACCCTCCATTTCTTGATGACCTTACCCCTTTTTGCCCCATCCCTGTCTTCATAGCGTTTGTCACTTTCTCCATTTACCCCTGCATTTCTCCCTATTTACATCTCAATGTTGGTGTCTACCTCACTTAGTACCCCGATTTTTTTTATTTTTTTGGGGGGGGGGCTAGGATTTCCCTAATCCTTTCCAGTGCCTCCCCACTTGGCTAGTTTAAATGCTTGCCAACGACATATTTAAACTTGTCACCTAGGATCCTGGTTCCCCTCTTGGACAGATGCAGACCATCACTCCAGTATAGGCCTGCATCCTCCAGGTGGACCCCTAGTCCCCAGTGAAGCCAAATCCCTGAGCTCTGCACCAGTTTTCAACCACTGATTGAATCCCATGGTGTGGAGCACCCTAGCCTCACCCATGCCATAGACAGGCAGCACATCCGAAGGTTATCATGTGTGCTGTGTGTCTAAGGCCCTCCCCATCTCCACAAACGCTTCTTGCACTGCTCTGATCCCTTTCTTAGCCAGGTCATTTGTCCCTAGGTGGACAGTGACATCCAGCTCCCTCCCCTGTGCAGCTACTCCTGCAATCCTGAGGATTCGCTCCCTGTCCCTCCAAGCCATGGCGCCAGGCAGGCACCATATCTCCCTCTCCCCTTCCTCCCCCAGTTCTACCTTCCTAACAATGGAGTCCCCCACCAGGAGTTGTTTCCTTCCCCTGTGGGGTCCCATGCCGCCCTCCTGTGGGTCTCCTTTTTGGAGGTTCCCAGCATCTTCCTTGATCTCCACTGTGGGTGCCTCCATAGAGGAACCACACTTTTTCAGAATGGCATAGAAATTGTGGAGAGGTACAAGTGGAGGGATGCGCCTCTGTTCCACCACCCTCACCCTCCCTGAGCCCACTGTGGTCCAACCGCTCCTCCTTCTTGGTAACCTCTGAGGCAACAGCAGTGACTCTGGTGGTCCCTGGGTGGGAGAGGAGGTCCCCACAAATCCTGGCCAACTCAGCCTGGAGATGAGCAACCTCCTCCCTCAGCCCAGAGAGGTACCCGCAGATGAGACAACACTGCATCCTCCAGAATGCCTCCCAGAAGACTGCTGCTCCACAGCCACTGCACTGCACCACTCTCATCATGTCTTTTTTCCGGCCCCTTAACTGTTGTTTGGAATACTTACTCTTTCCTCTGTTTATTTTTTTTCTCTCCCTACTTACTTATTGCCTCTGTGCCCTTCTAGCTCCTGATCTTCCTCTTCTGAGACAAGAAGATCCTATATTTCTCAGTAGTCTCCTTACTTGCTCAGAGTCAGACCTCTAGCAGCTGGGGGGTCAGAGAGGTACTCTATTCAATTCTGCTACTCTAAACTTGGGAAGAAACCTCCTTCAGGCCTGAGGGCTCATTCTACCAGAGGTACAGCTGCTTTGGTCGCAGCAGCTAGAGATATACCTTTAGTGGATATATGCAGAGCAGCTACCTGGAAATCTGTTCACACTTTTACCAAGCATTACTCTTTGGACATCCAGTCACGAAGTGATGCTAGGTTTGGCACGGCTGTGCTGCAGAACTTGTTCCAAAAATAGGTTCTGTAACTCCCTCCTCCAAGGGAGTATTGATTGGTAGTCTGCATATAGTCAGAATACAGCAAGACTCCATGTTGTTTGGAAAAAAAATTACTCACCATAGTAATGTTGTTTCTTCTAATGGAGTCTTGCTGTATTCTAACCTCCCTCCCTGCCTCCCCTCCTGGAACCTAGTAGTTTGGGGATATGATGGGGCTGGCACGGTGCTGCACCCCAGAGATGCACTGGACATGCCTCCATCTCTTAGAGGGTTTCTTTTAGTTTGTTTATTAAACATTGTTGGTAAATCACTGCATGTTGTGTTCTTTTTGGGTTTTCTCAACTTGAGTCTTTTGACCCTGAAACCTTGTTTTGCCATTTGGCACATTTTGGAAATAATTTCTTCCTTTGAGTTAGTGCTCGTAAGAATCTGATGGTTACACTTCAGAGTACCACAGACAGAGGTTTGAAAACCGAGCTCGAGCTCAATGTTCTATGCCTTGGCATAGAGTTAACCCTTTACTCTCCGGAGCAGTTCAAGTGCTGGGGCTAACTGCATATAGTCAGAATACAGCAAGACTCCATTAGAAGAAACAACATTACTAAGGTGAGTAATTGTTTCTTATTGCAGCTGCTCACAACCGCACTGACAAGTCCAAACATACAAGTACAGTACCTCCTGCAAAAGACTCTAAAACATTTTGATTATATGGGGAAGAAAGTGTGTGCTCTAAATACATTAAATATTAGAATACTTAACTATATGTGACATATTCTGAAATACCAGTGTATAGTGGGCACATCTGCTGGGGGACATTATAAGTAAACTACCTACATCCCCAGAAAAAGAGCAACTCACATCAGTAATAAACACACTTGCTTCCCTGTCTCGACATTTATTAAGATCAGAATACGACTTTGCCGATGCTTCGACTAGAGCCTCTGCAGTCGATATTCTTATATGCCGTCAGGCATGGCTCCGACACTCAGGGCTAGCACCTGATATTCAATAAAAAGTGGCTAATGCCCCTTTTATGGCGACCATCTTTTTGTCCAGGGGCACAAACAATACTGGACAATCTACAAGCCTCAGGCAGACAACTAAAAACAGTACAGTATATGTACCACAAACCACGCCCTCAGTATACTTATTCATACAAAACTGGAAATTACTATAACCAAAGACAAAACTTTAGAGGCAAAGAACCAATGACAAGGAATGCATCTAAACCAACCCGTGGCCGCCCTTCGGGACGGCCAAGTGCCTCTTCCTCTCATTAAAAAAACTTAAGACTACGCCCCAGTCTCCTCTTCTAGGCCTCGTAGACTTTTGTTTTTGAGGGGGAGCTTCGATTCAAAATGATACTGAGGCCTTTCCCATAAGGCTTTATACATCTAGCCACTTTCTTGAGGTATCACTGTTACAGACCATTACAGTCATTCAATCGGGATGCCTCTAGGCCTGTTGTGCACCAGACCCTTGTGTCTCTTCCACAAACAGGGCCTGCTACTACTCACATGCTGAGAAACAATCAACATATTATAATATGGATCATAATATTCTTACCAAACTTCCACTGCTACACATAGGCTTTGCTTGGCCATAGATAAAGGCCACAGAAACAAGGGTGAGTAGATATATTATAAACTTACTAACATTGCAGGTTTACACCTAACAAGGCCCCAGGCCCTGACATACTTGGGACCCCCTTGCAAATGAGATTACTAATGCACGCTGGACTTGACAACTTCACATGGTAGCATTTCAGGTCTTAGTCTTAAAAGAGTACAAGATTGACTATAACAATACTACTGCCCCCCAGTCACTGGATACATTATGAAATAGATACATTGTTTCATTTCACATCATCATTTGCTACTTATGTAGCCTATTTTGCCAAAATGGATACATTTTATAATGACTTGACAGACCCCAAAAAATTGTGTATTAACGTGCTACATTGCAGCACTACAAAATAATAACATTGTATCATTGGATTACTATCCAAAACTCAGAACCCAATAGACTTTGACATACACTGTCTTTTCCAGTGCATGCCACCGAGACCAACCAATTATTTATTTTTTATTTATTTATTTAAGGGAATCAGGTACACCTTTGAGCCAGGGGCTCTTTTACAAAGGTTCCACGTCAGGTTACCTGAAACATTAGGACAGGCAGTGGCATTGTGCAAAGGAGAAATAAATATAGCAGTGGGAGGGCTTTGTCAATTAGCAAAACATCACAATTGTGCAAATCACTTCTATAACAATTTAAACAATATAGATTTGTATAGGTAGCCATCTGACAGAGGGAGGCGAGGCCAGAGGCTGGAGTAAAGAGGGAGTGGGATGTGGGTCAGGGTCAGCGAGGAGGTGTGAGGAGATCGTAGAGGACGAGGGAAGGAATAGGGAGGGAAGGATGGGGTATGGGGGGATAAACCATTTAGGTGTACCAGTCGCAGGAGGCACAGGAGATGAGGTATTGATGCAGGCTGACCTTAAAGGCACCTAGGGTTGCTTTGCTAGTAACTTCTGCTGGTAGGGTGTTGAACCAGGAGGAGGCTCTGAAAAAGAAGGATCGTTGGCCTTGGGTAGTCCTGCAAAGGGGAACAGTGAAGTAGAGGCTGTTTGAATTCCTGGTTTGTCGTGGGCCGCTATATGGTCTCAGCAGTGCCTGTGATCCAGGGGGTAGTAGGTCCAATGTTTGCATTTTTGCTAGGATGCAGGTTTGATATTTAATTCTGCCAGATAGTTGGAGCCAGTTTGCATGTTCGTAGATCTCGCAGGTGTGTGGAAGGCAGTTTGCAGATGTTTGGAGATAACATACCTTGTTTAGTGCTGTGGCGATGCGTCTGAGAACTGTGACAGTGGCAGACCCGTAGATCACAAGCCTATAGTCTGTTATAGAGATTACTGAACTGTGAATGACACTGCTTAGGGCTTCGTCCGTGAGGCACTTCTTATGTCTATAGAGCAGGCCTATGCAGGTATTCACAGTTTTTGCTACGTAGTTGATATCTTCAGAGTATCCAGTTGGTGGGTCAGGAATCACCCCAAGATATTTAAATAGATGTACTTGTTCAAGGGTGGCCCCTTTGCTGTTTGAGATAGAGAGGTCTCTGTATTTGTTTGCTGCGGGTACCATGGAACAGCATTGATTTGGTTTTGCTGTACTTAAGAATAAGCTTGTGGGATTTAAACCATGCCTCTACAGCAGTGAAGCTTTCTTGTAGTAGCAACTGAAGAAAGGAGGGCTCAGAGTGGGAGGTGAAGATGACAGCATCGTCGGCATAAAGTAGGATTTTTTCTGAGCAAGATGAAGGGAGGCTGTTTAGGAAAATGCTGAAGAGCATAGGACCCAGGATGGATCCTTGTGTCACTCCTGATCGGACCAAGAGGGGTGTTGAGAGGGATTCGCCAATTTTTACTTGCTGTGTTCAGTCACTGAGGTAGCTTTGAAACCAAAGAGTTGCGTCTGGAGATAGGCCTATTAGAGATGGTTGTTGAAGCAGTAGTAAATCGTTGATGGTGTCAAACGCCTTAGGTCAATGAAGGTGGTACCAATGAGATCCCCTTGGTCCAGGACATTGTGGATGTAGGAGGTAAGCTCTAGGAGTGCTGTGGTCATGCTCTGGCCCTTGCGAAATCCGTGGTGTTCTTGACAGAGCAGGTTATACTTAGTAAGGTATTCTATCAGTTGGTCGGCAGCTATTCTCCCCAGCGCTTTTGAGAGAAGGGGAGAATGGAGATTGGTCTATAGTTACTCATAACAGATTTATCACCGCTTTTGTGGATAGGTGCCACCATCACTGATTTCCATTTTTGGGGGAACTGTGAGAGCATGTGAGATCTGTTAAAGATTTTGGTGAGGGGGGTCAGGACTTGGAGGATAAGAGCGAGGAGTTTCTGGTCGAGAGAATTGCTGCTTGAGCTATACTTTCCAAGTACTCGAAGGAGGTACTTTTTTGTGATGTTCTTGGAGACAGCTTTGAAGTAGAACGGCGGATTTCCTTCCAAATTTCTGATTTTGAGTTAATGGTATCTTGAGGGGGATCAAAGAAAGTTGGCGGTAAAGCATGGCTAAGGTTGGTAAATGCTGCATTAATGGCATTTGCCACGGTAACTTGATCTGTGATGATGTGGCCATTTAGGTGGACCATAGGGGTGGGACTTTTGATTTTTTCCAGTTAGTTCTGTTAGGTTGGCCCAAAACTTATTTCCATCTTTCCAAGAGTTTGTTAGCACTCTTTTGTAGTAGTTGGCCTTTTCATTTATAATCATGCAGGAGCATGCATTTCTTGCTGCTTTGAAGGCTTGAGTGTCTGCCCTGTTTCTGGTCAGCAGAGCATGTTGCCAGAGGTGATCCCATGCCTTCATTTGCTCAAGGAGACCAAGGTTGATCCAAGGGTTGTTAACACTTTTAATCTTGCATTTCATGAAGGGTGCATGTGCATCACAGGCTGTGTTGATGCTTCGGATAAAGTAATCAAGTGCAGTGTCCACGTCTGGGGCTGCATCTATAGGTGACCAGTCGTGATCTCGTAGGCATGTTTTTATCGGCCACAGGTGGCCAGGTAGTAGTTTTTTACTGTTGATGATTTTTTGGTGGGGGGGGGGTCTTAATGAATTTGTTGGACCATGAGAGTAGGACTGGTGAGTGGTCGCTTATACAGTCGGGGAGAACTACTGTATTACTAATGTGTTCAAGGTGGTTTTTAAGAACCGAGTCCAGAAGAGTTGAGGTACCTGTTCTGCAGTTTATTCGGGTGGGTGCTTTAACCATTTGGGAGAAATTGGCAGCTGTCAAGGCATCTTTATAATTATGTGCACTGGGGAGGGAAAGACCAATTTACATTAAAGTCCCAGAGAAGGATAGTTTCAGATTTCTGATCTAGGGAGTGAATGACGTCCAGTACAGAGTTTCAATCCTTGGTTGGTAAGTTTGGGGGGGGGGGTATGTAGACTGATGCCACTGTCAGTGTTTTATGGTGGGTCCCCAGATGTATTTTTGTAGCAAGAACCTGGATGTTGCTCACAGGGTGAGGTTCAGGTAGGGTATGCCCGATTAGAGTGTCCTTTAGGACGGCCCGGTGGCGCTGAGGGTTGAGGCGCTAGACGCCACACCTCGCGCCACGCCGGCGGCCCGGGTTCGGGAACGGACTCGGGCAGCTGGAAGTCGGTGGGGAGGGAGGATCGGCGTCCCAGCGGATGCTCTCCTCCCTCAGGGTGGGTGACCAAACGCTCTGCATTCTGCATCCCTTCCATAGCTGGTGGAAGCACCGACAGTAGGAAGGGATGGGGCGCTTCGCTCGCCGGAGCCGGGAGGGGACGCCGCGGCGAAGAGGCTGGCGGTCAGCATCGTAGCCACCGGACATACGTCCCAGCGCACGCGCCCCAGGGGCGTGGGCGTAAGGGGAGAAAACCGGAAAAACACCTCCGGCTGCCCTAGATGAAGTCTGCCCTAAGTCTACCCGGACCACCTACAAGGACAGACCCCAATGTGCCAGGGAGAGGAGGAAGGGCACTCTAGGGGCAGATCCCTAAGGTGGGGTCGGGGGACGTGAGCGGATGGAAGGAGGGGGCACCGGGGTAGGGAAGGAGGATAAAGATGAAAATTAAAAAAAAAAAAAATAGAGTGTCCTTTAGGTACAGGGCACAGCCTCCCCCCCCCCATCTTGGAGCATCTGTCTTGCCTGAAAATGGCATAACCCGAAATTGTTATTGCAGTGTCGGGGGGGTCTTGGGTGATAGCCATGTCTCGATTACTGATATTATATCTGGGTTATGACCCAGGCAGTGAGAAGATCCAGCTTTTTGAGGAGGCTGCAGATATTGATGGTAGCCAGGCGGAGACCCCCAGACCTGTAAGCACCACAGGGGCTAAACTGTTGGGGGCCAGGGTTTGGGTGGACTTTATTTGAGGTGAGGATCAGCATCAGAATTAGGGAATTACTCCATTATATGGCTGAAATCCTTCTGATTTATCGCAGGATCTTATTTGCAATTCCTAATCTGGTTGCCCTCTGCTTCAATAATAGCCAGTCTGGCTTGACTTTCAGCCATAACTCTATAACGAATACTAAAATAGAGTACTTGCAGATAAAATACATGCTGATACACTACTCTCAGCACTTATCGGTCCTAAGACCACACTACACGTACGGCAGAATGCCATATCTGGCCACCCCATATAACTGCTTGGGAATCTCGCAGAAGTAATGTCTTACTGCAAGAGACCATTCCGTGGAAGATAGATCAGTTACGCAGAGACTTTTGTCTTGACAGTAGATCTTCTAGGAACATCTCTTGCAGTAAGTAGGTTCCCTCCCTCCGGCCCTCTGCTATTCTGTAACAGGGAAAACGATATATAACCTAGGGTGACTTTACCTAGGTTCCCCTCGGTCCCTCGCTTTCCCCGAGGTGAAACCGGTGGGGACGGAGATTACCAGGGACCACCCACTTTTATAGGCACAGTCCAGGAAGTGAGGTAGTATGGGTGGTCCCTGGTATGGAGACTGCAAGAAGAAACTTCCGTGTCAGTGCACCACCTATCAGGAACTCCCAGAAGTAATGACTTACTGCAAGAGACATTCCTAGAAGATCTACTGTTACGACAAAAGTCTTTGCGTAACTGATCTTTCTAGGAGTGGTATATGTTGTTCATCCACACGGATCCACACAACCTCCCTGGCTGCAACGCACAAACCTGGCTTCCAGTGAGCTAAGATCTGGCATCGTGGGGTGGAGCCAAGGGCTATACCACCCAGGTGGGTGGGAGGAGCCAGCTTGAAGACCTTCCGGCGATCCTTAAAGGGGAAAGGGACATGCCACATAGTGTGGATGAACAACATATACCACTCCTAGAACTGCTGATCTTACTTCGAGAGGGCTCTTGCAGTAGGTAATTACATATAGGACTGACCCGGCAGGTGTCAGGATCCCACGGAAAAATTTCTAACTAGCAGTCTCTGGCGGGGGATCACCCCCATGTCAGGTGACCGATGTCATGTGATGTCAGTATAAGGGGCGGTCCCCCACACCCGCCTTCCAGTTCTTTCCCACCGTCGACTTGTGAAAGTTCCTCGCGGTAGAGTTCCTTCGCTCGTCAGTCTTCCATCAGTCAGTTTTACCAAACGTTTCAACCGTTTTTCTCGATTTTTGCTTCTAACGTCCGTGTATGTCGTCCCCGACGCCTTCCGAATAGCATAAAATTAAGTGTGACTCGTGCGGTTCCCAACTGCCGCATAAGGACGGACACTCCCTGTGCCTCTTCTGCTTAGTCTCGGACCACCCTGTGGAGAAATGCCAGCGCTGCCAGCAGTTCAGTTCAGCCACCGGAAAACGGAGACAGCAGTCCTGGAGGCCCATATTCTCAAGAAAAAGATGGCTTCTATGGAGAAGGAGTTGAAGAAGTTAAGGCAGGCCTTCACTTCCCCCGAAGGCCATAAGAAAAAGGACAAGCACCAGGACTCGACCTCCAGATGGAGTCGCGGTTCTTAAGGTAACGTCCCCTCCGGGGGACCGCTCCTCAACGACCATCATGGCAGTGCCCAAGGCGGTGTCGCCCCTCCCGTCAGAGCCCCCTCTGGTGCCTCCGGGGTAAAGGAGGCTTCCGCTTCCAGGAAGGCCTCTGCCACGTGGCCCTCTGGGTCGAGCAGGTCCGCTAAGTCGGACGCCGGTGCCACCGATATCTGCTCAGACAGGATTGATAAGACACCAGCTCCTTCGGGAGGGTGCACAGTCCCTTGCACGCCCACCAAGGTAGTATCCCCAGCGCGACCCACATCAGGCCAGAGTTCCGAAAAGTCGGACGCCGGCTCCTCTGACGCCTGCCTGGATCCTGCTCATAAGCTGGATGTCTGCCCCTCCGATGACCGCCCAGCAAAAGAGCCTATGTTGGACCAGTCCAATGTCCCAGACTCACCACAACACTTATCATTGCCTTCCGAGGCTTCCGCATCTCCTCTGCTGGACCCCGGGGATTTTAACCCTCCATCCCCGGTTGACATGGAGGAGCTAGGTACATTGACGTCAAGGCTGCCTCCTACAGGGCTGGACCTCCTGACTCCGGATCCTCAGACACCGGCTCCGATGCCAGCCGACACCGCTCAAACGCTGGACCCGACGCCCACGGGGCCACCTTTACCTGGCCCACCTGCTGGGCCCCTCCCAGGGCCTTCTGCTCCGTCAGAGCCACTGGCACCCAAGTATCCAACACCGCTTAATCCGGTGCCGCCCTACCTGGTCCCGCGGTATCTGACGCTGCAGTACCCGGCGCCTCAGTACCCAACGCCGGGCTTTCCACCATCGGGTTACGGATACCCTCAGTATCCATATCCCCCTCCTCCTCCTCCACCGCCCTCACCACAGCCGCCATTGGACTTGGAAGGAGACCCTGGCTGCCTGGTGGGCTGAGGCCAAGGCTCAGCTCACCAGGGAGGTGGAGAGCCATCTTCTGGCGCCGGACCCTGCACAGGATCCCCTACGCCAGACACGGGAGACTCCTTCCCCCTTACCCAACACCAGAGGTGAACCCTCAGGTGCCAGGGGTGGGGAGGATACACTTCCCAGAGGGCTTCCCAAGGGGGACCCTTCCTCCCACGCGTCGGGAGGAGTCTTTCTCCACTATGTCAGAAACCTCAGACTCAGGGGGATGCTCCGATCCTGATAAGCCATGTACTCCAGATCATCCCAGGCCAAGGACTCCTCGAAGTCTCCTCCAGAGGATCCTTCCTTTTTGGAGCTACTGAGAAAGATCCAGGAATTTCATCAGTGGCAATCTCTGGAGCCAGATCCAGAGCATAAGAAGCTCGCTGCTCACTTGGATCTGCCCGAGACTGCACCGACATTGATTCCACCCTGGATTGAGCCTCACGCAGACCTTGTTTCCACTATTTGGAAGCAACTGTCCGCATTAGCCCTCCTTCCGCGAAAGGCAGATCGGCTATATCAGGCTCCTGAGGGAGTAGATTCTTAGAATGTTCACCCCAAGGCGGACTCGGTTGAGATTAGTGCTGCTCACAGCCATTCTGCCAATCCCAAACATCTCAGCTCGTCTCCAGCTGATAAGGAGTCCTGACTTCTGGACCAGTAGGGAAAGAAGGTGTATGTTTTTTCTACCCTGGATATTAGGGCCCTGAACTATGTTGCACATATGGGGGACTACCAGAAGATGATCCTGAGTCAGGTGGAATCAAAATTGGACTCCCTTCCTGAGTCCCAGATCAAACAGGAGTGGCTGACCTTGTCCGCTCTGTTTGTTCGGCCAGTCGGCACATGCTTTGTGCCACCTACGATGCAGTGGATGCAGCTGGACAGAGTTTGGCTTTTGCCGTAGGTCTTCTGTGTCATGCCTCTCTTCGGGTGTCAGGATTGGTCCCTGAAGTGCAATCCACCATTCAGGATGCGCCCTTCAGGGGTTTGGTGCTGTTTGGCGGCGATGTCAAGGACATCATCACCAACCTGCAGGAGAAGGGTACTGCACTCAAGTCCATGGACTCTCAGTACAGGCCCTCTCAGCCGACAGCGTCGACCAAAAGCGAAACCACAGGGCAAGCAGGCCAACAAGCGTCGAGCCCCTCCAGCAACCAAGACTTCCCTGCCCAAAAAAGCTGCGGGAGCCTCAGCCGCTGCGCTGCTCCACACCTCCTGACTCCTCCCCTCTCCCACGGCCTCTGGACACTCCAGAGGAACCAGTAGTAGGGAGGTTCTCCTTCCATCTACCAGGTTGGGAAAGGATTACATCACATGCTTGGGTGCTTCAACTGATAGTAGCAGGACACTCGATCGAGTTTCTTCAGAAACCGCCCCAAAGACCACCCCCCCAAGTCGTCTTACTCCCTGGAACATAATCCTGTGGTCCTGGAAGAAATTTCCTCCCTTCTCACGAAGGTGGCAATAGAACCAGTCCCCACCCATTTCTTCCCAGTTCCAAAGAAGACATGAGGCTTATGTTAGACCTTAGCTCCCTGAACATGTTCGTGGAGTACAGACACTTCAGAATGCTCTCCCTACACAGCCTTCTGCCACTTCTTCGGCAGGCATGGTGGCTCTGCGCTTTGGATATACAGAATGCCTACCTGCACATCCCCATCTGCCCTTCCCACTGCAAATTCCTTCGGTTTTCTTTTCAGGGGGACCACTACCAATTGAAGGCCCTCCCATTTGGTCTTTCCTCGCCTCCCTGAGTGTTTACCAAATGCCTGTCTGTGGTATCGGCCCACCTGCATACCCAGGGAGTGCAGGTATTCCCGTACCTGGACGACTGGCTCCTGGTGGCCCCGACCAGGGAGGAACTTTTGCGCTCTTTTTCCTTTACCCTGCAGGTTTTCACCAGCCTGGGTGTCACAGTCAGCAGGCCAAGTCCCATCTGGTCCCTTGCCAAAGACTCCAGTTTATCAGGGCGATCCTGGACACGACCATCGGCAAGGCCTTTTTGCCTCCGGACAGGGTGGACACCCTCCAGACTCAAGCACGTCTGTTGTCCAGTCGCAGAGGGGTCGGTGCCAGGTCAGTCCTTCGCCTCTTCGGGCTCATGGCAGCTGCTGTCCCAACAGTCCCTCGTGCTCTGCTCCATATGAGGATCTCTCAATGGACGCTTCGGTCTCAATGGGACCAAACACTGGACAACCTAGACCAAGAGGTTCTCATCTCCAATCCCATGGTCAGGGATGTGCAGTGGTGGATGGTGCAAGAGAACCTTTGCCGGGGAGTTCACTTCAATATCGGACCCCTTCCCCTCCCAGACTTTGACAACAGATGTCTCAGGAGATTGCTGGGGAGCCCATCTAGGGTCTTGCAGGACTCTGGGCACCTGGTCCAGACTTGAGCAGACCTTACACATAGACGTGCTCAAGCTCAGAGCCGTCCTGTATGCTGTCCAGGCTCTGCACTCCTCCATTCTTCCCAGTCATCTAACCTTCCAGGCGGACAATATGTGCATAGTCTGGTACATCAACAAGCAGGGAGGAACTCGTTCCTGCCCTCTGTGCAGAGAAGCAATGAGAGTCTGGAGTTGGGCTGTTCAGCACAACCTGCACCTGACGGCAGTTCATGTTGTGGGACTAGAAAACACGCTGGCAGACCACCTTAGTCAGTCTTCAGCCACAGCCCACGAATGGGAACTGGATCAAGAGGTAGTAGACAACATCTTCCTGCTCTGGGGAACCCCTCAGGTAACCCTATTTGCGTCTCCTCAAAATGCAAAACTTCCTGCCTTCTGCTCGCACGCTCCAGGGCAAGGCATTTTCTGGCGGGACGCTCTGTCTCTGGTCTGGAGGGACAGATTCGTCTATGCCTTCCCTCCAATTCTCTTAATTCAGAGGGTCTTGCACAAGCTCAGAACAGAAGGAGCCCGGATGATCCTCATCACTCCATTCTGGTCCAGCCAAGTCTGGTTCTGTCTTCTGCAACAATTTTCAGAAGAACCTCCGCTTCCTCTTCCTTTGTCACAACACTTGCTGACCCAGGATCAGGGGATCCTCGTTCATCCAGGTTTCAGATTCCTTCAGTTGCATGCATGGCTCCTGCAGACATAGCTCAAGCCCGGTTCAGGGTTTCTCTGCTCATAGCAGATATTCTGGTGGAGGTCAGAAAGTCTTCCACTAGGTCCACCTACGCCATGAAGTGGAAGCGATTTTTGATTTGGGCCTCATCAAGGGACTTTGAGCCTTTCTCTTTCCCAGTTGAGAGAGTCGTGGACTACATGCATCATCTATTTAACCTGGGTCTCGGCCATTCCTCTTTGAAAGGCTACATGGCAGCTATTTTGGCCTGTCATGTCCCTTTTGGAGAAAAGACTTTTGTTCAGTTGAAAGTCTCTAAGACTTTCCTCGGAGGGGTTCTTCGTTTGAGACCCCCCATCCGCATTCTGGCTCCTCCTTGGGATCTGAACTTTGTTCTCGAGAAGCTTACTCTGCCTCCTTTCAAACCGGCAGCCTCAGCAGACTTGAAGTTCCTCTCTTGGAAGACTCTCTTCCTAGTGGCCATTACTTCAGCTCGTCGAATTTCTGAGCTTCAGGCCCTGATGTGCAAAATCCCTTATTTGATTTTTCACAAGGAACATGTGGCTCTGCGCACCAACCCTAAGTTTCTCCCTAAGGTGGTAACGGAATCTACGCTGAATCAATCGAGCTACCTGCTTTTTTTACGCAACACTTCAATCAAGGGGAGTACCTCCTGCATACTTTGGATGTTCGTAGAATACTAAGATACTATACCACTAGGACTAAGGATCTCAGGAAATCGGATCAGCTTTTTGTCTCTTTTGCTCACAAAAGAGAGGGCAATGCCGTTTCCAAGCAATGCCTATTTAAATGGTTGGCTTATTGTATCACCTTCTGTTATGAAAAGTACCACAAGGCCCTGCCAGGTCAAGTCAGGGGTCACTCCACCAGAGGAGTAGCCACCTCTGCAGCTTGTTTCAAAAATCTGTCCGTGGCAGACATGTCTGCAGCCGGGACTTGGACTTCTGTCCATACCTTTACGAAACACTACAGTTTGGATATTGCCTTTCGCCATAGAGTGGGCTTCAGGTTGGCTGTACTCCAAGGTCTTCTTTCATAAGACCTGTTCAGCCGGAGGTTCCATTGGTTGGATAGTTTTCCTCCTCCTGAGTGCTTTTCCTTTTTTCCAGACTGCTTGGGATTCAGTCCTATATGTAATTACCTACTGCAAGAGCCCTCTCAAAGTAAGATAGTACAGTTATGTAAGAACTTAACTGTAACAGCTCTTTGAGAGGGCTCTTCTGATCAAATATTCTCCTGCCCTCCGTCCCCTTAGCTTTTTCAGCTCCTTTTGCAGAAAGGGAAATATCCGCTTCTCTCTCGTCTTGTTTTTTTTTGGTCCTTTGGCAGGAAAGAACTGGAAGGTGGGTGTGGGGGGCCGCCCCTTTATACTGACGTCTCATGACGTCGGTCATCTGACGTGGGGGTGGTCCCCCGCTAGAGACGGCTAGCTAGAAATTTTTCTGTGGGGTCCTGATGCCTGCCAGGTCAGTCCTATTTGTAATTACCTACTGCAAAAGCCTCTCTCAAAGATCTACTGTTACGGTAAGTTCTTACATAACTGTACTTTACAGGTAAGTAACCTGTTTTTCTACATACCTGCTGGTCACTATCTGTTTATATTGTTCTGGTTACTTGTTGAAGTTTTTATGCCAGTTTGTGCTGTCCTCTTTGTCCCTTCTTACAGGGATCATGGTGGTGGTGGTTTTTTTTTTTTTAGGTGTGATTGGTTTTTAATTAGTCTAGATTGTTAGAGGGTCTTTACCCTTTTAGGCTTCACAATGAATCTGAACATTATCAGAACACAGCAGTTACTAGGGGCAGCAGTTTGAAATTGGCACTAGCTAATGAGAGTTCTATCATTTGATTGCATTCCATTCTGTCCTCGGTAGTTCAACACAAGAGGCTGACTGCATTAGTTTTAGCATACTGAGGGATCCCCTGAAAGAAACAAGATTATGATGGTAATGTTTTCTTCTTGATTTTCCCAAATATCTTCACCATTCATCACAACTTCCAGCCCACCTTCCCCTTAATGGCCAGGCCCTGGGCAGTGCCTCTTTCCTTTTAGTTCTCTCCCCCCACCCCCTTTTCTTCAGTCTCAACAACAACAAAAAAGGAACCATTGAGATCAAAGGGGGGAGTTCTAATTGGCAAACCATGTTTTCAAGTTCTGCTCTTCTGAGGTCGAATGGGAGTGGGTGCAGGATGAGCTTTTGGCTTGCTTCCTGGGTTTGAGCCCCCCTCCTTGCTGGGAAGGGTGATCCCTAAAAAAAAAAAAAAGTCCACCAAGTGAGAAAGTCCCCTAAGTGTTCCCTTTTTATATCCTCCTCTGACAAGCTAGAGCTTTGCGGAGGGACTCCCTTCTCTCTTCAGAGAGAGAGTATACCTTCTAGAAGATTTTGTCCATTGTCCAGGTTACGCCTGATGGATTCTTTCTTCGCTGTTTGCCTGGCCCTTCTCCAAAGGGAGGATGTCTTTATGGCTCCTGCCAGTGAAGGTTAAAAAAAAAAAAAAAAAATCTGCCTCAGCAAACCTCTGCCCTGACCATGGGGTGACTTCTCCACTGTCTGGGTTTGACCTTCACTGTCTAATTCTTTGCAGGCCTCTGCTGCCAGATGACTTGCATTCATCATCTATGGGGAAAGGCTTTTCAGCAGCCACCTTTCTCTCCAATTATGACAGGAAGATCTCCCACCTTCAAGTGGGTGATGTAACTGTCTCTGTCCCCTCTGTGGGCAGAGCGATTCCTCAGGACCTCTGTTGAGGTTTGGCTTATCCCAGGTCACTACTTGGTGACTTTTAATAGGGAGTCTGCCTGAGGGAGGGACCACCTTCTGGGGTGATCTGTCTCTCGCTTGTTTTCTCATTCTTTCTCTTTCTCTCTCCCTCCGCCCCCTTCTCCTTGGGCCTGCCTAATGGATCTGGACATCTGACAACCCCAAGTCCCTAATGCCATCCTTCAAATCTCTGTCTCCTTGTTGGCTTTATGCCTTTTTCAATTTATTTCTTTTTCTATCCTTTGGGCTCCCTTGCCCCACCATCTCTATCCCCTAACCCTTCTTCTTCCTCTCCTGGTGGATAGAGCTGAAGAGGAGGTGGGGCCGGCATGGTTACAGGCCAGTCCAAGAGCGCCATATAGTATATCTACCTCGTGGGTGGTGCCGTCTCCATCAGTTCTCCCACTCCAAAACTCTTTAAGCTAAAGCTCCCGTGATGGGCCTGCATCTCTGGCTGAGACCCATATTGTGATGAATGATGAAAATATTTGAGAAGATCAAGAATTACAGTGAGTATGTAATTTTAATTTCTACCAAGAATATTCAGTTTACATCCACAGAACCCACACAGCCTCCCCGGGCAGGTGATGCACGGATCGCTGCTTCTATTGTGCAAGATATGATGTTGATTGGGTAGAGCCAGCAGAGGATGACATCCCAGGTAATGGAAGGAGTAAAGCTTGGAGATGTACAGTGAGCTGAGCTATTCCGAGTAACTGCCAGTGTGTTGATGTGAACTGAACATCCTTTGCAGAACTTTGGTTACAGGTGAGCAACCTATATTTTATCGCCTCCTGCCAGCTGACCATGGAGCAGCATTGGCCTAAACAGCATGGAGGAAGAGAGTGGGCTATATCAGCCCCATACATCATGGTGGGGACATACGGAAAGTAGGAAAAAAGAATAACATTTTATTTTTTATTTAGTTTTTGTTGACCGGGTAAGTGCACTAGACAAATTTTGCCTGTTTTCAGGCACGACCCGGGGGGAGGGAGATACAGATGAATGCTAGCTAACTTTGAACCAGTTTAAGCTGTTGGTGATATTTTACATTCGCAAAGTCCACTGGGGATAATTTTTTTGTTTCCCCCCCCCAAAATAAATAGTAAAAAGCAACATTTGACTGTTCTCTTTTTTTTTTGTTTGTTTTTTTTTTAGGTGAAAAAGGACTTGGAGTTAAACGGTTAAACTCCATTGATCTCCGTGATAAGATACCGCCCAAGTCACCTCGGCCTCACAGGAGCATCTGGCTCTCCCGCAGTCAGTCTGACATCTTTGGACAGAATTCAAACAGGAAGATTCATGTTCAGGACCCCCACTACACCCCAAATGGAGGGGCAGGACGCAAGATTAACCCTTTCAGCGCCAGAAAGGACCTAAAAGGAGGGAAGATCAAGTTTTTTGACACACCTAGCAAATCTGTGTTCTCTCATGTGTTTGATCTGCATTCACCAGAGGTAGTAGATGGTATAGCTACCTATCAGACCCCTTTTCGACAGACGCTTAGCACAGAGTGGCAGGATTCCTGTTTCTTTCCTGTGAGGCGATGTAGGTCTCTCCCAGTGTCTCCTGACCTCCCACACAAAGAGTATAGTGCTGTTGGGGCCCTCTCCTCCGCCACTGGTATGTTTGACCCTGTGCAGCTGGGGAGTGAGGTGCGACAGAGGCTCTTGTACAGCACCAGGTATGCTGTACCAGAAATTCCACCATTTCAGCAGAAATCTCAAAGGCAGAAGTCCTTGCCTTCCTCTGTAGAACTGGAAGAGGACATGGACTGCTCAGAGTTCTTGGGATCCCAAGAAGAAGACGGTTTTTGTTCAGAGGGTACAGCAGATGGCCAACAAAATATGAAAGGTATAGTGCAGGCTCAGCCCGAGTGCTCAAATTCTAAGAGTGCTCATGCAAGGACATCCGTAGACACAGTGGAAGGAGCATCCCCTGGGAACTGTGAGGTCTCAGTATCCTGGGAGGACATGGAAACTGAAGACGAGATACACGAGAACTTGTCTCGGTCAGCCACCCCAGAGTCTGCTAAGTCTTCATTCAATGTTTGCACCACAGAGCAGAATGGTGCTGTGATTCCTCTGTTAGCAGGTGAAGGCCAAGATGTGGAGAGCTGTGCATCCGTCTTGTTGGCATCTTGCATGACCTCTGGGCCATGTGATGTACAGTTGAAATGAGATCTTAAATTGCAAAGAGTTTTTAAAAACTTGCAGAATTCATGTTGGAGTTGACATTGCGAAAATGATAGTTTAACATTTTTTACATGTATGTATTTTTTCCTATAGTGATGTCTCTTCTTTGTTCAGATTGAGCATCCCTTGAAAAAGTGTTCCTAAAGTTAAAAAAAAAAAAAAATCAGTAGTGGGCAGAGCATCCTTAAAGATGCCCTAGCCTCATTTTGTCCTACAAAAAAAGAAAACCAAGCTCCCCACTGAAGGAGGGTAATAGCCAGTGGTGCTTTGTGCTGTCTATCGTCATATGAGTGCTGCAGCAGAAATGGCTGCACTTTGAGGATTGGGCTGCGACAGCTGTGGCCGAGAGCATAACGTAGTTGATGGGGACCAGCACGGGCAAACTCTTTTCTCCCAGATCCTAGCTGTTTCTGTTGACCTTCACTGCTCGGTGTACTGTGGCATCTTTGCTTAACTGTACCCAACCCTGAAAGGACCGTCTTTCTAGTGGTAATAGGTCGGGGGTGGGGGGGGTGTATTCTAAAGTACAACTGTCTTTTCTCTGTAAATTTTACTACTTTTGTTTTTCAATGAGTGGCTGCACTTTGTGCTGTGCAAAATGGCAGCTATGTTTTTCTTATGTATTTGAATCAAAATCTTGTTACCATTAAAACAGGTCTTAATATGTTAAAACTGGGTGGGGGATCCCCATTTTTTTTAAAAGAACATTATTATTTAAATTACTAAGTTTAAAAAAAAAAAAAAATACAGTAACATAGCATTGCACAGTTTCAGGCATAATTTTTTGCTCTGCACAAAGCGCAGCCGAACCTGGTTTTCATGATGTTACATCACATGCTTGAGTTCTAAGAGTCCCTTAGTTTAAACAGCTGAGCTGCATTTGACAATACTGTAGCACCTTCAAGCCAATATTTTCTATAACCACAAACCTGGTAATGAAAAGTTTTTTAATATATATATAGATTTGCAAGACTGATCTTCCTTTGTCAGTCTTCACCATTCATTACTGATTAGGTATAAGCCGGTGCCATGCGGAAGTGGCGCCAAGAGAACACCTTGTGCTGTATAGGCTACTTCAGTGTCAACCCTCCTACCACCTCAGTTCTTTTTTTCCCACCGTCGAGTGTGCTTCAGTGACGACAACACTCGCCGGGAGTCAGATCGTCTCGTCTGTACGACAGCAGCTTTAGTCGTTCAGTTTTGATTTGTAGCATTATTTATTTTATTATTTAAGTAAAAAGAAAAAGTTTTTCACCGAAAGAAACAGAAGTCTTCTTCAGCCCGCCTTGACAGTCAACCATGAGCAGGACCGGTGGCGGTGAGGAGACTTCGCATGAAAGTTGTGTTTCCACTGCCTTCTATGGAGGGAGGGTCTGACTACAGGCAGTCCGGTGCCCGGGAGAAAATGCGGTCCTCCCAAAAGTACAAAAAGAAGTGGGACTATTCTCGATTTTCATCCAAGAACTCGGCACAGCTCAGCCTCGAGCTCTTCTTTGCCCCGCCGGTTGAAGAAGAAATGGTATCACTCAAGGTCGACCTCTGGTACGTCTACATGACTATTGTTGGTGACGGGGGACAGAAGGCCGACTCTGTCGGGGTCACCTGCAGCCCCTGTTCCTAGTGGCTGGCATCCTCAACTCCATAGTCCCTCCCCACCCCTTGGGGGAGTCATCCAGTGAGCAGTTTCATCATTGGGCTGCTCTTATGGAGCTGTCGGTTTGATGGTTGTCCCGACTTTCCAGGCCTGTGGAGTCGGCCACAGGGCCTTTGGGCCTAGGGGCTTCGAACTCGCAGGCAGGACGATTGGGTCTTCCTAGTTGTGCAGCACCTTCTTCAGTGCTGTTGACACCGTACCCTTGTGCTTTTCCCCCCTCATGTGGCTGCGGCGCAGGGGCCATCACAGGTACCATTTTCTCCTACTCTTGTTTTCAGATCTTCATCCTTGGGGGCTCTGAGGGTTGGTTTGGGGTCTCCTGGCGCTGGCACAGTGCCGGTTGCTGTGCCACCAACGACTCCGGTCTTGGCACCGCGGCCGGCATCGTTTGCAGAGCGGCACCACCTCAGATGCCGGGATTATCGACTCCGATTCAAGGAGCACTTCTTCCTGCTCTCTTTCCTCCCTTTTCTTTATATACATAGCTACATAGACAGTGTTGGCAGATAAGGGACTACGGCCCACCCAGTCTGCCCATTTGAGCTTGTAAGTTAACTTTGTTTTCCTAGAAGTCTGTTGTCCCTTACCCCTGACCTCCAGAATTCCTTTTCGTCTATCCCATGCATTCTTAAATCCCGTGATTGTTTCAGCCCCCACCACTTCCTCTGGCAGGGTGTTCCACTTGTCCACTACCCATTCTGTGAAGAAATTCTTCCTCATGTTTCCTCTGAATCGTCTCCCCTCCAACTTCATCCCATGCCCTCTAGTCCTGGAACATCTTTTTCACTTAAAAATAGTGTATTCCTGCACCCTGTTCCTCCCTGTAAGATACTTGTATGTCTCTATCATATCCCCTCTCTCCCTCCTCTCCTCCAGGGAGACATATTCAATTCCTTCAACCTGTCCTCATAGGACTTGTGATGCAATCCATGTACCATCTTTGTTGCCGTCCTCTGAACCTTCTCTACCCTGTCTATATCCTTACGTAGGTAAGGTTTCCAGAACTGTACAGTGTACTCCAGGTGGGGCCTCACTAGTGTCTTGTATAGTGGAATTATGACCTCCCTTTTCCTGCTGGTGATGCCCCTGCCTATGCATCCCAGCATCCTACTTGCTTTACCTGCTGCCATGTTACACTGTTTCCCTACCTTGAGGTCATGAGAGGTGTTAACCCCAAGATCCCTTTCCTGCTTGGTGCATGTGTGTCCTCACCCCTCAGCTGATATGTTGTGCCAGGGTTTTTGTGCCCCATATGCACTATCTTGCACTTCTTTGCATTGAATTTCAGCTGCCAAACCCGTGACCATTCTTCAGGTTTCTGCAGGTCCATTTTCATTCTGTCTACACCCTCTGATGTGTCTACTCTGTTACAGAGCTTTGTGTCATCAGCGAACAGGGAAATTCTGCCTTATAGGTCCTGTGCAATGTCACTGATGAAGATGTTGAATAGTACTGGTCCCATCACTGATGCCTGTGGTACCCCACTGGTCACTCTTCCCTCTGTGGAGTGACAGCCATTTACCACCACCCTCTATGCCCTGCCGCCCAGCCAGATACCTACCCACCACACTACTGTCCTGCCCACACCCATATTCCCCAGTTTGTGTAATAGTCTGTGTGGCACAGTGTCAAAGGCCTTGCTGAAGTCCAGATAGGCCATGTCCACTGCCCTCCCCTGATCCACCTCCCTAGTCACCCAGTCAAAAAATTCAATGAGGTTGGTCTGACATGACCTCCCCCTGGTGAAACCATGCTGCCTTGGGTCCTGTAGTCCATTGACAACCAGATGTTCCATCAGTCTCTCCTTTAGTAGTGCTTCCATGATCTTCCCCACTACCGAGTTGAGGCTGACTGGTCTGTATCCCTCCTGGGCTAGCAGGACACGATACTGAACCTGATCCTGATCTGCGATTAGGAGACAACTTTGATGAAGATTCATCTCTCGGAGTGGGAAGTAAGCCCTCTATTTTAGCGGAGCTTCTGGTCGAGGACCTGTATTTTAAGTCTGTACTGAAGAATATGAATTCAACCCTCTCTCTCCAGACTTCGGACATTGATCTGGGGAAGTTATTGCACCTTCAATATCTGCATGCCCCAGAGATCCCTATAGAATTGACTCCTCCGGTACACCCCTCTTTCGAGACTCTTTCACAAATGGTGTGGGACAATCCGTCGCTTATTCCTTCTGTGGGTAAGTCCATATGGAGGAAGTATGCTCCGCCTAAGGATCGACCAATCTTGGCCTCTCAAGCTTTTGCTGATGCCATAGTGGTCTTGGCAGAAAATGAATAAGCCATTCTCCCTCAGGAGTCTACGGCCCATCCAGTGAACAAGGAATCTCACAAGACTGATACATTGGGGAAGCAAGTCTTCACCACCACTACCCTAGGTATGCATATTGCTAGCTACCAGGGTTATTTCTCACAATATGCATATACCCTCTGGCAGTCACTTAAAGCTACTGTTTGGTGACTCTCCTGGAGTTGGACTTTACCTCAGAGCTTCTCCAAACTATCACTAGAGGTACTGAGTCCAATAATCAGCAACCTAAGGCTACTATGGATGCCTTTGACACTGCTTCTAGAGAAGCAGCAGCTGGAATATGCATCCGACGCCACTCCTGGTTATGAACTTCGGGGTTCACAAATGATGCCCGTCAAAGAGTCATGAATTTACCATTTGATGGTGCTTATCTGTTTGGCCCACAGGTGGTGCAGGCACGCGAGACCACACAGAAAACCAGGATGGCTATCAAAATGGCCAGACTGGCCCCTGCTGCCCTACAATGGGGTGGGAACCACCAGCAGCTTCATAACTATCAGTCCTTTCATGGCAAAGGCAGAGGGGGTTTCGGCAGAAACCAAACCCCTCAGCCACAAAAGAAAACGTAGCAGAAGGCACAGGGCCTGAAAGCGCCTAGTGCTACCCTCTGAAACTCCGGACCAGGTCCCTCCTCAGCTGTCTGAGGGGACTGTTCTTGACATGGGGGGAGCCTGACTCAGTTTTACAATCGGTGGAAGTCAGTCACTTCAGACTGTTGTGTTCTCAGGATAATTCACGAGGGTTATTCTCTGAATTTTTCAGATACCCTTCCGGATCATCCACACAAATGACAGCCCAGGCCATCTGATACTCATTCAGACCTCCTTGCTTCCGAGATTCAAGGCCTTCTGAACAACAGGGCAGTAGATTTAGTTCCTCAGGAGCAGCGGAACACAGGTTGCTACTCCCTTTACTTCCTAGTTCCAAAGAAAACAAGCTGTATGTGCCCCTATTCTAGATCTAAGGAAGTTAAACAAGTTTCTGTTCAAAGAAAAATTCAAGATGATATCACTCGGTACGCTTCTACCTCTGATTCATCAAAACGATTGGTTGGCCTCCTTGAACATGCAGGATGCCTACCAACACGTACCTGTGCACCCAAGCTACCACAAGTATCTTCGATTTGTGGCCCTGGGTCAGCAGTATCAGTTCAGAGTACTGCTCTTTGGGCTGTCCTCGGCACTATGAGTTTTTACAAAGTGCTTTGCAGTTCTCCTAGCGCACCTACGGAAACTCAGAAGTCAAGTTTTCCCATACCGAGATGACTGGCTCCTAGCAAGCTCCTCCAGACAAAGGGACACAGGAAGCAGTGACCACAGCTTCCAGGTTCCTCATGTCTGTGGGAGTTCTGTTGAATCTGGAAAAATCACAGCTACAGCCCTCCAAGCAACTCCTCTTAATAGGAGCCCTTCTGGATACCTCCAATGCAAAGGGCCTTCCTCCTGGAGGACAGGAGAAACAATATCCTCCAGATGGCTCACTTCATCATAGAGAATGACTCAGTCCGTGCTCTCTCGATGCAGCGGCTGCTGGGTCTCATGGCATCATCAGTGTTCATGGTGCCTTTGGCTCATCTTCACATGAGGACCACTCAGTGGATGCTCAGTACTCCGTGGTTGCCGACCACACATCCCCAGTCCTTTCACATCAAGGTGGTGGAACCTCTAAAACGATCACTCACCTGATGGACTCAAGAGAACAACCTTCTGTGAGGCTTTCTCTTTTTTCCACTAGAGACTCGGCTCACCACAGATGCATCTCTGTTCGGATGAGGAACTCACTGTCAAGATCTCAACACCCAAGGTCTGTGGAGTCTGGACGAATCTCAACTCCACATAAATGTCCTGGAAATGAGAGCTGTCCTGTATGCAGTCCGAGCCCTGAAGGACATCCTCTGTTGCAAAATAATTCTTCAGACAACAAAGCAGTGATGTACTACATCAACAAGCACGGTGGGGTGCACTCTTATGCCCTGTGCAGGGAAGCGATGAGAGTGTGGAAATGGTGCCTAGAGCACAAAGCCCTCATCCAGACAGTCTACCTGCCTGGAGTACAGAACAATCTAGCGGATTGCCTCAGCAGAATACAGGTGAATCCTCAGGAGTGGTCTCTCGATGTAAATATTGTGCAGTCGCTCTTCGAAGAGTGGGGCACACTGGACCTGGACCTTTTTGCATCCCCAGTCAATACAAAACTGCCTGGGTTCTGCTCCAGCAATCCAGAATCTGGCATCTTCTGTCGGGATGCATTCAGACTATGGTGGACAAGATGTTTTCTGTATGCATTTCCTCCTCTTCCCTTACTTTAGAGGGTGCTGCTCAGGCTGGAGGGACAGGGGTACAGTGATCCTCATCGTCCCTTTCTGGCCTCGTCAGATTTGATATCCGTTGATCAACAGATTATTTGAATTTCCATGGAGGAAACTTCCACTTCAAACAGACCTTCTGATCTAGGGCTTAGTGGCCACCCCAACCTGAGATCCCTTCAACTCCACGCATGGCTCCTGAGGAGACAGAAGTGAGTACATTTGATGTGTCACATAGAATCTCAGACATTCTGCTAGCGGCACACAAGCTAGCTACTAGGAAAACTTACACGGCAAAGTGGAAGCGTTTCTCTCTCTGGTGTGCCAAATCCTTCCTGGATCCCTTTTCTTGCCCACCTAACAATGTCCTGGAGTATCTACTAGACCTGTCGAATACGGTACGACAATACTCAACCGTGAAAGTTCATCTATGCGCGATCTCAGCTTGTCACGAGCCTGTACACTCTGTCTCTGGCTCAGTTACCCTTGGTCAAGAGGTTCCTTAAAAGTATACTCCACATTAGGCCACTAGTCAGGAGATTGGTAGCCGCTTGGGATATTAACCTTGTGGTAGACATTCTCACCCATAAACCTTTTGAGCCTCTAGCAACATGTGAGCTGAAGTTCCTGACCTGGAAGGCCGCCTTCCTTGTAGCCATTACCTCTGCTCACAGAATGTCTGAAATATGTGCTCTGGTCACAGACCCTCCTTATACAGCATTTCACAAAGACAAGGTGGTTCTCAGAACTCACCCTAAGTTTCTCCACAGAGTAGTCTTGGAATTCCATCTGAGCCAGCCCTTGGTGCTTCTGACCTACTTCGTGAACTTCCACAATGAGGGAGAGCGTACCCTACATTCTCTGGATGTTAAAAAGGGTTCTGCGGTTCTACATAGACAGAACTAAAGAGATCCGCAAGTCAAAGCAACTCTTTGTCTCGTTCATCGTGGCCCGACTGGGTCAGCCTGTTGCCATCAGGTGTATTTCGGTGTGGCTGGTGGCATGTCTTCGCCACCGCTATTCCATGGAACAGGTTAAGCTGGAAGGCAAAGTATACGCCCATTCTGCCAGAGCAGTCGCGGCATCTCTGGCAGAAATACGGATTGTAGACATCTGCAGTGTAGCTACGTGGAGCTCCTTGCATACTTTTGTGAAGCACTACGCTTTGGATGTCCTTGCCAGGCAGCATCAATCCTTTGGCAGGACAGTCCTTAATGGACTCCTGTCCTAAGTGAGGTCCTCTTTCCTGCCGCCCATCTCTGGGGATTATTTTAGCTCGGTACTCTCCCATTAGTGTGAATGAGTGGTGGAGACTTTATGTCCAGGAAGATATGAAAATGACATACCTACCGTAATTCTTGATCTTCTTGGACAGAGTCTCCACCACTCATTCACACACCCACCCTCCATCCACCGAGCTCACTTACCTGTTTTGGTCTTCACTCCTTCGACGGCTGGGCTGTGAAAACTCTGTTGTGTTGACCCCTTCTTATACAGGTCATTCGGACTGTCTTATGTCTGACATAGGTTAGTTTCACTAGGTTAGTTTATGTTGCACCTCCTCTGTAAAAAAGGTACTGAGGTGGTTGGAGGGTCAACGCCAAGGTGACCTATACAGCGTGAGCCGGTCTCACGGCACCGCTTCCTCACGGCCCTACCTCAGTGTGGGTGCTCATCTCTGGCTTACACCCAATCAGTAATGAATGGTGAAGATACAAGAGAAGATCAAGAATTACAGTAGGTACATAATTTTCATTTTTTGGTAATAAAACTATACCTTTTTAATACTGCCAAGCTGAGGTAAACAAATTCCAACAAAGAAGGCACCTTGATTCTTTATTTGATGATAGTCCTCAACAAATGCTTGTATGCCAAAATTCAAAAAGGTATAGTAGGCTGGATAGGCAGAATGGTACAAGAAACAAATTGTAATGACCCAGGAGTGACCCCAAGTCAACTTATAGGAAGACTGCCCAGTGCGGAATATTTAAAAATGAAAATAATTGGCCATGGGTCAACTTCTAGGTTGTTTCAAGTTGTGTTGTGTGAATTTATATCTTATCAGTAAAGGTAGATTCATGAGTCTGTCACAGACTAAAGGCAGCTTCAGGAATCTGTTGCAAACAGGTATGAGCAAAACAAATGTGTTTTTTTTTGGGGGGTTAGTAATAATTTGTACCCACCCAGATGTATGTCTGGGACAAACACTATCTTGACTGAGTGGCAGGCTTGCTTTCTCTATTGATGTGCAGCTGTGTCAAGCCTTTTTACTGGTGCTTCCTGTTGAATGGGCAGAACGCAGCCCTCTGAGTACCAGTCATTAGGTTAATAACATTGTTTTTTGACGCCTGTTCAATGGAGCAAATCAGCATTGATTCTTCCAGTGGTAAACAAACTACCTGCCTAACTAGCTAGTACCACTTCCTGTTAGTTGAACAAAACTCTAGTTTTAAATAAAATAGGCATTATTACCTGCTGTATCTCCTTGAATGAGAGATGCAGTAGCCCAAGAATGTGTGTTTCTAACTACCTAATTCAGTTCACTGTCCACATGTAGGCAGTCTTCAGTTTAGCATGGTCAGCCACCAGAAACTGTCTTTAAGTTTGGCTTTTCTGTCTCACCTAATCATGCGTCCTCTGGCTCTGACTCCACTGCCTTCAGATCTTCGCTTCCACTAGAACTAGAGAATTGGGTTTTCTGCCTGTTTTCAGGCTTTTTTTCCCAAGTTTTTCTTCTCACACAGCTTGTGCTCCAGGATTCTGTTTGCTCCATCAGTGCTGTGAACAAGAAGGAAGCCATGATTTAAAGGGTGCATACTTTGCAGGTTCATCACATTTGTCACTGACTACGATGATGCGCGTGTCCTCTGAGAATCACTCACTGTATCCCAAAATGTTAGTGGTGCCAGGCTATGCACCCCCATAAGCTCAAGGATTGGTGGGCACAGGTGGTCAGGGGAGGCCGTGTACTGCGCTCAGGCGGTTACAACAGCAGCTTGTTCGGCCATGCAGTTAGAGGCCCAAGAGGAACAGGCTTTCATTGACATTCCTGTTATTGACCTACTGAACTGGGTCTTCAACTGTCCGGTGAATGTCCCGGACCCTCTGGGAAGCAGTCTGGTTCTCCATGATTTCATTTGGTTGCTGCAGTCTAACCTTCCACAGTTGTTGCCATACAAGTCAAAGTATGTAGTATGTTCAGTTGAGGATTCCCTTCACAAGTACTATCAGCATAAGAAAAGTCCAGGACAGTTTGAGTGGCAGTTGGTAACGTGCCTGCTCCTGTTTTCCTTGATTAGAGGCTCCTTGTGGTCGGTCAACCGCTTAGAAGGCCAACCCACTCGTGGAAATGATCGGTCTCCCCATGCAGTCTGTCTGGGTAGCACCAGTTTGATACCGGCCGATCCCTTGGCGAGCCATTGGTACATTTTGGTATCTGACTCCCTTATGGAAAGGTCAGTTCCAGTCTGGGACCTCCCCTCTTGGCCAGTCTACCACCAGCACAGCCAGTTTTCAACCAGGCTCATGGAGTCATTGGTCCAGCTGACTCCAGTTGGTCCACTGGCTTGGCAGCAGAAACTGGCAATGTGCAAGCTTCATTGCCCATCTGAGCAACAACAGTAGGTCTAGACTGTTGCACAGAGCTTGTCTTCCTCTTCATTAAGCTGTTGTCATTGCCTGCAAGATGTGGCATGACAGTAATGAGTCATTGACTTTTATTCCCAGAGGCTCTGTCATACATAATCATTTCAGTTTGAATGTGAAAAGCCTCTCCTCTGCTGGTTCTGCCCTCTCCTCTATTGGCCCCTCATCCAAGTCTTCCGGGGATCGGGATTTACAGTCTGGTTATGATCGAGCTACCTTTGCAGAGGATTACTCCTTTTTCACTTCGCTGTATGAATAAATGTCCTTGACCCTGGACACTCCATTGGTGGAGGTCCAGAAGGATCCCTGTGCTCTGGTGGACGTTTTGGAGTATGATTAATCCCCAGGAGTGGCCTTCCCCACCATTACTTCAGCTATGATACATCCTACCCCCTGTATGTGGAAGCACCCAGCTTTGTGTGTTGTACCTTAGCACATGGTGAGCCATAAGTATGCAGTGCCCTTGGAGGGATGCACCAGGTTCTTAGAGCACCCTTCCCTAGAGAGTCTGTTGGCAGATTGCAGTGCAAGGCCAAGACACAGGTGAGTCTTTAATGCTCAGCACAAGGAGTCCAAAAATCAAGACTTACTTGGGCAGCAGAGTGTACATCACAACATCCTTGGACATTAGGCAGGCGAGTTACGTGATCCTAATGGCTACACATAATCATGAACTGTTTGAAGGACACTCTGACCTGTGGCCCCTCTGGCTGGAGATAACCAGCAGAATTACACAGCCATCAGGGACGTGGGGTGTTCGGTTGCCAGTCAACTACAAGTAGCTCTTGACTTGGCCAGCACCTCAACAGGGGAGTAGCCCAGACAATCCCCATTTGTTGCTGGGTGTGGCTATACCTCTCCTGTTTCAAACAAATGATTCAGTAGAAGGTAGCAGACCTTCCATTATGGGTAAGGATCTGTTTGGCCTAGACAGAGTTTTATTTAACATGGATTTAGAAGTTCATTGTCACCTCGAAGTTTTAATTTGGGTTAGCAAAATAGCTATGAAAGCAGCACCTGTAAGGTGGTGATTCCTTTCATAACTTTCAAGGCCAGCAGCAGTATCAACAGTACCTGCCAGCCAAGTCATTCACATCCAAGAACTCTGGAAAAGACCCACTAAAGGCATTGGCCAATCCAGCATTCAAGCATCCAGATCCACTGCCAGTGGCAGGAAATGACAGGATGAGAAGCCCCAGCTGCAGTTTTTGCTGCAGCTTCCGGTCAAGGGTTGACTTCTTCCTACTTCCTCTCGCAGTGGTTCACTGTCACCTGTGGTAGGTGGTCATGAAAGTCGTAGGCTTAGGGTTGCCTGTGGAGTTTGAAATCCCCCCCCCATGTCTGCCCTATGCACCTCTGGAAAACTTGCTGTCACTGGAATCTCTATCAGTGATATAGAGCAAAGTTTAGCAACTCCTAGCATGGCATGCAAAAGCCTATCCCAGAAAGTCAGGGTCAGCAGGAATTTGTGTCATGGTACTTTCTGGTACCCAAGAGGATGGTAGGATGGTTCCCCATCCTGGCGCTACAGATCTTGAACAAGTTCCTCCAAACTAAAACAGAACATTTTACAGGCAGAAGAAGACTGAGGTCCATCTAGTCTGAAGTTCTATATGGTCATGCCGAACCAGATCATTTTGTCTTTGGAGGCCAGGGTATTGTTTTGCTCCCTAGACCTGATCTCCAGGATGTATGCTTCCAAATGCCCATCTGTCCTTCATATGGATAGTTCGTCAGTTTCGAGCCATACTGTTCGGCCTGCCATCAGACCACATCGTGTTCACCAGATTGTCTGTCAGTAGCAGAAGCCTTCCTTTGATGCAAGGGTATCAAGCTGTTACCATGTTTTAGACTGGTTCTTTATGGGCAACTTGATGCAGGATGTGGAACTGGCCATCCAGATGTTCCATGAGCTGGGACTTCTAGTCAACCAGGGGATGTCTAAGCTGACTCTGAAGCAGGTAATTGTGTTAATTGTAGTAGAATTAGACCCGCTTCAAGCCAGATTGTGCCTGCCCCATACAAGGACGAGACTTTTTTTCCCTTTTTTGTGGTTGGAACAATCGGGCCTGGCCCAGGAATTCCTTGAGCTCCTGGGCTTTATGGCATCTACCACTGATGTCCTTTGGGCCCTCTGGTGTATGAGGGCCATCCAGTAGGATCTAGGATGCTAATGGTCCCTGTCACACTCCGATTTAGATAACCTGGTTCCAGTGACCCAGTCAATATTATACACCATCCATTGGTGGCCTTCACCACTGAACCTTCTGGCCAGGAATCCCATTCGTCCAACTGGAACCCTTGGTCTCTGACAGCTGAGGCCTCCCTTGTAGGCTGAGGGTGGCCCAGCTGTGGGACCACGGTGCACACTGTGTCAGGCCACTGCTTGAGTCCAGAATGCACATCAACAGATTGAAGTGACAAGAAGAGCACTTGGCGCTATGTGAATGTATGCTACAGGTCATGGACCAGCTCATCTGAGTCCAGAAAACTGGACTGCCATGTTCTACCTAAGCATTGTGTCACCGACTCCTTCCATTTGTATCAGGAGGTATTAACAGATGTGGTCCCTGGCTTGCTTGCTGCAAACCGATCTAGCAGCAGTCCATGTGGTGGGCATAAACTGCCAGCTAGTGGACAGTTCCTGTCATGTATGAGAGGCATCCCATGAATGGCCCCTGCTCCCATGGGTGGTGTCCCGGGTGTACTTAGCTTGTAAAACATCACTGGCAAACCGGTTTGCTTACTGAGAAAAACAGAAAGCTTAGGCTGCTTTGTACCCATCCCTTTCAACAGAGCACTCTGTTGGGGGGGACACATTTGCCTGACTGTGGGCAGGAGGTCATCTGTATGCATGTGCTCTGTTTCCTCATGGCCTAAAGGTGATCTCAAAGGCCTAGCAAGACCATGCTTCTCTCATCTTGATAACTCTGGTTTGGCCCAACCAATTCTGGTTACCGCGATTTCCTCAGCCTCAACAGCAAACTTCCATTGCTACTCCCACTCTGGCTGGACTTTCTCATGAGGACTGAGAGGACAGTTAGGTAACCAAACCTGCAGTCCCAGCACCTGACAGCCTGGTTCCTGAGGGACTAGACTTCCAGAACCCTTGTGCTTTCTGAAGACTTTATCCGAGTGGTGGATGCATCTTGGAAGTCTGTGATTCCCAGATCCTACAGGTTGAAATGCAAGAGGCATGAAGCATGGTCTGTCCCCACTTTCCTGCTGTTAGGCACATTCTCTTCTACCTCGTCACTGTCTGTCAGGGCTGTGAGCAGTATCCCAGCAGGTGCTCCTGACAGCCATCTCAGTTTAACGTGCCATTGCTGGTATACCAATGGTGGCACAGGAGAAAGTGGTCTCTCAGATTTCAAAAGGTCAGGACCACCTGCTCCCTTCAGTGTTTGGCCTGTCAGCACCTTGGAACTTACCACTGATTTTATCACAGCTCCTGGGCAGGTCATTTGAACCTATGGACAGGTGTCATTTGTCGCATTTGTCATGGAAGATCATGTTTTTGGTTACCATCACCTTGGCCAGACAGGTGTAATTTTTCAGGTGCTTTCTGTGGAGTCACCATATCTGGTTGTCTTACACCCCCATGTGAAGTTTGGTCCCGGGATAGTGTCTGAACCAGGACGTCGTGCTGCCTGTGTTTTTCTCTAAGCCTCATGCCTCCGGCATAGAGCAGACACTCCACATGCTTATGTTCACCAGGTTCTGCACTTCTAATGGAAACACTCAGCAGATTTTCGCAGTGACAATTGCCAGCTGTTTGGCACGTATGCTGAAACATGCCCAAGCAGACCAGCAGTCAGACAGACCATTGGCTGGTGGATCATGTCTTGCATTGTGCGCTATCAGTTAATGGGGAAGAAGCCTCCTGAGGAGTTACAAGCTCACTCCACTAGACATACAGTACTTCTGTTATTTATGTATGGATAATTGATTTCTACTATTGTAAGCATTGCTCTCTGGAGAAAATTTTAAAACTTTTAATAAAAATATTGAATATAAAAAAAAGACATACAGTACTTCTGTATGTGTTGCTGCTGCCTCAGCAGTGCAGTTGGTACATCCCCATCTCTGAAATGCATTGGGCTGGAGGGGGAACCAGCAACCTAGACAGCAGCATGGAATTTTGAGGGCTCCTGCTGGGCACCAACATTTATTGTTTAAAACGTTAATTCAGGATTTGTGCTTTGCTTGATTGGGGACTTTGTTGTGTCTGAGTTCATAATTCTATAGAAGACATTTCAGCAAGATGGGTTGTAAGGGAACTGCAACGCAGCATAGAAACAGAATTTGACAGCAGATAAGGACCACTTGGCCCATCCAGTCTGCCCATTTCTCCTTACCTACACTGTCACCACAGACAGTGCCCAATCTACAGCTCTTTTTCCCTACCCCCTTCCTTTCCACCAATTATCTTCTGCTTATTCCATGCATTGTTGAACTCCACCACTGTTTTTACCACTACCACCCCGCTGTTTCAGGGGTCTGCCACTCTATCTGTGAAGAAGTACTTCTTACAGGTTCTCTTTCAACCCCCGAGTGACTCTTAAGATGGCAGAGCTTCAGCCCCCCCGCGTCGCAGTCTCTGGACCCGCCAGCAATTCTCAACTCTCTGCAGCAGGCTGTCCCAGATTTAACAGAGATGACACAGAAGCTCGACCAAAAGGTGGATCTGTACAATACTAGATAAGTGGTGGCAGAGACCACAATTATGAAATTGGCCAGATCGGTAAAACAATTGGCAGCCACAGCGGACAAAGTGTTGACGGACATACGTAATTTGGTGGGGAAAGCAGCATCTATGAGCAGATGTAGAACACTTGAAGAACACACTACAAGCTGCAAATATTAGACTTTTGGGGCTACTCAAGGGTGCAGAACTACCAGACCAATTGGATTTCTTACTTCATGGCTCAGGTGAGAACAGAAAATGGATGTTGGGCTCAGTATTTCCAAGGTGTGCTGGATTAGTCCATGGTGGGCCCTGAATCAACCTTTGTGCCCCAGGACTTTGCTTATGGTCTGTGATGTGATTAGGACAGGGTTCTGAGAGCAGCAGGAGAAGTCAAACAAAACAGCTTTGAGGAGTCCAAGGTATTGATGTTCCCCAGCATGTGTGTCAAGGATTAAAAAGAAGGCTTTTGATTGGTGTTGCTGGACAACTCTGTTACATGAATATACCATAGGTTCATAGGTTAGGTCAAGTTCAGAGGACAATTGTCCATAGAGGAACTTGCCGTCATGTCAAATTGGCATGGTGGAATTGACAAATCTTCTATCCCCCATAAAGGAATCAAGTCTCTTCTTAAAACTGTTTATATTCTCACTTTCAACCACATTACCGGGAAGTGTATTCCATATACCAGTAATTATCTGGGTATACCATTGACTTGGTTTTACTGTTTTAAAAGTATCTCCTATTAATTTTATATTATGAGATCTAGTTATGTTACATGTTACAGGTTTTTTGTTAACCCAATTAATTCTAGAAAGGCATAATCTTTAATAGCTCTAAAAGCTAAACACAAATCGCCTCTTAATTTCCTATATTCAACAGAATATAGATTGAGATGTTTTAATCTGTTGTTATAATTCAAATGTCTTACCGTCCTAATTTTTTTGTTACCTTTCTCTGTACTTTTTCCATCTTGTTTTTACCCAAGATAGAATATGGGGCACAAAATGGAGAACAATATTCAATATGGGGACGATTCAGTGCTGAATATAATGGAAGAATGACTTCAGCCTCTCTACTTTTAATTGATCTTAGGATACTTGTGATTATCTGGTTACATTTTATTATAGTCTTACTAACATGATAGTCAAATTTTAAGTCATTTGAAATCCAGACACCTAGATCCTTGTGGTTTACCACTTCTTGTAAGGGAATATTATTCAATTTATAATGAAAACCCAGGTCATTAGAACCTAAATGCATCACTATACATTTTTGTTCATTGAATGATAGCTTATGTTCACCTGCCCAGTTTGCCAGGAAGTTCAAATTACCTTGAAATAATTTTGCTGATGATTCATTATGGACAATTGCATCAACTTTGCAGTCATCAGCATATTTACAAGGCCACACCCCCGGCAATGTTTGCATTGATTTTAAAATATTGAGTAAAATAGGTCCCAAGACTGATCCTTGTGGCACACCACAACCATTGTCTTGTCTGTCCATCTCACTTGCAGTTTTCTGTGGAATCCAAGCACTACAGTTTTACTGACCCAAAGGAGTTTGGTGTAGTGGTCACTAAGATTGAATCAGAGAGAAGACCAGTCTGAAAACTAAATTGAATCCTTGACAGAGGGGAGGATGAAACTGTTAACTGTTGTTAACTGTTGCTACTGCTTAGGTTAACCCTTTTTTTTGGGGGGGTGGTAGTTTTTTGTTTGTTTTGTAGGATGCAGATTCTTTGCTTCCCTTGAAAACCAATACTGCAAGTAGTGTATTTTTCTGTTACTTCTTTGATATTGGACTGAGACATTGATGGGTTGAATTAAGGCATTTATATTGCATATAGTCTCTGTGAGTTGTGTAGTGACATTAGTTTGCATAGTTAATAATTAGCAGTGTGCACTAAAGACTCTTATAGTTCTGCTATGTTATATGCCGTGCGAAATTAATCAATCTGGAGCTGTGTGAGAGTTAGGTGGCGATCTGGGTAGTGACCTGTACTGAGCTAATTTGGAGGTTGCCGTATTCACCATGGCACCATAGGTCTCTGTTATATACACGTTTCTTCTTAACTGCATCATGCAGTAAAAGGGGCAACAACCCAGTGCCCAGCAGAGTACATTTTTGTACCACTCTGACATGCTTGGGATTGGGAACATAGGGGAAGGTGGATGGGAGATCCTCTTGATCAAACCTAACGTTCATATAATTCCAGCCCTCAAAAAGCTCAGCAGAGTCTCTAAGATGGTTATTTTGGCAGCATTAGAAAGCTTCAGTTGCGATTACGTTATGTGCCACAACATTTTGTTTGAAGCCTGTTTTTTTGTGTTATCAGCTGGTTCCTAGGGAGCCCAGAATGCAGTACCACAATGCTCTAGTTGGAGGAAGTAACTCCAGGACCGAATGGTCAGTAAGACGACTTTAATTGATTTTGATTCATAATTCTTTGGGCATTGGCTGCAAGGTGGCTGTAAATGAGAGTTTTAATTTTCTTTTGTATTAACTACATACATATACCCTCGGATGTAACTGTATGCAGATTGCTGCTTAAAACCTTTTGTCTTAAGCCGGCCCAGTGGCGCTGGGGCTTTAGGTGCTGGACACCACTCCTCATGCTATGCTGGCGACCCAGGTTCAGGAGGGAGCTCGAGTTGCCGTGGATCAGCTGGGGAAGGGGGGGTGGAGCTAGATTGACCAGCCGACAGGCAGCTCTCCTCTTCTGAGGAGGGATCTGGAGTCTCCCAGGCTCTTGACTGACACTGACTAGAGGCTTGATCGTGGCGCCAAGCCCAGTAGGAGACTCTGCATTAGACCAGCTGGGTGGAAGGGGCCATTACCAGAGCCATGGGGTGCATGCTTGCCTCCATGAGGAGACACAACCATATTCTGGTGTCCCTGGAATAGGAGGGAGAAAACCAGAAAATGCTATGTCTCCCCATTGCCGAAGTAGGCGAGAGGTGACAACGGGGAGCAAATAGCTCTATAGAAGAAAAACAAACAAACTTTTGTCTTTACCTCTAAGATTACAGGAAGGATGTCTTGTTGATTTCCAGTGTCTACTCAATGTTGTAAGGCATAATTTATAAAGAAACGGTTTAAAAAAAAGGAAAGAAAAAAAGTGTTAGCTTGCCACTTGGTCTAATGCTCACACATTCATTTTCCATTACAGCATTGGTCTAAAGTCACCAGGACAGTGCTTTTGAGTCCTCAGTCCTCCGGTGTCTTTGCCTAAAAACTTTGAAACCTTGTAACCTAGTCACCTCATCCTAGAAGATTGCCTGTAGTCTGCCTAAGTTTGGACTGTGACTGAATATAAGTAATTGGAAAAAGAGGCTACTTACTCGTCACCCTAGTTCTGTAGTTTATAGTGACAAGTAACTAACTTCTTCTGTTGTGCCATTTCATGCATTTAAAATAAGTCTGTTGTAAAAGTACTGTCTTTGGGCAGAAACCTCCGTCTGAACTGGGTGATGTCAGATCTTCCTGGACATAGTCTCCGCCTTTCCACTCATTCACACTAATGGAACTACACCGGAGGCACTAGGACCGAGCAGGAGCCAGAAATCTTCAGGAGGGCCAACACTGAGGTAGGGCCGCGTGGAAGCAGCGTTGCAACACTGGCTCGCACTGTATAGGCTGCCTCGGCATTGACCCTGCAACCGCCTCAGTTCCTTTTTTCCCCGCCATCGAGTGCACTTCAGTGACAATGACACTCACCCGCCAGGAGTCAGATTGGCATGTCTATATGACAGCAGCTTTAGTCATTCAGTTTTGATTTGTAGTATTATTTGTTTATTTAAAAAAAAAAGGTTTTCAGTTTTCATCGAAAGAAAACAGAAATCCTCTTCAGCCCACCTTTGATGGAGTCAACCATGAACGGGGCTGGTGATGGTAGGGAGACTTAGCATGAAAGCTGCATTTCCAGCAGGGTTGGGTCCAGTCCGCCGCCCTCAGTGGAGGAGGGTCTGACTATGGGCAGTCTGCTGCTGGGGATGAAGGGCGGTCCTCCCGATCGCACAAAAAGAAGCAGTCTTGTTCTCGATCATCATTGAGAACCCGACACTGCTCAGTCTCGAGCTCTTCTTCATCCCACCGGTTGAAGAAGAAGCAGTACCACTTGTGGTCACCCTCTGGTATGTCTGCACGTCGACCATCGGTAGTGGGGGACAGAAGGCCGACCCCAACTCAGTCGGTGTCACCTGTGGCCTCTGTCCCTGGTGGACGGCATCCTCAAATCCATAGTCCCTCCCTGCCCCCTGGGGGGGTTCTCTAGTGAGCAGTGTCATCATTGGGCCACTCTTATGGAGCAGTGGGTTTGGCGGTTGTCCTGACTTTCCGAGCCTGTGGAGTCGGCCCTGGGGCCTTCAGGCCTAGGGGCTTCGAACCTGCGGGCAGGACAGTTGGGTCTTCCTAGTCGCATGGCACCTTCTTGGGTGCCATGGAAGCTGCGCTGTTGTGCTTTCCCCTCTTACATGGCTGCGGCGCAGGGGCCAGCACAGGTACCATTTTCTCCTACTTATGTTTTCAGATCTTCATTTTTGGGTGCTCCGAAGGTTGGATTGAGGTCTCCGGACACTGGTGCAGCACCGGTTGCGGTGACGCCTTAGACTCTGGTCTTGGCTGTGCTGCTCTCAGCGCCGCCTCGGATGCCTGGATTCTCTACTCTGATTCGAGGAGCACCTCCTCCTGCTCTTTTTCCTCACCCTTTATATACTATCCCTCCTGGGCTAGTAGGAGACGATATTGAGCCTGATCATGATTTGTGATTAGGAGACTACTTTGATGATTCATCTCTCGGAGTGGGAAGCAAACCCTCTACTTCAGCTGAGCTTCTGGTGAGGACCTGTCCTTTAAGACTCTACTGAAGAACATGGATTCCAACCTCTCTCTCTCTCCAGACTTTGGAGGTTGATCCGGGTAAGTTGTTGCAACTTCAGTATCTGCATTTCCCAGAGATCCCTGTGTAGTTAATTCCTCTGGTACAGCCCTCTTTCGAAACTCTCTCACAAATGGTGTTGGACAATCCAGCACTTACTCCTTCTGTGGCCAAGTCCATAGACAGGAAGTATGCTTCCCCTAAGGATTGACCAATCCTGGCTTCTCAAACCTTTGCTGACGGCATAGTTGTCCTGGCAGAAAATGACATAGCCGTTCTTCCGCATGAGTCTACAGCTCACCCAGTAAACAAAGAATCTCGTAAGATTTGACACATTGGGGAAGCAAATTTTTGCCGCTGCTGCCCTAGTTAGGCGCATTGCTGGTTACCAGTGTGTTTTTCACAATATGAGTATACCCACTGGCATTCGCTAAAAGCTACTATGGAGACTCTCCAGGAGTTGGACAGTATCTCAGAGCTCTTCCAGACTATCACTAGAGGTATTAAGTCCAGTAATCAGCAATTTAAGGCTGCTGTGGATGCCTTTGGCACTGCTTCTAGAGCAGCAGCAGCTGGGATTTGCACCTAACGTCACTCGTGGTTGCGAACCTCGGTGTTCACAAATGATGCCCAGCAAGGAGTCATGAATTTACCATTTGATGGTGCTTATCTGTTTGGCCCATAAGTGGAGCAGGCACTCGAGGCCACACAGAGATTGAGACGGCTATCAAAACAGCCAGATTGGCCCCTGCTGCCCCGCAACGGGGCGGGAACCACCAGCAGTTTCATAAGTCAGTCGTTTCATGGCAAAGGCAGAGGGGATTTCAACAAAAACCAAGCCCCTCAGCCACAAAAGAAAATGTAGCAGAAGGCACAGGGCCCGGAAGCGCCTAGTGCCACCCTCTGAAATTCTGGCCCAGGTCCCTCCTCATCTGTCTGAGGGGGACTCTTCTTCGGCAGTAGGGGTGCATCTGAATCAGTTTTACAATCCGTGAAAGTCGGTCATTGCAGACAAATGGCGTCTCAGAATAATTCACAAGGGCTATTCACTGAATTTTTCAGATACCCCTCCAGATCATCCACCTAAATGACAGCCTAGGCTGTCAGTTACTCATTCAGACCTCCTTGCTTCCAAGATTCAAGACCTTCTGAACAACAGGGCAGTAGACATAGTTCTGCAGGAGCAGTGCAACACAGGCTTCTACTCCCACTACTTCCTGGTTCCAAAGAAAACAGGTGGTATGCGCCATATTCTAGACCTATGGAAGTTAAACATGTTTCTCTTCAAGGAGAAATTCAAAATGTTATCACTCGGTATGCTTCTACCTCTGATTCATCTGAATGATTGGTTGGCTTCCATAGACATACAAGATGCCTACCAACACATTCCCGTGCACCCAAGCCACCACAAGAATCTTCAATTTGTGGCCCTGGGTCAGCACTGTCAGTTCAGAGTACTGCCCTTTGGGCTGTCCTCAGCGCCATAAGTTTTTTTGAAGTGCTTTGCAGTTCTCACAGCACACCTAAGGAAACTTAGAATTCAAGTCTTCCCGTATCTGGATGACTGGCTCATAGCAAGCTCCTCCAGGCAAGGGACATGGGAAGCAATGATCCCAGCTTCCAGGTTCCTGCCATCTATGGGAGTTCTGTTGAAACTGGAAAAATCGCAGCTACAGCCCTCCCAACAACTCCTCTTCATAGGAGCCCTCCTGGATACCTCCAATGCAAGGGCCTTCTTCCTGGACAGGATGCACAATACCTCCAGATGGCTCACTTCATCAAAAAGAATGACTCAGTCCAAGCTCTCTCGATGCAGCGGATACTGTGTCTCATGGCATCATCAGTGTTCACTGTACCCTTGGCTCATCTTCACATGAGGACCACTCGGTGGATGCTCAGTACTCAGTGGTCCCCAACCACACATCTCCAGTCTTTTTATATCGAGGTGACGGAACATCTAAAACAATCACTCACCTGGTGGACTCAGGACAACCTTCTGAAAGGCTTTCCCTTTGCCCCACTAGATACTCGGCTCACCATCATCACAGATGCATCTCTACTCAGATGGGGAGCTCACTGTCAGGATCTCCACACCCAAGGTCTGTGGAGTCGGGACGAGTCTCAACTCCACATAAATGTCCTGGAAATGAGAGCAGTCCTGTACGCACTCCGAGCCCTGATGGACATCCTCTGTCGCAAAATAATTCTCCAGATGGATAACAAAGCGATGATGTACTCGTCAACAAGCAGAGCAGTGCCGCACTCTTATCTCCTGTGCAGGGAAGTGATGAGTGAGGGGGAATGGTGCCTAGAGCATGAAGCCCTCATCCAAGCAGTCTACCTGCCTGGAGTACAGAACGATCTAGCAGATCGCCTCAGCAGAACGGAGGCAGATCCTCACGAGTGGTCTCACGATGTAAACTTCATGCAGTTGCTCTTCAAAGAGTGGGGCACACAAGACCTGGACTTTTTTGCATCCCCGCTCAATGCAAAACTGCCTCTATTCTGCTCCAGAAATCCAGGACCTGGCATTTTCTGTCGGGATGCATTCATACTGTGATGGACAAGAATGGTCCTCATCACTCCATTCTGGCCTTATCAGATTTGGTTTCCATTGATCGACAGATTATCGGAAGTTCCACCGAGACCACTACCACTTCAAACAGACCTTCTGACCCAGGACCCATCCCAACCTGAGGTCCATTCATCTCCATGCATGGCTTCTGAGGAGATAGAAGTGGGTTGATTTGATGTCTCACGTAGAGTCTCCAACATTCTCCTAGTGGCACGCAGGCCAGCTCCTAGGAAAACTTGCACGGCAAAGTGGAAGTGTTTCTCCATCTGGTGTGCAAAGTCCTCCCTGGATCCTTTTTCTTGACCACCAAACAAAATCCTGGAGTATCTACTAGACCTGTCAAATACAGGTCTACAATACTGAACCGTGAAGATCCATCTCTGTGCGATCTAGCTTACATGAGCCTTTACTCTCTGTATCTCTGTTACCCTTGGTTAAGAGGTTCCTTGAAGATATACTCCACACTAGGCCTCCAGTCAGGAGACCGGTAGCCACTTGGGATATTAACCTTATGCTAGACATGCTCACCCATAAACCTTTCGAGCCTCTAGCAACACGTGAGCTGAAGTTCCTGACCTGGAAGGCCGCCTTCCTTGTAGCCATTACCTCCACTCGCAGAGTATCTGAAATACATGCCCTGGTCACAAATCTCCTTTTATACAGTATTTCATTAAGACAAGGTGGTTCTCAGAACTCACCCTAAGTTTGTCCTCAAAGTAGTCTCGGAATTCCATCTGAACCAACCCTTGGTTCTTCTGACCTACTTCGCAAACTTCCAGAATGAAGGAGAGCGTATCCTACATTCTCTGGATGTTAAAAGGGTTTTGCAGTTCTGCATAGACATAACTAAAGAGATCCGCAGGGCAGAGCAACTCTTTGTCTTGTTCAGCATGGCCCGGCTGGGTCAGCCTGTTGCCATCGGGTGTATTTCGGCATGGCTGGTGACGTGCCTTCACCACTGCTATTCCATGGCTCAGGTTAAACTGGAAGGCAGAGTATACGCCCATTCTACCAGAGCAGTAGCGGCATCTCTGGCAGAAGTACAGAACGTGCCCATTGCAGACATCTGCAATGCAGCTACTTGGAGCTATGTGCACACTTTTGTGAAGCACTACACTTTCGATGTCCATGCCAGGCAGCATCAATCTTCTGGCAGGACAATCCTTGATGGACTCCTGTCCTAAGTGAGCTCCTCTCTCCTGTCGCCCTTCTCTGGGGATTATTTTAGTTTGGTACTCTCCCATTAGTGTGAATGAGTGGTGGAGACTTTATGTCCAGGAAGAAATTACAAGTATGTACCTACCATAATTCTTGATCTTCTTGGACGAAGTCTCCACCACTGATTCTCACGCCCACCCTCCATCCCCCGAGCTCCCTTATTTGTTTTGGTCTTCACTCCCTCGATGGCTGGGCTCTGAAGACTCTGTTGTGTTGACCCTTCTTATATGGGTCATTCGGACTATTTTATGTCTGACATAGGTTAGTTTCACTAGGTTAGTTTACACTGCACCTCCTTGGTAAAAAAGGTACTGAGGCAGTTGGAGGGTTGACGCAGAGGTAGCCTATATGGCGTGAGCTGGTCTTGCGGCGCCGCTTCCACACAACCCTACTTCGGTGCTGGCCCTCCTGAAGATTTTTGTCTCCCGCTCAGTCCTAGCTCCTCCAGCATAGTCCCATTAGTGTGAATGAGTGGTGGACACTTCGTCCAAGAAGATCAAGAATTACGGTAGGTATGTAATTTTCATTTATACACCCTGTTCATTGCAGTGCAAGACTTTTTAGAGTATATTTTTCTGCAAGCTGGTATAAGAAACGTGTTTTGACCAGTTGTGGGGTTGGTTTAAAGACACCTTGCCAGTTTTGGTATCTGCAGCTGCACTTTATCCTTCATTTCAGCTAGACTGGGATATGTCCGCTGTCATTTTACACAAGGTATGTTTTTATATGTGAACTGTTCTTACCTTAGTTATGCAAGATGAAGAGGGCTGTGACATTAAGCAAGTCTTTCACTTCTGTAGCGGTGGAGTTGCACAAACGTCAATACCCACAGAGTCGATAAATGGTAAAAGCCATTCTATTTTTAAAGTTCACTGACTGTATTGTTTCTGACCTCATTTTCCTATATATGAGATGAAGATATTCTGCAGTTACTCTGGATTTAATGTTTTTTAACTGTCATATTTTTATTTGTTTAAAATACAGCAAGTGAACCAGACCACCATAGTCAGATTCTGCCACACTGCCTCTTCATGTCTGTAGTACGAGAACAACCTTTTGATTGTGATGGGAACTTGTGATGGTTACTTAGCGACCTTCCCACAGTCATTGAGGTGTTTTTACCCTGAAAAATGACTTTGGTCGTTCAGGTTTGATAATGAGAATGGACTGAGCAGCTTAATCGTGAGCCATAGAACTTGTCCATTGTTTTTGTAAAGGAGATAAAATAATACTCCTACACATCAGATTCCCAGTGCAGAAGTGTCTCTGTGTCAGACAGTTTCTGCAAGCTGGTGCGGTCTGGCTCCTCAGCTTTGTTTGTTTAAAGATTTGAGCAACTAGGATATGGGAGCTTTTTTCAGCCTCCGTCACACACCTGATCAAAGCAGGATTGGTAAGAAAGGAGTAAAACATATGATACTGTGCCCTTAGCATATACTGATCCGAACATGTTGAGGAAAAATGCATTTTATTACTCCTCCAGCATAGTACAGAATGGAGGAATGTGATTGAATTGATAGTTTTGTGTGTGTACTTAACCCAGTTTGTGCGTGGATGAGCTGAATCTGCTGTGGTGATCTCTTGGTTAATAGCATAACAGAGAGACTCCATTAGTAACAGGATGGTAGCGATGAGTGGAATGGGGTGAGGTGAGAAGCTTGTGAAGTATGTGATCCTAATATTTTCAAAGAGCTATGTTTTCTGTTTGCCAGGATATATATGTCCTTAATACTAAGTTTCCTACATGATATTCTTAAAAAAAAAATCTTAATGTGATTTGCAAGTTCCTTGCAAAAAACAACCCCAAGAAAACAAAAGCTCTGCACTGGTATCAGCAGGGCTCATATTTTATAACTTTTACAAAAATGAGAATGTTTAGCAGAGTTCTACTGATACTGAGAATTCTTTGTAGAAAACTGGAGACTGTTTTTAACGTTATTGAGACATTTTTCAGAGTTGTCTGATAACCAGCAAAACAAAATCATCATTGAAACCTGTACAGCTCTGTATACAGCATTCCACGTGGAAATTGAACTTTAGGCCATTCCATTCAATAGTTTATATTTTTGCCATTTTTTGTGTTGATTGTGGTAGAACACAATACAGAAAATCATCAGTTACATCACAGTCAGCTTTTAAACACATTTTAGGGGGTATAATGACAATATATAATTGAAATTTATTTGGCTTCAAAAAGAGAAAACATAGAAACATTAAGGTTCTTCTTTGGCTCCAGTACATTCTCATCCTAACGTTAAATAACCTGTAAGATTAAAAAAAAAAAAAAACTGATGAAAAACTATATAACAAGAAAGCCTTTTTAACCCCCTTCCATGCTGTTCATTGGAATGTAAGAAAAAGTTAACAGTTGGCCTCTACTTGAAAACTGGATCTTGTACCCACGTAGTTCATTTTTTACAGCGGAGGCTCATTCAGGAGCAAAAGTCATAATTCCCTCCTTGTTACATTAGTCTGTTACTGTGTTGGAAATGGCTTAGCAGGGAAGGTAGTGTTCAGCTCCTGTAGTAAGCCTCTGCTGTAAGGGAATTCTTAAGGGACAAAGCTTCTGTTTGTATGTAAATGCCCTCAGTGGTGAAGAATGGAATGATCTAATATTCAAGGATTTTTTTGTTGTTGGTACTGTACTGTAGTTGAGTTCCTTCTACTGATGCCAGCTGTCAAGCTGGTAGTAGTGGCCTGACCCCCTTATTAACTGTGCCCCCCCCCCGCAACCTTCAAGTATATCCCTTTCATGCAGTGGGTATGATCGGTAACCATGGTACCTTGTGTAAGGCTAAAACATGTATGTCCACATTGCTCTCTTTATTTACAAATGATCAGCACTGATTCAGCTAACCAGAACGGAGGATTTTCCTGTACTGCATGAGGACTTCTCATAACTATTTTTACACACTAAGCATGGAAGTCCTCAAAAGTATAAAAGTTTAAAGGGATGCTTGGAGTGCCTCTTAGGGCTGTAAGAGTGTCTCCTCTTGTATCCTTGGTGTGCTAGACCTCCTTACCTTCCACCCCAATTCTGTCGCCCCAAGAACGTGCAAGGAGACTTTTGGTAGCCATAAGAGACACCCCAGGTATCCTTATAAACTTTTAGGAGAAAACTTATTTCATAAGAGACCTCACAGATTAATGTACTATCTGTAATTAAAAAACTGTGATTACAACCTTTCCTTCCAACTGCCAGTTTGAAGTAGCATGGGAGCCACCAGAAGAGCACGTATATCAGTGTCCTAAAGTGCCACCACTAACCCCCCCACCCCACCCCAGCAAGTGAAAATGCTCCACACTGCTTTCACAGTCTGGTTGGTACCACTGGGGAAGCACTGTTGCTAGCAGTTGAAGTGCTTTTATTCATCCAGTTTCGAAAATGGTGATGCCGACTCCTACTAGCCAGACCTTATGCAGGAAAGGAGCTGATAAGACATGGGTAGTGTCTTTCGACCTCAAGACAGCCACAGCAGGAATCTGAGAGACCTAGCTAGGGAAAATGTTATTAAAAAAATGTTTCCATAGCAATTGTAGTGCTATAAAACTTAATTTGGGTAACAGTAAGAAAACTGTGTAGCATATTGCAGGTAACCTTGTGTAAAGCAGTTACGCAACCACCTCTGGGTGAACTCAGATGTGTAACATGTGACTGCTATACTCGGAGATCCAGATAAGATTTTGGGGATGAGTACTGTACTCCTCATTTGGAAAGTGAGGTGAGTAAAACCAAATTCAGATGTGTACAAATGTCTGGACAGAGTGGAGTGATGAGTACAGTTTTAAAAACAGTGTCATTTTTTTTCTAGATAAGAACCGATCAGGTGCCAACAAATGATGTAGATAATGCTGGCAGGTAGGAGTAATTTATAAACTCGCCAGTTTTAAAATATAGTGAATAAAACAAAATTGGGATGGATACGAGTGCTGTAAATCTAGAAAAAAATGCTCCTTTTTGAATCACCAATTATATTATGAAGCACTGTTCTTTGGAGTGTGGAGTATTTACAGATGTTGGGAAAGTATCGGTACTCATTAAAAAAAAAATTCTGAAGTGTATTTCCTAAAATGAGATGAGTAAAATAGGTTGATACTCCTCTTATCTAGAGCCCTATACTATATAAACAGTTCTGTGCATCAGTTGATGAACGTTGTGTAGTTTTATGCTACGTGATACCAGGTAAAATGTTTCCTGGATGTAGCACAACCTGCCATGCTGCGGAGTCCTGTCCCCAACAGTTAGCCATGTGAAGGGGGTTCAAGGGGTGAAAAAAAATAGCAAAAAGTTTGCTTGTTAAAGCAGTAGTACTCACAAAACACAGAGCAACCACACAGACAAAAAGGGGGAACTTAACCACTGCTATGGGAAAAAAACAGCAAGTGTTGTATGGGAAGAGTACTTTATTAAGCACAAGTGTTAACACAGCAGCCAGGTGAGACTGCAGCAAACACCTAATGTTCCACATATGACTTACAAGTTGGCCATTAGCATACCTAAGCAGAGAAGCACATGTATATGCCAAACATCAAAACTTGATCAATGGCTGTAATGATGGTTGAGATAAACAGTGTCCAGACTTCCTAACTCTGTGGCTAAAAACCACCATTCCCTATGGAAGAGGACAGAACATTAAAATGGGGGTGGGATGATATTGGAATAAAAAAGATGAGTGGTAACTACGAAAGAGACTGAGGAGAAAGAGGGATGGAAAAGAATATAAATGCAGAACACATTCTCATCTCATAGCAGAGTTGCTTATTCACTTCCAAAACAGGACTATATTGAACCACTCATTTTGTCCTCATTGCATAAATGCCTCTAGTTTGAATGCCCAGAATGCTTCTGAATGAGTGACCCAGTTTCCTAGTACAGTGACTCCATCCTGTGACTTCAGACCTTCTGCCTCAACGAGATTACAGCTTGCTGTGCTGAATTTTCTCATGGACTGCAAGTCTTTGGTCCTCCTATATCAGAGAAAATATGTAGCTGAACTCCTCACACAGAATCGGATGGTAGATTTTCATTGCACATGTGACAAATACATTGATCATTACCCAGAAATCAAATTGGATACAAGTATGCATTCATAAACACCATGACATTGACCATTGAAAAAACAGTGCAAGACATTCTATCATGCTGTGACTAGCCTACATCTAGAGCATTGAACAGTATGTTAATTGGGCTTTAAGGTGTCTACACCATTCAGGAGTGTCAACTATTATATTGTTTGAAAATTTCACCAGTAAGAAAGTGGAATAATCTGTGAGTTCCTGCTGTGGTTTCAAAAGCTCTCCATGCACAAGTAGATTTCAGCCCTACTTGGTTGAATCAGTGCTGATGATTTGTTACTGATTAAGTAAATGTGTGATATTCCAGCCCATCACCCACCAGATATTCACGTACATTTTTATATAAAAAAGTAAAGCTCACTGCATGTGTTTCAGGTGAATGCTGTACTTTTGTACGGCACATGGGAGAAGCAGGCTACCTGAGCTGCAGGTCTGTCTTGCCATTTTATGTTTTTGATTGCTTATCAAACCATCGGTTGTAGTGTTGATGTAAAGATCTGTTGTAGAGTGTTAGCTCAGAGATTGCTGTTACGAGTAGCACAGTACATTTTAACAGAAGCCAGATTCAGGGACTGCCCAGATCTTTGCACGTGATCAGGTACAAGTAAGCAGATGAGCAGTTTGTACCTCACAAGTCACAGTAACGTCATTTAAGGTCAGAAGGGACTCTGTGACCATCAAGCTCCCTGCCCCCCCTGCTTCATACACAGGGACCAACAAGCATGTTGCATCAGCTTTGTGTAGATTTTATTTTGGGCCATCCCAGTGGTGTGGCTACAGTGTGTTTTTTCTGCCAGCTAGGGAACCGGGATTTGCGAGTGGTATTATGCTGGATCTGGGTGCATCATGATGTGAGGCACTTGGCCGTCGGGAAGGAAGCAGCAGGCTGCCCAACATTTCTATAACCCATGCTGGTTGTAGTTGGAGTGAGATTGACAGTGAATGCTGTTGCTCACCTGCCCTCCTGGCTGGTGAAAGAGTGCAGCTGTGGTGACCCTGATTGTCAGGGTGGGGAACATGGGGAACCAAGAGGCAAAATTGTTTGTCATCTCAAAAGTGTGAAGCTCTTCCCCACCACCAAAAAAAGAACTGCCTAGGCCCAAATGAGAATGGAGACTGCATTAGGTTGTCGATAATTGTATTTTTGTTGGGGTTGGAGATTCCATTTTCTCCCCAGCCTTAAGACCACGCAAGGCACTCCTGGCTGCTGCTGATCCCTGCTGTTTCTGTCCAGTTACTGTCTGCATTACAACCTTCCATCCCATAACTCTGGTTGTGCCCAGGAAGGTTGCACTAGCCTGAGAGAAAGGTCCACTGTATGTCAGTTGCCAAGGCACAGGTGGAGTCAGGATTGTCTTCATGGAGCCAGACATAATTAGTAATGTTGGGTAGCTGTTTCTGCACTGATTTTCTCCTTCCCCTCCTACCACCTCTGATGCAAGTGCATTGTTGTTCTGCTGCAACCTGCAAGCACCTGGCCTGTGGAGGGAGCAGCTACAAGTCCTTGGGCCCAATTCCAGAAGGGCATACGCCAGCGTAAGGCGAGGTATGCCAAACCGATTGGCGTATTACAAAAACATAGACTTTGACGGCAGATAAGGACCACTTGGCCCACCCAGTCTGCCCGTTTCCCTACCTGTTGGATAGGCTGCAGATTCTAGTTAACCAACAGCCTACTTCCTGCAACCCCCCACTATAATTGCCTTATGTCTGTCCCATGCATGTTTGAATTCCCCCACTGTTTATCTCGCTACTTACGCCAGCCCCTATTCCAAGATGCGGGTTGCGCCTTGGCGTTTGCAGGCTCCGGCAAATGCAGATTACTCCAGCACTTACGCCGCAGCCCACAAAACGCCTGGCGCAACTGCAGGTTATGACAGCAACCTAGCCCAATTCCAGTAGGGTGGCTATCGTAACCGCAGGCGCAATTACAAAAGTCACAGTGGTGTGGCTAAGTTAGAACAGCTCTGAGCTGCTCTAAGTGGCAACCAACAGTGCCGTCCATTGGCTGCCCGCCTCCTGGCACTGCAGCAACAGCAGAAACGTGTCCCCTAATGTATACTCCTGCCCCACTGCCCCAAATAGCAGGGACCCCAGGGTCCATTCTCCAACGTGTCCCCCGACACCTGTGTCTCCTGTCCAGCCCCCCTCCATGCCCTCTGGTGCGGCTGGTGGTGTTCTGGGGCAGGAAGTGCTTCGGGGGGCTGCCTGGCGTTCTTCGCAAGTTGCGACTTGCAGTAGGTATACAGTACGCCATGCGTGGCCTGCCGCCACACGCATGGCGTATATCACAAGTTGCAATTGCTGGGACCCTGCTGCTTCTGGAATGCGGCGTAGGATCCCTGGCGTAGAGGCAACCGGCGTAACTCGCAACTGCGTTCAAGTTATGCTGGCCGTCTTGGAATCAGGCCCCTTGTCCTTAGTAGATCATCCATAGTGTTAAGGCCAGTCCACAGGAGGCACTGCTGCAGAGGAAGATGTGCCATCTGGGAGACTGAGGGTTTGTGTGCCCCAGAATTCCATTCTGGGGCTGAATATGGTGCAGAAATGAGGTACCCAGCTTCTAGACTAGTAGGAGAGTGCAGCCACGTCACAGTCCTGTACCACCTTCCAAATTACCTAAGAGCGCCATTGGTGATGACTGTGAAGGCAGCAGTTTGCCCAGTCAGAGGAAGGCTACAGGTGTGACTACCTTGATAGGATGAGGTGCAAAGGAAAAAAATCAGGATAAACAAAAAACCCTAGTACCAAAATAGAAATCAAAAATCACAGTTTCCAAAATTGTCTTTCATTTACAGGCATCTACTGCAAAATTATGAAACAAAATTTAAAACATTCTTTACAAGAAGTGTTTTCTGTGTTTTCATTTTCATCCCATTATTGGTCTTCTAAACTTTCACAGTGTAGCATTTGTCGCCAGTGTTTCAAAAACCTGGGATTGTCAGAAGCCAACCTCACAATTGCTGTGATTGTATGACACAAATCTGCAGTCTTGGAAACAACTGATATGTCATGGATCCTTCACAGAGTCAGTATACCTGTTGCACGGATAGGGTAGTAAAATATCTTGTAAACTGACAAAGACAGTGCAAAATTTTAAGTAGTTAAACAGCCAAATAACAATGTATACGGAAGTACATATGGAAAGCGTGTATCCCTGGTGTCCGTGGCCTCCTTGTTTGCCACAATATGGTTGAATGGTCCCCCTCAGTTATCGTGCAGATTACTGCCCCTAGCTTCATTCTTGTGGTATATCCCCCCCCCCAAAAGCATGGCTTCTTCTCAACCTTCCAGGCATCATCCTTCTGCAGCTCCACCAATTTGTGTTCCTTGTATGTCTTCCCTTTTTGTAAGGGGCAGCATGGTCACAAGTCCATCCAAGGGAGGCACTCACATGGCAGCAAGGCTGCTCTTGTCCCCCATAGTCGGAGAATGCTGCTCCTACATCACTCATTGGGGAGCTAGACGTTGAATCTGGGACATGCATCTTGAATGTCCCCCCCTCAACAACAGCAACAAAATACAAGTCTGGGCTGATACCCACTGCTTAATGATGGAAGAGCTTATTAGCTGTGTTGTCTAGGTTAGGAACCTTTAATTATTGTACTGCTGCATTCTTCAAGCAATTTTATTTAAAACATAGGAATTTTACTATAAACATTTACCATTTAAATGTTTCTTGTTTACATTTTAATAAACTGCAAGAGAGAAAAAATTTTAATATCAGTTCTTGAAAAATATGCTTTTTCCAGATTTCTACTGCAGAATGGTTATAAATGTTGAATATGCAAAACTATAAAAGCCTCGTGAACACTTGAATTCAACTTTACTGTTTGCACTTATTACTTCTGTTCTATTGCGTGTCACTACATTTCTATGCAACAACTCTTTAATATTGTGAGCAACAGGATATTTGACTAAGAAGAAAAGTGGTATATTTTCATATTTATGAATTGTTATGTCTTAATATTTTGATTTCTGTAAATAGCTACATTGTAATCTAACTTTGCTGATTTGAAGAAGTCTTTATAGCCTGTGTAGAAAATGAGAAATTAGCACTGTTGAAGTTCCCTTTTGGTTTCTAATATACTGTATATTTATAAATATGTAAAAACTGAGGATCCTCAGTTTTGAGTGAGATGATCTAACTTTGAAGTTTTTAAGAAAATACAGAAGTTTGTTAATGATTTCTTGGAACTGCAATAATAACCAACCAAAGACAAACCAGGTTAATATTAAAAGGGTGCTCTCCTCCATCCTTTTTTTAAGAGTTCATTGTTAGTAGTTTTTATTTTTGTGTTAAACCTTTTCCTACTCGCATATGAATAAAATTCTTCATAAGTGGACTTTTGTCTGTATTGTATAAAAATGTCAACAAGGACACCAAATGATGCCTGTTTCCTGCTTACGAATCTTGACAAATGGAGCAATAAGAGCCATGTCACGTGGTGTGTTTATGCTGTGGGTGTGAGGTTTTTGTGCAAACGCTATAGCCCTGTCCTCACTATACAGGTGTCAAGAACCAGTTTAAAACAGTTTAATTGGGTCAAGAGCAATGCACTACTCGTTCTCGAAAATGGTTGATGTATCCATATAGCTGTTGCTGCAAGTTTGAGTGACTTCATTTGCAGTGAATTATGTAATTTATTTTTATAGTAAGTCACCGGTGGTGCAGAACCATGCTGACCTGTCCACACTGTAAGTCAACTAATATAAAGAGCTAGTGAACAGCCTGGAATTAATAGTAACTTTCAGAAGTTGTCCGCTGTCGTTTCTTATTTCTGTGGTGCTCCACACTGTCAATGGGAAGTCATTACAACTGGATATAATGCACCCCTACCAAGGGAATGGCACAGCCCAAGCTTTAAAATGCTGGACATATGAGGATTCCAAGCAGCAGCAACTCCCCAGTTAAACTGTGCCATTCACAGGGGAAGCAGTTTGTCTACCTTCTCTCAAGATTTTCAAGATTTTTCAATGGGGGCTGCAATTCTGCATAGTAGGTTAGGGCTACCTGTTTTCAGGGAGCATCCCTAAATTGAAAACGTGCCTGTTAAGCTGCCACTTTCAGTTGACTAACCTGCCTTACCCATTTCCATTCGTGGACTGGGGGCCATAACTGCCTCGCTCTAGGGTGTCAAATGGTCTCAGATTAAAAAAAAAAAAAAAACAGTCCCACAGGTAGGTTCATGTTTTATTCTTTGGGGTAGCATAGATTTCCTGGAGGTTTTTCTCGTCTTTTGTGTCAGTCTTCCTACTCCATCCCAGTATCAGGTTGCAGTGTTTCTTCTGTGTGGGGGAAAAAAAGGAAAAAGAAAGGGAACAAATTAAGTAACTGTTTTTCGAAAACCGATCTTCTGGGACTGAAAGTCTTCACCGTTTATTCGTATTTCTGGGTTCAAGCCGGAGGTGCTAAGATAGTGCAAGAGCCAAAAATTTTCAGGAGCGCCAGTGCCATGGTAGGACCACGCATGCACAGCACCGTGAGATGAGCTTACACCTGTGTAGGCTACCTCTGCATCGACCCTCCAACCACCTCGGTTCCCTTTTCCCCCCCATCGAGTGTGCTTCAGTGACGACGTCACTCGCCTGCCAGGAGTCAAATCTTCACGTCTATATGACAGCAGCACATAGTTGTTCAGTTTGTTTTAGTAGTATTCCTTATTATTTGTTTAAAAAAAAAAGTTTTCTCTCAACCCTGCCATCAACCGAGTCGACCATGGATGGTCTCAGTGACGGTAGAGAGACTTCGCTGAAAAGCTGTTCTGGCAGTGGTGCTGTGTCTGGTCTGCCACATGGACAGACCATTGCTTGGGAGGAAGGACAGTCCTGTAAGAACAAAAAGAAGCGGGCCCGTTCCTAGTCTCGATTAGGGACCCGGTGCCGCTCAACCTAAAGACCTTCCTGGCACTGCATGTTTGGTACTCATCTAGGCCCCATTTATGCAGCTCTGGTGCCGACAAGTGACACGCGAGCATGGCCAGCATGCTGCCGTACCTGACGAAATGCGGAAATACTAGTGCTTTTCGGTTATAACCGATTTTTAAAAAAAGACATCGGTGGTGTTTTTTCAGTCAGAATTGGTTTTAACTGAAAAACGGGAAGCCTTATTGTGTATAAGGAGGTTACATCCAGAACTACCCAACTGTAGGTGCTTTTCCATTCCAAACTTGTCAGTTTCTGTAGAACCAATGTGGTATCTCTAACAGAAGATTTTAGGTGAATCACCTCTTGTTGTGGATACTTGTCTATATAAATAGAAAGCAGTTCAAACGGAATTGTTCCCTGAAATAATAGGGCGGCCTGGGGGTTGTTCCTATTCTTATGTAATTTAGAGATGTGAAAGAATACTGGTATTACAGGAAAGTCAGGATTTAAAGCATTTTTTTCCTTTTGTATGATCCACCCCTTCCTTACTGACATAGAAAGAAATTCATCCAGCTTGTATTTATAAAAAGTTACTGGATTTGAGGCTAGAACTTGATAAATGCCCTCATCTGTTAGTTGTCTTAAGTGCCTCTGAGAGGTAGGGTTCTTTTTCTCATTATAACAATATTGCCCCCTTTGTCTGAGGGTTTGATTTCAACTTAGTCTATGCATTTTAATTCATTCAAAGCCTGACGCTCAGAGGAGCTCAGATTATCCCAGTGTGCATTTAATTTAGTCTGATTAAGAATTTTACCCACATCCCTCAGTACCATTTCTTGAAAGATTCTGAAACTATCTGAGGTCTGACTAGTGGGCATGAAATAAGATTTATTCTTCACTTCTGGTCTCTGAGCTACTCCACGTATTTATTCTGATCCACCCATGGCCCCTTGTACAATGTTATCCTCGTTGCTACTTAAAAAATCATTAGCTGCTGTTAATGCTTGTTGCAAACCACTTTCACTCATTTCATCTATAAGACCCACATCACAGTTAAAATTCTCCTGTGACCCAGAACTGTCAAGTTCTGAATCACCGGAGAAGAACTTCCTCAGATTGAGTTTCCTAAAAAGTTTGAATAGGTCACAGTAAATTTCAAATTCATAAACTGGAGACACTGGTGCAAAAGACAAACCATATTTCAATACTTTCAATTGCTCTTGTGTAAATATCTGATCAGACAGGTTAACAATTGTAAATCCTGTTGTGGAGCATATTCATAATTACTTACAGGACTGTGCTCATTTAAGTCTCTCCCCTCGGGGTTTACTGAGCTGTTTGCTTGCTGCCTTCCCCGCTGAGTGATTTTTTTTTTTTTTTTTGAGCTGTTACCTCATTCAGGGTGCCCCCCGCTGTTCTTCCGATTCTGTGCATGACTGGAAGTGCTCCCACTATGCGCTGAGGACGCTGATGAGGAACTTTCTGAGAACTGGTTCCTACCTCGAGATCTCTTTCTTCCTCAACACCTGTGCCATGAGAAATTTCCCCATTTGTGAATCTTGCCATGTATGCAATCTTTCTTACCCCAGGAGTCCTTTAGCATCAGTAACTATAGCAGCTAGCTGGCTTGGTGCAACTGCCTCAGAGATATGCCTTTAAGATAATTAGCATAATGAGCTTGGGCATCAGCCAGTTGGAACAAAGGAGAGGAGTGTGCTGAGAGGGAGCAGCTTAGCTTGAAGGGCTTCAGAATTTTTTCTCTGCTGACTGAGTAACATTGCCCATTGTCTCTGTGTTCATTGTTGACAGCCTTTTTTTTCGCTTATCTTGGTAAAGTTTTCCTCACAAACTTAAATTTTTAGTGTGCCGAGTATAATTTTAGTGTTTTTTCTTTTCCGCGCACCCACAAGAGTTTTTTACCACATTTGCATATTTTATATGTTATTTTTACTGCAGCTGCTTAATTTTATATATATTTTTTACCACTACTGTGGATTTTCGATGGTTCAAACAACATGAAGTCTTGCTATATTATGACATGTGCGGTGATTCCCAGCTCCGGAGGTGAAAGAGTTAACTTTCCATGCCAGGCATGGAACGCTGAGCTCGAGCTCGGTTGAAAACTGTTGTTCTTCAAACTCAAACTGTCAGATTCTTTACTCCGCCTCACTGAACAGTCGCTCCGGAGATTTCTCCTTCTGCTCGGTTCATTTTGTCGGTTAAAGTATTATTTTCTCGTTTTTTTGACCGAATTTAAACCGCAACTGGTCGGTTCAAGCTCTGTCTGTGGTATTTGTGAGTACTAGATAGGTTTTACATTTATTGTTCTGTGTGGAACTTGTAAACGGTTTATCGGTTAGGTCTGAACCGATCAGGTTGTTTTAAATATATTAATCTGTCCTTTAGAGTGTGGTTACCGGTTCTTATCGGTTCTAAAAAAAAACTGATTTTATTACGGTTTTTTCCACGACCCGTGACACGGTTGGGAACCGATAAGAGAGTCTTGCTTGGCAGATTGCCATAAACGGGCAAGTTTGGTTAGGACTGGCACTATGTCTGAGAAACCCAAAAGAAACACCGGGCCCACTGGGTTTCAACACTGCAGTATCTGTGGTGAAGTCTTTGCTAAGGCTGACCCCCACACCACCTGTGTTTATTGTCTGGGGTTTGACCACCTCAATGCAGACTGCCAGAATTGCAAAAAATTTTCCTGCAGCTACCCTGGAAAAAAGAGTTGGTAGGCTCAGGGAAAGGGAGGCCAAGAAGTCCGCTGACCTGGATGGCCAGCCCGGTTCGGTTGTGCCCTCTGACCAGGGCAAGACTTCCTCGTGCAAAAGGAGAGCCGACTTGGAGGAGTCGGTTCCAGCAAAAAGAACTAGGAAATCAGCTGGTGTGGAGCCAAAATTTTCCTCTCCAACCACTGAAGCAATAGCCAAAGCGATTAAAATTGTCCAGTCGCTTTCCCCGGTTCCGACCGAACCGGCACCATCAGGTAAGCGTACGGTTCGGCTGGTTTCACCGGTTCAAGAGTATGATTTAGAGGAATTTTATGAGCTGGGGGAAGAGGAGTATGAGGAGAGTGAATGTGGATTTGAAAGTCTGGATGTGCCCATTGAACCGGACATCTCCCCAGACAGACCTTCAGGAGTGTCTCCTCCTAGGCTTTCTGAGTCCCCTTCTCATTTTATGTTTTATAAAAAAGTGGCTGAAACCCTCCAGCTCCCTATGGAGGAAGCTGTCGATGATCAAGAGGAGCCTGACTATGTGGAAATGATGGCTATCCCAGAGTCTAGGAGACTGTCTATTCCTTTGCATAAATCTTTTCAGAAACAGACAGTAAAAATTCTAAAAACTTCTCACACTATACCTCCTGTGGATAAGAGAATGGACAAGAGGTACACATTGTCAGACTCTGATACGGAGTTCCTTACACAAAAATGCAGCCATGTTGGGGTAGTGCAGGCTGCAGCCTGTGACAAGGCAAACATTCCCTTGGCTTCACACCCCCCTGAAAAGGACTCCAGGAGGATTGATGCCATGGCAAAGAAACAGTACATGGCAGCATCCTTGGGACTCAGACAGGCAAATTATATGCCTTACGTTGCTAGATACCAGAAATCCAGATGGGATACTGTTATGGCTCTAGCAAAAAAGGTCCCTGGCCAGCTTGCCAAGGAGCTGGAGCAGGTGGTTGCTGATGGTACTGAGGCATCCAAGATGCAATTCTATGCTGCAGTGGACTCTAATGATGTGTCATCAAGAGTCATGGCTACATCTGTGGCACTTCACAGAATGGCTTGGCTCAGATGTACTAGCCTGTCACAGGATACCCAGACTAAAGCCATGGATTTTCCTGTTGTGGGTAATTCTCTGTTTGGGGAGCAGACAGAGAATTGCATGAAAAAAATGGATGAGTATAGGACCACCTATAGGAGTGCACAGGCTAAGGAAAGGCAGGCCACTTCTCAAAGGCAGCCTTCCAGGGGCAGGGGCAGGCCTCTTCATAGGCCTTTTTACCAAGCCCAGGCCTCTTCTTCAGCTTACGCCCAGAAGGGGTTCTTTAGAGGGAGAGGCAGACGGGGTACAAGCAGGCCTGCTTCCACCCCTCAGCCTCAAGCCCCTGCCAAGCAGGCACCCTGATGGGGTGGCCAGGGCCGATTCTCAACTACCTGTAGGGGGCAGACTGGCTTACTTTGTCCAGGACTGGAAGTCTCTAACATCAGACAAGTGGGTCCTGGAAGTAGTAAGCCAGGGACTGGTTCTCAGCTTCAAAAAATTTCCAAAGATGAGAACCAGATCCTTTCCACCTGCAATTCCATCAGAGGCACTTGCCCTAGAGGCAGAAGTCTCTACCCTCCTGGCTCTCAGAGCCGAGGAAAGGTTCCACCCTACACCAGGGCAAAGGATTGTACTCCAGGTACTTCCTTACCCCAAAAAAGACAGGAGAATGGCGGCCCATCCTGGATCTCAGATACTTAAACAAGCACCTTTTAAAACCAAAATTCAAAATGGTGACTCTGGGAATTATTCTACCCTCTCTAAGGCCAGTGGACTGACTAGCGTCCCTGGACCTCGAGGATGCCTACTTCCATATTCTCATCAGAAGCTCCCATCAAAAGTACCTCAGGTTCGAGCTGCCCTCAGGCCATTACCAGTTCAGTGCAATGCCCTTTGGCCTCACCTCTGCTCCAAGGGTATTCACAAAATGCCTGGCAGTAGCAGTTGCCTACCTAAGAAGGCAAAAAATTGCCATCTTTCCTTACCTGGACGACTGGCTCATAGTAGGCCAGTCTCCAGACCAGGTCAAGTTACATCTACAGATAACTCAGCAACTGCTTACCTCTCTAGGTTTCCTTCTGAATCTTCCAAAGTCAGTTCTAGAGCCTGTCCAGCTTCTCACCTTCATAGGCGCAGAACTGAACACACAGGAAGCCAGAGCCTTCCTTCCTTTGGGCAGGGCAAGGACCCTGGTCTCTCTGGCCTCCTCATTCACCCTGCAGGTCTCTCGACCAGCAAGGCATTTTCTGCAGCTCCTGGGACACATGGCTGCTTCTACAGCAGTAGTGCAAGGAGCAAGATTTCAGATGAGGAACATCCAGTTCCATTTGAGAGCCTTTTGGTCTCAAAGAAAGGACCCTCTAACCAAATTGATCCCAGTAACCTGAACCCTGATCCAAGCCCTACAGTGGTGGCAGGATCAGAGCAATCTGAGACAAGGGGTCCCCTTTGTCACTCAGTCTCACGCTTTAATCCTTACTACAGATGCATCCCTCTTGGGGTGGGGAGCTCACATAGGTGACCTCACTACCCAGGGACTGTGGTCCCCTCAGGAATCTCTGCTCCACATCAACCTGTTGGAGCTCAGAGCAGTTTTTCTAGCACTTCAAGCTTTTTCCAAATCTGTTCAGAACAAAGTTGTTCAGGTCAGAACAGACAACACCTTTATGGTGTGGTACATCAACAAGCAAGGAGGTACTCGGTCTATGGCCTTGTGCACTGAAGCAATGAAGTTGTGGTCTCTGGCTTACTCCCTGAACACCTCCCTTACGGCAGTTCACCTCCCAGGCAAGGATAATTTCCTGGCAGATGCTCTCAGCAGGATTTCACAGGGCCATCACGAATGGTCACTGGATCCCCTGGTCCTGGGGGTAATATTTGCCAGATGGGGCACCCCACAGATGGATCTTTTTGCAGCCCCAGACAATCACCAACTTCCCCTTTTTTGCTGCAGGCCCCAGTCTTGGGCTCAGTCCCTCTGGATGCCTTAGTTCTCAATTGAGAAGGGAAGTTTCTCTATGCTTTTCCCCCCTTCCCTTTCCTGTTCAAAGTGTTAGTTAAAATCAGATCTCAGTCCTGCAAAGTGATTCTGAATGCTCCAGATTGGGCCAGACAACCCTGGTATCCACTCCTACTGTCCTTAGCAGTCCATCTTTCCCTGTGTCTTCCCAGGAATTACAATCTGTTAACCTGTGCTCAGGGAAGGGTCTGGTACCCGAACCTCAAAATCTCTCAATCTCAAGGCCTGGTTCTTGAAGAGTTAAGAGTTTGCTGATCTACACCTCTCCCAAGGGTGTAATGGATATATTGAAGGCTTCTAGGAAGCCTTCCACCAGGGTTACTTACAATTCCAAATGGAAAAGGTTTCCTATATGGTGCTCTGAGAAGCATATTTTCCCAGAATCTGCTGATTTACCCACAGTCCTGGATTATATGGTCCATTTAAACACTTTGGGGCTGAGACCAGCTACCCTAAAGGTGCATTTGGCAGCTGTGTCTGCTTTTATTTCAGCAGGTAAACCCTATTCTCTTTCAGCTTATCCTGTATTCTCCCAAGTTTTTTAAGGGATTGCTTCACCAACCCTCCATTCAGGGACCCTGTCCCTGCCTGGGATCTTAATGTTTGCATTGCTCAGCTTATGCAACCTCCCTTTGAGCCTTTGTCTTCAGCAGAGCTTAAGTATTTGACTTGGAAGACTGTGTTTCTGGTAGCCATCACTTCTGCCAGACGCATAAGTGAATTACAAGCTTTGTCAGTGGAGCCTGATTTTATCTCCTTTCATAGAGATAAGGTGGTCCTCAGGACTAACAGGAAGTTCTTGTCTAAGGTGGTTTCAGATTTCCACCTTAATCAATCTGTTTCTCTTCCAGTGTACTTCACTGACCATTCCTCCTCTGGGAAGAGGAGGTTACACAGCTTAGATGTGAAGAGAGCCCTTAGTTACTACATTGAGCGTACCAAGGGTCACAGGTTTGACTCCCTCCAACTGTTCCTCACTTATGGTGAGGTTGGTAAAGGGAAACCTGCCACTAAAAGACCCATTGCCAGGTGGATTGTCTCTTGTATCCAGTTATGTTATGAAAAGCTAGGTAAGGTTCCTCCCTCAGGCCTGAGGGCTCACTCTACCAGAGGTACAGCTGCTTCCCTGGCTGCTGCCAGGGACATCCCCATTCTAGAGATTTGTCAAGCAGCTACCTGGAAAACAGTTCACAGTTTTACCAAGCATTACTCTCTGGACATCCAGGCTAGGAATGATGCTCGGTTTGGCACAGCTGTGCTTCAGAGCCTATTTCCTAAATAGGTTTTGTCCCTCCTCCATGGAGGTACTGCTGTGTAGTCTGCATATGTTATAATATAGCAAGACTTCATGTTGTTTGAAGAAAAAATTACTCCCCTTAGTAATGTCGTTTCTTCTAATAGAGTCTTGCTATATTATGACCTCCCCCCCCCCGCCTGCCCCTCTCAGAACCTCTGTTTTTAGGATGTGGGTGGGCAGTGCAGTGTTGGCACTTAGTAAATGCCCACCTTGTTATTTCACCCCTCCTTTTTCTTGGGGTGACTGGGAGTTGTGTTTTTCATTTTTTGGGTCTCCTGACTTGAGTCTTTGTTTTTGGGATCAAAAAATGTGTTCTTATTTAGTAGCCAGTTGGCTAGTGTAGGTTTACAGCTTCCACACAGGACCTTAGTGAGTTTAGCTCGTAAAGATCTGACAGTTTGAGTTTGAAGAACAACAGACAGAGTTTTCAACCGAGCTTGAGCTCAGCGTTCCATACCTGGCATGGAAAGTTAACTCTTTCACCTCCGGAGCTGGGACTCACTGCATATTTCATAATATAGCAAGACTCCATTAGAAGAAACAACATTATTAAGGTGAGTAATTTTTTCTTCCTGTCTCTGTTTTACAGTTTCTTTAGGGAATCATTGAATTTAGATTTTTTTTTGTGTGTTTTTTTTACCTCAGAACTCGAAGGCCCCTACCGTGAGGTATCTGTTTGATTTTCAGTCATTGACAGTTATTGCTGGGTTCTCTGTGGATTGGCTTGTCAGAGATTCCCAGAATTAAACAGAAATCTGGACCTGCAAAAAAAAAAGGGGGGGCATCAGCTGTTGCAGGACTGGCTTAACAGCATTTTCAGCAACCTGTGCTGCAGTTGTTTTTGGTCTGGATCTACTGGTTCAAACAACATGACGTCTTGCTGTATTCTAACTATATGCAGTTAGCCCTAGCACTTGAACTGCTCCAGAGAGGAAAGGGTTAACTATATGCCAAGGCATAGAACATTGAGCTCGAGCTCGGTTTTCAAACCTCTGTCCTAGGTATTCCTCAGTGTAAATGTCAGATTCTTTACTCCACCTAACTGAGAAGTCGCTCCAGAGATTCTGTCCTTCACTTCGGTTCAGTTTAAGTAAAAAATCGGTTTGTCAATCGTTTATTTACTTTTCGGTATTCGCATCTCTGTCCTCGGTACAGTAAGTGTTTAGTAGGTAGTTTAGTGTGTTGTGGTAGAAATTGTTTTTTGTTAGGTTTCTTCCTGGTCGGTCCGGTTAGGAACCGAAGCAATTCTGTTTTTTTTTTCCCTGTGATTTGTATCGTGCTTTCCAGTACCTATTGGATCCTAAAAAAAAAAAAAAGATTATTTCCTTGTTTTTTTTTAACCGACCCGTGACACGGTTGGAACAGATAGGTTTGTAGTTGCCTGGCTTAAATGCTGGTAAGGATAACTTTTTTCCTTTAGGCATGTCTGAGAAACCCAAAAAGAAAACTGGTCCCACTGGGTTTCAGCAATGTACCGAGTGTGGGGAGGCCTTTGCTAAGGCTGATCCCCACCTCGTCTGTGTTTACTGTCTGGTGTTTGACCACCTCAAAGCAGACTGCCAAATCTGCAAAACCTTTCCCAAAGCCACTTTAGATAAACATTTAAGTAGGCTGAAGGAAAGGGAGGGCCAAGAAATCCGCTGACCCGGATGGCCAGCCCGGTTCGATTCTGACCAAACCTGAGGGGGTGCCCACTGACCAGGGTGATACTTCCTCAGGCGAAAGGAGAGCCGATTCTGCAGAATCGGTTCCGTCTACGAGAAAGCACAAGTCAGCCGGTTCAGATCCCAGTTCCCGTGTTCTGACCGCTGATGAAATAGCTAAAGCAATTGCCATTGTACAATCGCTTCACCCGGTTCCAACCGAACAGACGCTGACTCAAAGATGATCGGTTCGGTTGGACTTGTCTGCTTCTGAATATGATCCAGAAGCGTTTTATGAGGGCGATTGGGAAGGAGATGAAGATTATGAAGAAGAAGAAGAGGATTATGAAGGCCTAGCTGAACCGGTAGAGCCTGACATCTCCCCAGACAGGCCTTCTAATGTGTCTCCTCCCAGACTTTGAGTCCCCCTCCCATTTCTTGTTCTAAAAGAAAGTGACTGATACTCTTCAGCTTCCAGTGGAAGAGGCTGAACAGGATCAGCAGGAACCTGACTGTTGAGATGATGGATGTCCCGGAGTCCAAAAGGATGTCTATCCCTCTGCATAAATCCCTGGGGAAACGGACACAGAAAATTCTTCAGTTTCCAACATCCATACCTCCTGTGGATAAAAAGATGGACAGGAGGTATGCCCTGTCAGGTCCTGGGATGGAATTCCTTACAAATCATTGCAGCCATATTGGGGTAGTGCAAGCTGCAGCCTGTGACGAGGCTAACATTCCCCTGGCATCTCACCCCCCATATAAGGATTCCAGGAAAGTGGATGCCATGGCAAAGAAACAATACTTGGCATCCTCTTTGGGGCTCAGGCAATCTAATTACATGGCATATACAGACAGATACCAGAAGTCAATGTGGGATACGGGTCTGGAGCTGGCTAAGAATGCCCCTCCCCAGCTGGCCAAGGAGCTGGAGCAGGTGGTTGTGGATGGTATTGAGGCATCAAAGGTCCAGTGTCATGCTGCTGTTGACTCAAATGATGTACATTCTAGGGTCATGATTACATGTGTCTCCATGAGGAGATTTGCTTGGCTCAGGTGTACCAATTTATCACAGGATACCCAGACCAAGGCCATGGATTTTCTTGTCACCAGTAACTGTCTGTTTGGGGAGCAAACAGAGGCTTACATGAAAAAAGATGGACAAGTACAGGACCACCTACAGGAGTGCTGCAGCCAAGGGAAAGCAGGTCACTCCTTAGAGGCAGCAATCTAAGGCAAGCCTTTTCAAAGGCCTTTTCACCAAGCCGAGGCCTACTCTTCTTTCCAGCAGAGGGGGTTCTTTAGGGGAAGAGGAAGAAGGGGAATGACCAGGACTCCATCCTCCACTCAGTCCAAGCCCCCTGCCAAACAGACACCCTGATGTGTCAGTCAGGGTCGCCTCCTCAGTTCCAGTAGGGGGCAGGCTGGCTCACTGTTTCCAGGTCTGGAAGTCTGTTACCTCAGACAAATGGGTCCTGGAAGTAGTGAGCCAGGGACTTGCTTTCAGCTTCAGAAGGTTCCCAAAAATGAGAGCAAAGTCTTTCAGTCCTCCCTCTCCTGTGGAGACAAAGGCTTTAGAGGCAGAAATCTCCTTGCTACTGTTCCTGCAAGCAGTAGAGAAGGTACCTCTCAATCACAGGGGAGAAGGGCTGTATTCCAGATACTTCCTTACCTCAGAAAAGACAAGGGGAGTGGCGACCCATCCTAGATCTACGATACCTGAACAAACGCATACTAAAGCCAAAATTCAAAATGGTGACTCTGAGAATAATTCTCCCCCTCTCTGAGACCAGGAGACTGCCTAGCCTCCCTGGATCTCAAGGATGCCTATTTCCACATACCTATCAGACATTCCCACAGAAAGTACATCAGGTTCGAGTTGCCCTCAGGTCACTACCAGTTCAGAGCAATGCCTTTCAGCCTAACATCTGCTCCAAGGGTGTTCGCCAAGTGTCTAGCAGTAGTGGTGGCCTTTTTCAGGAGACAAGGCATCTTACTTTTCCCTTACCTGGATGACTGGCTCATAGTGGGTCAGTCTTCAGACCAAGTCAAGTTAGCTCTAGAGGTCACTCAAAAGCTTCTTGGACTCCTTAGGATCCATCCTAAATCTAGAAAAGTCTGTTCTGGAACCAGCCCAGCTTCTCACATTTGTAGGGGTGGAGCTGGACACTGTCCAGGCCAAGGCCTTTCTTCCACTTTCAAGGGTTCAGTCCCTCACCACCCTGGCTTCCTCTTTTCGTCTACTAGTGTCTCAGCCAGCCAGACATTTCTTGCAGTTGCTAGGCCACGTGGCAGCTTGCACTGCATAGTGCAAGGGGCAAGGTTTCAAATGAGAGATATTCAGTTTCATCTAAAATCTTTTTGGTCTCAGAAAAAAGACCCCCTTTCCAAGTTAGTTCCAGTGTCTCAAACTCTGGTTCAGGCTCTCCAGTGGTGGCTTGAGGAGGACAATCTGAGGCAAGGTGTCCCCTTCCTCAGTCAGGCCCCAACAGTGATTCTCACCACAGAGGCTTCCCTGCTTGGATGGGGAACCCATCTGGATCAGCTTACTGCTCAGGGAACATGGTCTCATCATCCTGCACATAAATCTTCTCAAATTCAGGGCTGTCTTTCTAGCACTTCGGACAGTCTCGAACACAATTCAGGGGAAAGTGGTGCAGATCAGGACAGACACCACACTCTGTCCTCGGCCTTGTGCACCGAAGCAATGAAAATATGGTCACTAGCTTATTCCCTGCAGGTTTCCCTGATAGCTGAGCATCTCCCAGGGAAGGACAATGTACTGGCAGATGCTCTCAGCAGGATTTCCCAAGGTCACCACGAATGGGCCCTGAATCCTCTAATTCTTCAGATCATTTTCAAAAGGTGGGGCACTCCAGAGATAGATCTCTTTGCAGCCCCGGACAATCAGCTTCCCCTATTGTGCTGCAGACCTCCACTTTTGGGATCTGTTCCTCAAGATGCTCTCCTGTTGGATTGGACAAACAGGCTTCGGTATGCTTTTTCTCTGATACTCAGAGTTCTGGTCAAGATCAGATCTCAGCCTTGCACTGTGATTCTGGTGGCTCCAGACTGGGCCGGGCAGCCTTAGTACCCCATACTACTGTCAATGTCAGTGACAATTCTTCTGTGTCTTCCTAGATGGTTCAATCTTCTCACCGCCTCACAGGGAAGGAAACTGTATCCCAACCGTCAGACTCTCAGACTCAAAACTTGGGTTTTGTGGAGCTAGAATATGCAGGCCTGCATCTTTCCCAATCAGCCCTGGGCATTCTTAAGGCTAGTAGAAAACCTTCCACTAGGAAAATCTACAATTCCAAATAGAAGAGATATGGTTTTTGGTGTTCTCAGAGGCATATTCAGCCAGATCCAGCTGATGTTGCCACTGCTTTGGACTATTTGGTGCATCTTAACAGTTTAGGCCTCCGGCCTACCACTCTCCATTTGGCAGCCATCTCTGCCTTCCTTTCAGCTGGGAAGGGCTCTTAGTTAGCCTCCCATCCAGTTTTCAAGAGATTTTTTCAAGGGTTTGGTTCATATCAGTCCTCCTTTTAGGGACCCTACTCCTGTTTGGGATCTGAATATCTGCATTGCACAGCTTATGCAGCCTCCCTTTGAACTATTATCTCCAGCTGAGCTAAAATACTTGACTTGGAAAACTGTGTTCCTGGTAGCCATCACCTCTTCCAGGAGAATCAGTGAGTTACAGGCTTTATCAGTGGAACCTGATTTCATTTCATTTCATTTCACAGGGATAAGGTGATCCTTCGAACAAATAGAAAGTTCCTTCCCAAGGTGGTATCAGACTTTCATTTGAACCAATCTGTGTCATTGCCTGTATTTTTCACTGACCATTCTTCCTCTGGGGAGAGAAGACTACACAGTCTTAATGTAAAGAGGGTCCTTAGTTATTGTATAGAAGTCACTAAGACCCATAGAAATGACTATTCACAGCTGTTTCTCACTTATGGAGAAGTGGGAAAAGGTAAACCTGCCACTAAGAACTGTTGCCAGGTGGATTGTGTCCTGTATACAGTTCTGCTATTCAGAGTTTGGGAAGGAGCCACCCTCGGGCCTCAGGGCTCACTCCACCAGAGGTACAGCTGCTTCGGTCACAGCAGCCAGAGACATACCTTTAGTGGAAATCATAAAGCAGCCACCTGGAAAACTGTTCACACATTTACCAAGCATCACTCTCGACATCCAGTCAAGAAGTGATGCGAGGTTTGGCACAGCAGTACTGCAGATCCTGTTCCCAAAATAGGTTCTCTAACTCCCTCCTCCAAGGGGGCACTGCTTGGCAGTCTGCATATAGTCAGAATACAGCAAGACTTCATGTTGTTTGAAGAAAAAATGACCATAGTAATGTTGTTTCTTCTAATGGAGTCTTGCTGTATTCCAACCTGCCTCCCCTCCTGGAACCTAGTTGTTTTTGGGATGTGGGTGGGCAGCCAGTGTTGCACCTCAGGTTACCTTTCCTTAGGGTGAGGGTTTTTTTATTGCTATTTTTAAGTTTTACTACCTACTTGAATTCTTTTGGGGGTTCTCGACTTGAGTCTTTTGGACCCTAAAAATCGTTTATTGCCTTTTGGCACAAAATTTTAGAAAAACAATTTCTGTTTATAGTTAGTTAGCATAGTGCTCATAAGAATCTGACAGTTACAGTGAGGAGTACCTGGGACAGAGGTTTGAAAACCCAGCTCGAGCTCAGCGTTCTATGCCTTGGCATAGAGTTAACTCTTTCCTCTCCAGAGCAGTTCAAGTGCTGGGGCTAGCTGCATATAGTCAGAATACAGCAAGACTCCATTAGAAGAAACAACATTACTATGGTGAGTAATTTTTTCTTCTCTTTGTACAAATTTGGTGAAAACAGAGCAAAGAGACCTAAGAAAAATATATATGGCTGGGGAAAAATCAAAGGCTGCCGATGAGGGGCCATCTAAATTTAATAAAAATTCCAAGTCCCAGCCAAATAAATAAAGCTTCCAAAGGAGGTGATGCAGTTCCTCCCAAATTTAAAAATTTTAAGGCACTGATGAAGTGTCTGTACAAAAAAGGAAGCATGAGACAAAAACGCTCTTGTTGCTCCTGGGAAACCTATGAGTGAGACAACAAGTGGCGTAAAACATAAAATAAAACGTATACAGCCACAGTCTGCTCAGGATCTCCCATCGGTGCAGGACATGGCAAAAGAATGGTGTATCCTTCAGACCTTACAAAAGATGGGGTCTATCACTGCTGTCTCAGACAGGAGGATGCAGAGAACAGAGGGCGAAGGAAAAATCTCCGAATTTTTGGTCTGCCTGAGGGAGATGAGGACCCCAACCCCTTGGCCTTAGCAGACCAATTCTTCAGATCCATTCTCGATCTGGGTCCTGATTACCCCCTAGATTTCGAACGTGCTCACACGGTGCTGGGACCCAAACCACAGGCTAAAGATGCCAGACCCAGATCGTTCGTGGTAAGGATGCAAAGCTTCCAGACCAAGGAACTTCTCCTTAAGAAATCTTGGCAGAAAGGGAAAATTATATATGGAAACCACCGTATCATCATCGACAATGATTACGCTCCCTTTACCCAAAGTCGGAGAAGGGCCTATGCTCCGCTGTTTCCCATCTTAAGATTGCAGCAGATCAGATTTCGCACCCTTTACCCAGCTAAGCTTATAGTGTTCTTCCCAGAAGGCCCCACCGCATACTCTTCAGCTTCGGAAGCCAAAGAAGATCTCTTCAAAAAAGTGGTGCTCAAGGAACGTATGCTGAATCGAACAGGCCCTTCCAGGTTTTCACCTCAAGGACAATCCCGGTCAAATGAACTACACCTACCGACCATGAGCTTGGAGGAGATGCTTCAGAAGATCCGAAACTTGAGAAACCCCACAATAACTTTGGACCAGTAATAAGTCCTGGCGGTGGGTGAGTCCCTTTAGGTTTTTTTGGAGGTTGGGAGGGGATGTGGGGGGTCGGAAGGGGGGTCCTGTTCCGCTGGTCCAGCATCCTAACAAAGAGATAATTAACAAAACTGTTTTGCTCTACTTTGCCAGGACTGGGCAGGATCTCCCCCCTTTTTTGTCATAATAAACCTCCCCACAGCCCCTCTTAGGACAAATCTAATATACCCTTTAACAGGGAGGGAAGGCGCGGGGAGGTCCCTTAGATTAAGAATTAGAATCACTTGACTGCTGTACCAGAGTGATAGTCAAATAGATCCTTCCCCAGACCCAGGCTAGCAGCTGCCACAGGGTTAATGGGTGGAGCAGCAGATGTCCTCCCTACAGTACCCATGATGAGAGAGGGAGGCGAGAGGGGGAGGGAGGGAGGGGATGGGAGAGGTGAAGGAGGAAAGATAATACCCCTTCCCCCCCCTTTTTATTTTCCATTTTCTCACCTTCCTCTTTGGGGGCTGAACTGAGGGGGGGTGGCTCCAACTTCCTTGGAGCCCCAACACCTTTGTCACCCGGGCACTCCAAAATAAAATTCCCCGTGGGGAAGGAGGGGGGAGGCATCTGGGTGGGAGAGGGATGCGGTGGGTTGGGAATGAAGGGTTTGAGGGGGAGAGCCTAGGGGAATGAGGGAGCGGTTTCTGGGTGTCCCCACTCCTCCCCAATATTGGAAAGGAGAGGGGACCCGACTAAAGAGGGAACAGAGGACCTCGATCAATGCTGATTCCCCTGGGAACCGGCTTGAGATTACGGAGGGGTAGAATTTATCCCCGCCCCAAAAATGGAAGCACTGATAAATAATGTTATGTTAATTTGTTCAAGAATGTTAAATGGAAACTGGTTAGGTCTTTTGCTTACAGTTGGTTGTTTTGCTATAGTTTATGCTAAAGTTAACTTTAGTTCATCTTTGGAAAATGGAATGAGACGCAGGAGACATGACACAAAATTTCAAATATTTGCTTTATTACAGAAACTTCAGAATATTATGTTGGTGAGACCTAAAGAACATCCACAAGAAAAACTGATCAGGATTGATAGTCCTCCTCTTGCAGCCGGGGGGGGGGGGCGGTGATCCGGGTGAACGTGGTTCGGGCTGACCTGAAAGATAAACAAAAAAGAGGGTCTGAAAGACCAACATTTATAATAAAAACAAAAGAAACCAATCGTATACTTAATACAGTTATAAACAAGGTTAGGAACAACAAACATAAATGGCTTCACTACCGGTGAAAATCTATTCAATAAACATAAACAGTCTTAATAACCCCATGAAAAGATTGATAGTAATGCAACATCTAAATAAACAGAAGGCTGATGTTATATTTATACAAGAATCCCATCTTTCAGATATCGAGCATCAGAAACTAAAATGAGGGGGCCGTTATGTAATTTACTCTTCATCTCTCTCGAGCGGACGCAAAAGGGGAGTAGCTATACTGATCCCCTCAACCACCCAATTCAAAATAAACAACATACAATCTGATGGACTAGGGCGTTACGTTATAATACAAGGCTGCTTATGCAACCTGGAAGTTACCCTAGCTAACATATACTTACCACCGCAAACCAAGTCGCTTCTAATTCGGCAAATTCTAAATAAAATAATAGACCTACATAAGAGGCAATTAATAATGGCAGGAGACTTTAATATGACTATAACCCCAAACCTAGACTCATCCAATCCAAAAGTCTATCGCCAATCCTCCCCAGTAAAGTTCTTTAAAGTACAATTAGAAAACCTTGGCCTAGTTGTTATCTCGAGGACATTTTTTCCCTCAGACCCTGGTTTTATATATTGTCCGGGAAGGTTTAATTCCTATTCGAGAATAGATTACTTTTTTACCTCATGTGAGCACTTCTCCTCAGTGAGAGACATAACAATTTGTCCAAAAATAATATCGGACCACCACCCTCTGTTGTTAAAGGTTGATTTGGATAAAAAAAAAAAAAACCCTTTGGAGACTTAACCCCTATCTCCTTAAGGATAAAGAATTTACTGACCAAATCAAAAAATTATCCCACCATTTTTTGAAGAAAATGCATCATCAGCCGTTTCAGAAGCTATATTATGGGATGCAGTGAAGGTCACCATCAGAGGTGAGATCATTGCTTACACCTCAAGGAAAAAAGAAAGAGAAAGGAAATACCAGGAACTTACTAAAACCCTACAAACCCTCCAACTGCTATATAGAGAAGGGGACAGGGAAATGCAAGTTAAAATCAGAGCAACTAAATCAGCACTCCAAAAAATCATGGACGAAAAAATCCAAATGTCCCTTATTTACTTAAAACAAACAAACTGTGAGGGAGGATCTAGAGGTACTTGTCGACTGGCGCAAAAACTAAGAGCTAGGAAAAAAGCAGTAACAATACTAAAAATTAAACATTCCTAAACAGGTAGGATAACCCACAAAGAAGAAGACATAAGACAAACCTTCGCTGACTATTACCAGCAACTTTATACAACACATAACACCTCTACCCAAGAAGACAGACAAGCATTTCTATCTCAAACCCAACTTCCAAAAATTACAGTAATACAAACCCAGAAATTACAAGCTCCTATAACAATAGAAGAAATAGAGATGGCGGACATTAAGCAATCTTCGGGTCCTTGCCCCGGCCCTAATGGGTACCTCAATGAATGGTATAAAACTTTTGACAAAGAATTAACACCAAGACTCCTAAAGCTGTTCAGAGAAATGCCCCCAATCGTGGGACTACGCTACCATCACAGCCATTCCCAAACCCAGTGGAAATAAACTAGATCCCTCAACCTACCGGCCGATTTCAATCCTAAATTCAGACTACAAGATCTTCATGGCCATTTGGGCCAAAAGATTAGAAATAATCCTCCCCACGATAATACATCCGGATCAAACTGGCTTTATAAAAAATAGATTAACAACAGACAACATCAGAAAAACATTGATACTTATGGAATATATCCAAACTCTGAGGATTCCATCTGCCTTTTTAAGCCTTGATGCGAAAAAAGCATTTGACAAGGTATACTTGCCCTTCTTGTGGGACACACTACAAACATTTGGTTTCCCGGACTCACTGTTGTGTTGGTTGACCCAAATATATTCCTCGCCAAAAGCCTACATTAGAATAAACGGCGGACTCCCCGATTTCAATAGGCCAGGGCACAAGGCAAGGATGTCCTCTCTCCCCTCTGTTGTTTGTAATATATCTTGAACCATTTGCTAGTGTAATCAGAAATTCGAAAAAACATAGAGGGCATACCAATGCAGCAGTCCGAAAACAAGATTAGCCTCTTCGCAGACGACATACTTCTATCCCTTTTGTCTCCTACGGAATCGATTACAGAGATGTAGAAAATACTGACCCAATTGGAAGAGTTAACTGGCTTCAAATTAAACATCACAAAAACAAAGGTCCTCTTATATAACTACATCCCCCCAAATACTCTAAAACGTAGTCTTACAATTAAATGGCACTCAACCAAAATAAAATACTTGGGAATACACATCCCTCACAATCTTAACCTTATTGAATTAATAAACTATGAGCCCATTTTTATAGAAATCAATAAAGACCTGGACAAACGGATCCATTTCCTATTATCATTATTTCAATGAATAGAAACCATTAGAATGAACATTCTACCTTGTCTACTCTATCTATTCCCAAATATTCCATATTTCCATCTCATTATTTTTTCAAGTCGTGGGACAACATATCAAAATTTATATGGAACAAACAGAAACCACGAATTCGCCTTTCTATATTAAAATTATCACTAGCTCAGGGTGGAACTAACCTGCAGACCTTATAAAATATGCTGAGGCCGCCTTTTTAAAATTCTTTTACTGTGGCTCTCAGACCAGTTAGACTCCAAATGGAGGAGGCTGGAATTCCATTTGAACGACATGTATGACATTAAAAAAATAATTTTTTCATCCTCAGGGAGAACTCCCCCTTTAAAAGACTTCACAGCCATCACCTCACAGGTCTTAAAAATATGGCTTAAAATTTGTGAAAAGGCACCATTTCAACTAATCTATGAATATTGTAAGTTAATTTCAGAGGATGAGCTTTTTGTTCCATCCCATAACGATTTAACTTTTTCCCGCTGGCGCAGACTGAGATTGGAGCAGGTATTCCAGTTTTTGGGCCCAAACGGAATCTTATCATTTGAAGAACTAAAATCTAAATATAATCTCTCAAATGTTGATCAATTTAGATATTTCCAAATCAGAAACCATCTTCTACGAAATAGAATCATTCAGGTCAAATTGAAGCCTCCCCTCCCCCCTCTCTTAAAGCTACTCATTGACCACTCTTGGGGGCAACATTGGAACCATTTAATTGGTAACTTATACAAAATGATGCGAGATCAATCTAAGGAATCAACAAACTCAGTCTTAGAAAGTTGGAACAAGGACCTGGTCTCAGGAAGAATGGTCCATTTCATCTCTGAGAGTGGTCAAAATCACTAGATCACACGTTTGGAGGGAATACGCTCCGAAATGTAGATCAAGATTTTTCAGGTCACCAGCCACCCTGACTAAATATCTCCCAAGAGAATATGGGGTTTGTTGGAGGGAGTGTGGAGCAGAACTAGCTGATTTAGCACATATAATGTGGCTATGTCCACGTTTAATGCCTTTTTGGCTAAACATACAGAACGAAATTAGTGAGGGCCCAGGTGAATGTGTTGAGCTCACGGCTGAGATGGTGCTCATGACTGTCTACCCGGATCACTCCCCCCTCTTGGACAAAGACTCTGCTTCCCATTTTGCTGTTGGTGGTGAAAAAATCTTTGACAAGGAAATGGATGACGAAAGTTGTCCCAGGTATTCAAGAATGGAGACAAATTGTGCATGCTGTATATCAGATGAAAACATTACAGCGAAACTAAACAATCAAATTGTAGGTTTCGCTGCCCTATGGCGGAGATGGTCGGCCAACCAGGCAGGATTTGATCCAGAATTTTGTCCTTCGGGAGTAGGTTTTTGAGAGGGAAGGGGAGGATATGAGAAGTGGAAGGGGTCATGGACTGTTCCGATTATATACAAGGTAAGGGTTGTTCACATGGTGTCTCAATTTGTAACCAATGTGAAAGTTATACAAGTACTACTTTATTGTATAATAACAAATCTGAAGTAATCACAGAAAATCACAAGTTTGTAAAATGTCTCCTGACGTATAAGTAAGGAAAATGGAAAAAAACTTCAATAAAAAAATAAATAAAAAGATGGGGTCTGTGTTTATTGGGGCTAGTATGCACTCTTCCACAGTCCTCTCTTCCTGAGACTGTGAGGGTGATACAGATGATGATGATGAATAATTTTATGATGCCCCTGACATTAAGGGCCTAGAACCTTATGTGCCCATTACCCTCTTTTTGGAGCTTCTTCTGCTAACCAGGAGGATCCCCCCCATGCTCACGTTTATTCAAAACATGCTAGACACCCTGGACCTCACTACTCAGGAGTCCATCCAGGATTAGGATAAAGATGCTAGGGAGATGAAAGGTCTCCCACCTCCTAAAAGACTGGTTGTGCCTGTCTATAATGAACAAATATAAATGCAAATACCATAAAACCGCTTCAAACCCCTACTTCTGTGGCAGGAGTTGACAAGCAGGCTAAAAAAATTAAATATATCGCTTGTCTAAGAACAATGCTGATTGTCTGTCTGTACAGAGTATAGTAGTGCAGCAGGCAGCTTGCGAGAAAACTGGGGGTCTCCTTGTCCTCCTAACCCCTGGGCAAGGACTGCAGCAAAACAGATTTCATAGCAAACCACAGGCTGATTGTTAAACTTTCTTCCTACATAGCTTTCACAGCCAAATATCAGAAAGCACTGTGGATTTCTGTCCAGGCCATTACCCACAAGGGATTGGATATAGTGGTACAGGACCTGGTGGATATGGCAAAAACTGCTCTGGAAGTGATGTAGTACCAATTCCACATGGCAGATGACAACAAAGATGCCACCTCCAGAGCCATGGCCCATGCCATCTCTCTGCTTTGCCTGGCTTAGAACTACCGGTCTAACCCCAGACACCCAGACTAAGGCCATGGACTTTTCCTGTGATCAAATCATATTGTTCAATTCCAGAACAACTGACTGCAACAAGGCCCCTTGTCTGAACCTAAGCCTTCTGCCCCGCGGAAATTCCACCCTAGGGCAGTAGGGGCAGGGGTTATTGTCCCAGGCCTTACATTCCCTACCCCTGACTTCTCTCAGTATAGGGGTGCTTTCAGAGGGAGGGGCCAAAGAAGGGCCACCTCTACCCAGCCAGCAGCTTTGCAGTCTAAGCCCTGATGCGAGTGTATACAGACCTCACGTGTACCCAGGTGTTAAAGCCTCTAACCCTAACACAGATGTTACTGTTGGAGGTAAAAAACCTTCTAGCTCTGCGAGTGGTGGAGAGGGTCCTGGCCCATAAAAAGGGGCAAGGGCCTCTACTCTAGGTACTTTGAGACAAAAGAAAACTGGGGAGTGGTGACCTACCTTGCTATTAAAACCCAAATTCAAGATGGTCACTCTGTTACTAGTCATACAGTCCTTATAGCAGAGAGACTGGCTAGCCTCCTTGGACCTAAAGGACTCTCTTCCATATACTCAAAGGAGGCCTACCAGTAGGTTTCTCATGTTTAAACTCCCTTCGGGCCACTATCAGTTAGCTGTGGCCTTTCGGCCTATCCTCTGCCCCAGAAGTCTTTACAAAGTGCCTGGTAGTGGTAGCAGCACATGTTAGGAAGCTGGGGATTTCTTCCCCTTTTTTTGACAATTGGTTCATAGTGCCAAAGTCTCCGTTTCAGATTAGGGAGTCCCTTTCCCTCACAGGGCTCAGTCTGGGAGTCTCTGGCTTCCCTAGTAAATCTAAAGTCTCACCTGGAACCCACCCAGCTACTCGCCTTTATAGGAGCAGATTCTTTCATCCAGGGACAGCCAAGACCAGCCAGACATTTCCTCAAGCTATTGGGACACATGGTTTCAATGCCTGCAGTGGTCCCAGGAGTTTGGTACAGGATGCGAATCCTGCAAGCCTATTTTATTTTATTTTTATTTTTAAATTGTTTTTAAGTCTTTTTCCCTCCTGGTCACAGTCCGAGGAGCCTCTCTCGGGCATCCAGCCAGATCCTGCCCTGCCGGAAGTCTGGCTGACTGGACCTTCTCTCTCTCCCCTCATCCCGCAGCTGGCACCCCCAGCTTGACCCCCTCCGGGGTGGGGCCACCCCTCCTCTGTGGGCACAGTTACATACATAGACTCCAGCTGCGAGCGGGGGTCCCTGATGGAGGAACCTGAAAGGCCAGCCAGGACAGACCCGGCAGCGGGCATGAGGGCTGGTGCCGTCGCCTGCCCTAAGGACTGGGTTTTCCCTTGTTCTGCAGTCTCCCCCCCCCCTTGCGTGTGCATGCCCCGACACACTGGCACACGGCAACTCTGCCTGCGTCGGCCATGCTGATACGTGCTGCCCGGCTCGTTGCAGTGCCCCCTGGTCTCCACCGGGGGCCACTGGCTCGCTGGGCCAACCCATCCCTCCATCCCGGGGAGGAGAGCTCCACAAGGGCGCTCTATCCTAGACCTCCTGCTGACTCCCGGCACCCGAGTTTGCTCCCGAACCAGGGTTGCCAGCGTAGTGCAAGGTGTGGCATCCCACGCCTCAACCCTCAGCGCCACTGGGCCGGCATTGCAAGCCTATTTTAGAGCTTGCTGGTCTCAAAGAAGCAGTAATTTTTCAAAGCTGTTAACGGTGACAGAGCAGTCCCTTCAGTCTCTACTTTGGTGGAAGAACCGTGTAACTTTGGCAGTAGGGATCCCCCTTCCAAGCTCCGCTTCCCACAGAGGCGATCACTATAGATGTCTCCCTCCTGGGCAGGGGTGTTCATCTGAACAGTGTCTCAGTGAGTGACACCTGTACTCTCCAAGAGTCACAGTTACATATGTACCTTTTGGAACTCAGAGCAATCTTTCTAGCTCTCAAAGCATATGCTCCTATCATAAAAAGGGCAAACTGTACAAATTCAGACACACCACTGCAGTGTTTTATATAACCAAGCAGGATGGTACCAACCAGATCAAGAAATTCTCTGTTCAGGGTCTCTGACAATCTGGTCTCTAACCTTCTCCCCTGGGAGTCAGCGTTTCAGCTATTCACCTCCCAGGCAAGCACAATATCCTGGCAGATGCTCTAACTCACATCAGTCAAGGTCAGACCGAATGGACTCTGAACAACCAAGTACTAGCCATAGTGTTTAGGCAATGGGGCACTCCAGAAGTGGAACTGTTTATCTCTCCCCTCAATTTCCAGCTTTATCAGTACTGTTGTAGGCCCTCAGTCACGGGAACGCTTCCTCTGGATGCCCTAATCCTGGATGGGTCAAGGAGGTACCAATATGCAATCCCTCCCTTCCCCCTGATACTCAGGATATTGCTGAAGCTCAGACTACAGCCTGCATCAGGGATTCTGGTGGCTCCGGATTGGTTCAAGCAAGCCTGGTGCCCTCTCCTTCTCTCACTGTCCTGCAGGAGGCTCATTCGCCTGCCCACCAACACACTCTCCACTGACCCTTCCCCAGACAGGAGTGCATTATGCAGACATACACTCCCTTCATCTTAAGGCCTGGTTCTTGAAGGGTTAGAGTTTCCTCTTAAGTTTTATTTTATTTATTTATTTAGTTTTAGTTGACCGGGTAAGTGCACTAGACAAATCCTGCCTATTTTCAGGCACGACCCGGGGGAGGGGGATACAGATGAATGCCAACTGACCTTGAACCAGATTAAACTGTTGGTGGTATTTTTTTTTTTTAGTGAATGAGGTATTCAGAGCAAGTCCTTATGACCCAGAGAATGGTTAAAAAAAAAACAAAGACTATGCAGCCAAATGGGAAGGGGTTCTTCCTTTAGTGCAAGAGCAATAAGGTCAGTCCTCTTACAGCTTCAGACTCCCAGCTGTTGGATTACCTGGTACATCTGCAGGCGTCGGGCTTGAAACTCTCCCCTCTCAAGCTACACCTGGCTGCAATTTCGGCCTATCTTTTGGTGGGGAACAAAAAGTCAACTTTGTCCCACACCATATTCGAACAGTTTTCAAAGGCCACTTGCACCTCCAGCTTCCAGTCAGGGAGCCAGTCCTCCTTGGAGTCTGAATCTTTGCATTGCCAGGCTCATGGAACCACCCCTTGAGCCTGTGGCCACTGCCCATCTCAAGTTTGTAACCAGGAAATCTGTCTTCCTGGTGGCCATTATCTCTGCTGGATGGATTTCAGAGCTACAGGCCCCGTGTACTGAGCCTAATTACATCATTCCTCACAGAGACAAAACTGAGCTCAGGACAAATAGGAAGTTGCTGCCTAAGGTGGTCCCTAAATTTCATCTTAACCAGTCTGTTACTCTGCTTGTCTTCTTTACCAAGAAATCCACTCCAGGCAAGCAGAAGCTCCTCAGTCTGGATGTCAAAAGAGCTCTCTTTTACTATCTAGAGCATACTAGACAGGTCAGTGGCTCTTCCACTTAGTTGTTCCTCACCTGTGGGGATGTAAGCAGAGGAAGACCAGCTACCAAGAGGACTATTTCCAGCTGGTTAGTCTCTTGTATTGAGTCTGCTACGAGAACGCTGATCATCAACCTCCTGTGGGGGCTCAGGGCCCACTCCAGCAGGGGCACTGCAGCCTCTGTGGCAACAGCAAGGGACATACCCCTTTGGGATGTCTGCAAAGCAGCTACTTGGAAATCTGTACACCCGATCATTAAGCACCACAGCTTAGATGTGCAGTCCAGATCTGGTGCCAAAATTTGGCAAAGCAGGTCTGTAGAGCCTCTTTCGTAAGTAGGTTCTCTGCCCACCTCCCACTTGGTACTACTCGGTAATCTGCTATAGTTACTGATGCTAAAGGACTCCTGGAGTAAGAAGAAAAAAATTACTCACCATAGTAATCTTTCCAGCAGCATGGATATGTTGTTCATCCACACTCTCTGGCATGTCCCTTTCCCCTTTAAAACCTGCCAGAAGCCTTCAAGCTGGCTCCTCCCACCCACCTGGGTGGTAAATACCTCGGCTCCGCCCCATGACACCAGATCTTCCTTTCCGCTGGAAGATAGAGGTCCCTCGTGCTACTCTAGTATTTTGTAGGCCCTGGCTTCACAACATTGGTTTTACTGCAACTTGCTATTAAACTCGTTAAGAGTTATTGATTCTGATTCAGATATGGAGGACAAATTGTCCCCTGGATTTTGCCAGTGTACCTGCGGCCAGAAGATGTTGCGCACCGATCCCCACCTAACATGCGTGTACTGATTCGGCATCGGACTTGACACCTCGTCGTGCACTTTTTATTTGGTCTTCCATCCCAACGTTCTGGATGACTGCAATGTGCGCCTTAAACTGGGGAGACCAGAGAAAAGGAACCTGCCAGTGAAATCTAAAGAGGCGAGGTGGGTGGTTTCCACGGCTGCGGGATCTGCCAAGCAGTTGGAGCAGATGAAGGCATTCGAGGAGGAAGCAGCTCAAGCTTCGACCACTCGAAGCTTCTTTGTTCCACTCAACCTCGGCTCGACTTTCACAGGTTCCTTTAGGGAATTGTGCCAGTCTCTCCCCATCAGGGGTGAGGCACCCATGGGCTCGCACTTCTCCCGCCTGGAAGAGGGATAAGGACCCTAAGCCTTCTTCCTCCAGAATAAGATGCTCCTGGGACTGAGAGAGGTCTGAGTCCCAGGAACACGTGGTCTCGACCTCAGTTGAGATCGCACCCTCAGCTGCTGGCTTTATGGACCTTCCTTCGGGCCAAGGCACCAAGACCGAGAAAACGTCCAAGCCGGCCGAGATCACGCTCGACCCGATCGAGCTTTTATCGCCGACTCCTGTCTGATTCCTTAGAAAGGACCCTGGTCCTTTTCTTTCCCAAGGAGGTTTTCACCGACTCCGGCGTCTCCCGATCGAGGACTAGGACCCCTTCAGTCGAAAGGCTGAAGAAGGGCCATAAACATTCAAAAAAGAGGCATCGCCATCGATCCTCATCCTCCTCGAATGAGGAGAGACTTCGACGGAAACTCCGTCGACGTTATGAGGATCTCATGTGGCAACAGCTGATTTTGACTGGTCAGAAGCCGGCTTCACTGGCAACACCAGCCATCACTTGGCTTCTGCCTCCCAGGCCGATGTACGGTTCCACTGCCCCTGGGGCCAGCCCGTATCCCGGCTCGGCCTATTATGGTCTCTCCACCGATTTTTGGTGGAGCCACCACCTAAGCAGCCTCAGGGAGGGGCTCCCTCGAAAGAGGACCGGCCAGACACTGGACTTCCCCGACGTCTGTCCATCACGGTTGGCCCTGATCGCCCACGGCGCATCAAGGGAGACATAGGCGGGAGACCATTATATCCCAACTCCTCGGACTCTGACGATACTGGTTTGCACTCCCATCCTGGGGATGATGAGTCATCAGTGGCAGGTTTGGAGGAAGGTCCTTCCTCCCTTCAGGGCATCCTCTGCCTAATCTCCGAATCCACCGGAATGCCCCTGGAGCCTATCCAGAAAAAGGCGGAGTACCCCCTTATGGATATCCTCAAAAGGGGGATACCCCGACGGAGGTCTTTCCAGTGGCTGAAGCTATCGTTGGCCCAGCCCTTGAGCTTTGGCAGCGTCCTGCTTCATGCCCAGCTCTGTCTGCCCGCATGGCCTGCAAGTATACGGTGCCCATGGGGTCCCTGGCGGGGTTCACAGAACATCTCTTGGCTGAAAGCCTTGTAACTGCTTCTGTGTTCAGATGCACTGGTAGCTCAGCTGACACTGACTGCCCCACAGACAAGGAGTCCAAGAATATGGACCATTCTGCCTGGAAGGTCTATGCGGCCTCTTCCTTAGGCCTTCGTCAGGCCAGCTCGGCTGTTATCATGGCATACTTCTCTCACGCCCTACTAGGATCATTAGATGAAGTCCTCCCTCATTTCCTGGCGGACATGCAGACCACAGTGAAGCAAGTCCATGACCAGGGCCGTGCTGTTGCAAAATGGCAGCTCCAGACAACTCTGGACATTGGAGAGTCCTGTGTCCGCTCCTTAGCAGCTGCAGTGACCACTCGCCATAGGGCTTGGCTGAGGCTGTCCTCCTTTCCGGCGGATGCCCAGCACAAGTTAGCTGGCGTGCCCTTCCTAGGCACAGACGTTTTTGGTCCAGGAGTGGCTGATCACCTCCAGCACATAGAGCAGTCCAATGCCACCTTGGATGCTACCTCTGTGAAGGGTTCTTCGGGCAAGAACCAGCAGAAGCGCAAGAAGAAAGACATTCCGGCACTCTTCCTCTGTGGTTAGGCAGCCCTCCTATCAAGGAGGCCAGCAGCAACAGCAGGCTCAAGCATGGCTCCCCAGGCCCAAGCAGGGTCCTCAACGGTCCCGTAAAGGAGGCCGAGGTGCCGGTCCAGGAACCTCCTCCTCCTCTAAACCTGCTCAGTGATGGGTTGGGGGTTGCCACCCCTACACCCATCATGCCAGCTCTGGGTCCTCCTGTGGGGGGCTGGCTCAGCCACTTTCTTTCCACCTGGTCCGATATCACCTCGGACAGGTGGGTTCTAGAAGTGGTCGGCCAGGGATTGCCTCTAAAATTCGAGCAGTATCGTCCCAGCTGAGCCCACGCCCCTCGAGAGGAAAGGATCTCAGTTTGCACTCAGTTGGCCCTTCGAGACGACATTGCTCAGCTCCTCCCCAAGGAGGCGGTAGCTCCAGTGCCAGATCCTTCTACAGACCCAGACTTCATGTCCAGGTACTTCCTGGTGACCAAGCGGATGGAGGGTTGGCGCCCCATCCTAGATCTCCACGACCTGAATCAATATCTCGGGTCTCGCACCTTCCGGATGGTAACTCTGAACCAGATCACACCATCCCTGGAGCGAAACGTGGTTCTGTTCACTGGATCTATAGGACACGTTCTTTCACTTCCTAATCTGTCCATCCCATCAGCGGTTCCTCCGCTTCAGGGTCGAGGGGACCCTGTACGAGTTCCGAGCCATGCCGTTCGGCCTGTCATCGGCCCCAACTGTCTTCACCAAGTGCATCGCAGTGGTGGCAGCCCTTCTCCAGCATTGAGTTCAAATTTACCCTTATCTTGATGACTGGTACTTGGCAGGTTCCTCCCTCCAGGAGCTAGAGAGATCCAGGGATCTGGCTCTTCGAACCTGCTCCCAACTAGGCCTCCTGATCAACGAGGCCAAGTCGGAACTCGTGCCCTCTCAGGTGATGGGCTTCATCAGGGCAGAGTTCAACTCTTATCAAGCCAGAGCTTGGCTCCCTGCGGACAGGGCAGAGGTTCTTTTCTCCTTTGCCAAGTCATTCCTGGTTGGGCACTTGCGCCCTGCCCGGGACTTCCTGTGCCTTCTGGGCTACATGGCGGCGTGCACCTCAGTGGTCCATTGGGCCATATGGCACATGCTGTCCCTCCAGTGGGAGCTGGCAGCCCAGTGGATGCAGTACCACGGTCATTTTGACCAGCTGATCACTGTGACCCAGAAGATGTGGGACACTCTCCAATGGTGGACCGCCTCAAACTGGTTGCAGGAAGGGATTCTGTTTGTCCGGCCCCAAGCCGACAGTCGTTCTCATGACCGATGCATCTCTCATGGGCTGGGGAGCCCACATGGGGGACCACAGAGCCCACAGGTTCTGGACCCCTGAGGTGTCCCGATGCCACATCAACCTGTTGGAGCTCAGAGCAGTCAGACTGGCACTGTCGGCTTTTGCTCCTCAGCACCGGGGTCAAGTGGTTCAAGTCCAGATGGACAATACCACAGCCATGTACTACCTCAACAAACAGGGCAGCACGCACTCCCATCTGCTTTGCAAGGAGGCAGTCCACATCCAGACCCTTGTCAGCCAATTGGAAGTGAATCTCCTAGCCAACCATGTGGCAGGAGTCTCAAACCAGCTGGTGGATGCTCTCAGTCGTATAGGCCAGACATCCCATGAGTGGTCTCTCCATCCAGAGGTAGCTCACAACTTGTTTTCCCACTGGGGCAAACCGTTGGTGGACCTGTTTGCCTCAAGGGAAAACACCAAGCTAAGGCTGTTCCATGCCTGCCCCCCTCAGCAGGGGTATGCCTTCTTGAGGCCGTGGACCCCAGGCCTCCTCTACGCCTTCCCTCCATTTCTCTTGATCAACAGGGTGTTACTCAAGGTGAGGAGGGACAAGGCGAAGGTGATTCTGGTAGCCCCAGACTGGCCACACCAATTCTGGTACCCAGATCTCCTCAACCTTAGCTCCAGGCCCCGGAGCGGCTTTGTACACACCTGGGCCTGATATCTCTGAATCAGGGGAAGGTATTCCATCTGGACCTTCAATCCCTGCACCTCACAGCCTGGTACCTGAGCGGCTAGAGTTCCAGGCCCTAGGTCTTTCCAAGGATGTCTACACAGGCATCTTGTAAGGATTCAACCAGGAAATGTTATGCCTTCAGATGGAAGAGATTTTCCATTTGGTGTCGGTAAAAGTCTGGACCCCTTATCCTGCTCTGTGGCTAACATTCTCGACCTACCTTTGGTCTCTCTCCAAAGGGGGTCTGCGGTCATTGACCCTTAGGGTGCACCTGGAAGCAATTTCTGCTTACCAGGCGCAGGCCGGTCAGCCAACATTGGCAAAGGAGACAGTGGTCGGGCGCTTCTTCAAAGGCCTGGATCACATATCCCCTCCAGTGCATGAACCTCCACCTCCATGGGATCTGTTGCTGGTTTTGGCAAAGCTCATGGGCAAGCCATTCGAACCCATGCACAAGCGTGAGCTCTCACACTTGTTATGAAGACAGCCTTCCTGGTGGCTATCACGTCATCCAGAAGGACAGGGGAACTCTAGGTGCTTTTGGTGGACTCCCCTTTTCTGGTCTTCCGCAGGGACAAAGTTGTCCTGTGCCCCCACCCAAAATTCCTTCCGAAGGTGGTTTCAGAATTTCACCGTAACCAGGTGTTGACTCTGCCGATATACTGCCCCAACTACACCTCAGACGCCGAGTACAGGCTCCATACTCTGGACCTGAGACGTGCTGTTTCCTGTTATAAGGAGAGAACGGCAGAAATTCGTGGAGAGGTTCGCCAGCTGTTTGTCACCTACGCTGAAGCCGCTTCTGGCAGACCGGCAGCCAAACGGACCATTGCGAGATGGATTACATCTTGCATAGGTCTGTACTATGAGTTGGCGGGCAAGGAGCCTCCCAGAGGGATAAGAGCTCATTCTACCCGCCATACTGCTGCATCAGTGGCTGCTTTCAGGGATATCCTTATCCAGGAAACCTGTGGGGCTGCTACCTGAAAGTCAGCAAACACCTTCATTATCCACTACCACATCGACCTTGAGTCACGCCGGGATGCTGCTTTTGGGGCCTCATTTCTCCAATCTCTATTTCCCAAGTAGGGGGTGTGCGCCTTGCCTCCCTCCTCCCAGAGAACTGCTTGGAGTCTGCCAGAGAGTGTGGATAAACAACATATCCACACTCCCTGAAGAACAGGTTACTCACCTGTAACAGTAGATCTTACTTCGAGAGGGCTCTTGCAGTAGGTAATTATATATAGGACTGGCGGCAGGACCCCACAGAAAAATTTCTAGCTAGCAGTCCCTGGTGGGGACCACCCCCACGTCAGGTGACCGGCGTCAGACGACGTCGGTATAAAGGGGCAGTCCCGACACCTGCCTTCTAGTTCTTTCCCGCCGTCAGCTCGTGCAGCGCCTCGCGGTGAAGTTCGTGCTCAGCCCTGTTGCTTCGTCAGTTTTTTACCGAACGTTATCAGTATTTTGCCATTTTTTCGTCAGGTGAATGTCTGTTTATGTCGTCCCCTTCAAAAAATGAGTGCAACTTGTGCGGTGCCCAACTGCCTCACAAGGACGGTCACTCTCTCTGCCTTTTTTGCTTAGGCCCCGACCACGCGGTCGAAAAAGTGCCCGCATTGCCTGCATTTCAACGCGGCCACCCGCAGGTGACGCCAGCAGTCCTTGGAAGCCTATCTGCTTAAAAAGAAGATGTCTGCAATGGAGAAGAAGTTGAAGAAGCTTAGGCAGGCGTCGACCTCCCCAGAAGGACACAAGAAGCGGGACAAAGAAAGGCACCGGGAGAAGGCCTCCTCCTCCGCAACTCCAGCCGGAGCCATGGCTAAGGTAACGTCCCCTCCGGGGGATCGCCCGACGGCAGCCTCCAAGGCTTCGGAGGAGGCGTTGGCCTGCCCGTCGGGTTTGCGTTCAAGCTCTTCGTGTGCCTCCAGGCAAAAGGAGGCTTCTGCCCCCAGTACTGCCACAGGTTTGCGGCGTACTGGCGCGTGCGGCGCCCCATAAGCTGGACGCCGGCCTCCGACGCCCGCTGGGAGAAGGTCATTAAGACGCCCGACCCTTCGGGCGGCGCGACGGCAGTGTCCCTCTCGACTGGGCCGCTTCCACCTTCGCCCGCCTCCCGACGAGGGCACTTTAAGTCGGACACCGGCCCTCTGGCGCCTGCCGGATCCAGCCCTGTCGCGACGCCGGGCTTCTCCAACGGCGCCGGGCGCAGAGCCACGACAGACCCTCCATCGCCTGTCGCCCCACGCTCCCTGCAGCCTTCGCTGCCGCCCGGGAGCCAGAGTCTCCCCTGCCTGACCCCGGGATTCTTTCTTCTCCATCCCCAGGTGATGCTCGATGCTTTTTCCGCCGTCAGACCCTCCTCCCACTGAACCGGATCTGACGCGGCCCTGACACTGGTTTCCGCCGACCGTTCTGACACCGCGATATTCTCTCCCATCGGGTTTTCCACCCCACGGGCCTATCACTGTTGATCCGCCCGTGGAACTCCCTACTGGGCCGTCTGCTCCGGCAGCTCCCCGGTACCTGGGTATCCAACGCCGGCTTACCCGGATCCGCAGTATCCTGCACTGCAGTACCCGGCGCCAGCTCCACCAACGCTGCAATACCCAACGCTGCAATACCCAGCTTCGGTATTCCCGCAGCCAGGTTACAGATACTCGCCTTACGGATATAATCCGTACAACTATCCCCCTCCTCCTCCACATCCCCCTAGGCTGCCGGTGGATCTTCAGGAGGCTGGCCTCCTGGTGGGCTGAGGGCAAGGCTCAGCTCACCAAGGAAGTCGAGAGCCGCCTTAAGGCGATGGTGCCACCTCCGGCCCCCAGACGGCACACTCCCTCTCCGCCTCCGGATTCCCGAGCTCTTCCCTCTGGATCCAGAGAGGGCAGGACACGTCAGGATTCCCCATGAACCTGCCTCCCCTAGACGAGTCAGGGAGTCTTACTCTGCTTCCAATTCTTCTTCTTCTTCTTCTCTCTTGGACTCCTTGGATTCCTCCGACGGATGCTTCGAGAAAGGCGACGAGCCTCACTCTCTGTCCAAGCCCTGGCCGAGGACTCCTCCAAAGTCTCCTCCGGAGGATCCTTCCTTCACGGATTTGCTCAGGAAGATCCAGGAAGTCCATCAATGGCGTTCCTTAGAGCCAGATCCTCAGCGGGTTAAACTCGCCGAACATCTGGACCTGCCCCTTACGGCCCCTACTCTAGTGCCACCCTGGATTGAGCCTCATGCCTACCTTGTTTCCACTATTTGGAAACAATCGTCGGCTTTAGCCCCACTTCTTCGGACATCCAACAGGCTATATCAGGCTCTGGAGGGTGTAGACTTTTTAGATTCTCACCCCTGTGCAGACTCGGTTGTGATTAGCGCCGCTCACGGCCGGTCAGCACACCCTAAACATTTGAGCTTGTCTCCGGAGGATAAGGAATCTCACCTTCTGGATCAGTATGGAAGGAAGATCTACGCTTCTTCCACACTGCGGATCAGGGCCCTAAACTATGTAGCACATATGGGGGATTACCAGTAGGCTGTCTTTACCCAGGTGGAATCTAAGATTGACTCCTTGCCTGACTCCCAAGTCTAGCAGGAGTTAGCTGACCTTGTCCGTTCTGCTCGTTCGGCCAGTTGTCACATTCTGAGGACGACCTATGATGCAGTGGGACACCGCAGGGCGGAGCTCCACGTTCGCCGTAAGTTTTCAGTGTCACGCCTGGCTCTGAGTGTCAGGTTTGGTCCCGGAGGTGCAGTCAGCAATTCAAGAAGCACCTTTCAGGAGTTCGGTGCTTTTCGGTGGTGATAGCAAGGACATCATCACCAACTTGCAGGAGAAGGGGACGGCCCTGAAATCTGTTGATTCCATGTACCGTCCCCATACCCCACAGCGCCGTCCTTTTCGCAGACGCAGCCGGCCTCGAGTGAAACACCAAGGAAGGCGGGCCACCAAACGCCGGGCCCCTACAGCTGCCAGGCCCCCGCCGCCCAAAAAAGCAGCGGGTGCCCCAGCTGTGGCACTGCCCCACACCACCTGACTCCTTCCCTCTCCCACCGCCTCCAGACTCCCCGGAGAAACCGGTAGGAGGGAGGTTCTCTCTCCATCTTCCGGGTTGGGAGAGGATAACATCGGATTCATGGGTGCTTCAGATTATTGCAGAGGGGCACTCTATAGAGTTTCTACAGAAACCTCCATGCCACCCCCCTCTGAAGTCCTCTTACTCAAGGGACCATCTTTCTCTGGTTAGGGAAGAAATATCTGCTCTCCTCGCAAAGCAGGCCATAGAACCCGTCCCTCCTCACCTTCATGGGACGGGTTACTATTCCCATTTTTTCCCTGTACCAAAGAAGACGAGAGATCTCAGACCCATTCTCGATCTCAGCTCCCTGAACTTCTGTGTAGAATACAAGAAGTTCAGGATGCTCTCCCTTCAAATTCTTTTGCCCCTTCTTCGTCCGGGCCAATGGCTTTGTGCACTGGATATGCAGGATGCATACCTGCACATCCCCATTCGTCCTTTGCACCAAAAGTACCTCTGGTTTGCTTTCCAGGGGGACCATTACCAACTCCGGGCACTCCCTTTTGGTCTTTCCTCGGCTCCCTGAGTTTTTACCAAATGCCTGGCGGTGATAGCGGCCCACCTGCAACTTTGGGAGTTCAGGTTTTTCCCTACCTGGACGACTGGCTCCTGGCGGCCTCGTCCAGGGAGGAACTCCTGCATTTTCTCTCCCTCACCCAGCAGGTTTTCACTGGTCTGGGTATCACCATCAACCATTCCAAGTCTCATCTGGACCCCTCCCAGAGACTCCAGTTCATCAGGGCAATCCTCGATAGGACAGTGTGCAAGGCCTTCCTGCCTTCGGACAGGGGGGCCTCCCTCCAGTCACAGATTTCCCTACTTTCGGAACACAGGAAGGTTCCAACGAGGTCGGTGCTCTGTCTTTTGGGGCTTATGGCTGCTGCCATCCCGACGGTTCAGCGCGCGCGACTCCACATGAGCATCTCTCAGTGGGATCAACTTGTAGACGACCTAGATCATCTGGTGCTGATCTCCTCGCCAATGACAAGAGACTTGCAATGGTGGATGGTTCAAGAGAACCTGTTCCGGGGTGGTCCCCTTCTTTCATCCTCCCCCCCTCCCAGACTCTGACCACGGACGCATCAGACGAAGGTTGGGGAGGCCATCTGGGTCCTCACTGAACCCAGGGTTTCTAGGGACATAGATATGTTGTTCATCCACACTTATTGGCAGGTTCCTTGCCGCTTTAAATCTTGCTGGAAGGTCTTCAAGCTGGCTCCTCCCACCCACCCGGGTGGTAAAACTCTCGGCTCCGCCCCATGACGCCAGATCTTCTTTACCGCTTGGAAGCTCAGGTTCCCTCAACGCTCTGCATATAAGACTGGTTCCTAACTCTTCAGTTTTTTCGAATTTAAAAGTTTTTCAACTTTAGACTTCGGTCTTCTATCCCTCACAGTTGCGATGGACAAATCGACTCCCAGTTTTCGGAGATGCCCTTGCGGGCAGAAGATGTCTCGAATGGATCCGCACTGCATGTGCGTCTACTGCTTAGGCCTTGAGCACGACCCACAGGCTTGCGACCTGTGCTCTTCCTTCTCAGCCTATGTTCTCGAAGACCGTGCTGCCAGTTTACAACTTGGGCGTCGCGAGAAGCGTTTTCCTTCAGTGAAGTCAAAAGAGACCCGATTGGCGGTTTCCGTGGCGGGCTCGGCAGATCAGCTTGAGCAGATAATCGCCCTCGAAGAGGAGGCGGCTCGTGATGCTACTTCCTTGGCCACGGCTTTTATTCTGCTCTCCTTGGGTTCCTCTTATTCGGCCTCCTTTAAGGAGCTCTGTCTGTCCCTCTCCACCAAGGGAGAGGGCCCACTGTCTGCTGGACCTTCTCGGTCCAAAAAGAAAGACAAGGGTAAGTCCCTCCGTCGATGCTCTTGGGAGCGGGAAAGGTCCCTCTCCCCGAGTAGTCGGCCATCAACTTCGGTCGACCCTTCGGCTTCGACCACTGGTCTCACAGTATCCCCATCAGATCAGTTGACCAAGACTCCCATCGACGCTGTCGAGATCTCTTGACCCGTTGGATGGGTTGTCGACTGGTGAAGCCGAAAATCCTCTCTCCCCAGTTCCCCCGGTGGGAGTTGAGGATCCCATGAGCTTGCCAATGCCTCCAGTTCCGGAGCCCTCGTGTGAACCTTCCGAGCCGAGGGGAGAGCTGGTCCTACTCGTCCCTCCTCCAAACCCCCCTCGGGATAACCGAGGTTTGCGGTCTCTCGACTTCTTGGTCCAGCCGATACCGCCATCATAGGCAGTCTCGTATCATGGCAAGGCGGCCGCTGGCGCCCTCACCTCTTCCTCAGACAAGGAGAGGCTACGACGTGTTACGCCGGGCGGTACGAGGACCTCAGTGGCAACAGCTTCTTCTGATCGAAACAGTTTTACCCGCCGCTTCCCCCTGGCTATTAAGTGGCTGTCACTGAGAGGCTGAAGCAACCCCTCGCCCTTCCCGAGGCGCCTGTTCCCAGGCCGGTTGTTCGGTCGAAACCAGCTGCCTCACTATATTCGTGGAACCCCTGCCTCCACAGCCATTATTTGGGGCTCCGACCAAGAATTCTCGGTCGGCTCAGAGTCTGCCCCATAGGCTGTCTGTCACCCTCACTCCCGATCGGCCTTGGCAGGTGGAAGGTGGCTCAGGCCCGAGGCAGCTCTTTTCGGACTCTTTGGAGTCCGACGACGATTCCTCCCTTTTCTCCAAGCGAGTGGACTTGGAGCCCTCTGGGGGTCAGTCGATGGACGAGAGCCCTTCATCCTTTCTGGGCTTACTTAGGCTCATCTCTGGAGTCCACCGATGCAGCTCGAGCCCGTGATTCAAGCTGGCCAAGTATCCCCTCACGGAGATATTGGACCGAGGGGATTCCCCTACGGAGGTCTTCCTGCTAGCCGAGGCCATTGTGGGTCCGGCCTTGGAGCTCTGGCAGTGTCCTGCTTCCTGCCCTGCGCCTTGGGCCAGGATGGCCAGGAAGTATGCGGTCCCTACCAGTTCCCTGTCTGGTTTTTCGGAACACCCCTCAGCCGAGGGGCTAGATACCAACAGCGTTTTCCATCGTGCCGGAAACGCTAGGGACGTGGACAAACCTCCCGGCAAGGAGTCCAAGAAATTGGACTATGCCGGGTGAAAAGTCTATCCTGCGTCCTCCCTCGGCCTTCGTCAAGCCAGCTCGGCCGTGCTGATGGCACACTACTCTTATGCCCTGTTGGGCTCCCTGGACGAGGTAGTCCCTCATCTCCCAGCCAACCTGCAGACCACAGTTAAGCAGGTGCGGGACCAGGGCAGGGCAGTGGCCAAGCAACAACTTCAGACTGCTTTGGACATCGGTGACTCATGCGCCAGGTCAGTCGCGGCCGCAGTGGCCATGCACTGTCAGGCATGGCTGAGGATATCCACCTTCACGGCGGATACCCAGCACAAGTTGACGGATGTCCCCTTCCTGGGGACCAACCTCTTTGGCCCTGGAGTGGACGGTCATCTCCAGAGGATCGAGAAGTCCAATGCTACCCTGGACTCGGTCTCTTCGGCACAAAGGGACAAAGGCCGCAGGCCACAGCCTAAACCCTTTCGTCCTACTGCGCCCACGGCACGTCCGGCCCAGCAACATCAGGGCCAGCAGGCTCGCACTTGGCACCCCAAACCCAAGCCCGCAGCTTCCTCCTCCAGGAAGCAAGGAGGTAAAACCCAGGAGGTCCCTCGGCGGTTCCTCCTCAAGCCTGCCCAGTGACGGGTTGAGGGCGCCGCTTCAACCTCGCTGCCCACTCCCAGGTTCCCTCTGTGGGGGGGCCCGGTCACTTTTCTGCCTGGTCCATTATTACCATGGACAGATGAGTATTGGAGGTGGTGGGAAAAGGTCTGCCTCTGGAGTTCGAGCAGACCCTGCCCTTCAGAGCCATCGCACCTCGGGGTCCGCAGCTTCACTGTCAGCTCGCCGAGCCAACATCGCTCTCCTCCTCCAGAAGGAGATGATCAGGGAGGTGGCGGACCCTCCCTCAGACCCGGGGTTTGTGTCCAGGTACTTCCTGGTCCCAAAGCGGATGGGGGGCTGGCGCCCCATTCTCAACCTGCATGACCTAAACAAGTTCCTAAGGTCTCGAACCTTCAGGATGGTTACTCTGGCTCAGATAATACCATCCTTGGAATGTGGCGTGTGGTTCTGCTCTCTGGACCTGCAGGACACGTTCTTTCACGTCCCTATCCGTCCGTCGCATCAGAGGTTCCTTCGCTCTTGAGCAGAGGGATCCCTTTTCGAGTTCCGAGCCATGCCCTCCGGCTTGTGTCAAGCTCCCAGTGTTCCCACCAAATGCATAGCAGTGGTGACAGCATTCTGCAGCTACCGAGGGGTCCGTACCATCTGACATGATTGGCTGATAGCAGCCCCTCCAGACAGGAGGTGGAGCGGTCCAGGATCTGGCCTCCAGGTTTGCTCTCAAGTTGGCCTCTCATCAACGAGGCCAAGTCGGAACTCGTGCCAAAGCAGGTGATGCAACTCATCGGGGCAGAGCTTGACTCTCTACGAGCCAGAGCACAGCTCCTGGCAGACAGGGCCGAGGTTCTTTCCTCCTTTGCCCGATCATTTCTGGTTGGGCAGTGGCACCCTGCCCTGGACTTCCTGTGCCTCCTGGGTCTCATGGCGGCCTGTACCAGCGTGGTTCGTTGGGCCCGCTGGAACATGCGCCCCCTTCAGTGGGGGCTGGCCAGCCAGTGGTCTCAACGCTGCGATCCTTTGGACCAGCTAGTGATGGTGACCCATGGGATGTGGAACGCTCTCCAGTGGTGGATCGTTCCAGCTCACCTGCAGGAGGGCATCCCGTTTGTCCGCCCTGAGCCGACGTTCTCTCTATCAACCGATGCCTCTCTGATGGGTTGGGGTGCCCATCTAGGGGAACACCGAGCGCACAGCCTCTGGTCCCCGCAGGAGTCCCGATGCCATATCAACCTGCTGGAGCTCTGAGCGGTCCGCCTAGCTCTCACCGCCTTCGCTCCGTTTCTTCGGGATCAAGTGGTTCAGGTCCAGACAGACAATACCACGACCATGTACTATCTAAACCGCCAGGGCGGGACACGCTCCATGCTTCTATGCAAGGAAGCTGTCCAGATCTGGTCACCGTGCGCAGCCTGGAGGTGGATCTCCTAGCCATTCATGTGGCAGGAGCCTCCAACACCCTGGCCGATGCCCTAAGCCGGATAGGGCTGTGTCCCATGAGTGGTCTCTCCTGCCGGAGGTAGTACAAGATCTGTTCTCCCATTGGGGCACCCTTCAGGTGGACCTGTTTGCCTCCAGGGAGAACGCGAAGCTGAGGCTGTTCCATGCCTGCCCCCCTCAGCAGGGCTCGCTGCAGGGGGATGCCTTCTCGAGGCCGTGGACCCCAGGCCTCTTCTACACCTTTCCCCCATTTCCCTTGATCCACGAGGTGCTTCTCAAGGTGAGGAGGGACAAGGCACAGGTGATTCTGATAGCCCCAGACTGGCCCCACCAATGCTGGTATCCAGATCTCCTCAGCTTCAGCTCCAGGCTCCCAAGGCAGCTTCCAGCTCGCCCGGACCTGCTTTCAGTCAATCAGGGGAAGGCGTTCCATCTGGACCTTCAATCCCTGCACCTGACTGCCTGGTTCCTGAGTGGCTAGAGTTCTAGGCCTTGGGTCTCTCTGATGAGGTCCTCAATGTAGTTGAGGCGTCCCGTAAGGAATCAACCAGAAAATGCTGCGCCTTCAAATGGAAGAGATTTTCCATTTGGTGTCAGGGCAAGGGCCTGGACCCTTCCTCCTGTTCCTTGGCGAGCATATTGGACTACCTGTGGTCCCTTTCTTAGCAAGGCTTAGGTCAAGCGACCCTTGAGTGCACCTGGCAGCCATCTCTGTACGAGGCGGGCGGGAAGCAGTCGATGCGCAGGAAAAGGTGGTCAGGCTCAAGGCCTTGATCACATTTCCTCCGTGCAGTAGAACCTCCACCTCCGTGGAATCTACTGCTGGTACTGGCAAAGCTCATGGGCGTTTATTCGAACCAATGCACAGGTGTGATCTCTCTCACCTATCGTGGAAGACCGCCTTCTTGGTGGCTATCATGTCAGCCAGAAGGATGGGAGAGCTCCAGGCGCTCATCGAGTCTCCTTACCTGGTCTTCCACAGGGACAAGGTTGTCCCTGCGCCCCACCGAAATTCCTTCCTAAGGTGGTGAATCGGAGTTGCACCAACCAGGTGCTGACTCTGCTGGTGTTCTACCCCAATCACAGCTCGGAGGTCGTAATATAGGCTCCATACTCTGGACCCTAGAAGGGCGCACCTACTATAAGGAGCGACGGCTGGAATTGGGAGAGGTTCACCAGCTGTTTGTCACCACGCTGAAGCCGCACCTGGCAGACCTGCAGCCAAGCGGATGATAAGCAGGTGGGTCACCTCGCATAGATCTCTGCTATAAGTTGGCGGGCATGGAGCCTCCCAGAGGGATAAGAGCTCATTCTACCCGCCATACTGCTGCATCGGTGGCTGCTTCCAGGGACATCCCTATCCAGGAAATCTTCAGGGCTGCTACCTGGAAGTCAGCACACACCTTCATTACCCACTACCATATCGACCTTGAGTCACGCCGGGATGCTGGGTTTGGGGCCTCGGTTCTCCAGTCTTTCTTTCCCAAGTATCGGGGGTGTGCACCTTGCCTTCCTCCTCCCGGAGAACTGGTAGGAGTCTGCCAGTAAGTTTGGATGAACAACATATCCATGTCCCTAGAAATACAGGTTACTCACCTGTAACAGAAGTTCTAGGAATGGTATATGTTGTTCATCCACACGACCCACCCAACCTCCCCGGCTTCGACGCACAACCTGAGCTTCCAACGGGCCAGATCTGGCGTCATGTGGTGGAGCCAGAGTTTTACTACCTGGGTGGGTGGGAGGAGCCAGCTTGAAGACCTTCCGGCAAGATTTAAAGCGGCAAGGAACCTGCCAATAAGTGTGGATGAACAACATATACCATTCCTAGAACTCCTGTTACAGGTGAGTAACCTGTATTTATGGTCCAGATTGGAGCTAGCTCTCCACATCAATGTGCTCAAGCTACGAGCAGTACTATATGCTCTCCGAGCCCTTCACCAATACATCCTTCTCGGTCACCTAGCTGTCCAAACGGACAACATGTGCGTAGTGTGGTACATCAGCAAGCAGGGAGGGACTCGGTCCTACCCGCTGTGCAGGGAAGCGATGAGGGTTTGGGAATGGGCAACGCTTCACAACCTTCACCTCACAGCGATCCATATTCCAGGAGTCGACAATGTCCTGGCAGACAAGCTAAGTCATTCCTCAGCTCTGCCACATGAGTGGGAACTGGACCACTAGGTTCTAAACGGCATCTTCCAGCTTTGGGGGACTCCACAGGTAGACCTGTTCGCCTCTTCCCAAAACGCAAAACTTCCCACCTTTTGCTCGCTCGCTCCAGAGTGAGGCGCTTTCTGGAGCGACGCTCTGTCTCTAAGCTGGAAGGACAGATTCATCTATGCTTTTCCCCCAATTCCTCTGGTCCCTCGTGTATTGCAGAAACTTGCATTGGAAGGAGCGAGAATGATTCTGATCGCTCCTTTCTGGCCCAGGCAAATCTGGTTCTCTCTACAGCTATACTCAGAGGTTCCTCCTCTTCCTCTTCCTTTATCTCGAGGATTGCTGACCCAGGATCAGGGGACCTTGGTCCATCCGGGACTCGGGTCTCTTCAACTTCATGCATGGCTCCTGCAGACCTAGCCCAATCTCGTTTTGACATCTCTCCTAAGGTGGCCGAGATTCTGGCGGAGGCTAGAAAACCCTCCACTAGGTCCACCTACGCTATGAAATGAAAGAGATTTTCCGTTTGGGCTGCCTCCAGGAAAGTGGAGCCTTTCTCCTGTCCTGTGGCCGTCCTGCTCGATTATTTGCGTCATCTTTTTGACCTGGGTCTCAGTCACTCCTCTTTGAAGGTTCACATGGCTGCTATTTCAGCCTACCATGTTCCTTTTGCTGATAAAGCCTTTGCCCAATTAGAGGTATCCAAGACCTTTCTCAGAGGGGTCCTTCATCTCAGGCCCCCTGTTCGGACTCCTGCTCCCCCTTGGGATTTGAACTTTGTTCTCGAGAAACTTACCCTTCCTTCTTTTGAGCCTGCAGCTTCCGCAGACTTGAAGTTCTTATCGTGGAAGACGCTCTTCTTGGCCATTACTTCTGCTCGCAGAATTTCCGAGCTCCAGGCCCTTATGTGTAAAGTCCCCTATCTGATTTTTCACAGAGAGTGAGTAGTTCTTCGCACGAACTCTAAGTTTCTTCCAAAAGTGGTAGGGGAGTCTACCTTAAATCAGTCTATTGAGTTACCTGCTCTTTTCACGCAGTACTCCAACCAGGGAGAATACTTGCTCCATACCATGGATGTCCACAGGATTCTGAGATACTACACCGATAGGACGAAGGATCTCAGAAAGACTGATCAGTTGTTCGTCTGTTTTGCTCACAAAAGGGAAGGCAATGCTATCTCCAAGCAATGCCTGTCAAAGTGTTTGGCTCATTGCATCACTTTCTGTTATGACAAGTACAACAAGACCCTTCTGGGTCAAGTCAGAGGTCACTCCACTCATGGAGTAGCAGCCTCTGCGGCTTGTTTCAAGAATGTGTCTGCGGCAGACATCTATGCTGCTGCCACTTGGACTTCCGTCCATACCTTTACAAAATATTACAGTTTGGACATTGCCTCTCGCCGTAGAGCAGGCTTTGGGTTAGCTGTCTTGCAAGGCCTCCTATCTTGAGGTTTGCAAGGGTTTTTGCTACTTCTTGGAGTAGTTCCTCCTCCCGGTGCCTTTCATTTGTTCCAGATTGCTTGGTATTCTGTCCTATATGTAATTACCTACTGCAACAGCCCTCTCGAAGTAAGATAGTACAGTTACATAAGAACTTACCGTAACAGTAGATTTTCGAGAGAGGCTCTTGCAATAGGTAATACCTTCCCACCCTCCATCCCCCCTAGGCTTTTTTAGCTCCTTTTCCATTAAGAGGAATATCCGCTTCTCTCTCTTCTGGGCCTGTGGCGGGAAAGAACTGGAAGGCGGGCATCCGGGACCCCTTTATACCGACAGTTGCCTGACTCGGTCAACCATCGGAAGGGGTCTCAGGACCGGTTAGCTAGAAATTTTTCCATGGGGTCCTGCCGCCTGCTGACGTCAGTCCTATATGTAATTACCTACTGCAAGAGCTCCTCTCGAAGATCTACTGCTATGGTAAGTTCTTACGTAACTGTACTTTCTAGGAGTGGTGTATGTTGTTCATCCACACGCACCCACCCAACCTCCCCGGCTTTAGGCGCACAACCTTGCTTCTAGCGGGCTAAGATCTGGAGTCATGGGGCGGAGCCTAGGTATTTACCACCCGGGTGGGTGGGAGTAGCCAGCTTCAAGACTTCCGGCAAGTTTTAAAGGGGAAAGGGACATGCCAGACAGTGTGGATGAACAACATATACCACTCCTAGAACTACTGTTACAGGTGAGTAACCTGTTTTTCTTTCAGGGGGTCCTTTAACATCAGTAAGCTCCCACCTTTCCTCCCCGGTTCTCCTTTTAGGAGAAGGGCTCTGTTCTCAGTTTTTATCACCAAAACTGGTCTTTTATTAAAGAGTTTTCGAGCTCAAGTTATCTGTTCTGGTTTTGGACATTTGCATGTCCTTTGAATTCTGTTGGTTCACTTTTGGGGGCATGCGCCCATTATCTTCGAAAAATTCTGAAGCCCTTCAGGCTGCTTCCTCTCAGCACACACTCCCTCTTTTCCTGATTGGCTGATGCTCAAACTCATTTTCTTAAAGGGTAATTGTCAGTTCTTCGTTAATGTTCGCACAAACTCACTTACACGCAGTTGTGGGGTCATACGACATGAAAACTAGTTTTGGTACTATGGTCACAAAGTCAACACTGCCCCACCTGTGCACATCGAGTTCACAGGCTGCTCAGAACAGCATCAGGCAGTGCAGTCGTGAGGTTCACTCTTACCACTGTCACTTATTAGATTACCAGTGAATTATTAATGTTACTGGTGGTGGTACTAAAGAAATCGAAGACCGGAGAGTATCGCTTTTAAATTCTCAATCCTGACCCAAAATCCCATGCATGCGTGAGAGTATATACAAAATCCCACGCATGTGCAAGACATATGCCTCTGTCGCGCATGCGTGGGATTTTGGGTCAGGATTAAAAATTTAAAACGCGATGCTCTCAGTGCTCAGTTTTGGCTTTTAGATACCACCACCAATTCAGTATTTAATAATTCACTGGGCAATCCTATAATTACAAGTGGCATGGTAAAAAAATTGAGCCTCATGACTGCGCTCGTGCCTGATGCTCGTTCTGAACCTAGCGAGGCTTCCGGTGGTGGGTACTTTTTGATTGGGCTGAGGGAATGTTGACTTTTGTTGAAAACGACCAAAGCAGGTGCAAAACTGTGTTTTTCATATCGCTACATGTATTTTACAACACGTGTAGAATGGGTTTGTGCCAGAACTTACATTGTATATGTATGCCTCCAAACGAAGGGAACAAGCTGACAGTGCCCCTTTAAAGGCAGACCTCCGGGGCTGTTGCACCTAGCCAGCTAACTGCTACAGTATAATTACTGATGCTAAAGAACCCCTTGGAAGAAAGAAAATTACTACAGCGAGTAATTTTTTCTTCTCATCTTGAGTTAACTTGGATGTTTTATAGTTAATCAACTCAGTCTCCCATCTTTTAGCCTTGGTGGTTAATTTTTGGTAAAGTTTTTGTATTAACTCATGGTTACCAAATGGGGCTAATTGTTCATTTTAATTTCATCCAAGGCGATGGCTTCCTGATATTCATCTTAATCAATTTGAATTGTTGTGAACTCAGTTGAACTGCCTTTCATATTATTATCCCATCTGTCTCTGTAGTGCATATTAGACAAACCACATGCTGGCATTTTAGTAACCCATAGACCACGAGGAAGCCATTCCTTTTATAAGTATGTTTCGAGGACCACATATTATATTGCAGTGCTACTTCTTTTAGAACCACCTTCTCAAGTTTAGAAAAAATGGCTCTGATGTTGACCTCTTCAGGAACCAGGGCTTGCTCAGGTGTAGAAGTTGGGTCCAAAGAGACAGCAATTCTGGAGGCTGCCACACAAGCAGAACGGCATCCCTCTCTCTGCTAAATTTAAAATTCATGCTAAATGCAGGTACTGCATTCCCCACTTCAAATTGGTAGTGCATCACTGCTTCCAGTTATACGCTTCCACTGACCAGTTGCCTGCTGGTGCACTCATTCAAAATGTAGATACAAACTAGAAAAAGAAGAAAACTGCACACAGTTAAGGTTGGGTGCTGTAGAATGAATAACTCATTGAACAAAATACACAGCACTCCAGGCTAGCGTTCAAAATTCTTTATATATTGGTGAATCAGAAGCATAAATAAACAAAATACATTACATATTGAATACATATTGTAATGGTTCACATACTAATAAAGTGCAAACAGCCCAGCGCTTCGAGAGCACCAGGACCTCTTCATCAGGGGTGAGGCGTGACTCTGACCGACCATACTTTTATACATTTAGTGCCTGCGTGTGTTCACAATAAAGTGCTTATAATCAAATGCTCAATTAACAACTTCCAGTGACCACCATCAAGTAATTTCCATGGTGCCCAATAATATAATCAGTTGTGCATTTTAGACTGTGTCCTTTTTATATACCTTTGTTAACTAAAGTGCTCAACACCTCCCACATTTCCTTGGTGCAAAAAGGCATTAAAAAAGTCTTATTTCATGCTCACTAGTCAGACCTCAGTGTCAGAATCTTTCAAGAAATGGTACTGAGGGATGTGGGTAAAATTCTTAATCAGACTTAATTAAATGCACACTGAGATAATCTGAGCTCCTCTGAGCATCAGGCTTTGAATGAATTAAAATGGATGGATCAAGTTGAAATCAAACCCTCAGATAAAGGGGGTAATATTGTTATAATGAAAATGGAGGAACCTGCAAGGTTTGTTGTTGAATATCTATTTTAGGGCAGTGCACGTACCAGGTTTTGAAAATGGCATGGGGGGGGGTGGCCAGCAGCTGAGCTAGCAACAGCACTTTGTGTGAACTCTGTTGAGAGGAACTTATTTCTAGGCAATTGAGCAGTAAAACTTGTCAGAAAAAAAATGATTTATCCTCTCTTGAAAGAGACTGAAGCCTGCAACACCTAGATCCTTTTTTTTTTTGAAAATCAGGCTGGGAGAACCAAAGCTATGGGCCAGACAAACAAAGCAGTGCCAGGTGGAGAAGGACCCCTTCCAGAGAAGCTAAACTGGGGTCCAGCAAGGAATTGAGTGTGGGGGTGGTAGAAGAGATCTTACTTCAAGAGGGCTCTAGCAGTAGGTATTTACATGTAGGACTGACCCGGCAGGTGTCTGGACCCCACGGAAATATTTCTACCTAGCAGTCTCTGGGGGGGACCACCCCCACATCAGGTGACCGATGTCAGTATAAAGGGGTGGTCCCCCATGCCCGCCTTCCAGTTCTTTCCTGCTGTCGACTTGTGAAAGTTCCTCGCGGTACAGTTCGTCACTCATCAGCCTTTTGTCGGGTCAGTTTTCAAACTTTTTGACTGATTTTTTTCGATATATTTTCAATATTTCCAACGGTATTACATTGTGTGTCGCCCCCTATGCCTTCTGAATCGCATAAAAATAAGTGTGACTCGTGCGGTTCCCAACTGCCGCATAAGGATGGCCACTCCCAGTGCCTATTCTGTCTAGGCCTAGATCATCCTGTGGAGAAGTGCCAGCACTGCCAGAAATTTAATTCAGCTACCCAAAAATGGAGGCAGCAGTCCCTGGAGGCCCATCTTTTAAATAAAAAGATGGCATCCATGGAGAAGGAGTTGAAAAAGTTGAGGCAGGCTTCCACTTCCCCGAAGGCCACAAGAAGAAGAAGCACCAGGACCAGGACTCTACCTCCACAGCCTCCGTGACTCCGGCTGGAGTCGCAGTTCTAAAGGTTTCTCAACGACCATCTTGGCGGTGTCCAAGAAGGTGTCGCCCCTCCTGTTGGGCTGATGTTCGGGCCTCTCGGTCACCTCCGAGGTAAAGGAGGCCTCCGCTTCCAGGAAGGCTGCGACCTTGCAGCTTTCAGGGTCAAGCGGGTCTGCTAAGTTGGATGCCAGTACCACTGACGTCCACCTGGACAAGACTTGTAAGCAGCTGGCTCCTTCAGGAGGGCGTACAGTCGCTCGTTCACCCGACAAGGTCACTTCTCCAGCGCGGCCTTCCTTGGGCAGGGGGTCCGATAAGTCAGACGCAGACTCCTACGACACCCGCCAGATCCAGCTGATAAGCTGGACGTCGGCTTCTCCGACGACCGCCCAGTCAAGGAGCCCTGCACCGAACCCCTTCGACTACTCCGACGCTCCAGGCTTTGGCATCATGCCTGGCTCCAAGTGTCAGGTTTGGTCCCTGAAGTGCAATCCGCAATTCAGGACGTGCTCTTCAGTGGTTCAGTGTTGTTCGTCGGTGATGTCCAGGACATCATAACCGATCTGCAAGAGAAGGGCACTGCACTCATGTCTGTGGACTCTTTGTACAGACCCCCTCAGGGACAGCGGTGCCCTTTTCTTTGACGTAACCCGCAAAAACCTAAACCACAGGGCAAGCGGGCCAACAAGCGTCTGGCCCCTCCAGCAGCCAAGACTCCTCCACCCAAAAATGCTGTGGGAGCCTCTGCTGCTGCGCTGCCCCAGACCTCCTGACTCCTCACCTCTCCCATGGCCACTGGACTCACCAGAGGAACCAGTAGGAGGGAGGTTCTCCTTCCATCTACTGGGTTGGGAGAGGATAACATTAGAAGCTTGGGTGCTCCAGCTGATCATGGCAGGACACTCAATAGAGTTTCTTCAGAAACCGCCCCGCAGACCACCCCCAGTCATCTACTCCCCAGAACATCTTCCTCTGGTCCTAGAAGAAATCACCTCCCTTCTCTCGGCGGCGATAGAAGCAGTTCCCAACTACCTTTGGGGGATGGGTTACTATTCCCATTTCTTTCTAGTTCCAAATAAAATGGGTGATGTGAGGCCTATCGTAAACCTCAGTTCCCTGAACATGTTCGTGGAGTACAAACGCTTCAGAATGCTCTCCCTGCAGATCCTTCTGCTTCTCCTTCAGCCGGGACAGTGGCTATATGCTTTGGATATGCAGGATGCTTACCTGCATATCCCCATATGCCCTCCCCACCACAAATTCCTTTGATTTTGTTTTCAGGGGGACCACTACCGATTCAAGGCCCTCCCATTTGGTCTTTCCTCAGCACCCCGAGTGTTTACCAAATGTCTGTCTGTGGTAGCGGCCCACCTGTGTACACAGAGAGTACAGGTATTCCCATAACTGGATGATTGGCTCCTGGTGGCCCCATCCAGGGAGGGACTTCTGCACTCCCGTTCCCTCACCCTGCAGGTTTTCACCAGCCTGGGTATCACCATCAACCAGGCAAAGTCTCATTTGGTCCCTTGCCAAAAACTCCAATTTATAGGGGCAATCCTGGACATGACCATCAGCAAAGCCTTTTTGCCTTTGGACAGGGTGGACACCCTTCAGACTCAGGCACGTCTTATGTCCAGTCACAGAAGGGTCAGAGCCAGGTCAGTCCTTCACCTCCTTCGGGCTAATGGTGGCTGCCATTCCAACAGTCCCATGCACTTGGCTCCATATGAGGATTTTTCAGTGGATGCTTCGATCTCAGTGGGACCAAACTCTGGACGACTTAGACCAGGAGGTTCTAGTTTCTGATCCCATGATCAGGGACGTGCAGTGGTGGATGATACAAGAGAACCTTTGCTGGGGAGTTCGCTTCAATATCGAATCCCCCTCCCAGACATTGACAACAGATGCCTCAGGAGAGGGCTGGGGAGCCCACCTTGGGTCTCACAAGACTTGGGGCAGCTGGTCCAGGTTCAAACAGAATCTGCACATAAATGTACTCTAACTCAGAGCAGTCCTGTATGCCCTTCAGGCCCTGCATTCTTCCATACTTCCCAGTCATCTAACCGTACAGACAGACAGCATGTGTGTTGTATGGTACATCAATAAGCAGGGAGAAACACATTCCTACCCTCTGTGCAGGGAAGCAATGAGAATATTGAACTGGGCTACCCAGCACAACCTTCACCTGATGGCTGTTCACATTCCGGGAGTAGAAAACACGCTGGCGGACCACCTCTGTCAGTCCTCAGCCAGGGTCCATTAATGGGAACTGGATCAAGAGATAGTAGACATCTTCCTGCTTTGGGGAAACCCTCAGGTAGACCTGTTTACATCCCCTCAAAACGCAAATCTTCCCACCTTCTGCTTGCTCGCTCCAGGGTGAGACATTTTCTGGCGGGATGCTCCATCTCTCGATTGGAGGAACAGATTCGTCTATGCCTTCCCTCCAGTTCCCTTAATTCCGAGGGTCCTGCACAAGCTCAGAACAGAGGGAGCATGAATGATCCTCATTGCTTCCATTCTGGCCCAGGCAAGTTTGGTTCTCTCTTCTGCTACAATTTTCAGAGGAACTTCCAATTCCTCTTCCTCTGTTGCAACATCTGTTGACCCAGGATCAGGGGACCCTTGTTCATCCAGGCCTCAGATCCCTTGATTTGCATGCATGGCTCCTGCAGAGGTAGCTAAAGCCTGGTTTGGGGTTTCTCCACTTGTAGCAGTTATTTTGGTGGAGGCCAGAAATTCTTCCACAAGGTCCACATATGCCATGCAGTGGAAACGATTCTCCATTTGGGCCACGTCAAAGGACTTCAACCCTTTCTCGTGCCCAGTCAATAGAATCCTGGACTACATGAGTTATCTCTTTGATCTGGGTCTCAGCCATTCCTGTTTAAAGAGCCACATGACAGCAATTTCAGCCTACCATGTCCCCTTCGAGACAGTTGGGAGTCTCTAAGACATTCCTCAGAGGGGTTCTCCATTTGCGACTCCCCGTCCGTGTTCCTGCTCCTCTGTGGGACTTGAATTTTGTTTTCAAGAAGCTTACTCTGCCCCCTTTCGAGCCGGCAGCCTCAGCAGATTTAAAGTTCCTTTCTTGGAAGACTCTCTTCCTGGTGGCCATTACTTCAGCTCAACGAATTTCCAAGCTTCAGGCCTTGATGTGCAAAATCCTGTACTTGATTTTTCACAAGGAACGTGTGGCTGTATGCACCAACCCTAAGTTTCTCCCTAAGGTGATGGCGGAATATAGGCTGAATCAATCCATTGAGCTACCTTTCTTTACGCAACACTCCAATCAAGGGGAGTACCTCTTGCATACTTTGGATGTTCATAGAATTCTGAGATACTACACCACTAGAACTAAAGATCTCAGAAAATCTGATCAACTTTTTGTCTCTTCTGCTCACAATAGAGAGGGCAATACTGTTTCCAAGCAATGCCTGTCTAAATGGTTGGCTCATTGTATCACTTTCTGTTACGACAAGTACAGCAAGACCCGGCTGGGTCAAGTCAGAGACCACTCCACTAGAGGGGTAGCTGCCTCTGCAGCTTGTTTTAAGAATGTGTCAGTGGCAGACATCTGCGCAGCAGCAACTTGGACTTCTGTCCATACCTTTAAAAAACACTACAGTTTGGACATTGCCTTTCACCATAGAGCAGGCTTCGAGTTGGCTGTGCTTCAAGGTCTTCTTTCTTAAGACCCGTTTGGCCAGAGGTTCCATTATATGGTTCATTTTCCTCCTACCGAGTGATTTTCCTTGTTCCAGACTGCTTGGGATTCAGTCTTATATGTAAATACCTACTGCAAGAGCCCTCTCAAAGTAATTACAGTTACGTAAGAACTTACCGTAACAGTACATCTTCGAGAGAGGCTCTTGGGAATGAAGTATTAACCCTCCATCCCCTTAGCTTTTGAGCTCTTTTCCACGAAGGAAAATAGCCGCTTTCTTGTCTTGCCTCTTTTGGCCCTTGGTGGGAAAGAACTGGAAGGCGGGCGTCGTATGACGCCGGTCACCTGACATGGGGGTGATCCCCCGCCAAAGACTGCTAGCTAGAAAGTTTTCCATGGGGTCCTGACACCTGCCGGGTCAGTCCTATATGTAAATACCTACTGCAAGAGCTTCTCTCGAAGATCGACTGTTATGGTAAGTTCTTATGTAATTACTTTCAACCAACCTACAAATGCTGCACTCTTCAAGGCCATTTAGAAACTTGATGGGAAGATGGAGGAATTTACACAGCAATTCAAAAATATGGGTACTAAAATTGTTAAATTAGAGGAGGAAACCAAAATAGCAGCTCAGACAGCTTCCTCTGCAATGACTAGACTACCACTTTGGGCCTGGTTAAAGAGAATGGGGTGCTGAGAAGGTGCTTAGAGAACTTGGAAAATCTCTCCAGAGTGGCCAACATCAGGATAGTAGGTCTCCTAGAAACTGTTGAAGGGGAAGATCTTTCCGGATTCACAGAAAATTGGCTTAAAGGGACTTACTGCAGTGTGGAGAACTGTTCAGTAATTAAGGCCTACCGTATCACTCCCCAAGGCTCCAGAAACTGCATGGCCACAGGTCAGCTTCCTCCTGGCACCATCCTCATGGTTCTGGGATTCGTAGTTGAAAAAGAACAAATAGCCCAAGCAAAGAGAAGCAGAACAACAGAATGGGAAAGGCATAAAATCCACGTCTTCCCAGAGTTGAGCTATGCGACTAGGCAAAGGAGAAGAGGTTTTGATCCCGCACATGCTCGACTCAGACAACTCTAAATCCAACATATCTTGGTAATGCCGGCAAGCCTGTGTATTTTCTTTGGGGGGAAAAAAACATACCAATTTACAGATCCTGTGGAACCGGGTAAATTTACAGACCGGGCAGAAAAAGAATTCCAAGCTAAGGGTGCAGATTCCAATAGCGAGGAAGCAGACAGTGACTGAGAGACTGGTAAAACTGTTCAATGGGACTTAGTGTTCCTTTTCTCCTCCTTTAAAGGCAATGACGCTCAAGACAGAGAGAAACATTTCTTTTTCATTGTTGGATAAATCTAATAAACTGGGTAATCAGGTGGGAAGTCTATGATTTCTAGCTTGCTAGAATTATTAAAGGGGAGTATGATATCTGTTCCCAGTTTGGATGTTAAAGTTGAAGTTTATTCTCTTTTGCTTAGATTGTGCATTTGATGTATGAGAGCTCTGCAAGTAGCTAGTACAATATTAGTGTAATAATCTATGTAGAAGGGAGCAGTAACTATCCTAGTGATAGGGAAATAGATGTATAAAGTTAAATAACAATATGGGTTTCTCCCTGCTCATGGTTGCATTGTGCCAATCCTAAGATATGAAGTAGCATTTGCTTCTCAACTATTCAGCTAACCCTCCATTGCTGTAACAAGTCATAGGGGTCTAATAAGTGTGTTACTGTAAAACTGATGTCACTTTTCCCTGTGCATTGTGGCTTGTATCTTCTGTACACCTGCCTATATGAATATTATGCTGTATGTTTTTTATCCAGTAAAATCAAACACAAAGTACCAAAAAAAAAAAAAAAATGGCGTCACTGATGCTCTTTCAAATACCAGGAAATCTTACTGTATTCTGAGTTATGCAGTATGGTCTCACCATAGGACTGCCCTGGAGCCGAAATGATTAATAGAACTTATGCAAATTATGGAATGCTAGGCTCAAGCTCTGTTTTCAAATCACTGTCCCTGGTAAACAACTCTAAACCGTCAGATTGTTTACTCCGCTTGCCTCAGTAAGACGTCTCCAGAGAGCTCTCTTTCGTCGCTTGAAAAATCTTTATTTTCTCTGTTATTTTACTAGTAAAGTTATTTTATTTGGTAGTCTTTTCACTGTCCTTGGTTTTCAGGTAGTGTTTGTTTATATTTTTAGTGTTTGGGGTAAGTAGTCCTGTTTCTCCTCGGTTCCTTAGCCGGGAGAAAACCGACACATCCCTTCATTAGTTTGTCATTTATTTGTAATTTTAGTTAAAGTCTCCTCCGGCTCGATATAGTCAGTTAGACGGTGAAATTTTACTGGGGTAACTCCTGGTTTAGTGGGCCAATTTCAACCGGGGTAACTCCTGGTCTTGTTACTATTTAAAAACCCAGGATAACTCATGGTTTTCCTGTGTTAGGTTTAACAACCAAAAAAAAAAGGCATAATTCTTTATTTTTTCTTCTGGTAAATGGGTTATGTCACAGAAACCAAAAAAGAGAACAGGACCCACTGGTTTCTAGCACTGTTCAGAGTGCGAGGAACTGTTTGCTAAAGCAGATCCTCATTTAGTGTGTTTATTCTGTCTGGGGTCTGACCACTTGCAGACAGATTGTGAAATCTGCTCTAATTTTCCTCAGTCTACTCTTGAGAGGAGATTGAAAAGACTGCTAACCCAGCCGCCGAACAACCGCATGAACCGGAGGGGCTGCCCTGTGACAGGGACGATAGCTCTGCGAAAAAACGTACCGCTGAAAAGGCTGCTGAACCAGCTGTCGTGGTAAAAAAGAGGAAGAAAAGCACCAGGAACTGTAACCGAAGCAAACCACAGTTCCTTCTGCTGAAGAGATCGCTAACGCGATTAAAATAATTCAGTCTCTACAGTCCCCAGTTCCGATTGGGAAGCAACCGGTTACCCAAACTCCCAGTTCACATTCAACCCATAGTTTAACTGACCAAGGTGGGGATCTCTTGAAGAGGTTGATTTTGGGATGGAGCCCGATGAAGATGAGGATTATGGGGAACCTATTGATACTGATGTTTCCCCTGATCCTCATAGGCCACAATCCCCTGATAAGGGATATGAGGATTTTACCTCATATTTTGCTATTATGAAGCAAGTGTCTCAGTCCCTCGACCTTCCATCCCAGGAAGATATACAGGATATGGAGGAAGAGGACTATAAAGAAATGATGGATGTCCCACTATCAAAGAGGTTGTTCCTCTCTCTTCATAAATCATTAAGAAAGCAGACCATGAAGATGCTGCAAAACCCTACTTCTGTCCTTCCCTCCCACAGACAGGAAGGCTGACAAATTATTGGATAGCCAAGACTGGGGCTGATTTTCTTGTTGAGCATCCTAGTTATGAAGGAGTGGTACATGCTGCAGGTTGTGACAAAGCTGGCATCCCTCTGGCCTCTCACCTCCTAGAAAAAGATTCTAGGAGGGTGGATTCCATCGCAAAGAAAATGTATTTAGGATCTTCCCTGGCTATAAGACAAGCTACTTATGTGGCATATATAGCCAGGTACCAAAAGAACATGTGGTCTACAGTCCTGAAAATTTCCAATGCAGCCCATCCTCCCATGGCTGCTGACCTGGAGGAAGCTGCAAAAAGGGGCATTGAAGCCTCTAAAACACAATTCAGGATGGCAGTGGATGTTAACAACACTGCATCCAGAAAAAATGGCATCTTCTGCATCTTTGAGGAGGTCTGCCTGACTCAGGACTACAAATCTGACTCAAGATACTCAGAACAAGGCAATGGACTTCCCTTGTGACCTGGTATCTCTGGGGAACAAACAGAGGCATATATGAAAAAAAAATGGACGAATACAAGGCTGCCTACAAAAGTGCAGCAGCTAAGGAGAAACCTGCCAACCCCCCAAAGCACCATGCAAGGGGTGCAGAGGTAGAACTCCTTACAGGCCTTTCTTCCAGCCTTAAGTTTTTCCTCAGTACAAGTCATGGGGATACTTCAGGGGCAGGGGTAGGAGGGGTAATGGCCACACTAGCCCGTCTATTCAGCCTGTAGTTCAGTCCAAGCAGACTCCCTGAGGGGACTGCTCAGGTCGCCTCCCCTATTCCGGTAGGGGGCAGGCTGGCCCATTACTTGCAGAAGTGGAAAAACATCACTACAGACAAGTGGGTCCTGGAAGTGTGGGCCAGGGACTTGTTCTCAGCTTCAAGGCCTTGCCACAGCTGAGGTCAAGAGCCTTCGAATCCTCCTCCCCCTCAGAAACAGCCTTGCTGGAGAAGGAAGTTTCAAGTCTACTACTACTAAATGCAGTGCAATCAGTTCCTCTTTCCCAAAGAGGGAAGGGATTGTATTCCAGGTACTTCCTCACAACAAAGAAAACAGGGAGTAGTGACCCTTTCTTGACCTCAGATACCTAAACAAGCATCTGACAAAGCCAGAATTCAAGACGGTCACCCTGGCTACCATACTCCCTACCCTAACGCAGGGGGATTGGTTAGCATCCTTAGCAAAGATGCCTATTTTCACATTTCAATCAGAGGGTCACATCGAAAGTACCTCAGATTCAGGCTGCCATCTGGTCATTACCAATTCAGGGCAATGACCTTCAGACTGTCATCTGCTTCAAGAGTGCTCACAAAGTGTCTGGCTGTGGTAGTGGCACACCTGAGGCATCAAGGGCTGGCAGTGTTCCCCTATCTAGATGACTGGCACATAGTAGGCCATTCACACCAGCAAGTGAGAGAGGCTCTGTCAATAACACAAAACACTCTCGCCTCTCTTGGGTTCTTAGTGAACCACAAAAGGTCTGTACTAGAACCAGTTCAGCTACTAAAGTTCCTAGGGTCAGAACTGGACACGAAGAAGGGAATGGCTTACCTACCCCAAGACAGGGTGTATGACCTTATCCAGGTAGCCAGTTCCTTCACACTTCATGTCTCCAGGCCAGCAAGGCACTTCCTACAGTTGTTAGGCCATATGGCAGCATCCCCAGCTACTGTGTTAGGCTCAGGGTTCCAGATGAGAGACATCCAATTTCACCTAAGGGAACACTGGTCCCAGAAGAGGGACTGTCTTTCAAAATTAGTCCCAGTGACAGCCACTCTTCTTCAAGCCAGGGCCAGTGTTAGGACTTTGGGGGCCCCCCAACAAACTCAGTTACTAGGGCCCCACAGATGGGCCCCCTCTATGAACCCCCCCCAGTAATCTTTGTACATAAATCCAACTACTGCACAATATGTCAGACACAATGACTTGGAGACACTAGAAGTATTACGTTTCTAACAGATAATTAATAGAATAAATTGAAAAAAAAAAAAAAAAACACTTAACTGCCCCACCGACTACTGCATAATTTGTCAGACTCAGCCTCAGACACAAATTAATGACCTTAAGAGTAATACTAGAAATAATTGCACAAAATGCTCCTTTCCAGCTGCTGCAATATTTTTTTTTACCTCTTCTCTGCTGCTCTCTACCTCTCCAGACTCCCATATCCCCGTACTTATGCTGCAGACACGGACCTGAGTGGGGGGAGCAGAAGTTTTCAAGTCTGAGTTGGAGGAGGTGCGATAAACAGCGATGGACCTATTGGAGCCCTACAATTGGTTCCAGCACAGCACCTTCTCCCACATCAGCATGTTCTGTGCAATACAATAGAGGAATGTGAAACAAAGCTGCCTGGGGATAGAATTGAAGGCAGGATGGTGGCGTGGACCACATGGTGTGGTTTGGCATTCCTTCAGGGAAATCGAGGCCCGATTTTCGGGCACAATGGGAAGCCGGCAGCAACAAATGCAAAGTTTCACAGTATAAACCACACAAAAGGGCAACTGAATGAGGACATCACATGTTGATGGGGAGCTGGAGCGGAACCAGAAAGAATTCACTAGTGCAGTCAACGAGGAGCACAGGGGCTTGCCAGGTACTAATGCTGCTCGGCTGTGTTGCTCTGGTGGGGGGGGGATCTTCTTATAGGATGCTGTGGTGATCCAGGCAGGGAGTGGGGGGGGGGCAGACAAAAAAGTATTCTGCTGGGCTGGTTAATGGGTTGCTGCTGGTGCCCGCCGTCAGACCTGCTACATGTTCCGCCTGTGGCCCACTACATTTGGGGGCCCACCGCAGCCGCGGGGTTTGCGGGTGCCTAACGCCAGCCCTGCTTCAAGCCCTGCAGTGGTGGCAAGAAAGGAGCAACCTCAGACAAGGAGTACTCTTTCTGTAACAGGTCCCTTCTCTGGTGCTAACCACAGATGCATCCCTGCTGGGGTGGGAAGCACATCTGGAGGACCACACTGCTCACTGTTTATTTACAAAGCAGGAATCTCTCCTGCATATCAACCTGTTGGTACTCAGGGCAGTTCTTTTGGCTCTGCAATCATTTTCCATTCGGATCAGAGGGAAGGTAATACAGGTCAGAACAGACAACACAACCACTGTGTACTACATAAACAAAGGGGCACAAGGTCAAACCATCTGTGCACAGATGCAATGAAAATTTGGACCTTGGCATACTCCTTAAACCTATCCCTCTCAGCTGTCCACCTGCCAGGAAAGGACAGTGTCTTTGCGGATGCTCTCAGCAGAATAAACCAGAACCACCATGATTGGTCATTGAACAAACAGGTCTTACAGACCATTTTCAGGAGATAGGCACCCCAGAGGTGGATCTGTTTACAGCCCCAATCACCAGCTCCCTCAGTATTGCTGTAGGCCCCCTTTCAGGGGTACAATTCCTCTGGATGCACTTTTGCTGGATTGGACAGGGAGGTTCCTGTGTGCTTTTCCTTTGTTACCAAAAGTACTAATCAAACTCAGGCTTCAATGATCCTCATTGCCCCAGATTGGGCCAGACAACCTTGGTACTCCATGCTCCTATCATTGTCAGTAACCAAGCCAATCAGTCTTCCCAGGAGGTACAACCTACTGTCATCTTCACAGGGCAGGATAATGTACCCCAACCTGTTGTCCCTCAGACTCAGCATGGCGCTTGACGACTTAAGGGTATCTAAGCTTGCATCTCTCATAGGGAGTCATGGATATACTGAATCTCCAGAAAGCCTTTGACCAAGAAAACCTATGCCTCTAAATGGAAAAGATGTTCTTTTTGGTGTCCAGGCAAGGGCTTGGACCATACCCAGGCTAGTCTCTCTATAGTCCTGGATTATATGGCCCATTTGCATTTCACAGGTTTAACTATTTCCACCTTGAGAGTGCACCTGGCAGCTGTCTCAGCTTATTTATCAGCAGGGAAGGCATCTACCTTGGTTTTAAAACCAGTGTTCAAGACATTTTTAAGGGGGCTACTACATTTGCATCCACCACATATGGAGCCTACACCCTTGTAGGATCTGAATATTTGCATTGTGCAGCTTATGCAGCCCCCTTCTGAGCCCATGTCCACAGCAGACCTCAAATATGTGACTTGGAAAACAATGTTTCTGGTAGCCATTACTTCTGCCAGAAGGATCGGTGAGCTCCAGGCATTGTCTACAGAGCCTGGTTACATTGTGGTCCATAGAGACAAGGTAGTCCTTAGGACTAACAGAAAAGTTCTGCCCAAAGTGGTATCAGAGTTCCACCCCAACAAGTCTATTACTTTGTCAGTCTTTTTTACAGACCATGCCACCTCAGGTGAGTGCAGGTTGCATAGCCTAGCTGTAAAGAGGGCAGTCAGCTATTATCTTAACCACACAAAGGGTCACAGACAGGATCAGATCCAACTCTTCCTTACTTATGGAGAGGTGGGAAAAGGGAAACCTGCCACAAAACTATCTAGTGCAAGATGGATTGTGGCTTGTCTTCAGTTTTGCAATAGCAAGGTGGGTAAGTAACCACCTGCAGGCCTCAGGGGCCTTTCAACTAGGGGTACTGCAGCTTCTGTGGCAGCTGCTGGAGATATTCCCCTAGTGGACGTTTGCAAAGCTGCAACCTAGAAGACAGTTCATACATTCACCAAACATTATTTGGATATCCAGGTCAGAGGAGATGACAGGTTTGGCACAGCAGTCCTGCAGAGTCTGTTTCCTAAATAGGTTATAGGCCCACCTCCAAAGGCACTGCTTGGTAATCTGCATAAGTCAGAATACAGTAAGATTTCCTGGTGTTTGAAGAAAAAATTACTCACCTTAGTAATCTTGTTTCTTCTATGGGAATCTTACTGTATTCTGAGCTCCCTCCCCTGCTAGAAACCTTTGGTCACTGCACTACAGCTGTGGTAGAGTTGTTGCAAACCTAGGGGTATGGATGTTCTTGTTTTGGGGCATCTGTGACTTGAGTCTTGGTGATGCCATTTGGCAAGTTTTCAGAAGGAAGAATAATTCCTTAAGTTTTTACTTTTAAATTATGAGGGAGGGTTGTTGTTTCTAGTCTTATTGTTATCACTATTATTATCCAGAAATTGCTTAGTGTATGCTTCTTAAGAATCTGACTGTTTAGAGTTGTTTACCAGGGACAGTGATTTGAAAACTGAGCTCGAGCCTAGCGTTCCATAATTTGCATAGGTTCTATTAACTATTTCAGCTCTGGGGCAGTCCTATGGTGAGACCATACTGCATAAGTCAGAATACAGTAAGATTCCCTTAGAAGAAACAAGATTACTAAGGTGAGTAATTTTTTTCTTTCTTGTTTACAGTGGCAGAGGTTCTGAGAATTGGCACCAGCAGCAGACCTACAGCCCACGGAAGTCCCGCCATTCCTATGAGAATTGATGACCCAGAGGCCTGGGAGTTGATTGAGAATGTCCTGACACCTAGGACGTGAATAGCATACCGGGGGTCAACTGTTTCTCGAAGTGCACTACACACGAGGGTGGGCAGGGACATGGCCGATCCCAGTGGCACAGCTGTGCGAATACGTACAGATCAAAAAATGTGTGGGGGACACCCAGGCAACAGTCAAGCAGCACATGGCTGGCATTGCCTGGTTTCAGACAGCCAGGGGCTTCCCCAACTCCAAAAGGGCATTTGCCTTCCAGAAGATGCTGAGAGGTGGGCTGCGGGCAGCCCCGAGGGGCACGGACGACAGATGCCCTACCATATTCAAGCAGATCTGGGACGAGTTGCCTAAGGTATGCTTATCCCCAGAGGAGACAGGGGTCTTCCGGACAGTGTATTTGGTAGCATTCTATGGGGCATTCCGGGTTTCTGAGCTCATGCAGCCCAGCAAGGCTACTGGGAGACCATTAATGTTGGCAGAGGCTGACGTGGAGGTCACAACATCTGGGGTCTTTATCCACATACAGAAGAGCAAGATAGACCAGCTTGCCCATGAGCGGTGGTGCCGACTAGCGGCACCCCACAGGCTCCAGTGGGATGTGGGAGCATGGGTACAGGATTATATAACAGTGCCCGGCAATGGGGGGGGGCCTTCTTTTGTCATGGGGATGGTAGCCTCCTAACAGTGTACCAGTTTAGGCATGCATTGCAGAAGACCTTGCGACTGCTGGGCATCTCTGCAGAACACTGCAACATGCACTCCTTTAGGATTGGTGCAGCATCGCACACCAGGGCAGAGGGCTTATCAGATAGGACAATACAGACTTTGGGTAGATGGAAGTCGCAGGCTTTTGAAATATATGTAAGACCACACATGTTATAACTCTCTCTTGCGTTGTTTTGGATAGGTGTTGCAGCCCGAGCAGAGCAGATCTGGATTTGTGGCCACTCATACATCCATTGGGCAGCACTCAGGGCAAGGCAGTATCCAGGAGGAGAAGACCTGTTTCTGGAACCTGAGAGGACAGAGGTGCATTGGTTGGGATGCCGCGGGATGCGCTGGAATGAGTTACTGGCAACACTGCAAGCAAAAGCCCAGAAGATAGCCTAATGTTTTAGTCATTCATTTGTGGGGAAATGATATAAGGGTTATACCTTCGAGAGAGCTTAGAGAGGGTCAAGCAGGACCTGGCAAGAGTGAAGCAATGGTGGCCCCAGGTGCATATAATTTGGTCCGATATGGTGCAGTGGCAGCACGCCTGGAACATATAGGACAATAGAGAAGGTGTGTTGGTGCAGAACATGGCCATGTGACAGATTATGGACCTGGGGTCTATAGCAAAGCACCTGGAAGTATCTTAAAAAGCCAGGTCTGTATAGAGGGGATGGTGTATATTTATCGGAGGAAGGAGTAGACCTGTTTCTGGATGATATACAACAGGCAGTGGTGAGAGTATTAGCGTGAGGTGCTTATGGGGGGTGAGTTGGTGAGAACTCTCCTTGTGGTGGCCTAGTAGTCTTGGAATGCTGTGGGAGGGGGTAACGGGATCACATGTCTTGACCAGCCACATCTCCCTGAGGCTGACAGGAGGGCGAGCCTGACGGAGTCTGGATCGCACCCTCTTTGAGCAGTGTCCCATGGCATGGCATATCCTCTGACGGGGAGGAGCGAGCTGCAGCTGGTCATATAGCCATCCCTCATGCCCCGGAGGTTGCCCTCATGGGGTCCTGGTTGATGGTAAGGCAGCCCTCCCCTGGGAGGGAGGGTCGACCATCAACGATCTGGTTGCTCCATGGTGAGCTAGATCCCTTCTAAGGCTACCTAACTGCACACATCACGCTGAAGCGAATGTATATATGGATAATTGGTTTATTAATAAACACATGGAGGAGCCTGCAAGGTATCACAGCAGGTGGGGCTTTGTCTGGGGGCATAGCCTGAAACACCTGGACAGACAATAGGGACCCAGGTAGGACTGCCCAGAAGGGGCTGGAGGGGTAGGGTTCCCAGTGGTGAAGGTGCTTTCGGCCAGGGACAGGGAGGAGCTAAGCCCTTAAGAGGTGCTGCACAGGAGGAATTCCTCCTCATTCCTCCTTGTCCCAGGTCACATCCCACCCAAACCTGACCCTCATAAAAGCAGGGGGGAACATGGAGGGGTATAGGGAACATGCTGTCTCACTAAGGGGGATTGCATTAGAGGTTGAGAAGGAATTTCCCGTGTTTTTTTTCCCACTGGGTTTTCTGGGTTTTTGCCTTCTCCAGCAAGGTGGGAGTAATTCCAGATAAAGTAGGCTAGGGATTAGATAGGTAGGTGTCACAGTCATGAACCTTTGTATGTGGCGGCTTGGTAATCTTTGAACGTTGTAGGAGGGGGGATAACAAAAGATCACGTGTCTTGACCAGCCAGATCTCCCTGAGGCTGACAGGAGTGTGGGCCTGACGGATGGAGTCCGGATGGCAGATCCTTTGACGGGGGAGGAGCTAGCCGCTGCTGGTCATATAGCCATCCCTCATGCCCCAGAGGTTGTTGCCCTCATGGGGTCCTGGTTGATGGTAAGGCGGCCCTCCCCTGGGCAGGAGGGTCAACCATCAGTGATCTAGTTGCTCCATGGTGAGCTAGATTCTTCCAAGGCTACCTAGTTGCGCACATCATGCTGAAGTGAATGTATATATGGATAATTGGTTTATTAATGAACACATGACTCTGGCCATTTCTCTAAAGTTCGTTGTTGTGTCAGTTTGTTCAAGTGAATAAGGTATATGCCCTCAAAAGACAAAAGAATCCTAATGCTCAGAGGCACTTAGACAGCTAACAGATGAGGGCATTTATTAAGTTCTAGTCTCAAATCCAAATTTGATGAATTTCTTTCTATGTCAGTAAGGAAGGGGTGGATCACACAGAAGGAACAAAGTGCTTTAAATCCTGACTTTCCTGTAATACCAATATTCTATCACATCCCTAAATTACATAAGAATAGAGACAACCCCCCAGGCCATCCTGTTATTTCAGGGAACAATTCCCTGTTTGAACCGCTTTCTACTTCTATAGACAAGTATCTACAACAAGAGGTGATTCACCTAAAATCTTGTTAGAGGCACCACATCAGTACTACAGAAACTGAGAAGTCGGGAATGGAAAAGCACCTATAGTTGGGTAGTTCTGGATGTAACCTCCTTGTACACTATACAGTGCCCTCAGAAAGTATTCACCCCCCCGCCCTGGATTTTGTCACATTTTGTGATGTTGCAAACTCAAATTAAAATACATTTATATGGGATTGTTTTGTCACGTATCTACACAAATTACTCTATAAATGTCAAAGTGGAATGAAACTTCTGGAATTTTTTGTACATGTAATTTAAAATAAAAACCTGAAATGTCTTGATTTGATAAGTATTCACCCCCTTTGCTATGACACTCCAAATTGAGCACAGATGCATCCCATTTCCTTGTGATATCACTCTAAAACTTGAATGGAGTCCACCTGTGGTCAGTTAAAATGTTTGACAGGATTTCAGAGGAAATACACCTGTCTATATAAAGTCCCACTGTTGACAGTGCATGTCAGAGCAGAAACTCTACCATGAAGCCCAAGGAGCTGTCCTTAGAACTCCGTGATAGAATTGTGAGGAGGCATAGATCTGGGGAGGGGTATCAAAACAGTTCTGGGTGTTGAAAGTTCCCAGGAGCACAGTCAAGTCCATCATTAGGAAATGGAAAGATTACAGAACCACCCAGACTCTTCCTAGAGCAGGCCGTCCTCCCAAACTGAGCAACCGGGCAAGAAGGACCTTGGTCAGGGAAGTGACCAAGAACCCAGTGACCACCCTGACAGAACTACAGAGTTCCATGGCTGAGATGGGAGAACCTGTCCAGAGGACAATCTCTGCAGCACTTCACAGATAGTTTGTATGGGAGAGTGGCTAGACAGAAGCCACTCCTGAGAAAAGGCCACATAATCGCATGCCTGAAGTTTGCAAGAAGGCGCGTGGCAGACTCTGAGACCATGTGGCAAAAGATTCTCTGGTCTGATGAAACAAAAATTGAACTCTTTGGCCCGAATGCAAAGCGCTATGCCTGGCGCAAACTGAACACAGCTCATCACCTGTGTAACACCATCCCTACCATGAAGCATGATGGTGGAAGCATCATGTTATGGGTATGCTTTTCAGTGGCAGGGACTGGGGCACTTGTCAGGAGAGAGGGAATAATGAATGGAGCCAAATACAGGCACATCCTTGAGGAGAACCTGCATCAGTCTGCAATAGACCTTGGACTGGGGTGAAGATCTACGTTCCAACAGGACAGCGACCCCAAGCATACAGCCAAAGCAACACTGGAGTGGCTTCAGAACAAGAAGGTAAATGTCCTTGAGTGGCCCAGCCAAAGCCCAGACTTGAATCCCATTGAGAATCTGTGGAAAGACTTAAAGATTGCAGTTCACCGACACTCCCCATCCAACTTGACAGAGCTTGAGCAAATCTGCAAGGAAGAATGGGCAAAAATCCCCAAATCCAGATGTGCAAAGCTGATACAGACATACCCAAGAAGACTCAAAGCTGTAATTGCTGCCAAAGGCGCTTCTACAAAGTATTGACTCAGGGGAGGTTGAAGACTTAAGTAAACAAGATATTTCAGTTTTTAATGTTTCATAACGTTTTGTTACACAATAAAAATATTTTTGCCCCTTTAAATTGTTGGGTATGCTGTGTGAATCAAGGGGGGAAAAATTATTTCAATGCATTAAAATTTCTGGTAGTAACACAACAAAATGTGACAAAATCCAAGGGGGGGTGAATAATTTCTGAAGGCACTGTAACTGATCAACAAGGAATGGATGCAGTGACAAAAATGTTGAACAAATCTTGCAGGGTTTAACCAGTTCCATTTATAATTATGGCTCTGGATTTGATACTTAAAAGTAGTTTTTTTCTATTCAATGGTGAATTGTACTTGCAGACATTAGGTACTGCAATGGGGTCACCTGTGGTCCCCTCCTATGCCAACCTGTTCATGGGCTGGTGGGAGGATGGGGCCATATACTGTACGATACCTATCACAGTCCTTTTGCCCAGAACATTAAGCATTACTTTTGGTTTATAGATGATTTATTGGAAGTTTGGGAAGGGACTGAGGAAGAAATGTCAGCATTTTTTGATTACATTAACTCAAGACGGGAATTAGATTCACTGTAAAAACTGACAACCAAAAAACAGATGTTTTGGACATCACATTGGCGTCAAAGGAAGGAACTAGGTTTGTGGAAACAAAAGGATTTAGAAAACCCACCGCAGGAAACACAGTTCTGCATGCATGTAGCACTCACCCCAAACATTTGATAGTTTGCATTACAGTCAGACTGAAACATAATAGCTCCAGAAATGAAGATTTCTTGGAAGCAAAGGATGAGCTATTTGCATGCCTCCATGTGAGAGGGTACACCGAGCAGGTTTTACGGCAAGTGCTATTCAGGGTACAAAATGTGGATAGTGTCCCTTCTAGAATATAGAGAGAAGGAAAGCGAAGAGGCAAAAGTATGTTTTCTATCCATTTACTTAGCAGTTTCAATGGATGTCAGGTCTGTGATCAATAAGCACTGGCATATTCTGGACATGGAGATCTAAAACCTGTTTGTGAACGAGGTCCTTTGATATCATTTTGCAGAAATAAACATTTAAAGGACCTTTTGGTCCATAGCGAGTATAGGGACCCCCCCCAATAAAAGAAGGAAACATATTGCCACCAAAACCAAATGGTTTCTTTCCCTGCTATAACTGTGTCACCTGTAAGCTTACAGTAAAACACAATAATTTTGTTAATCCGAGCACAAAAGGGAACAGCACAGGTATCAAAGTCATTTACCACATGCAATTCCACACATGTTGTATAGGCAATTTGGAGCTTGTGACTGGGTATATGTAGAGCTAAGAAATTAAAGGAGCGCCTGCAGGAACGTTTCCGTGCCATTAGGAATGGAAATTTACAATACCCCATTGCCAAACATTTGCTTGAATCTCAAGATGCCTCACTACACAAAATATCATATGGCATAGATCAAGCCCCAATAATGAGCCATAGGGGAAACGAATAGAATGTGTTAGATCAAAAAGAATTTAGATGGATTTTTATCTTAAGACCTTGAAACCCAATGGATTTAATGACACAATGGACTGGAAACCCTGTTTGTAAATAATCAACCTGGGGCAGTCAGTGTATTAGAAGGGAACCATGTATAGAGCCAGCAATCTGGATGTTTGATTGTTAAATTAAAATGTAATTTCTATGAACTAAAGTAAAAGTAAGAACCGAACATATGTTTTATAACAAAAACACTGTCTTGTTTAGAAGCAGTAATAAATGTCAATTTAGTATCCTAGTTCTTAATGTGATGCTGCTCAGGATGGGAGGCAGCACAGTGTGGTGGCAAATCAGGCAATTGTTCCTTAAAAAATAAATGGCCAGGCTGGCCCGGTGGCACTGAGGGCTGAGGCGCTGGACGCCTTATCTCGCGCCACACCATGACCCATGTTCGGGAACAACCACGGGCCACTGGGGGTCGGCAGGGGAGGAGAAGGATTGAGCGTCCGCTGGACTGCACTCCTTCTCTGGGAAGGGGGGGACTCCGCAGTCGATGCATGCCTGGTCCCTAGCAAAGGCTGGGGGTTGGTGCATCTATGCAACAAGAGGGCAGAACTAAGGGAGATGCCTGGAGGAACGCATGCGGGTGCGTGCACGCTCCCTCCTTGTGGTGTCATTGCATGCCTTAGCTCGGGGGGGGGAACAGGAGGAAAAAGTGTGGTCTGGGCATGCCTACATGACTGCCGAACCTTGCAGGTGCCGCCTCCACGATGGGCAGTAACCCCTCTCTAGGTCCAGATTCATGTGTGAGGTGGGTTGAAGTATCCCTGCTGCCCCACCACGGGGGGGGCAAGCTGTGGGGTCGCTGGAGAGTGGGTAAGCTGCGAGCGGGAGACAGGGATGGGGGCTCAGATAAGAGGACCCGGAGCCAAGGAGAAAAAATAGAGTATATATATTTATATAAAAAAAAAAATAATATGCCCACCGTGGAGTGTTTAAGTATAGCTCCCTATTCTAAGCAACAATCACCGAGTCCTTGGATTAAAGTCTTTTCAAGGATATAATCAATAAATGATAAATCACAAATCTCCGTAATGCCTTTTTGCACAAAGGAAATGTGGGAGTTGAGCACTTTACTTAACAAATGTATATAATGTATGGTTAGCACCTATTACCCTTCATAATTAGTGCCTACACAGGTTTGTTATGCCACTGTCCTGACATCTGAAAGCTGTTAACCACTGTTCAGAATGTCAAAGCAGTGGCATAACAAAAAAGAACACATGAACGCGGTTAAATTCTCAGCCCTAGAATGTGACTGCCAGTCTCAGTAAACAATTCAAAGCAACATTCCATTTGCGGCAGTTTGTTTACTGAGACTACCGATCGCAATGGCAGCAGCAAATATACATTGGGGGTGACTCTGACTCCCTGTTTTTATTTTTCTTGCCCCCTTTAGATTTCCTCAGTCGTATTTGGAACTGCTGGCCGTGAAATTTGACTCCTCATTCATTCATTCATTCATCTGTGCCCCAGGAGAGTACATAGCATTGTATCCCATTATTCTGAGCTGTTCCCGACCACGTGATCACCAGCAACCAACTAGATCATTTTTAACTCATATTTCAAATCTCCGTACTTGAACTGGACATAGAAGTGGGCAATGAAAAAAGTGGTTCCCTTTTTTTTTTTTTTTATGTAAAGGCAAGAGGTAGAATAGAAAAACGTGACTTCTGGGCTAATATTGTCAAAGTTTTACACCATACACTATAAAATATAATGGCTGAGGTTCAGGTAATAACTGCATGCAGTCACCTCTTATGGTTGCTAGGGCAACAGTAACCCTCTTGAGTTGCACTCTCGAGATTTAGCATGTTGCCCTAGCAACCACTTGAAGTGATTACAGCACGGTTATCACCTGAACCCCAGCCATTATCCTCTATATAAAAAGGACACACTTGTCTAAAATGCACAACTGATTGTATTATTGGGCACCATGGAAATCAATTAAGGGTGGCCATTGGAAGTTGTTAACTGGGCATTTGACTGTAGGCACTTTATTGTGAACCCATGCAGGCACTAAATGTATAAAATATAGAATAAAGTATGGAGTGGTATGTGTAACGAGAAGTTTACGCACACCCGAGGGGTTAGATGCTGAATAAACCCCGAGAGCGAAGCTCGAGGGATTTGTACATGCATCTAACCCCGAGGGTGTGTGTAAACTTCGAGTTTACACATACACCACTCCCTATTTTATTTTACATAATTGCTGGGTCTCCCCTTTTTGGCCACAGCAATTATATAAAATAGCAGTTTCAGTGCGGTCGCGCTCCAGTTTGTTTTTCATCTGGTTCTTACATTTAGATTTTCAGAGGTTTCACGTGTTTTTTTAATAATTAAAACTTGTATCCTGTAGAAAATAACAGTTTTTTAAATGTGACTTACCACCGTGCTGTGATTCTTTGGTGACTAGGTTGTGGTCGAGCAGAGAGCGGCGAGCCAGAAAGGAAAAGACTACAGCAGACGCATGCACAGAGGTAGGAGAACCATGCGCATGTTTGCCGTTATAAACGCTCCTTTATAACGGCAAATTACACCACGGTCTCCCTATGGCAAAAAGGGGAGACCCATTAACTATAGTATGATCAGTCACAGTTACACCTCACCCCTGACGAAGATATCCTCGTGGCCTTGAAGCACTGGGCTGTTTGCACTTTATTGGTATGTGAACCATTACAATATGTATTCAATATGTAATATATTTTGTTTATTCATGCTTCCGATTCATTAATATATAAAGAGTTTTGAACGCTAGCCTGGAGTGCTGTGTATTTTATTCATTTTACAGCACCCAACCTTAACTGTGTGCACTTTTCTTATTTTTCTAGTAGTCTTTGCGATAGATGGCCTGGTCACAGACCCTTCACACACTGTCTTTCACAAACACAAGGTGGTTCTCCGTACTCACCCTGTTTTTACCCAAAGGGGTTTTGAGTTCCACCTCAACCAACCCTTGGTTCTGCCTACTTACTTTGCTAACTTTCAAAATGAAGGGGAATGCACCTTCATTTGCTGTATGTTAAGAGAGCCCTACGATTCTACATTGATAGGACTGGGGACATCTGTCAAGCAAAGCAACTCTTTGTGTCTTTCAGTGCAGCCCGGCTGGGTCAGCAGGTATCCATCAGATGCGTTTCTCCTTGGATAGTGGCATGCTTTCATCATTGCTATTCTATGGCACAGGTCAAGTTGGGAGGCCAGGTACATGCCAGCTCACCTAGAGCGGTTGCTGCATCCCTGGCAGCGATACACTCAGTTACCATTACTGAGATTTGCAAACCGGCTACTTGGAGCTCAGTGCATACCTTTGTGAAGCACTACACTCTTGAATTCCATGCCAGACATCATGCTTCCTTTGGCAGGACAATCCTTAGAGGAATTCTGTCCTGAGTGAGTTCAGTCTCCTGCCACCCTCCTTGGGGGATTGGTTTAACTTGGTACACTAACCCAGAAGTATAAATAAACAGCGATGCCTTTCAGTCCAGGAAGATATGAAAACTATATACCTACCGTAATTCTTGATCTTTTTGGACAAGTCTTCACTTTTTACTCATATGCCCACCCACCATCCTCCGGGCTCACTCAGTCTGTTCCTGGTCTTCACTCCCTCGTTGGTTGGGCTATGAAGTCATCAGTTAATTGACCCTTCTTATACAGGTCAGACATGCACCTCCTCAATCAAAAAGGTACTAAGGCGGTTAGAGGGTCGACGCCAAGGTAGCCTTCTCAGGCGTGAGCTAATCTTGTAGTGCCACATATGCACAATCCTACCATAGCACTGGCCCGCCTGAAAATGTTTGGCCCCTGCAGAGTCCTAGCACCTCTGGCTTGAATCCAGAAGTATGAATAAACGGTGAAGGCTTGTTCAAGAAGATCAAGAATTATGGTAGGTATGTAATTTTCATTTTTCTGTTGGGATTTGGTAGTTCAGAAGGCTTGGGTAGTTCTCTTCAATCTTTAGATCACTAGCACTACCGCCATTGAGCCTTGTGGTGGTTGGGCACATGCTTCTTTCTTCCATTTGATTTCCCACCACACGCCAGCATTTTCTGCAAGTGCGACTATTTTTGATCCAGCTACGTGAAATATTTGACGCAACTGAGTAAAAGGGACATGCAAGCTGTGTTACAAATCACACACGTGCTTTTTACCACATACTGCGTTTTATTTCTATAGCTTGGACATTGCTGTGCACGCAGGTCATGCACATGTACATTTAGTCTCCTGAAGGCTCAAATGAATCTGAGTATGATCAAATCAGTTTTTTCTACTTTTGTAAAGGGGCATATTTATAAACTAAATTATCCTTTGCCACCATGGCTTATTGGAGACCATTAATTATGAAAAGGTGTAAGACCTGCAAAAAGGTGATGAGGCCTTCCCCCATGGGTACCTATTGCCCTCATTGTGTCTCCCAGCACAATATTTCTCTTAATATTTCCTCCCCAGCTGGTTCTCTGAGCTCGGAAGGGGGACACCCGGTTCTTCAATCCACAGTGGCAAAGCATAATTGCAGAAATCTCTTTTACTGCTCCTGGGTGAGCTTTTGAGCCCAGATGTCCAGCAAGACATCCCAGCAGACACACCCAACCCCAAACCAGGCCCCCCAGGTATGTCCAGATGCATCTCAGTGAGAAGAGGCTGCAGAGACAGATATGCAGGCAGACCCCAACCCTGGACACTTTGTGGATCAGGATGAAGATTTGGGGGATCTTGGGGAAACTCCTGACCTTCAAAAACTACTTACTGGTGAGGAAGTCCTCCCTTCTGAGGAGGAGGAGGAAGGAGAGTGGACGGAACCCAGATCAAGGATTCCTATACCTCCTCTGTTTGACAACAAGTCCTTGTCTTTCCAGATAGCAGAGGCATGTAGATCCTTACAGCTCAAGGAGCAGCAGTCCGTGGAGACCATGGATGTTAATCCAATTCTGTCTGCGTCTTCTGTTCCAAAATGTTTTCTGAGTTTTATTCACTGTGAACAAATTATTGATCAAGAATGGGCTGGTGTGGATCAGAGAAAGTATCTTCCAAAACCAAAAACACGACCCTTTCCCTTTTTAGAGGAAAGATACAGAAAAAGGGAAGCCCCGTCACTGGCAGACAAGACGGTGTATAATTCAATCAAGCACACCACCATTCCTATTGAGGATTCTATGGCTTTGTCAGATTCACACAACAAATGAGTGGATGCTGCTTGTAGAAATGCTTTTGCTTTAAATGGTACAAACCTTTGTACCTCATATGCTTCCTTTATTGTTGCCAGAGCCTTAAACTTGTGGGTCTCCAGCCTGGGCAGTTTCGTCCCTCCAGATTCAGAAGGGGTGAGCATTTTGCAATTGATTGCCATAGACTCCACTTTTCTCAGTGATTCTACAGTGGAAAACTTGTGCATGTCTGCCTGCTCAGCCTACCATATTGGGTCAGCCATTCTGGGTGTTTGGCTTAGATACTGGCCTGCTGATCAGGTTTCCAAGTCAAGACTATTTAACTTACCTTTTGAATGAGGTCTATTGTTTAGTTCTGGCCTGGATACCATTTTGAAGGAGCTCCAGGAAAAAAAGGGTCATCTCCCAAAGTCAAAACAACAGCTCAAGACCACCACAGTACAGAGAGGTCAAGGTAGCAGTCAGTTTTGGGAAGGTTTTTGTCCCTTTCGAAGCTTTGGTAACCAGAGAAACAGAGGGGCCTACCCAGGTAACAAGGGTTACAGTAACAGAGGGGCCCTGGCCAAACGATGTGGAAGAGGTCCAAACCAAAAGCCAGGTACCACATAATGAGGCCACGTGGGCCCATCCCTGCCTCCCTTCCCTTGGTGGAAGACTACAGAATTTTTATTCAAGATGGGCCTAAACAACATCAGACGCGTGGGTTCTGGAAATCTCAGCACTAGAATAAGCAGTAGAGACTCTGCGTCACCTTATTCAAATCGGAGCAATAAATCCCGCTCCACCACACGAACAGGGTCCAGGATTCTACTGTTTACTTTGTAGTTCCCAAAATGGCAGGGGGCTTCAGACCCATTTTGAATCTGAAGATCTGAACAAATTCGTGCATCACACGAAGTTCAGGATGGAGTCCCTGAGGTTAATTCGTGTGGTTTAGTCAGGGGACTTCCTAGCATCGATAGATCTGACACCTACCTTCACATTCCTATCCATCAGTCACATCAGAAGTATCTCGGGTTTTCAATACTGAGCCAGCATTTCCAGTACGGGGCACTTCGCTTCTGCCTTCTGACAGCCCCCAGGGTTTTCTCGAAGGTGCTGACAGTCCTAGTGGCTCAACCTCAGAAGGAAGGGCATCATGTCTATCCTTATCTGGATGATCTGCTCCTCTGTGCACCGTTGTTCTTGGCAAGGAAGTCAGTGCTTAGGTCACTGGAGATACTAGATTCCCACGGTTGGGTGGCGAACCGGGAAAAAAGCTCTCTCGAACCACCTCAGACATTGGAGCACCTGGGGGCAGTCTTCAACACTAAACAAGGAAGGGCTTTTCAGTCATCATCTCAGATAGACTCTCTTGAAGGAAGTTCAGTGGCTCAGGGTTCAGGCCTCAGCCCTCCACTTGCTGCGTGTCCTAGGTCTCATGGCGGTGGCAATAAATCTAGTCCTCTAGGCTGGTTATCATATGCAAATCCTGCAAAGGAGGTTGCCAACAGCCTGGGATCTGACATCGGAAGATTATCAAGCCAGGATCTCCCTTTCCCCTTAGCTACGTCACTCCCCGAGTTGGCAGGTGAGTGTAGAAAATCTGAGCAAAGGGGTTCCATTGGAACTTCTCCCAAAGGAGATTTTAACAACGGATGCCAGTCTGCATGGTTGGGGAACAATCCTCAATCAACTTCCCACTCAGGGGACTTTGTCACTTCAGGAACATCTCCTCCACATAAATGTCCTGGAAATGAGAGTGGTACATCTAACGCTTCTTGATTTTCAAAATCAATTGCAGTCGAAAGCAGTGAAAATAAGGTCAGACAATGCCGTTATAATGCCATACATAAACAATCAAGGAGGTACGAAGAGCAGGGAGATGCTGAAAGAAGCCTCAGATCTTCTCAGGTGGGCAGAGGAGAATCTTCTCTCTGTCAGCAGTCCGCCTAGTAGGAGAACTAAACATTCAAGCAGACTGGCTAAGTCTTGAAAATGTTCATCCAGGGGAGTGAAAGTTGAACCCGGAGGTGTTTGACGTCCTGTGCAAAAGGTTCGTCTGGCCTCAGATCGATCTGTTTGCCTCCAGTTACAGTGCTCACACTGTAGTTTTTCAGCCGTTATCAATGTCCACAAGCAGTGGCAGTGGATGCTTTGTCCCAGGAGTGGGCCTTCAGAGCATATGCGTTCCCTCCACTGCCCCTTCTCCCCTGGGTCATACAAAAGATAAGACACTCTAGGAAGTTTTCTTCTATTAACTCCGGAGTGGCCAAGAAGACCATGGTTCTTGGATCTGGTGAACCTAGCTCAGCAAGCACCCTTTCGCATTCCAGTGCAGGGAGACCTTCTATCTCAGTGTCCCATTCTGCACCCATACCTGGGGCCATGCAGCTCACAGCCTGGCTCCTGAAAGGAGGAGACCCCTGAAACTAGTTTTTTCCTAAAAAGTAGTGGGTATCCTAATGGCTGCGAGGAAAACTTCTACTTCCGTAGCTTATGCCAGTGTAAGGTCCATCTTTTCAGCATGGGCCAGGCAGAAGGAGCTCTGCCCTTCCAAGGCTTCAGTTCCTCAGATCTTGGACTTTTTGCAGAAAGGCATGGAGAAGGGCTTGGCCTTGAGTACTTTGAGGCCAGGTCTCTTCTTTCATTCCAAAAGTGCCCGTGGCCTTCCATGTGACCAGGAGATATGTCTTCCATCCTCCTGTCCGCAACCTTCTCATCCGGAGAAGGAGCTACACAAGTTAGATTTGCGACGGGCTGTTAGAACATGCTTCAAATGGACGGAGGTGTTCCAAAAATCGGACAATCTGTTTGTTCTCTTTGGGGCAACCAAATGGGGTGAAAGATCCTTGAAGCCCACTCTAGCTAGATGGATGAGAGCCCGCATTGCTAAGGCCTGTGTCACAGGAAAGAAGAGACTTCTGGCAATTATTAAAGCTTGCTCTACCAGGGCTATGGCGACTTCCTGGGTGGAGAGGGGCAAGGCTTCGGTTTTAGAGCTATGCAAGGCAGCTGCATGGTCCTCCGTCCACACTTTCACAAAACACTATAAACTGAATGATCAGAGTTCTGCTGATGCATCTTTTGGTCACAGAGTGTTACAGTCAACAGTTCATAACTGATCTGTTACAGTATAGTCTTCTCTGACATATGGGATAATATTCTCCCCCTCCCATTTGGTCTGGGTGCTGCATTTTAGAACCCAGTTGTAATGACTTCCCATTGACAATGTGGAGCACTACCGAAAGAAGAAATTAACTTCATACCTTAATTTCCTTTTCTGTTAGCTCAAATATTGTCAATGGGACCCACCCAGTAGCCTGCTCCTGTGGGAGAATATTATCTGGTATGCCGGAGGGGATGCCCATTAGTTCATTTAAACCCCTTGCTCTAGGGCATCCTTCTATTTTATGCTGCTGCACAGTTTCATTATGTAAAACAGTTATGTTTTTAATCAGACTGCAACCACGCATCTTAATGGGTACAGTCGTATGCCTTTTTTGGTATCTCCTTGTTACAAGTAGTGCTTACAACACATAGATTGTTTAACAGAGTTATTCATTATGCTATTTTATCAATCTCTAAGTTGCAGAGAGTTTTGATGGAGTGAGAGGAGTGAATTTTTACATCACCTTGTCAGAAAGAACCTCAGTCCGAACAAACCAAGAGCCAGTCTTCAGACTCATCTTGTTTCATTGTCTTTCCATCAGCAAGGTAAAACAGTTTTTCTATTTATCCTTTAGAAGGTAGAGTTATGCATTGTATTATATGATTTATAAATGGACATTATGATAGTTAAAGTTATTGAGGCAATGCGAGGTCAGTAGTGACTGGGGAGTTGCTGCTTGGAATCCTCATATGCCCAGTATTCTAAAGCTTGGGCTGCGCCATTCCCCTGGTAGGGGTGCACTACATCCAGTTGTAATGACTTCCCATTGACAATGTTGGAGCTAACAGAAAAGGAAATTATGGTAAGTATGAAGTTAATTTCTTCTATTTGAAGTATTTTTCATTTACCCTTTTGCTAATTAGAAGATTTTCTACCTGGAGGCTGGCATAGGTCGTTCTGTTCTTCCCTATGCATCATCAGAATTGGGCTCTCAGCAGATTCAAAGCCCTGAACTTGGGCTCCTGGAGCTGCCTTCTGGTGCAGACCACTAGCCTAGTGGAACAGCCGGTTGCACTGAAGCAAGACACCCCCGAACTATGCAGCAAGATTCAAAGCCCTGAACTTGGGCTTCCAGAGCTGCCTCCTGGTGCAGACCACTGGCCCAGTGGAATGGCTGGCTGCACCAAAGCAAGACACCCTCGAACTCTGCAGCAAGATTCAGAGCCCTGAACTTGGGCTTTCGGAGCTGCCTCCTGGTGCAGACCACTGGCCCAGTGGAACGGCCGGCTGCACTGAAGCAAGACACCCCTGAACTCTGCAGCAATGTATGGATCCAAGGGAGCCAGGGTCATTGGCTGCCCACTCTGTGTAGCCTGTACTGCAATTGGCCCTTGGTGAGCCGGCTGCTCTCTGACTAGCTGAGTGCCTCCCTGGAGCTGCCTGGCAGACAGCAGTTCCCATCTGCGGCCCTCAATTGAGGTACCAGCTGATCCTGTGTTGGAGATGCCCATGGTTTCAATAGTGGCACTCTGCACACAGTAGCTCCTAGCTCTCCTAGCTTAATCAGGATGAATTTTCTCCCACCCCCCACCCCTAATTAAATACACCTCAGCCTCACCTTGCAACTTTTTTTTTTGTCCCACTCCTACTCTGCTCCACCTCTGACCCTTCAGGGGCACCTAGGGAGTCATCCCTCTGCCAACCACCCTACTCTGGACTTACCTTGCACCCCATTGAGCCGTGGCTATCCCCCCAGGCGGGGAACGAGGCCAGGCCCGTATGGTCCGTACAGTCAACTTTTGCCAGGCAAGGCAGTCCGGGTGGGTGGAGGCATATCAAGGGCACGCTCCCAGTGCCCAGTCTTCTGAGAGATGGCTGGGCTTTTTCCACTTGTTTCCTCCTACACACATGGTGTGTGCCCTTGACATCTAGACACAATGTGCCAACATCCACCATGCATCTCGGCCAACCCTTCCTGCAGGCAGGACTTCGTTGCTGTACCCCAAGCCTCCGCTTGGGGTCAGGCTAACTGCGGGCCTGGGCCCCCTCCCTCCACCTGGAGAAGGCGAGCTGTCATGGGATGCTCGAGCTTTCTCCCCCGGCCAGCCCTCAGATGACCTGAGGCCGCTCCCGAACCCGGGTCACTGGCGTTGCAAGCGGAAATCCAACCAGTGCACCGAAGGGCCGGCCAGCTTTCAACTTTTGACCCAGTCCCTTATTGGCTGCTGCACATGTAAGGCTTGATTCGTAGATGGGCTGTCTCTCTAAGCTGTCTTTCAGTACTATTAACCTGGCTGACTTTGCCACTGAACGTTGCAATGGCAAGCTTCTCTCTTTTAGTACTGGGAATCTGGATTGCCCTCTTTCCCAGTGTGGGGCAATACTTCCTCGCAATTGTACCTCCAGAAAGTGGACCTTGCCCCACCACCCTATTGTCATGTGAAATAGGAACTGGCACTACCCATTATTTAAAAGGTGCCCTTGGCATCTTACTACCCTCTGGCCCACCTTACCATGTAATCTTGTTCCCTGTGTGTAGCAGCCTTCTGGTACTGACCCAACTAACTGCTGCCCTAGGGGCACCACACAGAGTTCACCTTTATCTTACTGCCCTAAAAGGAGGCAGTTGGCCAAGCAATTACTTCCCTTCACCAATAGACTCTTAATCTTTCTACTGCTCTTACTTGCTGGGGATGTGCACCCCAGTTCTGGTCCACAAACAGGTGGCCATACGACAGATCACAGAGGTGGTGGTTTAAAAATTGCTGCCATGAACATCTGCAGTCTCCTGCCAAAAATCACTCTGTTCCAAGCCTGGACTAGGCTTCACTCCCTGGACATCATCTGTCTGACTGAGACCTGGCTCACCCCAAAGACAAAGGATAATGCAATTGCACTACAGGGGTATAGCATACACAGACTAGACTGAATATCTCGAGTATGTCTCATGACCTTGAGTTTCTTGCGGTAGACCTCTGAATAGGGAAGCAAGATAAATCCCTTACCATCGCTGCAGCCTTCCTACCACCTGGTAAGACAAAGCTGGGGCTGGGCCCCCTTCTAGGCATGATCTCCAGAATTGAGGAATTCTGACATCATAATCACAGGTGACATCAATAGTTGGCTATCGAGGGATTCTGATACCTATAAAGACTAGGTCGCAGGTGTCTATCTCACACAGGTGGCTACCCAGTGTACTAGGCTGAATTACAGGACTGGCAAAGGCATACTACTTGACTGGATCTTAACCAACCACCCTGCAAGGCTCAAACAAGTAGCAGTGCTCCCTGATAGCCTTAGCGACCATTCTCCAGTTGCATGTAAATGGGTGAATAAGAAGAAAAAGGTTCCACCTGTCACCATTAGTAGCAGAGTCAATAAGGGGACAAATGCAAGCCTTCAAATCAGCCCTAGCTCAAGTGAACTGGTCCCACCTGGACAAACTCCAAGACATAAACCAGGCCCTAAAGGTCTTCACTGGCACATTCAATGAAATATGTGATTCCTTTGCCCCGCTAAGGAGAAGAAAGATCAGGGAATCTTCGAATGGTTGGATCACAGGTGAGCTCCTTAAGCACGTCAGGACCCGGGATAACCTTTGGGCCATTGCTAGGAACTCTGGTCTACCACAGGATCTACAGAACTACAGAGAAGCCAGAAACAAGTGCACACACCTCATTAGGCTAGCAAAGTACTACAAAGAGCAGCTAGATAACACCTGGGGTAATGGCAAAAGGTTCTGGCAGAGTATCAAGGAATTATTAGGAAAAGATGACAGGGTGCTTCCGACTATGTTAAATCTAAATGGTACTCCCACCTCTGATCCCTGTTTAATTGCTGAATCCTTCAATTCTGCATTCACTGACCTCAGTGCTGTTCTCCCTCCTAGCTTCCTTGTGCCCGCAGACCCTGACAAGCTGAGTGCTAGACCTTACTCTAAAACTCCATATTTTTACTTTGGGTGTGTCACAATTAGGGAGACCAGAACCTATGTCAGAAAGGTCCTTGGAAAAACTAGGCTAGGTAGTGACAGTATTGACATGAAGCTTGTAGCAGTTACCCTCGAAGAGATGTTGGTACCAGTCATTGAATTATTTAACAAATCTCTCTTCACTGCGAATTTCCTGGATGCCTGGAAGGTAGCACTAGTAACTCACGTGTTGAAAAGTGGTGACTGCTCAAGCACAGCCAGTTATTGGCCTATTTCTATTCTCTCCTCCCTATCAAAAGTGCTAGAGAGAATTGTGGTGGATCAAACAACTGAGCATCTTCAGAAACATGATCTCCAGTGTCCACAGCAGCACGGCTTTCAAAAAAGCCACAGTACCACCAGTGCACTGGTAGAATTCTCAGACTTTGTGCATAAGGCACTGGATGATGGCAGACTTGTGGGGTCTATTTTTATAGACCTCACAAAGGCCTTCATCACTGTAAATCATTCTCTACTTCTCCTACAGGTACGTCTTTTGGGGTTCTCCCCTGAAGTTGCACTCTGATTTAATGATTATCTCTCTCACTGCAGCCAGAGCATTAGGATTGGGTCAGTGGTCTCCTCCCCATTAGAAATTAAACAAGATGTACCCTCAGGGATCAGTCTTAGGTCCACTCCTTTTTAGCCTGTTCTTAAATGGACTCCCGGAAGCCTGCCAGTCTAAGGTCATTCTGTACACTGATGATGCGGTCATCCTGCATAGTAGCACTCATCTGGATCAGGTACAGAATGAGCTTCAATCCATGTTCAACACACTGGAAAACTGGTTCTGCAATCAGAAACTACTTCTTAATTACAAGAAAACAAAAACAATGCTGAACTCCAGCCCTCAGCACAAGAAATCTTCATCTGACTTGACAATTGTCAATAAACAGGCCATCTTTTTTGGAACAGGTAGTCATACTAAGGTGGATTCAAGAGCAAGGAGGCCGGAGTCCATATTGCTCTTATGCTAAACCAAAGAATAAGAGGAGACATCATATCCTGCACTTAACAAAGGGTCAAGTCGATACTTAAAAATGCTTTTGGTCTCACTTATGACAATGTGAAGTGGCAATCTATTCCAAGGACCAATAACTTTGATAGTAAAAGTATTTCCTGTTGTTATGAATAAATGGTTTTCTTACTAACTGCAGGGGGTGGCCCCTGATGTCATGAGAATTTTTAAAGTCCAGACCTAGTTCGCACATAAGATAGGGATCTTGAACAATATCGTGTAGAAGCATGAGGTAACCTCTAAGGCGACGGGTGGAAAGAGGTATAAGTTTCAGAGAGTCTAACCTGCCTTCGTATGGCACCATTTCAAGCCCAGAGATTTTTTTTAGTATATTTTTTTTTTTACTTTTTCTAGCAGGTTTCCTTCTGATTTTCTATAGGGGTACCAAAGCTGAGAATCATATTCCAGGTGGGGCCTGACATATGCTCTAAATAGAGGTAACAATACTTCATGATTCCTGGATCGAATATTACGAAGAGTTGACCACACTACTTTGATTTATTAATAATAATATCATGCACATGTTTATTATGTGTCAAGTCATCTGAAATTGTAATGCCCAAATCCCTTTCATATGTTTTGACAAGCGGGGATCCAGCCAATGAGTATGGATAGTGCAAGTTGTGTGCACCTAAATGCATAACTTTACACTTAGAAATATTCAGTCTCATACCCCAGTTTTTTGCCCATGCTGAAATACAGTCTAAATCATTCTGTATGATTAATGCTTGTGAAACCGATACACAGGAACCCCCGATTTTGACGTCTTCTGCATATTTTGTGGTAATAGACAAACACTTCTTAGTCAAATCAGCTATAAACAACTGGAAAAGACAGAGGCCCAATATGGATCCCAGTGGCACACCACTTGATACGGGACTGCTTGCTGATTTTGAACCATCAATGATGACTTGTTGGGTCCTATCTTGTAGCCAGTTACATATCCAACTAACAAGAAAACTGGTAATATTCAGTTTGCAAAGTTTTTGAGTTAAAGCTCAGTGTGGCATGGCGTTGAAAGCCTTGCTGAAGTCGATAAATATGTCACCACAAGGAATTCTCTTGTCCAAAAAAGCACTGTTTTTATAGAAACACATCAGGTTTGTAATACAACTTCTGCCTCTTTTGAAACCATGTTACTCAGGATCATTCTGATTAAGGGTAGGTGAAATCATGTCTTTTATAAGACACTCAAAAAGTTTGCAAACTGAAGATGTCAAACTTATGGGCTGATAGTTTTCCTACATATCTTTTGGCCCTTATTTGTGAATGGGAATCGCATTGGCTTCCTTCCAATCTTGTGGAACATAACTTACAGCAAGTAAATAATCATTATTTTCAAAGGATTGATCAGAATATCAGCTAATAAGAATAATAAATGACCAGCTATATTATCGGGACCAGGGCTGTATTTGCCCTTTAAGGTCAATATTTTTTTTATAAATTCCTTTAGAGAAACAAATGAGTGGATCAGTAATAAGTGGGGTAGAAATAGATTTGTTGACTGGTTTATTGGTAAAGATTTTACAGAATTCTTTGTTAAATATATCTGCCATAGTTTTAGAATCATAAATAAGGGCATTATTTTCTAATAAGGGGCCCACTTGGCATATGGGTTTCTTTAATGAATTAATATATGAAAATACATTTTTGCTGGGGTTTTTTTTCCATTGGAAGTCAAATTATATTCCCACCTAGATTTTGATTTTTTTAATCTTATTTTTACATTTTTTTGAATTAGTGTATATGAATCCCAATTTAATAAAGATTCATTTTTAAGATAGATAGTGTATTGTTTAGTTTTTGCCTGATAACTCTTTTTAAAGTGTGATTCATCCATTTTGGTGCCCTTTCATGATTTGGATTTTTTTGTTTGAATGGAATATATGACTTTCTTAAATAATAAATAATGTCCTTGAATGTCTCCCAGCAATATCGAGGGGAAGAATTTAATAGAGCTGTCTCCCAGTTAAATTCACTGACAACCTGTTTTATGGCGGTTACATTTGCTCTATTATATAAATATATAATTGCTGAATTGGGATTATATGCATAGTTTATTGTGATCTTAAATGAAATGGTATTGTGATAATTGTTCCCGATAGGGTCGCTGTTACTAATATTGTTAATTGTTAGGTCTTCATCAGAAAAAATAAGTTCAAAACATTGTCTTCTCTGGCAGGAGTCAATATATTCTGATTGAGTCCTAACTGGGAACATGTGTGCAACAATTTCTTTCCCATACCACTATTAGCTCTATGATTAGGCCAATCTATTTTGCCCAAATTGAAATCACCAGTAACAATAGTATTTCCTAATGCTTTGGCCTATTCTATTTCATACTGGATAGCTGCTAATATATCTATGGATGAGTTTGGGGGGTGATAGTAAGACCCAACAATAAGGACGTCAGATGTTGAAAGAAGCAACTTCGTCCAAATAGTTTGTGTGTTTTGACGTTTTATATTAGAAATATCTATAGAATTCAATTTAATGTTAACATGTAAGGCAACTCCACCACCTTTCCTGTTTAGCCTATTGAGTTTCTGTAAAGTGAAACCAGGTATATTTGTTTCCTATAGTGACTTATCATCACCTCATGTTTCACATACTGATATAACATTGATTTTCTCTTGGTGAATTCTACACTTCAATTCATCCAATTTGTGATTCAGGCATCTGGCATTAAAGCTTAAGCAATGTAGTTGGTGGCTTTTGACTTTGCTTTCACTTGGAGTTTTTAGAGATGATGAAACTATCATCTCCCCCCAGTATTTAGTTTAAATGGTTATTAATAACAGCAGTTGTTTCCCCAAAATTGCATTTCCATGTCTGCTAAGGTGCAAACCATCAAAACAATATGACTCATTGTGGTTGTCAGATTCTTCCCAGTGTGTTATGCAGGTAAAATTCTGGTGCAAACACCATTTCCGAAGCCATTCGATTATAATTTTAATCTTCTTATTAAGGGATAGTGAAAAACAGGGGATGGGAAGAATTTCAGACAGGCAAATGTCACAACCAAGATCAACTAACTTGTTAGTCAAGGCAATGGAATCCCTTTTAATTGCTTGAATTAAGTCATGAAGAATGTTGTTTGCTCCTACGTGCATAACAACAATGGGACTAGTACCACAATCTTTTATAATGTTGGTCATCATTCTAGTCAGATCAGATATTTTTGCACCACTGTAGCTTGAACATGTCCTGTTGGCTTTGTCGGGATTACGAATCACCCTATCTAAATGTTTGGTGATAAAATCACCCAGTACATAAATCTGTCACGTACAAGGAACCGGTGAACTGGAACCTCTAGATGGGGCTTGATTTATTACATCAGTTAAAAGGTCTATAAGTGGTACATCCCCTGTTTCTGAATTAAGACTAGAGGTGGTAGGAATAGAACCTGGAGTGGTGAAATCAGTTGGAATGCCAAACTCAGCAACCAAATTAGTGGCTTCAACATTATTGTCTATTATGTCTGTAGAAAGAGTATTGAGGGGGGTCAAATCTATTATATACCTTAGTGCTGAACTGTTGAGCCTTTCTACCTTTTTTACAGGCTCGTTTACCTTGCACACTGTAGCATTTGTCATCATTATGAGGGTCGTCCTCAGAGTTGCCAGATCATCTTCCCTTGCTCTTTTTTGTTGGTTTGCCTAATAAAGTGGGAGACAGTGTCTGTTGTGATATCAGTGGTCCCTAACGAAATGTTATCTGAGTTGTGTGGAGAGTTAGATATTAAGACACTCTCTAAAACCTGAGCTTGGTTTGAGCCTTTTGGTAATAATGGGTTGGAGGCATTAAATCGTTTGTGCATTTCAAATTGGCTGAGTTCAAGCATAGCCAAACATGAGCTGAAACAGTCCAATGCTTGTTGTAGTTCCTTAAATTCCATGCATTTACTACAGGTATAGGGTTCGGTTGGGAGGTCGCCTGATGTTAACAAATACATGTGGCACACAATGCATTGTAGGCCAATACTGCCGGTGGATGTAGTGATAGTGGGATAACTGCTAGCTACCATATTGTTTATTTAACCAAGAAAGCTTTTTACTTATAATTAGACAGTCAGGCATACAAAGTTATACTTCGATAATGCCTACTTACAGATATGCACATGTAACCCCCCCCTGTTACCCGGGGTTACTAGAATCCCAGTAAGGCCTAGTGGTAGGCAGGGAAGGCAGCTTGCGAAACTCCAGTTAAATGGATTTCACACTGTCTCACTCTGTTCTCAGTCTCAGCTGAGACTGATAGATGACATCATTTTAGAACTGTTGCAGCTGCATAAGCCACACTGGAATGTTGCAGTTGGAGGTTAGAGTAGAATGTTGGGGAATTTGAAGCCAGTCTGTGTGCAGTCTTAGAGAGAGACTGTAGTGCAGCAGAGTGTGTGTAGGCTCTCAGAGCTTTAAGCTCTGTTTCAGAGCTACCTTTGTTCAAGGTGTGTGTTTCCACCTGAAGAGGAACACAGGAACTGGTAATTGAAGTGGTGGAGACCACTCTCAATGGTTCAGAGCCCCATCCCTGAGGGGATGGGGAAATGTGTCTGCCTGTTTTCCAGGGGCAACCCCCCCCCCCAGGTCCGGCTAAGGGAAAGAAGCTGCCTGTCTTGAGTTGTGCTGAGGCACCAGAAGCTCTGTAAGAGATTCCTTGAGGAGGAGGAAATGCCTGTGGGGCACCTGCAACCAAAGGGTGAGTTCTGAAAAAGGGGCCAGCGTTTTCACCTGAAACAGAAAACTAAAGGGACTGTTACTGTGGGGTCAGGAAAGACAGCCAAGTACAGTTGGAAGATGTGGGATTGGACTGCTTAACCCAGTGGGGGTCTAGAGTAATGGACAAAGCCACTTATAAGTATGTTCAAGGCCAGCACAAAATGGAAAGAAAGAATGTGGGGATTGGACTACTTAACCTGTGTGTGTGTGTGTGTGGGGGTCTACAGTAATGGACAAAGCCACTTATAAGTATGTTCAAGTCCAGCACAAATGGGAAGCACGACCAGTAGACTGAATGTGAAATACATTTAGCAAGAATCTACACAGCAAAGTGCTAAAGGATGAGGTGTTTACAGTCCAGAGAAATGGCCGGGTATGAATTGCGGGAGTGAGAGGTGGGAGACCCCCCATCAGTAGTAACCAAATTCAATTCTACGGATTTGCTCTGAGACACCTTTTGCTTTCCCTCAAGTACTTGGCCAGTGCTTGAGGAAAGTACCCAGACGTGGGATTAAAGAGGAGGATTCCCTGATGGAGCTGAGGTGCTCTTAGGTGGTTTAGGAAGCCACCAGAAAATATTCTATGAAGTATGGAAGGTGTCCAAGTGGCTGGCAAGGGAGCTGAGCCAGCAAAACCTAAAGTAGTGTACAAGTTTGGGCTGTGTAACCCAAAGCAGCGTACAAGTCCAGGCTGTGTGCCCAGTGTGTTGTAGAGCCTGAGGGCTAATGTGATGAGGATGTGTTCTGGTCTCCTTTATTCTGCATCACCAGAAGTGTAGCCCCGCGGGGGTCCATCTATGCTTTGTTTATTCTGTTTAGATGTGAATAAAAGCCACACTTTAGAATCCCACTTCTGGTATTGGACATTACAGTTATTGCTTCCTGTGTCTGGAGTTACTTGGGTGCCACTGTGCAGAGTAGCCAAGCCTAGCCTATGTGCTGAGTGACCTATTCCTCCCCGAACCCAGCCCACCTGGTAAAGCTGTCAGATACAAATGGCATACCGGGCAGGGGTTACACACAGAGGCATTAATGTACAGTACAACCAAATGGACATATAGTGCATCCCTCTAACCCTCTGGACATGTGCAGATGCACGTGTCTCAGTGCATGGAGCAGCGCGCTCGCCCTGCTTGTCCACATAGATGATACCCTTACCTATTTGCATCACATAGACCAAGTCATCAAAGCAGTTAAGCTTAAACTGGGTATTTTGTACAAGCATAAGCCATACCTCATGCCCTCTGCCCTTTGACTCACTGTCTCCAGCACTATACTATCAATCATCGATTACAGGTTGGTGGTCTATGGGTCTGCCACTGACATTGCTCTCAGACTGATCGTGATTGCCCTCAACAAGGCTTGCAGGTTAGCATTGGATGCTGACAGCCAGTCTCACACCTGCACACTCTATGAACTTACTAGTTGGCGGAATCTTTTTTTTTTTAAATATATTTTTATTAAGGTTTTTTTCCCTTTTCTTGTAGTACAGAAGACATTTTACAATCACATCATTTTCTATGCTTACATCAGAATTGTTGTGATACAGGTTTACATTGCATGAATATCTTTTATACTTGATAGAGGTTGTTATTAGAAGATAAATAGACCCATAACTTCAGTCTGTTCTCATTTTCTCACTAACCCAGTTCGTGTCCACTATGGACAAAATTCAGGATCAACTCTGGCCTGGTAAAGCGACCATTTCTGCCAGAGGGTGGCAAATCTGTCCACCTGGTTATTTAATTTTGCTGTGATATTTTCCATCTGGTATATAGAATACACAATTCGTCTCCATTCATGATCTTCAGTATTGCTTTGGTCATCCATTTCTTTATTAGCGTTTTTTTTGCCACCAATAGTAAGACAGGAAGTAGAGTTTTTGTCCGGGGGCGATCGGGTAAACAGCCATAAGCACCATTTCTGCTGTGAGCTCGCTTATACTCAAGGCCCTCCCAATTTCTTTTTGTATGCATAACCAGAAAGGCATTAGATATGGGCAATGCCACAGAATATGTGCTAAATCTGCTATATCAGCACCACACCCCCGCCAGCATACTCCGAATTCCATCAGGAGATATTTAGTCAGACTAGCCGGAGACCTAAAAAATCTTGATCTACATTTCCAAGAGTATTCTCTCCAAATGTGAGACGGGGTGATCTTGACTGCCCGCAAGGACGAGGAGGACCATTCTGCTTCAGATACTACGAGATCGAAGTCTTTGTTCCAGCTAGCTAATATTGAATTTGTAGATTCTTTAGATTCGTCTCGCATCATTTTATATAGATGACCAATTAAGTGATTCCAGTATTGTCCCCCCCTCCCCCGAGTGGTCCCGAAATAATTTTAAAAGGGGAGGAGGAGGGGAAGTCAGCTTAAACCTGAATTATTCTTTTGCGAAATAGATGGTTTCTTATTTGGAGATATATAAAATGATCCACATTTGGAAGATTAAATTTAAGTTTTAATTCTTCAAATGGTAAAATCCCGTTTGGTCCTAAAAATTGAAAAGCCTGCTCTAACCCCAGTCTGCGCCAATGAGAAAAAGTTAGATCATTATGGGATGGAATGAAAAGATCATCCTCTGAAATTATTTTGCAGTATTCATAGATTGATTGGAGGGGCTCTTTTTCTCACATTTTAAACCAGTTAGCTAAGACCTGTGAGGTAATACCCGTGAAATCTCTCAATGGAGAGGTTTTCCCAGGAGAAGAAAAAATTATTTTTTTTATATCGTACATATCATTTAAATGAAATTCTAATTTCTTCCATTGGGAGTCAAACTGATCAGAAAGCCATAATAAGAGTTTTCAGGAACGCCGCTTCAGTGTAGTTTCTCAAGTCCAGAAGATTAGTACCACCTTGGGCCAATGATAATTTTAATATAGAGAGACGAATTCATGGGTTTTTGTTTGTTCCAGATAAATTTAGATACCTCATGTTATCCCATGACTTAAAATAATATTGTGATGGGAAGTAGGGAATATTTTGGAACAAATACAGCAGGTGGGGTAGTATATTCATTCTAGTGGTTTCATTGCGTTGAAATAAAGATATAGGTAGAGTGGACCATTTGTCTAAGTCTTTGTTGATTTCTATTGAGATAGGTTCGTAATTTATTAGTTCAAGTACTTGGAGATCTCGGGGGATGTGAATTCCTAGATATTTTATTTTGGTAGAGTGCCATTTAATTGCTAGGCTTCATTTTAGTGTGTTTGGGGGGGAATAGTTAAAACAGTAAAGCCTTAGTTTTTGAAATGTTTAATTTAAAACCTGCCAATTCTTCAAATCGAGTTAGAATTTCCCATATTTCTTTGATCGAGTCAGGACAGAAGTATGTCATCTGCAAAAAGGCTGATCTTGTTTTCTGGCTGTAGCAATGGGACACCCTCCACCTTTTCCGATATTCTTATTGCCCTTGCTAATGGCTCAAGATATATTACAAAAAGTAGAGGGCAAAGAGGACAGCCCTGCCTTGTGCCCTGACCTATTGAGATTGGGGAGGAAATACCCTCCATTTATCTGAATGTATGCTTTTCGTGAAAGGTATATTTGGGTCAACCAACTCAGCAATGAGTCCGGAAAACCGAATGTTTTTAGGGAATCCCAAAGAAAAGGCCAATTTACCCTGTCGAATGCCTTTTCTGCATCAAGGCTTAAAAAGGCAGCTGGGATCTTCTGAGTTTGGATATATTCTATAAGTATTAAAGATTTCTAACATTATCTGTAGTAGATCTATTTTTTATAAAGCCCACTTGATCTGGATGTATTATTGATGGGAGGATTGTTTCTATTCTTTTGGCCCATATTGCCATGAAGATTTTGTAGTCTGAATTCAGCATTGATATCGGGCAATATGCAGAGGGGTCTAATTTATTTCCATTAGGTTTTGGGATGGCGGCTATTGTGGTATCTTCCCTGGACGGGGGGGCAGTGTTTTCAGCTGCCGTTTCTCTGAATAGTTTTAAAAGTCTTGGGTTTATTTCTGTATTGAAGGTTTTATACCACTCATTGGTATATCCATCAGGGCCAGGGCAACGACCAGAAATTTGTTTAGTAACTGCAGCTTCTATTTCTTCAATTGTTATGAGAGCTTGTAGTTTCTGAACTTGTGCTGTTGGGATTTTGGGAGGTTGTAGTTGGTCAAGGAAGGTTTTTTTATCTTCGTGAGAAGAGGAGTTGTGTTTGGTATAGAGCTGTTGGTAAAAATAAACAAAGGCTTGCCTTATCTCCTCCTCTCTATGAGTTATTTTACCCATTTGGAGATGCTTTATTTTTAATATTGTTACTGCGTTTTTCCTTGCTCTCAATTTCTGTGCCAACCGGCGTGCTCCTCGTGATCCACCATCGTAGTTTGTTTGTTTTAAGTATATAAGGGACAACTGGATCTTTTCGTCTATTATTTTTTGAAGGGCTGATTTAGTTGATCTGAGTTTTGATTGTATTTCTTTATCCTTGTCTCTATATAGAAGTTGAAGATTTTGTAAGATGTTGATAAGATCGTTATGTTTCCTCTCCCTTTCCTTTTTTTTCCTTGAAGCATAGGCAATAATCTCGCCTCTAATGGTGGCTTTCATGGCGTCCCATAATATGGCTTCAGGAACAGCTGATTGAGCATTCTCTTCAAAGAACTGGGGGATTCTTTTTTTTATTTGATCGGTAAATTCTTTGTCAATTTGCAAATGGTTATATCTCTTACTGAGGAGAAGTGTTCACATGTGGTGAAAAAATAATCTAGTTTGGAGTATGAGTGAAATCTCCCTGAGAAGTAGGTAAAGCCTGGGACAGTAGGGAAAAATTTTCTCCAAATGTCCACCAAACCCAAATTTTCGAGTTGCGTTTTGAAAAACTTCACTGGAGTTGAGAGGCAATAGACTTTGGGGTTTGATGAATCAAGACTTGGAGTAATTGTCATGTTAAAGTCTCCCGCCATTATAAGTTGTCCCTGATGGAAGTCTAGTTGGCTGAATCTTTTTTTGAAATTCTTCTTTTTATTGAGATTTCAACTTATATACATATAAGTCATCAATGCTCACATATCTTAAAACATTTGTAGCTTTCCATATTGAACAAGCAGATTGTAAAAAGCAATATGTAATTCATACAAATTGTTATGCTCTTCTTTATTTTAAATTTCCAAGCTGGGGCGTCTAATCCAGGCCTCTGACTCACCAAGCAAGGAGGCTGTCTCTTAAGACTTGGGGTACTATGGGCGGCCTATTCACAGCCCCTGTTGTAGGAGGTACCTTAGTACGGTACTTTAGCTCTCAATGAGCCAGTGTCTCATATTTCATTGAGAGTCATTAGAAGTCATTGACGCCCAGCTGTGTTTCAACTTGTGTCTCTCTAATAAAAAAGAAGGTATTTAATAAGGGTACTGGGGTTTACATTAGTTCCCTTTCCGGGTTACAGTCTAGGGATAGCAAGCATTACACTTTTACAAGTCTCCTAAGCCAAGAGTTGCCATCATTCCCCTCACCGCTCCCACTGTCTCAGCTGGGGAGGGCTATGTGTGGTCTTCTACCTCGTGGAGGTGTGGGAACGCCGGGTTGGTGTCTTCAGAGTCGGTGCCACTGCTGTCTCTGGTTGGAGCACAAGACAGGCAGTTAGGCTGTGGATCCCTAGTTGGCTGAATCTTGACAACAGAATAAAGTACCAAATATGCCTACTAGGCAAACAAATCCTGTTAAGGAAAGCCCCCCCCCCCAAGCCACTGGTACAGGCTGCACACTCCACTTACCGCACCAGGGGTATGACCCACTACTCCTTAATCATCCCTTTCAGGAAAACCTCTCTCGGCCAAAGGTCCTTTTCTTACAGGGCACCACTATGGCTAAATGAGATCCCCCTCACACATAACTAATACGTCCAGTCTCCCAGCCTTTAAATTGGAAATGAAGAAGCATCTCACCACTGCTGGCACCTGCTCTTGCAGGTAGCCCCTGCTGACCTGTCCCACCAGGGCAAAGGGCGGTGTATGGTTCTGTCCCCCTTCCCCAGCCAAAGCTGTCCTCGCACTTATTTTCTCCTTGGACCTCGGGGCCTACTGTGTTTCATATTCCCACCCTGACCCCCCCATTACTCCTACTCTTCCACTATCCTCTACTCCACTCTTCATCTTCCTCCTACTCCGCTGATTACCTTTCCATACAGCTCTTCACATGAACTCTTGACAGTGCCTCAACAGGCTGCTACCACTGCTGCATAGCTATTCCTTATATACACTGGAGTCCTATTGATTGCCATAAGGCTTCGACTGTAGCTGACTCTTCCTAGACTTAGCAAATGTCCCTGGTTTCTCAGTGCTACTTGCCTGGATTATTGTAGTACAACACAAGCAGTCTCTTGAGACGTCCTTACAGTAACTCTGTACTTTGCCAATTATATATCCTTGTTATCTGTCAGTGTGCCTGATGTATTGTTCATGCTACTTGTTATATTCTATTTTCCTGTTTTAATTATGTCTATAAACTTTGACGTGGAACCTTTGAAAAAGAGCATTGCGCTCAAAGGTTATCACCAAAGAATGAAATAAATAAAAATAAAATTGACCTCAGAGTATGACATCACTAGTAACTAAGAAGAGCCGATCTTCTGTTACCCGATTGGTAACTCATGACACGTTACCAGTCCGACAACAGGGCTTGTGATTTACAGTAACAATGAGTGAGGTTACATGCTGCTGCTGATGTAATGGAAAGAATAGAACTAGATATGTCAGCTGGCCCATCAGTGCAGTGGTACCCCTTGTGATGCCAGTGATGCGGGTTTGGAAGTGAGCCTTGGTTCTCAAGGGCAGGTGGAAGGGGGATTGAGCATCCCAGAGGACACTTTCCTCCAGGGAGGGAGTGTCGCTGCCTCCGCTACAGTGCTGCCACCTAGATGATCCATATGTGGTAGCACAATGAAGATAGGTAGAGTAGGGTGGTCATTCACTGAGGCTTGCATACTGTACGCCTTGGTGCATGAATACATGAGCCCTTGCATGCCAACAAACATTGGAAGAAAACCAAGAAGGGTACACCCTGGCCACCAAGGCAAAGGTAGCCTAAGGTACATCCAGGCCCTCTGTGTCCATTGCATCTGTGACTGATGAAACCTGGGATATTCGGCATGACATCCCCTCTGCCCTTGATCCTGCCGGAGGGGGGAAGGGGCAAGCTGCAGTTCCATGGAGGAGCTAGTGTGGTGATATGGAAGCAAAGCCAACCTATACCATTGGGACTCCCAGAGAGAATGGGAGCCAGAGACCTCAAGGGGACATAAAGTGTAAGTGGAAAAAAAAAATAGATCTCTCTGCTTCCACATAAAGCACTGTTTTTTTACATCCCACCCAGTACTGTAGATCTTTGGGGTGAGGGTGTATCTGTCATCAGGTTACACTGTAGGAACCTTCACTGTCAGTGAAGGGGAATCCTCACAGAAGATTTTCAGCAGCACAACTGGGGCCGCCCACGCCGTTGGCATCCGCCGACGTCACCAACCCTATATTGGCATGGGCAGCCCCACTCCCTCCTCAGTACTTTCCTGCCATCAACTTGCAAGCACAATCTCCATGGAGGCTTCATTGCAGTGTCTGCACCTTTTCCGGCCTACGGCCACATTTTTTTCTACAATCCTTACCTAAATCTCTTATTTTTTTTAAGAGGTGTTTTATTTTTATGTCAAGAGTTAATCCTTCCTTTTCTCTTTTCTGTTGCTGCTGCTGCAGAAATAAATTTGCCTCTACATACGAACACTCTGTGTCTGCAATCTTGGGCTTGACCACAATGTCTCCGACAGTGAGCTCTGTCAGAAGTTTAATTAAACCACTCTCAGGTGATGCAGGAAGGCTTTAAAACAATTCATGGAACAACAGGTAGCCAACTCCAGGCAGGGGTCCTCTGGGGCCCTGGCCACCCAGTCGCCCACTGGATCTTCGGGCTCCAAGGCTCGAGACAAGTCCTCGGGGGAAGTCACAAAAAAGACCAGGATTGTGACTGCTCCCCCCAGTGGCCATCCCATTCCCTGTCAGCCTCTCCTTCAGGGAGGCTCTTCAGTGTCGGCAGCTGCCAAGACACAGAAACCAGCTGTCCAGGTTTCTGTTCCTACTAGACCCATACCGACAGCTTCTCTGCCCGATGCTCAGGGCGCTTGGCCATCGACCTCCAGGTCATTGGCCCCTCCACCGTTGACAACAGGCTCATCATCGATGACTACTCTGTTGAGACCTGCTCCTTCCTCTCCGAGGACAACAGGCTCATTGGGCTCTCAGGATGGAGGGTCATTGGCCACTGTGCAGTCGAACCCCCTTCCATTGATGACCATGGATCTGAACAAAGTACTCATCAAATTTACTAATGTACTAGTTCAGCAGCTAGGTGCCTTCAATAGGCCCTCATTGCTGGCACCATCGACAGCAGCTTCATTGTCGACACCTGTTCATCATCCACGGGAGGCTCCCTGTGGGCCTCTGATAACCACTCCAATGCCAGACCCAGATGAGGAGGTCAACATCAAGGAGGAGTACCATACTGATCTCATCCTCCCTGATGACACAGAGAATGAAGAGGAAGAAATCCTCATCTCTGATAAGTCCACATCCTCTTCAGTCAGTAAGGACTCAGTCAAGCAAATTCCAAGGTCTCCTCCCAAGATTATTCCTCCAATGCTGCCAGCCCTGAAAAATGCCACCACAGCAGCCTGGCGCAGGCCAGACACGGTGCCAGCTATGCCTTGTAGGGCAGACAAGCTTTACAATGCCCTTCAGGACCTTTCTTATTTTGCTGCCTAGGCCAAAACTGACTCTGTGGTCATCAAGACAGCTCGTGACAGGACTAAGGTGCCAAAGCACCTTAGTTCCCTCCCCCAGACAAGAAATCCCACAGGATTGACCTCTGGGGTAAGAGAGTTTACTCGTCCTCTACTTTGGGCCTGAAGATTGTAAACTATTTGTCACACATGGGTACATTCCAGAATGACAGTGAGAGAAAGAGCAAGGCTGCTGCTCAAGCCCTTCCCGATGGCACCCAGATGCAGGAATTGCTCCTCAGTAAACATCTCCTCAGGGCCCTGTATGATATGGCCGACACTGTGGCCAGTGCAGCTGCCACTGGGATATGCATTCACAGGCACTCATGGCTCAGGGTCTCTGGCTTGGCTGCTGCTGATGTGCAAAACAAGGTGTTTATCACTCCTTTTAATGGCACCAAGCTCTTTGGCCCTGATGTCTGGGACCTCATTAATGATCTGCAGGCCTGTGGCACAGCCATCAAGTCTGTCCATTCTCTCTACCACACAACCCCGTGGTAGAGGACGGTCTGCCTTTTGTAGACAGGCCAATAGATCAGGCTCTGGCCTCTGTACCCAGAGCACGCACAGAGCCCAGTCTTCCTTGCCCATCCCTTCTAATTCTGGAGTGGCAGCCAAGTGTCCCAGAAATCATGGACCAGCCTCCGCAGCAGGTCTCACCTTAGCTTGACTCCTTGCCAGACCCCCCTCCTCTAGCCCAGACCCAGGAGGTGGTGGTTGGAGGGCGATTCTTCCTCCATCTGAATCGGTGGAGAACCATAACTTCAGATGCTTGAATCGTGCAGATCATAGAGAGCGGTTACATCTTGGAGCTCATTCACCAGCCTCAAGATATCCCTCCACCACCCTCCAGCTGTCCCCCAGCCCACTTGTCTGTCCTTGGGGAGAGGTGCAGTCTCTGTGCAGGCTGGCTATTGAACTGGTACCAAGGCGACAGAGAAACCAGGGATTTTATTCCAGGTTTTTCCTGATCCTTAAAAAGACTAGCGATCTGAGACCCACTTTAGATCTCAAGCTCTTTGTCCAGTACAAAAAGTTCCAGATGGTATCTTCGCCAGGCCTCATGGCCTTCCTCAGAACAGGGTACTGGCTCTGCTCACTGGACATGCATGACGTCTACCTGCACATTTCTGTCTTTCCTCCTCACAGGAGGTTTCTTCATTTTGCCTTTCAGTGTGAGCATTACCAGGGGGGCAGTATAGCTTAGTGGTTTAGGGCTCTGAGCTGCAAATCTGGAGACCTGGGTTTGAATCTCACAGCCCCCACTTGCATACTGTGTGATCCTGAGCAACTCATTTAACTTCCCTGTGCTCCCAGGTCGGACCTGTAAACAAGCTTTTAGCTTATTGTGCCACTCCTGGTTAAATTGAGAGTTCAAAGTGCTGACTTTTGGTTTATCCTCTGCACCGCGTGTCTTTACTAAATGCTAAGCAGCAGACGCAGCAGCTCTAAGAAGAGAGGATCTGTATGTCTTCCCCTACCTGGACAATTGGCTTCTCAAGGCCCCATCCAAAGAACAGCTCCTGCTGACTCTGGAGCGCACTCTCCAGCTCTTCCACTCTCTGGGCATAATGGTCTATTAGCTCTTGTCACTGCTTGGTACTTGTTCCTGTGGTGTAACCTGATGACTGAGATACCCCCAAAGAAGATAGAACAGTTGTGTAAGAACTTACCATAACAGTAGATCTTCGAGGGGATCTCAGTCATCAGGTTTGATTTCCCTCCCACCATCCCCCTTATTTAGGCTGCTGTTCAGGACCTGGCTATCTGTTGTTTCCATCTTTTATATCTAGAACTGGATCCCTCTGTTTCTCCTCAGTTCCCCAGGGCATGAGTCTTGCTCCCTTCATCTCTGGAGGGAAAGAACTGAGGAGAGAGCGGGGATGCCCACTTCTATATAGGGTTGGTGACGTCAGTGGATGGCCCTAGTTGTACTACTGAAAATCTTCCGTGTGGATTCCCTTTCAGTGATGATGAAGGTTCCTACGGTGTAACCTGATGACTGAGATCCCTTCGAAGATCTACTGTTACGGTAAGTTCTTATAGTTACATTCTTTAGAAAACCTTCTAATTAGCACATGATAAAAATAAAACATTTTTCTGCTACAATTTTGGCATTACTAGCTCTTTAAAATAGAAGAAGACTCAGAATCAGCATTTTGTGTGGTGCTTTTCACACAGACACATTGTATCTGAAAGCACTTTACAGGCAATGCTGGACTATAAGTGACTGAACGTGTAGTGTCAGCCATTTCGCACATCAGCACCCACACACAGCCTTGGACAGTAGCATGAACCAGTTTTTTGGGAAGTGAAATGTTGGCTAGAACACATGGGGAAGTCCCCTATTCTTGTGAAAAGTGCCTTGGGTTCTTTTACTTCCATCTGGACACCCACCAGGGTAGCACCAGAGATGTGTAGAAGGGAACTCGGTTTAATGTCTCATCTGAAGGACAGCACCCCCAGTACTGCACTCAGGTGCCAACATTTAGGTATGAGCCTAATCCCAGTGTGGGGCCAGTTCGATGTCAAATCAGCAAAACAGTTTGGGCAAGTGCAATATGGGCGATGCAATAACAGCTACCATCATCATAGCAAGTCCACATAACAGCCCGGCACATAAGAGCTACATTTCAGTATTCAGCTGCAATGGCTTATCAGGCACACCCGTTCAATACCTCCTGCACCCTTAGTGCCAGTACTGCTTGCTGTTCATGCGGGGGGCTCTGCCACCCCCATTTCTAATATTCCCACTCCACGGTGCACATTAATAGTGGGGTATCCTAGCATACCCGAAGTCGCCCATATCGCCCGATCATCGTTAATTGCCGGCCACTGTAATTACTGTTGCTCATACTGAGTCGCCCATTTGTGTTTGCTGTTTTGTACTCGCTGTTGTTTTGTGATACCTGTGGGCCAGAACCCACGACCTTCTGGTCCAGAGGCAGATGTGCTACCAACTGAGCCACGCTAACAACAAATTTCACTTCAGCTGTTTTTGAGACTACTCTCTGAAAAGGTCACAAAAAACGTTTTTCAAAAAATGGTTTAATAGCAGCATAGAACAGACACAAACCATTAACTATTAAAATGACTGCTGTACTAATATGCTCTCAACTTGCTCTTTATAATTTTACTTTTATTAGCATAATTTTTATGTGTCTAAAACGTGTTGATTTTATTGTCTCTCAAATATTTACATTTATTTTGTCTGATTTACTTTTGAAAAATTAACTTGTTTACTGCTGTTACTCCAATTCCTGATTAGCCAATAGTTCAAAATCTTGTGGTGTCCCTGGGTCCACCTGATGATTGTGTTCCCAGCTGCGGGAGTGCCAGGAGGTCTGATGTGGTTCTGCCTATCCTTAGTGTCCTTGCAGGACTGGATTACTCTGATGTGTTTTTAATTGACCTCTCCAAACTCTATAGTTTTGCTTCTTCTAGCCCCAGGAATCTCTCACTGGATATTTACACTCTGCATTATCCTCCTGGTAGAGTGGTGCCACGGAGATGGAACTTTAGAATGAAAGTTCTAACTCTGCACTGCGGTCATGCTCCACTCTTATCTGCCAGTAGCAGATCTGTATCTTCTTTGAGGATATCTCTTTCATCAGGCCACACCTATGGAACTTTAAGCTGCCAGGCACTAGGACCACATGGAAACTACTTGCAAGAAGTCCACTAGGGGTCGCCCGTGACGACATCAGATGTTGGCTGCTAGCGAAGTGGTAGAGCTACTGAGCATGACGCCGGTGACCCGGGTTTGGATGTGGATTTGGGTCATCGGAGGGCCAGCGGGGGGGGAGGAGGATGGAGCGTCCTAGGGACTGCTGTCCTTTGGGGGAGGGAGGGCAGCCATCCCTGATGCAATACCACCACCTGGATGACCATGGGTGGAGTTGCAGCTTAGGGATGCCATGGGAGGGGAGGACATCAGCAGAGTTCTGGGGGTGGCTGTATGCTCCTGCGTGCTTACACCCTTTGGATCCCCCAGTGAGCTGGCTTCCTCAGGGGATGGGAGAAAAAGGAAAAATAGCCCCACAACCGAACCCGGTGGTGGCCTCTGGTACACTGTCCGACTGTAAAACTAGAAGATCCTGAAGGGTGCCTAACTAAGACTTCAAGCAGGTGGGGGGGAGAGTGGAGTGGAATGGAGAGCCTCTCCCTCCTTCCCCACTGGGGGGGCAAGCCTAGGCAGCATGGAGGTAGCTCACAGGAAGAGGTCCCAGAGTAGCCATAGCTCCAGATACCTTGGAGGACTGGAGAGAGGTAAGGCTGTGGAGAAGTAAAGGGAGCATAAGCAGAATAAAAAAAAAAGACAGCTGCTACCAAAACATGGGGGGCCCCTCCTCTCCTCAGTTCTTTTCCCACCAACCATATTCATTGGACCGCTGACAGAAAATGGAAATTACGTACCTACCATAATTCTCGATCTTTTCTTGTATCTTCACCATTCATTACTGCTGGGTGTAAGCCAGTGGCGTGCACCTGCCACGGGAGTTTTTTTTTTTTGGTGGGAAGAGTTTGCGCTGACAGCACCGCCCATGAGAGCGACGTACTGCGTGGTGTGAGGGGCGGCCATTAGGCTCCATAGACTCCACCTCCATCCCAGTTCTGTAAGCTGGAGAGGCGAAATAAAAAGGGATTAGAAGAATAAGAGCGAGGCAAGAGAGCCAAGGGATAGATAAAGGAAAGGAAACAAACTGAAAAAGGAATAAGCCAAAAAAGAGGACAGGAAAGAGAAGAACCCTTCCCTAAGGGACCACAGGGCCTTCTTTCTTGGGCAGCTCTGAAGGAGGAACAGATAAGGGAAGAAAAAGAGGAGGGGAAGTCGGGAGGAGGGAAAAATACTGCCACAAATCCTGAGTGAAAGTGGCTTGAAGCTTGTCAACTCAGATGTAGAGCAAGGAACCTCCCACTATCCCATTACCCATCACTCAGGCTGAGAGCTCACAGAATGTAAAGGCAAAATCTGTTCCGAAGGGACAGCCCCCAGCCAGGTAAAGGGAAAAAGATCCCACTAGCACTCAGATATGCATCAGTGCTGGAAGGGAAGGCCCCAAGAAAGAGCGACCTCTTCGTTAAGATGAAGAGAGAGATAGAGAAGGAGCTCCTTCTGACTCCCTGGAGAAGACAGGGGCCAAATGGGCCAGACCACCAGTTCAAACATTAATTTCAAATCAGGCTAGAACAAGCATTGAGTAGCCCCGGTCTGGCATCATCATGTAATCTAGGGACACCAGCCACGTCCGAAGACTGAGGATAGAGGACTGTCTCAGAGACTAACCCTGTGTCCGGAGATTGAGCTAATCTGGCCCGAAGGAAAGCCCCCAAAGGCAAAACCTTCCAGGAAATCAGAAAGAGTTTCCTTAGATGAAAAGGACGAAATTTCATCTGCTCTCCTCCTTACCCAAATCATTCATCATGTTTTTTCTTAGAGAAGAACAGAAGGTCCCAAGGAACCAGATGATTAGTCCCTCCCCGTGGGAGGGGGGGATAAGGAGGATGAGCAGGGTGGGGGAGACGCCTGAAAAATGTGGCCCATGAGGGAAAGGTGGGAGGGATTCAGTAATAAATGGTAAAGATACAAGAGAAGATTAAGAATTACGGTAGGTATGTAATTTCCATATCTACCCTTGTCAGTCTTCACCATTCATTACTGCTGGGCGAGTACCAAGCCTCCCCCCTGGGAGGGGGCCTGGATTTGGGGCCTGAGGAAACAGATCCCTCAGCCTTCTAATGGTGGAAAGCTGGTGGAGGAGACCCTAACCAATAGACTGGTGCAATCTAAGGTTGCTGAGGGCAAAGGGGTGTCCCCCATGGCCGGGGGAGGGACAGAGGATGCCCCTGAAGAATCCTCCTTGCCCTGTGGGAAAACAGGCGGGTCCCTCGGAAAGCAGAGGAAGTCACCCTGCACCGGGCAATGGGTGACAGTCTGGACAGATGAAGCCATGCCATCCGCCTTATGCAGCTTGCTGTCCTTGGTAGTTTGGAAGCCACCTTGTTGGTGTCGTAAGACACCTTGCCTGGTGTCTTGCAAGCTCCAGACCCTGTGCAGAGAGGGTAGTGGCTTGTCTGGACTGCTCCGTATCAGGTACAGATGCCAGAACCTGTGCTAACATTGACCACAGATGCCTGTTGTAGGCAGTGTGGTGTGCCTGATGTGAATCTATGCACATCAACACACGACTTGAAGAGAAGACTCTTTGTCCCCACTGATCAAATTCAGCAGAATCCGGATCCGGGGGTCTGTCATGTGCCAAAGCGCCAAGGCCCAGAAGGAGTATCTAGGAACATCAGGCCCAAAGGTGGGTGAGGTAGAGAACCTAGAGATTCATGAGGAGCACAGTACCGTCTCCTACAGTCTGCCGTGGCTGAAGACTGCCAGGTGGTCCATGGAAAAAAACAGATGTCGCAGTGGTCCGTATCATGGTTGGGTCCTAGGCACCGAAGACAAACATCATGTCGATCCGTGATAGAAAACTGCCAGCCAGATGGGCACCGATGCATAGGGGCATGGCCCGCCTTGGATTTATGCTTGGCCCCCGAATCAGACATGGTGCGAAATTATTTTATAAACAGCAAAGATCCCAGCACCATCTAAATATAAAATGAAATGGTCTTACCGGCTTCAATGGCATCGGGATGGAGAACTGGGATGAAAGAGCCAAATGAATGGCGTTGAAGAATGAAGGCCTAATGGTGCAGCAACAATTTCTCTCACTCGCACAGCAGGTGCAGCCTCGGTGGGAGAAACAGAACTGGGATGGAGGAGGAGTCTACGGCGCCTAATAGCCACCCCTCGCAAACCACGCAGTGCGTTGCTCTCGTGGACGGTGCCATCGGCGCTGACTCCTCCCTCCCCCCCCAAAAAAACCTCCCATGGCAGGTGTGTGCCTCTGGCTCACACCCAGCAGTAATGAATGGTGAAGCCTGACAGGGGAAGATCACCGCTGCAATAGCGGTTTTATTTTCTTTTATAGGAAAAGTGATCAGTTTTACAGTGATTTTTGATGACCTGTATGTTGTCGAAGGAACCACCGAAACTGTTTCAGTAATGTGACTGCAGTGATAAAATGTACACCGCCAAATCCCACAATGTCTGCTGCCTAGGTCTGGACCACAGTGTGAAAGCCTGCTCCATCTACCGGTGCTTCAACTCTGCAACCAGGTGTCACCATAAAGGGGCCCTAAAGAAGCATCTCCTCAAAGAAAGTGGCCATGATGGAGAAAGAGAGCACTGACATTACCAAACCTAGTATGGCTGGTACGTCACTGTCGACATCTAGGACTTGGCCTTCCTTGTCAACTCCTCCAGTTGCACCCATCGACCACATGGGCACAGACATTCAGGCGGTACTGTCATCTTTTACTGACATGATCAGATGACTGTTACCTACTTCCCCTGTCCCAGGGGGTCCACTGACAGGGCCTACTACCAATCCCCCCTCTGATGCAATACAAACCCTTTCCCCAACTGCCCCTAGTGCACTGGTGATGTCAACAGCACATTTTTTACTGCCCATCAACTCACTCGACGATTACGAATACAATCCTGACTTAATAATGCAGGATGACGAGGAAGAGACTGAGGATTACACTGAGAGCCACTGTGATGGGGCACCAGCTCTACATTGTCCACTTGTATTGAGGACTCTGTGGTCCACACTCTGAGATCCCCACCAGAGGATCCTACTTTCTTCACTATGATGCAGCAATTACAGGCTGCCATGGACTTTGACCTAGAAGAGCAAGACACTACAAATGTAATAGATTTTCTGGCGCTGCCTGACTCTCCTCCTATTGTGGTGCCACCTCTCCTCCCTGCTTTAGAGGATGCCACCTTTGCTGCCTGATATAGGCCAAATGTTATTCCAGCCATACCAAGGAAGGCAGATAAAATGTACATGGCCCCTGCTGGTAGGCCATTTTTTTCCCACCCAGCCTGGGAAAGACTCTGTGGTCATTAGTGCTGCCTGTGATAGGTCAAGGGTACCTAAGCACCCGAGTCCCCTCCCTCCTGATAGAGTCCAGGAGGTGGGATGTTTTAGGCAAAAGGACCACTGCCTCCTCTTCATTGGACCTTCGTATTGCTAACTACCAAGCCCACATGACAAAGTACCAGAACACCCTCTGAAGAAAGGCCAAGGCAGCTGCACAAGCCTTACCAGAGGTCACCCCTAAACAAGAGCTTCTTAAGGCTCTTACTCCTGGGTCTGATGTGGGCTAGCATCTGCTTCACGTGGCTTGCGTCTCAGATGCTACCTTTGGCATCTGTCTCAGGATGTACTCATGGCTTAGGTTGACAGGGTTTGCGAATGATGTGCAGCAGTCTATTTGCAGTGCCCCTTTCAGAGGACATAAGCTGTTTGGTTCTGTTGTCCAAGACAATCTCTCCACCCATCAAGCCTCAGGCAGAACACTGAAGTCGGAGCATTCCCGCTACCATACCCAGCAAAGGGGTAGGCATAGGGTTTGTTTTCATCCAGCTGGTGCCAGGCACTACCCAACAACCAGACAGCAGGGTAGGGACAAGGGAGCAGAAGACTTGCCCACTAACGGCACCACTCCAGGTGCCCATTCAAAAGCCCCTATAAATGGTGTCACAGGTGGAGCCTCTGCAACTAGCTCCACCTGACTCTTCATACACCCTCCAACCACCATTATCTCCAGGGATGGTTGTGGGGGATCGCCTCTCCCTCCATTTAAACCACTGGAAAGTGGTACCAACAGATGCTTGGGTTCTAGAAATCATAGAACACAGCCCTACTCTGGACTTTTGGACACACCTCCAGAACATCCACCAGTGGTAACACACTATCCTCCAGAACACCTTCCTCTGCTCCTGGAGGAAATTTAGACTTTACTTCAAAAGAAGACCATAGAATCTATGCCCTTCAAACAAAGGCACAGGATGTTTTACTCTCTGTACTTCCCAGTCCCAAAGTAGACAGGAGACCTGCGGTTTATTTTGGATTTCAGAGAGCTGAACTTCTTCATAGAGTACAGAAAGTTCAGAATGGTCACTTTGCAAGGCCTCCTCCCACTGCTGCAGGCAGGGGTCTGGATCTGTCACGTAAACATGAAGGGATGCTCACCTTCATATCAAAATCCGGAAGCCTCATAGAAAATACTCGAGATTCCTGTTCCAAGCGGAACATTATCAATTCAGAGTGTTGCCCTTTGGCTTGTCTTTTGTGCCATGGGTCTTTATCAAATGCTTGGCAGTAGTGGCAGCAGCACTCCACAGGGAAGGCCTGCATGTTTTCCTCTACCTGGCAACTGGCGTTTGAAAGCCCACTCCAGGAATCAGCTTCTGCTCACAAACTAGCTCAAACCAGGCAGCTGTTTGATGCTCTGGGGGTCACTGTCAACATTCCTAAATCAGTTTTGGCCCCAACAACTGCAATATATAGGAACAGTCTTGGACACCACTCGGGCTTCTGCCTTCCTGCCTCTGAACAGGGCCCAGTGCCTGATTGTCCAAGCACAGCAGCTGGTATGTCTCAGGCAGGACATTCCTATGACTCCTGGACCTCAAGGCAGCAGCCATTGTCACAGTACCATTGGCCAGGCTGCACATGAGGATACCCAGTGGCCCCTAAAAGTCCAATGGGATCAGCTCACAAACTATCTAGAACAAAGGGGTCTAGTCACCTCTCCTGTGCACAAAGTGCTCAAGTGGTGAATCGAACCCAGCAACCTGTTGGGGGTTCCCTTCCTGATCCCTTCCCCTCTCCAGATTTCACACAATAGATGACTCTGGAATGGGCTGGGGTGCACACTTGGGCTCCCATCAGACAAAAGGTGCATGGATCCCAGTGGCGAGCACCTTGCACATAAATGTTCTAGAAACATGTGCTGTTCTGCACAGGTTGCAGGCCTTCCAGGCCCATCTGTCCCTGGGTCCTTTAGTAGTGCAGATGGACAATGTCAGTGTGATGCTCTACATCAACATGCAAGGGGAGACTCACTCTTATCCCCTATGTAGGGAAGCAGTGAGAGTTTGGTATTGGGCTGTGGAACATGGTCTAAAACTGTCAGCAGTACATGTTTCAGGTGCCCAAAACGTCTTGGCAGACAGGCTAAGCAGATCACAGTCCAAGATGCATGAATGGGAACTGCTAATCTCAGTCATTGACAACCTGTTCAACAGATGAGGCTGTCCAGAGTTGAACCTTTTTGCATTCCTCCACAATGTAAAACTGCCACTTTTCTGCTCACTCGCTCCAGGGCCTGGAGTCTTTTAGTGAGACATCTCCCTCTCTTGGAGGCTCCTATGTGCCTTCCCTCTGATTCAGAGGGTGCTTCTCAAGCTCCAGATCGAGGGAGCAACTAATGCTCATTGCTTCCCTATGGCCTCAACAGATCTGGTTCCCCTTACTACAGCAGCTGTCAGTAGAACCACCAGTGCCTCTGCCCATATGCAAGAGTCTACCATCACAGGAACAGGGATCCCTGGTCCATGTGGACCTCAGATCTCTAATCTGCATGCATGGCTCCTGAAAACATAGCCTTTGCCTGGTTTGAAGTTTCCCCAAAAGTGGCTGATGCTCTGGTGGCTGCCACAAAGCATTCTGCCAGATCCACTTACTCTGTGACATGGAAGCGGTTTTCTCTATGGGCCACTTCTCACCATCTAGATCCATTCACCTGTCTAGTTAATCAGGTTCTGGAGTATCTGCTGCCCTTATCGGATACAGGCCTGCAATATTCCTCCATCAAAGTTCACATGGCTGCCATTTCAGCTTTCCACATGCCTATTGAGGGTTGTATGATTGCTCAGCTGAAGGTAGCTCATATGTTCTTGAGAGGTATTCTACATCTGAAGCTTCCCATTTGTAACCCCATCCCGGACCTGAATTTTGTTTTGGAAAAGCTTACTTTGGCTCCTTTTGAGTCAGCTGCAACTTGTGGCTTATGCTTTCTTTCTTGGAAAGCGCTGTTTTTAGCTGCAGTCACTTCTGCTTGAAGGATTTCAGAGGTACAGGCTCTAATCTCCTCTACTGGGCCATACATTTTGAACTGCAAGCCGTTGGTGTCAGGACCTTCCAGAAACATTTGCCTAGCTGGGAACTGCCCATGATGACATACCAAGGGCCTTGACCATTCCAGTGACCAGACCCCTTGTTCCTCAGTTTCCTGACGGAGATGAGCTTGGAGGGTCACTTACAGTAAGGACTCAGGTGATCACACAAGTAAAGGCTGAGCCTGGTAACTGAAGACAGAAAAGCACAAAATACCATACCTTCCACAAAGGTAGTGGGACAGCCTGCCAACTGGCACCTCACAAAGGAGGGTGGGAGCGCTGTGGCCCCGCGAAGGAGATTTTCTTGAATATCTAATATTACTAGAAGGTAACTGTTCTATGATCATCAAGGCTATCTCCTCCATTGGGCCACACCTTTGGAACAATTTCCAAGCAGTACACAGTACCTAGGGAGGCTGGCAAAGTCTGATATGCCATCAAGACAAAAGAACTGCAAGACTAAAGCCATTATGTCTGCATGAGATGATGTCCAGACTGTAATGTTTAGTGAAAGTGTGGACAATGCTCTATGTGGCAGCAGCACAAATATCAGCAGCAGAGACACCCTTAAAAACTGGCAACTGAGGTGGCCATACCCCGAGTAGAGTGACCATGAACATCTTCAGGAAGTTCCTTACTGTACTTCCTATAACAAAAACCAATACAGTTAGCCAGGCACTTGCTCAGGCACTGCTTAGTCACTGGTATGTCCTCTTTCCTGAGGCAGATAACAAACAGCTGAGAGGACTTCTTGCAGTCCTTCATGTGCTCCAGATAGAAACACAGGGTTCTGTGTACATCAAGGGTATGGAGTAATTCCTCCCCCTTGTCAGTGTGCTCAGGATAGTACACAGGTATGTTGATGATCTGATTCAGTGTGAATTTAGAAACCACCACAGGTAAAAAAATGAGGATTCATACGCAAAGCCACCCTCCTATCCTTGTGGAACATCAAGTAGGGGTGTACACCCATGAGAACCTGAAGTTCAGAAATCCTTCAGGTTGAGGCAGTATCAACCAGAAAAAGCTCCTTTCTAGAAAGGAAGTGTAGTTCACAAGTTGCAGTGGACTCAAAAGGAACCAAAGTCAACTTCTTAAAATATAAAATTGAGGTCCCATGGAGGAACTGGTGTATGAATTGAGGGACGCATGTGCAGAATACCCTTCAAGAAAGTATGGTACACTTCAGTTATGCCACTGTGTATCCTTGTAGCTCAGTGGTAGAGCACATGCTTTGCATGTATGAGGCCCTGGGTTCAATCCTGGCATCTCCATATCTGTTGTAAGGGAGGCAGTATAGCACAGTGGTTTAAGGCTCTGAGCTGCAAATCTGGAGACCTGGATTTGAATCCCACAGCCCCCACTTGCATACTGTGTGTCCTGGCCAAATTTCCCTCATTCACTAAAAATACCACCAACAGCTTAATCTGATTCAAGGTCAGTTGGCATTCATCTGTATCCCCCTCCCCCGGGTCGTGCCTGAAAATAGGCAGGATTTGCGTAGTGCACTTACCCGGTCAACAAAAACTAAAAAAATAATAAAAGGGTCCTCAGAGTGGGAAGCGCACCAGACAGCAAAAGGCTTCCACTTCAGTTAATACGTTTGTTTAGTGGATGGCTTTCTAGCTGCCAACAAGACATGAGCCACTTGGAGAGAAACCCCAAAACATGCAATGGCTATGTCTTCAGGAGCCACACTTGCAGATGGAGGGATCTGACATCCGTGTGGACCAAGACGGTAGACCCTGACAGAGGGACAAGTAAACTGGAGGTTCCACTGCCAAGATGCTGCAGAATTGGAAACCATAGTTGGCGAGGCCAGAGGAGGGCAATTGGTGTGAGGGTGCCCTCCCACATGCAACTTTAGAAGGACCCTCTGAATGAGAGTGAGCGGAGGGAATGCATAAAGGAACCTCTCCCTCCAGGAGAGGGACAGTGCACCTTGTCAAAAAACTCCAGGGCCTGGAGTGAGCAAACAGAAATATGGCAGTTTTGCATTGGTGGGGAAGGAGAAAGGTCCAGTTCTGGAATACTGACTTCTGACATCTTCCTACCCCATCTTGCAAAGAGGTTGGTTACTGTGGAGGTCAGCAGTTCCCACTCATGTAACCGAGACTGGAACCAACTTAGCTCACCTGCTTTCACACAGCAACCACGCTATTCTGCACCAGGTGCAAAAACACATTTTGGGCAGGATGTGAAAAATGACAGCTGTACTGTTCATGAGGAGGTGTGAGAAAATGGCAATGTTGAAAATCTGGAGTGAAAATATAAAAAATTGGTGAAGTTACGAGCGTGCATAGAAACTGCGCACTGCACACTCGTAATATAGTCATTTTTTGGATTTTTCACCAGATTTACAACATATTTTAGATTCTATCTCATGAACACCGCACTGACATTTTGGTAATCACTCCCGAAAGATGATTCCATGCAGTGACCACAAAATCACCTTTCGGGACCAAGTAATGAAATGACAGTGCCAGTGTTCATGAGGTGGGGTCCCAAGAAACCCACATTGAAAATGTGGGCCCAAAATGTCAAAAGATTGTCAAGATATCAACATAAGTTAAAAACCCAGTTGACAGCCATTATATGGCACTTACCTGGATTCCTCAGTTTGCAGTTCGGCTTTGAAGACTGCAGACATGTCCCAGTCCACAGAAGATTGCAGCCACCGGCCTCAGGAGGTAAGTATGGGGTGAGAGGGAGGTGGGTGCGCAGAAGGAGGGTCAGGATAGGGCAAGGGGTACAGGGAGATGACTGAACTTTACAGGTTTAAAAAAAAGACATTGGGGGACTGTTTTATTTCAGGGACTTTTTATTGTTTGGGGACACTGGGAATGGGCACCCCAGTGTCCCACACTGGCAGTGCTGAGGGGGGGTGCTAGTGCCAACATGGAGATTGGGCACCCCATGTTGTCAAACGTTAATTAAATTCAAAACATTTCGGGACACTGAGAGTGGGCTCCCTAGTGTCCCACAGCGGCGGGACAGGGGGTTCATCAGCTGACATGGGGATTGGGCTCCCCGATATCAGCACATTTCTTTTTTTAATACTGGAAAGTGAACATAGCGAAAAAAGGATTCCCTTTCACCAGTCGCTAACTTCCAGCTGGCGAAAAAGGAAGCTAGCGAGTGGCGAAAAGGGAATCTACAAGACTTCTCAGGGAGGAGAAGATCTACCTCAGTCTTGGAAATATGCAGTCATATCCAGTATTCCGAAACCGGCTAAGGATACAACCCAGTGCAAATCATATCGACCTATATCCATATTGAATATAGATTATAAATTATACACAACATTAATAGTTAAATGTTTGGAAGGGGTGCTATCTAAGTAATTGACTGTGACCAAACAGGTTTTGTCCCCGGCCGCCAGACACAGGACAACATTAGAAGAATCCTGACTCTCCTCCACCACACCTCCCGTCAGGGTCTCCTCTTCCTGCTCCTGAGTCTGACATGGAGAAGGCCTTTGATCGGTGGCGTGGAATTTCCTAACCCAGATGCTTGAAGCGTTTGATTTTTCAGCAGCATTCATCAAAGTTATAGATAAAATCTATACGGATCCGAGAGCCTATATTAAAATAAATGGAGAGGTATCCACTCCAATATCATTGCTCCAGGCTACTAGGCAAGGGTGCCCTCTCTCTCTCTGCTCCTTTTTGCCCTTTACTTGGAACTGTTAGCACAACGCTTGAGGCAAAGAAAGAGGATAGAGGGCTTACATATCAAGGGGGAGATCGATAAGCTCACCCTGTATGCGGATGATCTTTTGATCTACCTTAATAATGCAGAAGAAGGGCTAGTTCCATTTTGGGACACACTGACAGAATTTGGCAGATTTGTGTGTTATAAAGTGAACACTGTCAAAACTGAAGTTTTGGGGATCTCTTACTCCCCCTCGGATAGAATAAAGGAAGCTTTCCCCTTCAATTGAACTAAAAACCATCTTAAATACCTAGGAGTCCATATATGCATGGACAATACCCAGTTATTTGAACTTAACTTTATTAGTTAGCAAGAGGTCTAGTTGCCTCTACAGGCAGACTTGGAGAGATGGACACTTATACCCATCCCTTTGATACAGAGAATTGAGGCAGTCAAAATGGCACTGTTTCCCATATCTGTCGCAAACACTGCCAATGTACATACCAAACTCATATTTTATTCAAATCAACAGGAGAATTTCTCACTTTGTGTGGGGCTCACAGAAGCCTAGAGTTCGCTTTTCAGTACTTCAGATCCCATAGAGGAAGGGGGGGGTCTGTCCCTTCCAAACCTGCAGTTATATCACCAAGCAGCCCAACTTCATACAGTGTTTCATTGGTTAGATAGTAAATATGTTGCCAAGTGGAAAGCCCTTGAGATTGGGCTGGGCAGGCTTCTTCTTTCGGGGCAGGAGTGTTGCCCAACACTGGAGAAGGGGAACCTATATACAGCATATACACCGGCTAACTGGCATGAATTACTAAAAGATAAATCCTAAGAAAGTGTAGGCCTCTTTTAAACCATATAGCATACAAATCGACCTTTACCCCAGCAAAATGGGACTTGGGATTTCACAGATGGGAAAGTAGTGGCCTCTTCTTGGTGTGGCACTTCCTGGGAGAAAGAGGATTGTTGTCTTTTCAGGAGATAGTAACCCAGTATGGAGTAGCATGGCAGGATAGATTTAGGCAATTTCAAACCAGAAATTATATACAGTCACTCAGGCTGACCCCTTGGGAGGGGACCCTCCAACCACAGATTATGCGCCTTATCAAGTTAGCCCTGGAGAGCCAGGCACCACCAAAAAGGATTATTTCATATTGATGTGATGCTGTCCTCCAATTGAAGGGAGACACACCACAATCAATCAGGAGAGCATGGACAAAGGACCTGGGCATGCCAATACCTGATGACCTGTGGTCTGGGGCCCTTCAGAGAATTCAATGGGGCCTTGCTGTGGTGAGTTGGAGGGAATTCTCTTGGAAGGTGTTTGTTAGATTCTTTTGGACCCCACAAATACAAGGGAAATATAATGGGAGGAGAGCCTCGTCTTCCTGTTGGAGGGGATGTGGTCATTTATCAGCCACACTTGTCCATGTTCTGTGGGGATGCTCCTGCCTGGCCCCCTTCTTTCAGGAGTTACAGCAATCAGTACGCTCCATTTTTTATTTGAATCTTACCCTAACTCCCACACTTTACCTTTTTCTGGACCTCCCACCTGGGCACTGGAGCCTGGAAACAGCAAAGCTTCTAAGAATCATGCTACTGACAGCTCAGAAAATAATTACTAGGAATTGGCTCACTAATAAAATAATCTCTATAGATCAGTGGCATGATCTTTCAATCTCTATGTATCTGACGGAGAGCCTCACAGCATCTCTCAACAAAAGACACTCACATTTTGAGCTGCTCTGGAGGAGGTGGGTTATATTCATAATGACAGAGAGACCTGATTCAAACAACATGAAGTCTTGCTGTATTCTGACAATTTGCAGTTAGCTCCAGCTCTTGAACTGCCCCGGAGAGTGAAGGGTTAAATTCTATGCCGGGCACAGAACGTTGAGCTCAAGCTCTGTTGAAAACTCTGTCTGTGTCCTTTTGAAACCAAACCATCAGATTCTTTACTCTGCCTCACTGAACAGTCACTCCTGAGATTTCTCCTTCTGCTTGGTTCTATCGCGGTTAAAGTTTTGGTTTTAGTCCGATTTTCGTTCCGTTTTTCGGTTCGAGACTCTCTGTGGTATCATAAGTACTTAGATTAGTAGCTGCTGTGTGGAAATTGTGAAATTTGTCTGATCAGTTCAGCTGAACCAATCTTGTAGTAAGATCTTGAAAAAGAAAAAATTAGTGTGTGGTTACTGGTCCGTATCAGTTTTAAAAAAAACATAATTTCAGTGTTTTTTTTTCCATCACCCGTGACACGGTGAGAAACCGATAGAGGAGTCTTGCCTGGCAGTTGCCATATAAAGGGTAAGTTGGTTAGGTTGGCCATGTCTGAGAAACCCCCCCCCAAAAAAACAGGGCCCACTGGGTTTCAACACTGCAGTGTGTGTGTGGGGGAGGTCTTTGCTAAGGCTGATCCCCACGCCACCTGAGTTTGCTGTCTGGGGTTTGACCACCTCAATTCAGACTGCCAAATTTGTAAGAATTTCCCTAAGTCTACCCTGGAGAAAAGGTTAGGTAGACTTGGGGATAAGGAGGCCAAGAAATCCACTGACCCGGAAGGCTGGCCCAATTTGGTTCCTACCAAACCAGAAGGAGTGCCCTCTGACCAGGGCGATACTTTTTCAGGCAAGAGGAGAGCCGATCCTGAGGGATTGGTTCCTACAAAAAGAAAATGAAAGGATAAATCGGCCGGTTTGGATTTAGAGCTGCATGTTCTGACTGCCAAAGAAATAGCCAAAGCAGTTCGGATTGTGGAATCGCTTCATCTGGTTCAGACCGATCCGGTACCTTCTGGCAGGGGTTCGGTTCGGTTGGTTCTCCGGTTCAGGATTATTCCCCTGAAGATTTTTATGAACTGGAGTTTGATGAGGAGGGGGATTTTGAAGAGGATGATTACGACGGTGAAAGTCTGGATGTGCCTGTGGAACCGGACATCTCCTCAGACAGACCTTCTGGTGTTTCCCCTCCCAGGCTTTCTGAGTCCCCTTCCCACTTTCTGTTCTATAGAAAAGTGGCTCAAACCCTCCAGCTTCCTATTGAGGAGGCTGTAGAGGATCAAGAAGAGCCTGACTTCATAAAGATGATTGACATCCCAGAGTCTAAGAGACTGTCTATTCCCCTTCATAGGTCATTTGGGAAACGGACACAAAAAATTCTTAGGTCTCCCAACTGTACCTCCTGTTGACAGAAGAATGGACAAGAGGTACACCTTGTCAGGCTCGGATACAGAATTTCTTCACCAGCAATGCAGCCATGTTGGGATAGTGCAGGCTGCTGTCTGTGACAAGGCAAACATCCCCTTGGATTCAAACCCCCCAGAGATTCCAGGAAGATAGATGCTATGGCAAAGAAACAGTACTTGGCATCATCTCTGGGACTCACGCAGGTTAATTATATGGCTTATACAGCCAGGTACCAGAAGTCCAGGTGGGACACTGTACTGGCAGTGGCTAAACAGGCCTCCCCCCAGCTAGCCAAGGAGCTGGAGGGGGTGGCTGCTGATGGGGTTGAGGCATCAAAGGTGCAATTTCATGCTGCTGTGGACTCCAATGATATGTCATCAAGAGTCATGGCTACATCTGTGGCTCTTCGGGGAATGGCCTGGCTCAGATGTACTAGTCTTTCACAGAACACCCAGGCTAAGGCCATGGATTTCCCTGTATTGGGTAATTCTCTGGGAGCAGACACAGAGAATTACATGAAGAAAATGGATGAGTACAGGACCACTTATAGGTGTGCCCAGGCCAAGGAGAGGCAGGCAACTCCTCAGGGGTAGCAAGCTAGGGGCAGAGGCAAGCCTTTTCACAGGCCTTTCTACCAGGCGCAGGCCTCCTCTTCCTTTTCTCAGAGGGGGTTCTTCAGAGGGAGAGGCAGAAGGGGGGATGAGCAGGGCTGCATGCACTCCTCAGCCCAAGGCTCCTGCGAAGCAGACACCCTGATGTGTCAGCCGGGTCGACTCCCCCATTCCAGTAGGAGGCAGGCTGGCTTACTTTGTCCAGGACTGGACGTCTGTTAACCTCAGACAAGTGGGTCCTGGAAGTTGTAAGCCAGGGACTGGTTCTCAGTTTCAAAAGTTTTCCGAAACTGAGACCCGGATCCTTTCCACCTGCAAATACTTCAGAAACCCTTGCTCTAGAGGCAGAGTTTTTTGTCTACTAGTTTTAAAGGCCATAGAGAGAGTTTCTACTCCATACAGGGGCAAAAGTCTTTACTCCAGGTACTTCCTTACCCTGAAAAAGACAGGGGAGTGGTGACCCATCCTAGATCTAAGATACCTAAACAAGCACCTAGTAAAGCCAAAATTCAAGATGGTAACTCTGGGAACAATACTTCCCTCTCTGAGGCCAGGAGATTGGCTATCCTCCCTGGACCTCAAGGATGCCTATTTTCACATTACCATCAGGTGCTCCCACAGAATTCGAATTGCCCTCAGGGCATTATCAGTTCAGAGCAATGCTCTTCGGTCTAACCTCGGCTCCAAGGGTGTTTATAAAGTGCCTAGCAGTAGTGGTGGCCTTTTTAAGAAGGAAAAGGATCTCTATTTTTCTATATCTGGATGATTGGCTTCTGGTGGGCCAGTCTTCAGACCAAGTCAAGTCAGATCTGCAAGTTACCCAGAATTTTCTCACTTCCCTGGGGTTCCTTCTCAGTCTTCCCAAGTCAGTTCTTGAACCAATACAGCTCTTCACTTTTATAGGAGCAGAGCTGGACACCCTCAAGGCAAGAGCCTTCCTTCCTTTGGAAAGGGCAAAAGCCATCTCTCAGCTGGCCTCTTCCTTTCTCCCTCTGGTTTCTTAACCAGCAAGGCATTTTCTGCAGCTTCTGCACCACATGGCAGCTTCCACTGCAGTGGTCCAAAGGGCCAGGTTTCAGATGAGGGACATTCAGTTCCCTCTGAGAACCTTTTGGCCCCAAAGGAAAGATCCTTTTACCAAGCTAGTTCCTGTTACTCAGACCTTAATTCAGGCCCTTCAGTGGTGGCAAGACCTGGACAGTCTGAAGCAAGGTGTTCCATTTGTCTCTCAGACTCACTCTGTGGTTCTTACCACAGATGCTTCCCTTTTGGGGTGGGAAGTCCATCTGGGGGCTCTCACAGCCCAGGGACTATGGTTCCCTCAGGAATCCCTTCTTCACATCAACCTTCTGGAGCTCAGGGCAGTACTTCTTGCTCTACAAGCTTTCAGTCAGTACAGAACAAGGTGGTTCAGGTCAGGATGGACAACACTACCACCATGTGGTATATCAACAAGCAGGGAGGCACTCAGTCCATGGCCTTGTCCATGGAAGCCATGAAAGTATGGTCCCTGACATATTTCCTACAGACCTCTCTACTAGCGGTCCACCTCCCAGGAAAGGACAATGTGATAGCGGATGCATTGAGCAGGATTTCCCAGGGCCATCACGAATGGTCTTTGGATCCTTTGGTGTTGAAGGTGATCTTCTCATGGTGGGGCACTCCAGAGATAGATCTCTCTGCAGCCCCAGACAATCACCAACTTCCTCTGTTTTATTGCAGACCCCCAGTCTTGGGTTCAGTCCCTCTGGATGCTCTGATTTTGAACTGGGAAGGGAAGTTTATTTATGCCTTCCCTCCTTTTCCTCTATCGTTCAAGGTTCAAGTCAAGGTAAGGTCACAACCATGCAAAGTGATTCTGATTGCTCCAGACTGGGCCAGGCAGCCTTGGGTACCCCCTGTTGCTGTCCTTAGCAGTCCATCTTCCCAGGAATTACAGTCTGCTAACATCCTATCGGGGGAGGATTTGTTACCTCAATCTCCAGTCATGGCTTTTGAAGACTTAGAGTATGCAGATTTACATCTGTCCCAAGGGGTTCTGGAGATCCTTAAGGCTTCTCGAAAGTCTGCCACAAGAAACACCTATAACTCCAAATGGAAAAGGTTCAGTATTTGGTGTTCCAAGAAGCATGTTTCCCCAGACACTGCTAACTTGTCTACAGTTCTGGATTACATGGTTTACCTTAATGGCCTAGGCCTCAAACCAGCTACTTTCAAAGTTCATTTGTCAGCTATTTCTGCTTTTCTGTCAGTGCAGAAATCTTCCTCTCTGTCATCTCACCCTGTATTCTGTAAATTTTTCAAAGGATTGATTCATACCAATCCCCCTTTTAGGGATCCTAATCTTGCCTCGGATTTGAATATTTGTATTGCTCAGCTGATGCAGACTCCCTTCGAGCCTATGTCCTCAGCAGTGCTCAAGTACTTGACTTGGAAAACTGTTTTTGGTTTCTGTTACTTCTGCCAGGCGTATCAGGGAATTGCAAGCCCTGTCAGTGGAGCCTGACTTCATCTCTTTCCACAGAGATAAGATGGTCCTTAGAACCAATAGAAGGTTCCTACCTAAAGTGGTTTCTTATTCCCACTTCAACCAATCTGTCTCTTCCTGCGTTCTTCACTGATCTTGCCTCCTCAAGGGAATGGAGGCTACACAGTTTAGATGTTAAGAGGGCCCTTAGTTACTACATAGGACGTACAAAGGGTCACAGGTTTGACTCCCTCCAGTTGTTCCTCACTTATGGGGAAGTAGGTATGGGAAAATCTGCCACCAAGAGAACCATTGCCAGGTGGATTATGTCCTGTATTCAATTCTGCTATGAAAAACTGGGAAAAACTGCACCCTGAGGGCTCATTCCACTAGAGGTACAGTTGCATCTCTGGCTGCAGCTAGGGATATCCCCTTGTTAGAAATCTGTCAAGCAGCCACCTGGAAAACAGTTCATACCTTCACCAAGCATTACTCTCTGGATATCCAGGCTAGGAGTGATGCTAGATTTGGCACAGCAGTACTTTCAGAGCCTATTCCCAAAGTAGGTTCTGTCCCTCCTCTTTGGAGGTACTGCTTGGTAGTCTGCAAATTGTCAAAATACAGCAAGACTTCATGTTGTTTGAAGAAAAAAATACTCACCTTAGTAATTGTGTTTCTTCTAATGGAGTCTTTCTGTATTCTGACCTCCCTCCCTGCCTCCCCTCTCAGAACCTGTTTTTGGGAAGTGGGTGGGCAGGTGCAGTGTTGCACCCCGGGGTGTCTTTACCTCACTCCTTTCGTGTTGGGTGCTTTGTATTTGTTTAATTAAGAGTTTGTAGTTCTTATTACCTGGTTTTGGTTCTTTGGGTTTCCTGACTTAAGTCTTTGGGGGAATCAAAAGTCATTGTTGCCTGTTGGCTACTAGGAGTTTTTACAATTTCCACATTATTTAGTCAGTGAGTTTTAGCTCATAAGAATCTGATGGTTTGGTTTCAAAAAGGACACAAACAGAGTTTTCAACCAAGCTCGAGCCCAACGTTCTATGCCTGGCATAGAATTTAACCCTTCACTCTCTGGGGCAGTTCAAGAGCTGGAGCTAACTGCAAATTGTCACAATACAGCAAGACTCCATTAGAAGAAACACAGTTACTGAGGTGAGTAATTTTTTCTTTTGTTCCATGATGGGTTGGAAGGAATGAGGTGGCAGGCATTTACATTTTCCCTTGCTCAAAGGATGCTCCCCATGGACACGGAAGATGAACTTGTATAATTAGATAAACACAAATTCATACAGTGGCGTGAAAAAGTATTTGCCCCCTTCCTGATTTTCTCTATTATTGCATATTTGTCACACTGGATGTTTTCAGGTCTTTAGAGAAAATGTAATATTAGATAAAGGGAACCTGAGTGAACAAATAACACTTGTTTTTTTTTTTTTTATTTCACCTATTTAATGAAAAAAGTTAACCAACACCAACTGGCACTGTGTGAAAAAGTAATTGCCCCCTTACACTTATAACTGGTTACGCCACATTTAGCTGCAATGACTGCAACCAAACACTTCCTATAATTCAATATCAGTCTTTCACATCGCTGTGGAGGAATTTTAACTCACTCTTCCTTCAGAACTGCTTTAATTCAGTAACATTTGGTAGGTTTTCGAGCATGAACTGCTCATTTCAGGTTCTGCCACAGCATCTCTATTGGGTTTAAGTCTGACTTTGACTAGCCACTCAAAACTTTAATTTTACTTCTTTTAGCCATTCTGATGTGGACTTGCTTTTGTATTTTGGATCATTGTCTTGCTGCATGACCCAACTACGCTTCAGCTTCAGCTGACGGAAGGATGACCGGACATTCTCCTTAAGAATTTTCTGGTACAGAGCAGAATTCATGGTTCCTTTAATTTTGGCAAGTCATCCAGGTCCTCTAGGCAGCAAAAGCATCCCCATACCATTACACTACCACCACCATGTTTGACTGTTGGTATGGTGTTCTTACTGTGGAATGCTGTGTTTGCTTTCGTGAGACATTATGGGATCCTTGTCGTCCAAAAGTTCCACTTTGGACTCATCTGTCCATAGAACATTTTCCCAAAAGGCTTGTGGATCATCCAGGTGCTTCTTGGCAAATGAGAGCGAGCATTTATGTTCTTCTTGGTTAGCAGTGGTTTCCGCCTTGCTACTCTACATGAAGCCCATTTTGCCCAGTCTCTTTCTGATTGTGGAGTCATGAACACTGACCTTAGCTGAGGCAAGAGAAGCCTGCAGTTCTTTGGATGTTGTTTAGGATCCTTTGAGACTTCCTGGATGATTTTACGCTCGCCCTTGGAGTAATTTTGGCAGGCCTCTCCTGGGAAGATTCACTACTGTTCCAAGTGTTCTCCATTTGGAGGTTATGGCTCACTGTGGTTCGATGGAGTCCCAGAGCTTTAGAAATAGCTTTGTAACCCTTTCCAGATTGATGAGGGCAACACATTTTTTCTGATCTTTTCAGGAACTTCCTTTGATCATGGCATAATGTGCTGGTTGAATCTTTGTGCTGGCAAAGTGACTCTGATGGTAAGGGTCAAAACAAGTGAGGTTTATATTGAGCAGGGCTGGCTGTAATCAAGCCTGGCTGTGTTCAATCAGCTGACTCTAATTATCCTTTTAATTGGGTTGATTTAACTAGGGGCAATTACTTTTTCACACAGTGCCAGTTGGTGTTGGTTAACTTTTTTCATTAAATAAATGAAATAAATAAAAAAAAAAGTGTTATTTGTTCACTCAGGTTCCCTTTATCTAATATTATATTTTGTCTAAAGACCTGAAAACATCCAGTGTGACAAATATGCAATAATAGAGAAAATCAGGAAGGGGGCAAATACTTTTTCACGCCACTGTAACTAAAAGGTCTCCCTCCTAGATTGACCCAAAGGAGAAAGGTATTGTTTTATATGACAGATCAAATTTTGCGGATGTACTCCATGATGTTTCCTTAAACATTACTCATGCATAACATGTAATGTATTTATAGAGATTGGCACTATATGTATTTAATTTATGTTTCCTTTTATCGGTAGTTTAAGTATGTTTTATTCAATGGTAAAAATAGTAAATAAACGAAGTTAAAAAAAAAAGGAATCTAAACTATTAATAAAAAACCTCAGAGGCTGCATTGTATACAGCCACTTACAAATTCATCTGAGGGAGTCCTGATGAACAAGATACATGCCTTGGTCTATCTTGATGTCTTCATTTTTGTGGGTTTTCAAAAAAAAAAAATTTTTTAACAGAAAACAAGACGGTGCATGATGAAGGATTTTTTTCTCACGAAGAGGGATTCCAAAGCTTGTGAAGATGGATTGATCTCATGAGACTTGATCCTTCTTTCTGAGCTGAAATCCCCCTTCGTGAAAAACACCTCTATTCCAGAAATGGAATGTTCAGCAAAGTCCCATAGGATATAATGGACAGATCAGTGGATTTTCACAAAATTTTCACTATCTATTCTTCTAGCAAAGTTCTTTATAGCTTGCAAAAATCAGGCAGAAATTCCACACTGTATGGATACAAGGCGATGAGGAAAAACGCAGCAAAACCGGGAGTTTCTTGTACTTTTTTCACTATCTGGATCTCAGAATCTGCACATCCGACTGGGGAAAAAATGGAAATTACGTACCTACTGTAATTCTTGATCTTCTTGGACGAAGTCTCCACCACTCATTCACACTAGTGGGAGTGTGCCAGAGGCGCTAGGACCCAGCGGGAGTCAAACTTTTTCAGGAGGGCAGGCGCCAAGATGGAGCTGTGAGGAAGCGGCACCACGAGCCAGGCTCGTGTGGTATAAACTATCTCGGCATCGACCCTCCAACCCCCTCAGTACCTTTTTTTCGAGGAGGTGCAGCATAACCAATCTAGAGAGGACTAATCTAAAAATCGGGCATAAGATAGTCCGAATGACCCATGTAAGAAGGGTCGAAGAACCAAGTTTTCACAGCCCAACAACTGAAGGAGTGAAGACCATAAAGCTTGGGGGGATGGTGGGTGGGCGTGTGAATGAGTGGTGGAGACTTTGTCCAAGAAGATCAAGAATTATGGTACGTACATAATTTCCATATCATTCTGGACATAGTCTCCACCTATGTTCCCCCTAAGGTGTGCGCACGTGCGCCCTTACAGCAGTCAGAAGTAACCCACACACAGCTTCAGTAGTAGTGCACAAAGCAGCTGACAGAAATCCTCATGTTCATGAAGTAGTGACTACAGTCATCACTCAGATTTAAGACTCAGACAGCAGGACATAAAAGTGAATGGGAAAGAAACATTGTATGCCCACCCCTGAGGCCACAACCCATTAACTTTTAACAAGCCAGCAGTTAACAAGACAGACATCTCGCTCTTGCTCCATTTATTGAACAATGGAACCGATCTGCAAAATTCCAACCAATCAGCTTTGCAGTTACAGCAATGTTTTTAGCTTGACACCTCTTTTCAGTAAGACAGTACTTGATAAAGAACAGTATTCCCCTGCTGTTCACAGAAATGGCATGTTTTGTTTGGTAGATTCCCCGCAACAAAGCAATGCGAGAGATTCTCTGACATAGGGTGTATATTATATTATTTCAGTTTTAAAGTTGCACAACTTCAGTGTAATCTGCCTCCTCCCCAAGCAGCATCTCACATACAAAATGTGTTAATAATGGATTTAAAGCCTCACTGTTGAAAGCATGATCATTTTTTTTCAGTACAAGAAAATCGGAAAACTATAGTTTTTGTTTACAATAAAAGCATCAAAGCAACCTAATGTCTGTTTGTGTCACTTTTTTATGTATTTGTTGGGGGCCGTGATGGGTATAACCTTCTCAATTAGCAGGCTGAAACACTGACTGTACATATGTCTAGAGAGATGAGATTGTGCTTCTCTTTAAAACAGGGTCTCACATTATACACACAATTGAGATTCAGTGAATCAGTGCTTGTAAAAGGTTGCCCATGTTGGCTACATGGGGATAGTAATTATAAAATAAACAAGAAATAGCACTGCAAAATATGTCCTTTTCATTTAATTTCATAAATTCAGACTCTGCTTAGTATGGCTTCAGAATGGAAGAGAAATACAGTCTCCTAAATGCATCTCCTCTCTCATATCACACTGACTCACTACATTGCAAAAATAAATTTTAAAACCCTCACTGAGCTTGACAATACCCAGCACAGTTAGTGTAAACCATACCTTGGGTAAATGACATCACATACAATTATGCATGCATCCATCAAAAATCCCATTGCTAAGTACAGCTTTATGAAGCTGTCCAATCCTGAACACCACATTGCCATAACAGTATTAAATTATGTGCTTTTGGAGTTGGCAGAGTTGTCTAAGATGTTTCAGAAAGTGGTCTAACAACAGTTGAAGCTGTACAGATTGCTAGGGCAAAAATAAAAAAAAAATTATCAGAAGCCAATAACTGGGTGAAACTGTCTACTGGAGCCCACCAGTAAAACTGCTTTTGGCTAATTGTACAGCTGAAGTAGGCACAACAGCAATTTTGCAATTCATTGGCCTGTTATGTGACCATCTGGACAGCTTATTTCCTGCAGGTGAACTTTCTGACTGATCTGCCTTTGATTTTGCAGCAATGCCATGTTGCAGCTTTGAGTCTGGCTTATCAAATATTGAGAGACTGCACAGCAAATATCAGGACTATTTATTTTCATCAGTGGACCAGTCAGAAATTGTTAGCCAGTACAGTGACTTCAGATTTATAGCTGCTGAAAAAATAAAGGGAGGATCATTAAAATCCTTTATTGACATGATCCACTTTGCTTTGACTAACGTGCAGTACAGCATGGTGGCTAAACTTATTGATGTATGTGCTGCATTCCAAGCTAAACATGAAGCTATCATGTATAGAGGTTCCTACACAGTCTTACCATTCCCCAGAAGAGATTCTCCATAGGGAGGTGCAGAGTGAGAAGGCTACAACAGCACAGAGAAAAATCTTGGGAGTGATGGAGGATCACATACTGAAATAGAGAGAAGTATGGCTTAGTAGAACCATAACTATCTTTGGGTGGAAGGTTTCACTCAAGGATTCTCATAGGAAAGTTAGGGAAGATTTGTTGCTGCTCTTGGAAAGAGCATTATGATTTTATATCTTCAGAAACATGGTGGAGTCCATAAAGTTATGTGGAGATCCTGAGCCCACAACACAGATTGATATTACATTTAAAAATCCTCATACAGCTAGCAGCTTGCTTTCTCTGGCCAGCAAGCTGGATTGTTTAGGAATACATTTAGTTAACACGTTAGACTTGGGTGAAGTCTTTTCATAGTTTAAACAGGCTAAGGATAGTCCAGAATCAATCTTAGTCATATAACCCCCGATTGACTTTGGAAACCTAATTGACCCTAATACCTACTCACCTCTGACAGTTATTGATTAATCCTGACAAATGCAGCCTGTAGATAATATTAAAAAAAATGAACTCTGAATGCCAGCTGGATTTGGATAAGGGAGCTGGGGATTGAGATGTGGATGCCCTTTCTATACTTTCATGGAATATTGAGGGCATGCATCTTAAAATAATTGACCATGAAGTAGTGAGATTTCTGGATAATTTTGATATATTGGACTGCAAGAAACATAGTGCACAGAAAATGTAACTCCCAAATGGCTGGATATTCTGTCTTTACTCTGCCAGCAACTAAAGATAAAAAGTTTGGAAGGTTTAAAGGGGGTATTTCCTTTTTTATCACAACTTTGCTGCATTTCCAGATCACTAACATTTCTACTAAGTCAGAGGGTATTTTGGCTTTAATGATTAGCAAGGGACAAGAGAAGATAATTCTCTGCAATATGTACTTGCCCGCTTGCAACAGAGCTACTGATCCCGCTGACCTTTTCATATAGGATCTGAAAATGGCACTTGACGAATTGTCAGATAAGAATATACCTTGTCCTATAATTATTCTGGGAGACTTCAATGCCAGAATTCCTTCTCATTTCTTGGAGGATGTATATTCAGATATGATCCACACAATATCTATGATTAATCCAAATATCTCATATACTAGGACTGCTCAGGATCTAAAATCTAACCTCAGAGGTAGGGAATTGCTAGTAGGCTTGGACAGTAGAAATTTCTGTATTTTAAATGGTAGAACTTGGGTCGATCTAGTAGGATCCTTACTGTGTAGAGGACCTACTGGCTCTTCAACCCCTGATCAGTTTTGGACCAATTTGGAAGCAGTAAAGCTGATTCAAAAGTTAGAGGTCATGGACGGATTGGAATCAGCACACTGTGCTATTGTAATTAACATCAAATGCCCTTTTGGAACTTTAGGGAGTGAGGCACAACAGAAAGAGAGTCTGGAAGTCATAAACAAGAGAAGGATTGGATGGGAGCCGATTCATCAAGCTAGTTTTAAAGAAATTCTTAGTACAGGAGTCTTAGGTGATACTCACAAGTTGGTCCTGGACAAAAGTAAGGCCTTTAATATTTTGGAGAATTGGGAAACTATTCATTCTTTACTTGGACCTAAATGTAAAACAATGTACCATCCTAGGTCCCTTTATAAAAATTCTTAGTTTAATTTGGTATGCCTACAAGCAAAGAAAGAGTTTGGAGGAAAACTAAGACAGCATAAGAAGAAAAGAAATAAGTCTGCAACAGATTTTAAATTGCTAAAGACTGAAAGAGAAAAATATAGGAAACTTCTCAAATGGGAGAGACATAAACATACTCTGGGATTTTGGGAAAAACTGAGGCAGGCTGTTTTGGATAGGGATGGAAGGCAATTTTGGAATATTGTTGCCCAGGGATATAATAGATAGGCCAATAGGACTGAAGCCTATATTACACCTGAAGTTTGGGCATCTCATTTCTCCAAGCTGTATTATTCTCATGAAGATCAGAAGACACCTAATGCTTTCAAAATACAGGAAGATGGAATTTTTCCAAGACCTATCTTGATCACAGACAACGAAATCCAGATGGCACTAATTGGCCTTAAGGTGAATAAAGCACCAGGGCCAGATGGGGTACTAGGTGATCCCTGTAAGGTTTTTACCTACTGATGGATTCCTTTTCTTCTTTTACTGTTTAATAGCCTGGTTCAGGGGTACTCTTACCCTGCCAGTTGGGCAGGTAGTGTTATCTTCCCAATTTTTAAAAAAGAGGATCTGAATGACCCAAGGATGTATAGGCCTATTAGTTTGATAGATGTTACACTGAAGATTTTCTGTAGGATACTTTTGGGTAGATTGCTGTCATGGGTCAAGAACAACTCAGTATTGAATGAGGCACTGAACGGATTCTGGAAGGACTGTTCTACAGTACAACGTTATTATGTGATTCAGCACCTGATCTGGAAGTATACTAAAGTGAGAAAAAACAGATTATATTCCTGTTTTCATTAAGGGATCTGAAGTTGGAAGCCTTACTTCTTGATGTTATTAATAGACTGTATGAAAATATGTGGGCAAGGGTCCAGTATAATCAACATGGTCATCTAACTGATAGATCTGAGACAAATGTGGGGGGCAGACAGGAGTGTATTTTGGCCCCCACTCTATTTAACATCTACATTAATGCAGTCTTGGATCAGCTAGGTAACTCAGATTTTTTAATACTCCAAAAATTAATGATCAAAGGATTGACTGTTTAGCATATGCAGACAATTTAGTCTTGCTCTCTACTTCAGTCCTAGGTCTTAAAGGAAAACTGTCTCACTTTGAATCTCTCTGTTCTCAAAGGAAACTAAAAGTTTATCTTGGCAAGACCAACATTGTAGTTTTGGCACTCAAACCAGAATACGGTGAGGTTTTAGGCTAAATGGTAACCATATAGACACTGTTAAGTGTTATAAATATTTAGGTGCCCATTTTGCCTATAGTCTATCTTGGACGAAACATTTGGAGGCTATTCAATTTAAAATGGGATCTTCTGTAAATGCTCTAAAAATATTTAACATCAAGATGGGGAAGTCATTGGTGAGCGGGGTATAAGAGTTGTTAATGCCAAAATAAGAATGAGCATGTTATATCCTCTGAAATCTGGGGTTATGCTAAGGTTAGAGAATTAGAAATAATTCTGAATAAACTCTATAGATACATCTTGATATTTTTAAATGGAACTCCAAGCTGTATTCTTGCCTTGGAGGTAGGACAACGTTCCTTGACTTCTCTCATCTGTGAACGACAGATTCTCTTTCTGTTGAAACTTTTTCTTTTGCCCCAACAAAGGTATCCTAGAATGTGTGTAGTGGAAGCCATCAAATTGGCCAGTGTGGGATATGTACATCCCTTTATTCAACTTATTAAGGAAACAATAATGCTGGCTGGATTGGGCCACCTCTTATATACAATTTACATGAGACCATTTGAGGAGATTAGGCAGGATGTCAAATTGAGGCTTATTGATTTAAGACATAAATTCTTTCTATGTTCAACTCTCCAAGCTTAAGCTATATGGATTTTATTAAAAAAAGTAAAGATTTCATGGGGATATGAGCCATATCTCTCTTTTTTTTTAACCTGTCCTAAACAAAGAAGAATCTATACAAGATTCAGAACTGAAAACTATAATGCTTAATGCATTTATTTCAGACAAAAGAGAAGGGGTACTTTTTCCATATTGTAAATGTGGAGTGGGGACTATAGGTGATCTCACATATGTGGTACTCTTGTGTCCAAGGTATGAATCAACTAGTTAAAAACTGCTGGGGGATCTCAGCCTCCTCCTGGTGGATCTTTTGGAATATTTGTTGGCTATGAAAGAGAAGAACATGGAAGAGATCTTTACAAGATTTTTAATCTCAACTCATTTGTAAAGTTTATTAGGGGGACTTGAAGTTCTGTGGAGGTTTTTTATGTGAAAAGGTACTCTGTTAAATTGAATTGCACTGTAAAGATATTTAAGTTCCATGTTTTATTTATTGTCTATTTATATTTAGTATGTATTTTGTCCTGATTTTAGTATATTGTAACTGATTTATGCTGATGAATAAATTGTACTACTACTACAACATTCCAAGCTTCTAGTGTTGACTGTGAAAGAGGCTTCAGCCTCATGAACTGCATTAAAAGCAAACAAAGAAACTGCTTGGAAGAAAGCCATTTAGATAGCTGATGCAAACAAAATTGTTTTTAACGTCTGGTGGAAAAATGGATCTTAATAAAATATAAGTCCACTGGAAGAATGGGAAAGACAGGCGAGAAAAACAGTAAATGTTGATTTCTTAGCAATGCGTCATTAGCAGCACCCCTTTTAGATGCATGCAAGATTCTTTAAAATATACGTAGTTTACATGTTTCCAGTTCATATTGTTATGGCGCACAATGCACATCCAAGCTTCGGACTGTGTCAGAATGTATATTTATACTTTGCATTGAGTATTTGAGTGTTTGATTACATTTTGTATTGTTTACTGGTAAGAAAATATATCACTTGTTTGGGCCACCCAATTTGCGCACGTGAATCAATTTATTTGCACAAAGTGCTGCACACACACATCAGTCGCCCACTCACAGAGACTAAAAATTAGAGGGAACATTGGTCTCCACCACTCATTCACACTAATGGGAGAGTACCAAGCTAAAATAATCCCCTGAGACAGGCGGCAGGAGAGAGAGGAGCTCACTTTTAGACAGGAGTCCATTAAGAATTGTTCTGCCAAAGGACTGATGCTGTCTGGCATGGACGTCCAAGGTGTAGTGCTTAACAAAAGTGTGCATGGAGCTCCAGGTGGCCGCACTGCAAATGTCTGCAATGGGGACATAACGAATTTCTACCAGAGATGCTGCAACTGCTCTGGCAGAGTGAGCGTACACTCTGTCTTCCAGCTTGACCTGTGCCATGGAGTAGCAGTGGCAAAGGCATGCCACTAGCCATGCTGAAATGCACCTAACAGCAACAGGCTGACCCAGCCGGGTTGTGCTGAAGAAGGCAAACAGTTGTTGAGCCTTGTGAATTTCTTTCGTTCTGTCCAGATAGAAATGCAAAGCTCGTTTTACATCCAGAGAATGAATGGTATGGTTTCCCACATTCTGGAAATTAGCAAAGTAGGTAGGAAGGACTAAAGGTTGATTCAGATGAAGTTCTGAGATGACCCTAGGGAGGAACTTAGGATGAGTCCTAAGAACCACTCTGTCCTTGTGAAATACAGTATACAGGGGGCCTGTGACCAAAGCATGTATTTCAGATACTCTATGAGTAGAAGTAATGGCCACCAGGAAGGCTGTCTTCCAAGTAAGGAATTTCAACTCGCAAGTAGCCAGAGGCTTGAAAGGTTTATGAGTGAGCATGTCTAGCACAAGGTTAATGTCCCAGGCTGCAGCTGGATGTCTAATGGGAGGTCTGGTATGCAGAATGCCCTTAAGAAACCTCTTAACTACCAGTAACTGAGCCAGAGACGTGGAAAATATTGGCTCATAACATGCAGAAATGGCACAAAGATGAACTTTGAACGTAGAGTATTGCAGACCTGCGTTTGAGAGGTCTAAGAGATACTCCAGGACTTTATTTGGTGGGCAGCAAAAAGGAATACAAAAGGATTTTGCACACCAGATAAACACTTCCACTTAGCTGTGTAGGTTTTTCTGGCAGCCAGGTTGCATGCAGCTAAAAGAATATCTGAAACTCTCTGAGAAACATTAAGCCTGTTCTGTTCTATCTCCTAAGGAGCCATGCGAGGAGGTGAAGAGACCTCAGGTTGGGATGAACTACAGAGCCCTGGGTCAGAAGGTTTGTCTGAAGGGGAAGTGGTTTCGGAGAGGTTTCTGATAGTCTGTTGATCAGAGGAAACCAGATCTGACGAGGCCAGAACAGGTCAATGAGAATCATTCTGCCCCTCGTGCCTCCAGTTTGAGCAGTACTCTCTGAGCTAGAGGATGAGGAAATGCGTAAAGAAAGCATTTTGTCCACTGCAGCCTGAATGCATCCTGACAAAAATGCCAGGTCCTGGATTTCTGGAACAGAAGAGAGGCAGTTTTGCATTGAGTGGGGACGCAAAAAGGTCCAGGTCCAGAGCTCCTCACTCTTCAAAGAGTGACTGAACTATGGTCAAGAGATCACTCATGAGGATCTGTCTCCGTCCTGCTGAGACGGTCTGCCAGTTCATTTTTCTATTCTTGACAGGTAACTGCCTGAATTAGAGCATTGTGCACCATTTCCACACTCTCATAGCTTCCCTGCATAATGGGTAAGAGTGTGCACTGCTCTGTTTGTTGATGTAATACATCACCACCTTGTTGTCTGTTTGAAGGAGAATGTTCTTGTGACAGAGTATGTTCATCAAAGCTCGAACTGCATAGAGGACGGCCTAATTTCCAGAATGTTTATGTGGAGTTGAGACTCATCCTGGGTCCACGTGCCCTGGGTGTGGAGATCCTGGCAGTGAGCTCCCCAGCTCATCAGGGATGCGTCCATGATAATGGAGATCTGAGGATCCAGAGAGGTGAAGGGATACCCTTTCAGAAGGTTGTCCTCCTGAGACCACCAGGTGAGGGACTGCTTCAGTGGTTCTGTCACCTTGATGTGAAAGGACTGAGGATGAGTGGTTAGCGACCACTGACTACTGAGCATCCACTGAGTGGTTCTCCTGTGAAGACGAGCTAAAGGCATGTGAACACCGAAGATGCCATGAGACCCAGCATCTGCTGCATCGAGAGAGCTTAAACTGAGCTGTGTTCTCTGATGAAGCAGGCCATCTGTAGGACATCGCTCCTGCTGTCTTCTGGAAGGAATGCTTTGGCACTGGAAGCATCCAGAAGGGTTCCTATGAAGAGCTTCTGGGAGGGCTGCAACTGCAACTTTTTTGGGTTCAGCAGCACTCCCATGGACATGAGGAAGTCTGAGGCCATGGCCTCCAGCGTTTCTTGTCTGGAGAAGCTTGCTAGAAGCCAGTCATCCAGATATGGCACTATTTGAATTCCAATTTTTCTTAGATGTGCCGCAAGAACTGCACAGCACTGTGTAAAAACTTGAGGTGCCGAGGATAGCCCAAAGGGCAGGACTCTGAATTGATAGTGTTTTCTTTTTTTTTTTTTTAACTTTCTGTTTATTGTGATTACAACAGACATACAGTCAGTTTCTGGAGGCAGTACATGAGAAGATTTAACATATACCACATGAGGGCGCCACCCCTCTTAATGCACTCAGATTTAAAAAAAATGAACACACTGCATCAATTAGATATGACATTCGGGGGACATAATAAAAACATTTCAACTGGTGGTACATTTATGGCTGTTTGTAAAAAGCCCATGAGCTGCATGATAATATGAACTATATATGAAGGCCATTGAGAATTGGACATCTGTATCCTATAAAGGAAATGCAGATATCATGCAATACCTCTTATTCGGAACCATACTGGTATCCTTTTAAGCTATGCTTTTAGCTCTCAATTAGAAACTTTTATAAAATGCAAACCGTTACAGAAACGAAATAAAACACAACTCTCTAACATATTTTAGAGGTTTTAAAGATAGATATAGGAAAGGTATAATAATACTCCCCCAGAAGGTGGGGATATTCTATTCTAGGAGCCTTGTCAGCTCAGCACTATTATGTTAAACTGTGAGTCCCAAGCTGAAACTATGGGGTCTGTCCCGATAAAGTCAACCTGATATCAGGCACAGTGACAAAGGATTCATGTCTCTCATTCTTCTGATTCATCTTCTTGGTCTGTCTGGTCCGAGGAATCCTTCTGGCTATGAGACAGTACCTGGCATTGGGCCCACTTTAGGGCCTCACTTGAGTCAGAAAAGATAAAGACCTTGCCCAAGTAAAGGATCTGTAGACATGCTAGGAACAGCATATTATGAGGTATACCCGCTTCCCTCAAAATAGCACGAACTCCATCAAAACGTTTCTTTTTTTGCCTCGTTGCATAACTTAGGTCAGGATAGATTCATATCTGGTTTCCTTCGTGCAACAACATTCTTTTCTGATGTGCTAACGCCAATACGAAGTCTCTTGATCTAACACCATCTAGAACCAGAACTATTGTCCTGGGTGCATTGGAACTCTCAGAACTACCTCTAAATGCCACCTGATAAGCTTTTTGTAAATTTATTTTCCAGTCGGTGAAGGCTTGGCCCAATTGCTGCTGCATCCATTCTTCCATGAACTGACCAAGATGGTCTCCTTCAGCGCGCTCAGGCATGCCCACGATTCTGAGGTTAGCCGCTCAGGCTTGATTTTCCAAAACCTCAAGCCTGGAGCAGAGATGTGTGTTTTCTTTTCTGAGCATGGTGGCTGTGCCCATTACCGCTTCTGAGCTTTCACGAGTCTCCGTTGCTTCTGTTTTGATTGAGATCACCTCCATTTCTAAGTGAGTGACTTTGTCATTGATTCAAACTTCTCAGCTAATCCTGACACTGTAAATATAAGACAGTTAATTTTGATGCCTAGAGTCTGTAAAGTTTCTTCTCCTGTTCCCACATCTTCTGGAGCTGTATGGCCTTGGACAGACCTCGTGGCTGAGGGTCCCAACACATTTTACTTTTTGCTCCTTCTTCTTGTGATCTATCTTTTTTGGATTACCCATGTTTGATCTTGCGGTATTCCGGTTTGCCTTTTTGGTCGTAAAATTTCTTGATTCGTACAATAAAGCAGCCTTAATTAGCTTAGTTAACAGATTTTATAGAGAGCTTAAAATCTTAACCTCCAACTAGCTCAGTCTCAACAGCACCCCTCCCCCCCGAATTGATAGTGTTGACCCAACACCACGAACCTAAGGTATTTGTGATGTTTTGGGTGTATGAGAATGTGTTGGTAGGTGTCCTGCATGTCCAGGGAGGCTAGCCAATTGTGTTTATGAATCAAAGGTAACAGAGTACTGAGTGATATCATCTTGAACTTTTCTTTGTAGAGGAATTTAACTTTCTGAGATCGAGAATAGGGTGCATGCCGCCAGTTTTCTTTGGAACCAGAAAGTACCTGTGTTTCGCTGGTCTAGTGGAACTACTTCTACTGCCCTGTCGTTCAGAAGGCCTTGCACCTTGGAAGCAAGAAGATCTGACTGCACAGCTGACAGCCTGGGTTGTCGTTTGGGAGGATGATCCAGAGGGGTTTCTGACAGGCTGAGACAGTACCCCTCACAGATTATCCTGAGGACCCATTTGTCTGATGATATAGACTTCCACTGGTCATAGACCTGAGTCAGATGACCTCCTACTGCTGAGGAAGAGTTCCCTCTCGGACAGCTGAGGTAGGACCTGGGCCAGAAACTCAGAGGGTAGCACTAGGCACTTTTGGGCCCTGTGCTTTCTGCTGCATTTTCTTTTGTGGCTGAGGAGTTTGGTTTCTGTTAAAACCTCCTCTGCCTTTGCCATGAAAGGACTGATGACTATGAAACTGACCTCTATTCCCACCTCCCCGAGCGGGAGCTGGTGGGGGCCTAGCTGTTTTAGTGGCAGACATAGTCTTCTGAGTAGCCTCTAGTGCTTGCCCACTTGAGGTCCAAACAGATACATACAGTTGAAGGGTAAGGCCATGACTTTTTGTTTGCATCATTCGTAAAGCCTGAAGTATGCAGTCAAGAATGGCAATGGGTACAAATTCCAGCTGCCACCACTCTGGAAGCAGTATCGAAAGTGTCCATTGCAGCTTTAATCTGTTGATTATTGTACTCGATACCTCTAGTTATGGTCTGTAGCAGCTCTGAGTTAACCTCTGACTCGGGCAGAGCTTCTACACTGCTTTGAGCGAATGCCAAAGAACATACTTGTATTGAGAAAAATAACCATGGTAGCTAGCAATGCACATGCCCAGAGTTGAGGCACCGCTTACCCAAGGTGTCGATCTTGCAAGATTATTTGTTTATAGGACGAGTTGTGGATTCCTGAGGAAGAACAGCCTTATTCTCTGCCAGGACCACAATGGCATCAGCAAAGGCTTGTGAGGCTAAGATGGTACGATCCTTGGGAAGGTCATATTTCCTATCTATGGACTTGGCCACAGAGGGAATAAGAGCTGGATTGTTCCACACCATCTAAGAAAGAGTCTTGAAAGAGCGCTGCACTGGAGGAGTTAAATCCGTAGGGATATCCAGAGCATGCAGATATTGGATGCATAGAAGCTTCCCAGAATCGATTTCTGTGGTCTGAAGAGAAACAGCAGAATTTAAATTCTTGAGCAGAGACTTAAAAGGAAAGGTCTTCGACTACAGACTCTGCACGAGAATTGATCCCTGCCCCCAGGGCAGAATCAGCATTGAAATCAGTACCCAGCCATAGATCAGGCTCAGGATTAGGTTCAATATCATCTCCTGATAGTCCAGGAGGGACTGTATAGACAGGAAAGGAATGAAAATCAGAAGAGGAGACAGAATCAGAGTCGAGAACCTCTGGAAACCATGTGGCGCTGTTGACGCCCCCAGCGCCGCTGAAGAGAGTGTTGCCGAGTACAGATGGTGCCGGCATAGACAGCGGCACCAACAGAGCACGCGGCAATGCGCACGGTGCCAACACCACACACAGCTCCGCGAAAGACCCTGGTGCCAGAGAAGCTGGTACCACAGGCTGCAGCACCACCGTAGAAATCTGCAAACTGCGATTTGAAGGGAAAGAATGAAAAATGGCAGGAGATAGAGGCATTGGTGTGGACCCCTGCATCACAGCCATGTGAGGGGGGACAGACACCGTAGCGTGGAGTCAATGGCACCGAAGAAGGAGCAATACGACTAGGAAGTTTTAACTGCCCTGCCCACCGATCCGAAGCAGACAGACCTTTGATGGCACTGAAGAAGGTGCCGAATGACTAGGAAGTTTTAACCACCCTGCCCACCGATCTGAAGCTGACAGGCTTGAAGATCCCAGCGACAGACTGGCCAGCTCAGGCAGTCAGGACAACCTCCGTGCCCACTGCTCCATAAGAGTGACTCAGTGGTGAAACTGCTCATCAGAATCCCCTCCAGTAGGCAGTGAGGGGCTCCAGTGTTGAAGAAGCCAGCCACCAGAGACAGAAACTGGAGATTCCAAAAGAGGTGGAGATTGGCCTCTGGCCCCAGTAACCAACCATCTATGCACAGGCGTACCAGAGGGCGACCTCGAGTGATGCCGTTTCTTCGACCGGTGGGCTGAAGAGCTCAAGGATGAACAGTGCCATGAATGGGACAGTTTCTTTTTATGCTTTTGGGGGGACCGCTCATCCCCCCTGAGCACTGAACCGTCTGTCAGACCCCCCCCCTCTGGAGAGGGCGGCGGACCAGATCCAGCCTGGCTGATTGAACAGCTTTAATGCGAAGTCTCCCTACTTATATTTAATCACCTGCCCTATTCATGGTCGACTCCATCAATGGATGGCTGAAGACTTCTTGTACAAGTAAGAAATGTTATTAAAATGTAATTGGTACTATTTGAGATAATATACAAAATAATAAAACTGAAAACTAAGCTGCTAGTTTGAAGTTTGACTCTCAACAGTCGAGCGACATTGTCACTGAAGCGCACTTGATGGCGGGGAAAAAAGGAACCAAAGTGGTTGGAGGGTTGTCGCCGAGATAGTCTATACTGAGTGAGCCTGGCGCCAGCCCTCCTGAAAAAAAAGTTTGGTTCCCGCTGGGTCCTTGTGCCTCTGGCGTACTCCCATTAGTGTGAATAAGTAGTGGAGACTTTATGTCCAGGAAGATCACTCATCTTGATATACGCCCTTATATAAAACAGATAAAATAGTGATATATGTTGCTGTACAGTTCTGACCTTTTTCCTTTAGCTCTTGGTCTTCTGCAGTCCCTTAGACTATTTTTAGATAAGTTTTGTTGCTCATCTGATATCAGTAAAAATGCCATTGTTACAATTTAAAAATATGGAAACCGGTGCAATATTGTAACTTTAGAAATGGTTTAGCACTCTGTCTTACACTATATGCAGTAAATAGAAGTGTTTTTGTTAGAAGATGTTAAGAATTTTTTAAAAAGCAATACTAGACTGTTAAGAACTTTTAAATCATTTCTATATTTTTTCCCCAAGTCCCACCTCCCTCCCCATACCCTTCTGCCCCATCTATTCTCACCTTATATCCACGTCACTTTAGAATTATTTGGTTTATAAGTGGCACTTTTGTGGTTTGGGTATTAAGTCATTTACATTTAAAACATTTTTGATAAAACAAAGTATTGCATTTTAAATTGGATGAGTCGCAGGGTGTCATGACACCATGTGTCCACTATCAGTCTATATATGTGTGCTTCTATGTATGTGTAACCAGCCTTTGAAGGAGGACGGCAATGTACGAAACATGTCAGGTGGTTTCCTGTGTACTGTTGTGGTGAATAAATGAAGATTTGAACCGATTCTACTGGGTGGTGTCCCTTTTTAAAGGTTTGTGTGTGCTTGGAACACCTTTGTTACAATGTCTGTGTGGTTCCTTAAGCACCACTATCCTAGTGCACACTATTTTGCTAAAGGATGAGGAGAAATCCAGGTTTGCATCCTACCCAAACCCCTAGGTACTTAAAAGCCAAGACGTTCTCAAGGCTTGACTCATCCTGAGTAGTAAAGGTTGGAGGTTTCTGCAGGGTGGATAGCTTATGTCTAGTGCCAAAAGTCATAGCCACTGTTTTTTTTTAACATGGAGTTTGAGTTTGTTGTGCTTGGACCAAGACTGGAATTGGGCATGTACGCTATTTATAGAAGGCCCAGAGAGGAAGAGAATAGTATCATCAGCATACATGTGGATTCCGGTGGACCTACAGACTGAAGGGAAGTTATTTATAAAAAGGGAGAAAAGGATAGGGCCAAAGGCATAGGCTTGGGGGACACTGGAGAGGACTGAGAGAGAGAAGAGGATAAAGCATTGCTTATTTGAATTGACTGTACCCTATCAAGCAGATAGGAACGGAACAAATTAATGTCAGGAACAGCAAAACTGACAGAGCTAAGTGTTTGTAGCAGGAGGGGGTGGGAGACGGAATCGAAAGCTTTCACCAGATCGATAAAGATAGTGGCTATAATTTGGCTTTTGTCCATCACAGTGAGTATGGAATCTGTGATACGCAAGAGAGAAGATATGGTCGAATGATGCTTCCTAAAGCCAAACTGACTGGGAGAGAGAGTGTTAGAGTAAGCAAGGAATTCAGATAACCTGGTATGAATCGCAGGGCTGGATTAATCCTAGGGCAGAAGGGCCAATTGCCATGGGCCCCCTAATTTGAGGAGCCACTGATTTCCTCTTTTTCTTTCTTCCCTGACAACTATACTTTTCCTGCATCAATGTAAACCTCGGGAAATTCTATCATCCGTGGCCACCAGCACCACCAACCGTTTGCCCCTCCGCCTCCCTTGACCATCCAAATAGCTCATGCATTGTTTTTCCCCCTGGACTTCTCTCTGCGGCAATGCTAGCCAATTGCAAATGAGGTTCATTGAGGATTTGCACCCCTCCCCACACCTGGACTAGAACTTTCCTGCCCACTCTGCCCTCAAGTGGTCCATGCATCATGCACTGTGCATCACTATGTGGTGGTCCTGTCATGTCACGCTCACTTGAAGTTCCACCCGGATAACAGAAAATGGCGCCATGCATCACCACAGACTCATTCCATCAGAGAGCTGTGAATCCATCCTCCTGTCATCAGCGAAAGAGAGAGAATGCACCTGTAGCCTGTCACTAGGCCCACTGTCTGGCCTAGTCATGACCATCGCGTTAACTCAGTCTAACCAGGTGAATTGGGTCTCATGGTCTGGTTGGAAAATATTTAATTACCCAAAAAAAAAACACCACAAGCAGCATCTGAATTATCATCAGCCAGGCCCAAGGCAGTGCAAAATGGAACATGCCTGCCACCTCATGTCTGAGAGAGGTTGTAAAGTAGTAGGAGCAGATGAGGAGGAGCTTGAACAGTATTTCCCTTTTTCTTCTGTCACAGGTAAAAAAATAAAGATAATGCACCCGATGAATAACTGTCTGCAACTGAATGTGACCATTTCTGTTTGTGTTACTCACTTAAAAAAATTCTAAATCAAATGATTTGAGAAGAGGACCATACTGTATCACATACAGTATGAGCCTGACTCTTCTCCACTGTATGATCCTTCACTCACTTAATTTTGTTTAGAATACTAATAATAAGAGGGGGTGGGGTAATGTTGGCTCCCTCATTGCACCAGCCAGCTTCTCTCACTTCTTCCTTCGTTGCTTTGTTTGTGATCATGCCACCAGTCAGTGAAGCTTTGTAAGGCAGGCAGCCAAAATTACTCTGGTCTCTTGCTGTGTGGTCAGTACTGTGTGACCCCAGCAAACATTCACAGTAGCTGCAGCAGGTTTGTATCTGGGTAACGTTCCTTGTCCCTCAAAGCAGCACCCACCACTACCTGCTGCCTGACACAACCCCAGGTTCACCAGCCCACTGACCAAGGATGGCTAACATATTTAAATGGCAGGCTGTCCAGAGTGGGCAAGAGGGAGAGCGGAAGGGGCTTATTCGGCAGCATTTCAACAGCAAACTGCAGTCCTTGGAGGACGGAAAGGAGGAGTGAAAAGCTGGTGGAAGCTGAATCAGATGTATTGGAGGCATCAAACTGGTGTTTTGGGTGGGAGGTAGATCTGGTACTGCCAGAATCTTTCATAAATAGTGACATATTACTTCTTATGCAGTATGTGAAGTATTTAATCTTTTCCTAACCAGAAGATCCGTACCTGATATTTTTAGGTGCTGTGAGGAGCAAGGTTTGTTTCCTTGAATAACATGCATCTGTAATATTTGATAACTTCTTCGACCTGAATCATTGATATGTGCTAGGGTCCTGGTAATGTGGATAATTTAAATATTTATAACACAGTTATTGACATAGCCTCCTTCCCATAAACCCCTGCGGCCTCACATGCTGCAGAGCCTGCTCATCTAGATACACTACCAACCTTTCCTTTAGTATTGTCTCCTCAAGTTTGCACGTGACTTAGGCCAGACTTACAGTACTGGTCTGTAATTTCTTGGGTCATCATTGGGTCCGCTCTTATGGAGGGGCACTATGTGTTATTTCTGTAGTTCTGCAGTACCACGCCAGATTCCAGTGAATATTGAATAGGCCAGTCAATAGGTCTGCAAGGTCCTCTGCCAGTTCCCTCAGCACCCTTCGGTGTATGCCAATCGAGTCTGGCTATACATAGAAACATGGAAGCTGTCTGCAGAAAACGACCTTATGGCCCATCAAGTGTGCCCTAAGGTTACTACCTAATGTGCTACTGTAGACCCTTATTGATTTCAGTTCAGCCCTGTTAACAAGGTCCCATTGTGTCTATCTCATGCATGTTTGGAAACTTATTACCCGCTCCCAGTGCTAGCAGCCCTGTCCTCACTCTGTCCACCTGAGTGGCTTGGGTCCACATGGCTTTGCCTGAGTGCTGACACTGAGTGAATGTACTCCAGCCATCCAACATCAAACAATAACCTTCATTTTCCACCCCAAGAATGGTATTCAGAGTAGCTGGATATCCCTCCAAATGCATTTGAAGGCACCGAAAAATTGTTCAGCTTTAGGGGGCCTAGGCAGTCCCTGACCTATTGGTTAAGTCACAGAGGGCCCCACAATTTGAAATTGCCCAGGGCACCACAACTTGTTAATCCAGCCCTCTATGAATGAGTGATTCTTGTAGTTTGGCTAGTGAGGGAAGGAAGGGAGACAGGCCTATAGTTCCCAGGAGATGGAGGGGTCACCTCCTTTATGGAGGGGAAGTACTTAAGTCGATTTCCAGGCCTTGGGGACAGTGGAAGAGGAGAGGAGAGAGAGAGAAAGGTTTAGGATGTGGGTGAGTGAGGCGGCTATGGTAGAAGTGGAGACCGTCAGGGCTAGACTTAGAAGGGTTGAGGGTGAGAAGTGCAGAGCAGACTTCAAGAGGAATGAACAGGGGGAAATGGTAAGCAGGGGTCAGGTGCAGCCAAAAGGGCAAGGGGGTTAATGAAGAAGGAGAACAGGTATCAGGGAGGGTGCAGGTGGCAAGACTTTTTACAAACTGCACATGTATCACATGCCTTGCACACATAATGGAACTAATTGCAAGAGAATTCCAAAGGCCGTTTAATGTTACTACACTACATGAAGGTTTTTTGTAAACTCTTCTCTTTACCTAGCAGACGCAAAGCCCACTGCCTGCAACATTTAAAAGAAGTCAACCCCACCAAAAGAGCCATCATGCCACCCGACATCTGCTCTACACGATGGTCACATTTCAGAGCTGCAGTGTACAACCAAGATCACATCCTGTTCCAAAAAGAACTTGTTGAAAAAGAGAAGCTAACAAAGACCTCATGTACATCGCTTCTTGGTGTAAGTGATTCATTGTTCATATTTCCACAGCATGAGAGTACAAGCGTTTTCAATGTGAATATATTTCTTTTTGTGTGTGAATTCTTTTTTGCTAGTCATTGGCGTTCTGGGCATCTCTCTGGTGGGGACCCACATGGCATCTTCTCCCACCCACCGTGCCCTTCCCCCAACTGAGGAATTGCATGCTGGATCCCCTCTTCCTGCGGTCCTGAACGGGAGAGTCAAGTCGGGATCGGGGCCAGCACTCAGCCACTTAAGCTCCACCATCGCCTCCAAGAACACTGGGATTTTCCATCTTGGTTACATCCCCAATGAGGTGTGGCTGTGCAGTGATGTCTGCGCCAAGGATGTACCCTTAGCTGACATCTGTTGCCTCACCCCTGCAAGTGGCATGTTACTGTAGTACCTCTGGTCTCCACCGAGGGCTGTTGCAGAGTGGTGCATCCCCAGATACCCACTCCAGGACAGGACAGGAGTCCTCCGGATGCTCAATCCTCCACTCCCCTGCCGACCCCCGATGACCCGAGTGCACTGCCGAACCCAGGTTGCCGGTGTGGCACCCAGTGCCTCAACCTCAGCGCCACCGGGCCGGACTTTCAATCTGAGTATAACGATGCCATTTTCAATTACATGAGTGTTGTGTGCATATTTATGGAACACATACAGAGGAGAGAGAGAGAGAAATAAGTGCCTCAGCTGGTGCACTTCTTTCTCTCTTATGTGTGTATAGAGTATTATTGTACCAGTAAATTTCTCTGCACACTTTTCATAGAAACATAGAAGTTGATGTCAGATAAGGACCTCAAGGCCCATCCTGTCTGCCCATTTCTTTTTCTGCCTTATGAATGTGCCATCGGCCTCTGCTCTGTCAATGGCTTATCTATTCATACTCATCTGTATCGCTCCCTTATGCCTATCCCATGCCTATTTGAAGCCCTGCACTGTATTCATATCCACTACTTCCTGAGGTAGGCCGTTCCATGCATCCACCACCCTTTCTGTGAAAAAGAACTTCCTCACATTACCCCTTAATCGGCCTCCCTCTAATCTCATGCTATGTCCTCTTGTCCTGCTGTTTTTCTTATATTGAAGCGTTAGACTCTTTCACCTTGTTAATGCCCTTAAGGTATTCAAATGTTTCGATTATATCACCTCTCTCTCCCTCCCTCCCTCCTTTGCTCTAGGGTATACATATTGAGCTCCATTAATCTGTCCTCATACGTTTTCTGATGCAGTCCCTGCACCATTTTGGTTGCCCTTTTCTGGACTGCCTCAAGTTGGTTAATGTCCTTGTGAAGATGTGGCCTCCTGTACTGCACGCAGTACTCCAGATGGGGCCTAACCAGTGTCTTGTAAAGAGGGATTATTACCTCCCTCATTCGACTAGTTATACCCCTACTAATACATCCCAACATCCCTCTAGTCTTACCTACTGTTTTAGTGGTCTGCTTTGATGATTTCAGGTCATTGGTGACGATGACGCCCAAGTCTCTTTCTTCCCTTGTGATTGCCAGCAACTCCCCTCCCAGCCTACAGGTAGCTTCAGGGTTTCTCTTCCCTGTGTGCATGATTTTGCACTTCTTTGTGTTAAACTCCAGTTACCACTCTTCAGACCATTTTGCTAGTTTATCCAGATCTCTTCTCATTCTTCCCACCCCATCTAGATCATCTACTCTGTTGCAGATCTTGGTGTCATCTGCAAACAGACAAACCTTACCCTCCAGTCCTTCTGCAATGTCACTGATGAAGATATTGACGAGGACTGGCCCCAGGATTGATCCCTGAGGTACCCCACTTGTGACTTGCATCTCTTCTGACTGTATACCATTTACCACCATTCTCTGTTTTCTGTCTGTCAGCCAGTTTGCCGCCCAGTTGACCAACTTGACTCACCCAAGCCTACCCATCTTATTAATCAGTCTTCCATGTGGAACAGTATTGAAAGCTTTGCTGAAGTCAAGGTAGGCAACATCAACTGCTCCCCCTTTGTCAACCATTCTGGTTACCCAGTCAAAGAAATCTATGAGATTAGTTTGACAGGACCTTCCTTTTGTAAACCCATGCTGTCTTGGATCCTGTACTCCTATGGATTCCAGGTGTTGCACTGTCCTTTCTTTAAGGAGTGCCTTCATAATCTTACGCAATAGTGAGGTAAGACTGACTGGTCTGTAGTTTCCCTGCTTCCTTCCTGCTACCACTCTTGTGAAGTGGGATCACATGAGCTCTTCTCCAATCTTCTGGGACCTCTCCTGTGCTCAGAGACTCACTAAACAGTTCTGATAATGGCTCTGCTAGTTCCACCCTTAGCTCCTTTACTACCCTCCAGACTGGGGCTCCAAAAACATTAATACTGGAAATAATGCATTTAATCATCAGGAACTGAATGTACTTAAAACCTGCATAACAATATACTTAAAATGTCCTGGGGAAAAAAAAAAAAGCTTTATCTGATGACACCCAGTTCATTAAATTATAAAATGGAGCTGGCATTCCTGGCTGAAAAAACGTCAAAACTGTGTAGCCTGTTGGACAGGTTTCAGTCCCAAGTGCATGTGGCGTCAGATGTGAACACTCTGGAGGAATTGCAAATTTACCTCTAATCAAACCAGGCACTGCACCATAGAAAGATGTGGACATTATATTGACTTCGATGATGATGTGCCTCTGTCAGTAATGGTAGCCATTAGCCAAGTTTAGGATGGCATTCCAAGGTGCTGCAGAAAAACTAACCAAATATATGTCCACAGATGGTCAGCCAGGTTATATGTATCTCAGGGTGATCCGGATATTTAATCCCAGACAGGTCTCCTTTATGCCACGTCAAAAACAGACTACTGTGCAATTCCAGGCTGAGCTGAAATTCCAACAGAACAAGTATCTTTTGTACAAAGAAATATTAGTACCACGAGATCTGAAACACAATAACGATTATGAACATGTTTTGGTGCCCAGACTGACAGCTCTAGCAGTCCTGTTTAAATTCAGTGACAAAATCTGTGGATGCTGAGCACAGCTTTAGCATACAGAACTGTACTTTTCAGAGAAGGCGTGGTCTATCAGAGGACAATATATGGAGACTGATATTCCTGTGTTATAATTCACAGATCATAAGTGTGGACAATGACTCTGAGAACCCTAGTGCTGATGTAACTGTTTTAGAATAGCATGTCTGTTTGTATACAGATGTTGAAAATTATAGCACATCTGTACTACTGTGTGCCAAAACATGCTAAAATGTCTGGCAATTTCCTCCCCGTGTTGCACCTGAAAAACGAGCCCTTGCTCAATGTGCTTTTCCCAGTTATTAAAGTTTAAATTAATAAAATGTGTGTGGAAAAACACTGAAGCAAGATGCTGATGATAAACTGGAAAAGGCACCCTACATTTGGTTTGCTCCACAGCGTAGCAAGGGTGCTCCTGTGTCAGGACCCATGCTACAAGAGGAGGCTTTGCATTTCAGCCAGGAGATCAATAAGGAAAATGAAAACCCCTCTGCCACAGATTTTAAGGCATCAAGTGGTTGGCTGCAGTGCTTTAAACAGACATTCTATCCACCAGCTAGAGATCCAGGGTGAAAAAATGTCTGCTGATGAAAGCAAAGTGCAACCTTACTGGGACAAACCGCATAATCTGATTCATGAGAAGGGGTACACCGATGATCAAATGTACAATGCAGACGAAACTGGCCTTTATTGGCGTCTGCTGCCTGGCAAGTTCAAATGAGCAGACATCTGCTGGCTACAAAAAAAATAAAGGACAGGGTCACTATTGTAGGGTGCTCTTATGCCACAGGAACACATAAACTCAAGCCTCTGATGATAGGCAAGTCTGCAAACCCACGGTGCTTTAAGATGTTAACATGGGTGCTCTTCGCATAGTTTGTGAGAATCAGAGAAGCGCATGGATGAGCAGTGATTTATTCTGCCTCTGGTTCTATAAGACATTTGTTCCCGATGCAAGAAAACACATGCGTCAAAATAAGCTGCCCCCAAAAGCCCTGCTCCTGGTGGATAACTGCTCTGCCCACCCTGCAGGACTGAAGTAGAGTGATGGCAAAATAAGGACAGAATTTCTGCCCCCAAACATGACTTCCCTGTTGCAGCCTTTTGATCATGGCATTCTGGAAGGCTTAAAGAAGCGCTACAGAAAAAAACTCCTGCGCCTCATTTTTATTTGAGGGAGATCCAGAAACGTCAATTGTTGAAACTCTTAGAGAAAAAAAAAAACTTACACTGAAAGCTGTTTTGTACATAATCGGGGAGTCATGGGAGGAGGCAAGCCCTAACAACATCGCAAAGTCATTTTCCTCCACACTTAGGATTGGTGGCCAGGATATGCCAGACAGTGCACCTGAAAGCCTGGATTTGCCTGACAGTGAATTTGAATTTTACGAGGAAATTGACAAGCTTATGAAGCATGACCAGGAGATTATGACCTTGCTGACAGGGACATTGTCACAGATCCCAGAGTGCAGGAGGATGAGGACAATTCGGAGCCGGAAGAACAGGGGCAAGAGGAAACTGTGACTTAACTTGACGGCAGCAGAGCATTTCAGAAGGTTTGTTTACTGGCTTGAACACCAAGCAGATGCAGATCCAATACACCTTATCACTCTGAACAGGCTGCTCGCACTTGCGTCTAAGAAAAAGTACAGCCGTGCAAAACAGCTGACATTAACTGAGTTTTTTTTAAATCGGAGGGAAATGCTTAGTTATATATGCTTTTTATGCTGCTTTTAAGTGATTTTAACTGTGTTGCTGTGTGTGCTTTGTAATAATGTTCTGACCACATTACAGCTTGCTTTTTTTTGATTAACCGGACAGTCTATTATCAAGGTCGACGTAAGGTGAGCACATCAGCGGCACTGAGCCAGACGGGCAGCGGCAGAAGGGACCGGGGAGTGAGTGCATCAGCAGCGCTGAGCCAGACAGGCAGTGGCAGAAGGGACTGGGGAGTGAGCATTCTTCTTGGGAAGTTTTTTGCTCTCTCACCCTGCCCACACCACCACCTATTTTAAATGGGCCACCTAGCTCGCCCATTCTAGCAGGGCGCAGTGTTACCAGGATGACCTTCAGACTGGGAAGACTGAAAACCTGACCGGACTAAAGCCGTGGGTCAGGATATAGGAGCTGATTCAAGGTACTGTACCAACTAACCTTAAGCTAAAGTCCTTGGCGTCTGTTCACATGAGTTGTGTTGTAGCTACTCCTTGAGGTGGAAAATTTATGGGTAAACATAGAATTTGACGGCAGATAAGGACCGCTTGGCTCACCCAGTCTGCCCATTTCCCTAACTACTGGATAAGCTGCAGATCCTAGTTAACCAGCAGCCTACTTCTTCCTACCCCCACCCCCTAGAATGGTCTTATGACTGTCCCATGCATGCTTGAATTCCACCAATGTTTTTGACTCCACAACCTCCTCCGGAAGGCCGTTCCATGCATCCACAACCCTCTCTGAAAAAATACTTCCTTAAATTACCTCTGAGACGCCCCCATCTTCAAATTCAGCTCCCTTGTTCTTGCACACCTCTTTTTTTGAAAGATGCTACCCTCTTGGACTTTGTTGATTCCCTTGAGGTACTTGAAAGTTTCTATCATGTCCCTCCTTTCCTCGAGGCTATACATATTAAGCTCCTTTAGTCTCTCTTCATATGTCTTCTGGTGCAGACCCTGCACCATTTTAGTTGCCCTCCTCTGGACAGCTTCTATCCTGTCTTTGCGGAGATTGGGTCTCCAGAACTGCACGCAGTACTCCAGATGGGGTCTGACCAGCTGTCTGCACAGCAGGATAATAACTTCCTGTTTTCTACTGGTGATGCCTCTCCCTATGCATTCCAGTAACCCCCCAGCCCTCCTTGCTGCCCTCTCACATTGCTTGCCCACCTTTAGGTCATCTGATATGACTACCCCCAGGTCCCTTTCCATTTTTGTTGTTGTTAGCATCTTACCCCCCATTGTGTACTCTTCCCCTGGGTTTTTGTTTCCCAGGTGCATTACCTTGCACTTCTTAGCATTGAATCTAAGCTGCCATACATTTGACCATTCCTCTAACCTTGCCAAGTCCCTTCTCATCCTTTCCACCCCACCCTGTGCATCAACTCTGTTGCAGATCTTAGTGTCATCTGCAAAGAGACATACTTTTCCTCCCAGTCCCTCTGCAATGTAGCTTATAAAGACATTGAAGAGGACCGGTCCTAATACTGAACCCTGCAGTACCCCACTAGTAACCCCCCTTTCTTCAGAGTGGACTCCATTTACTATTACTCTCTGTGTCCTATTCTCCAGCCAATTCTTTACCCAGGCTGTCATCTTGGGATCCACTCCCAGGCTGGCTAACTTGTATATTAATCTTTTGTGTGGGACTGTGTCAAATGCCTTGCTAAAGTCTAGGTAGGCCATGTCCACAGCCCCTCCCTGATCTACTACTTTGGTCACCCAGTCAAAGAAATCTATCAGATTCGTCTGGCATGACCTTCCCGCTGTGAATCCATGCTGCCCCTCTGGCCTCTAGATACTCGACAATTCTTTCCTTCAGAAGTGATTCCATCATTTTCCCTATCACTGAGGTTAAACTAACAGGTCTGTAGTTTCCTGCTTCTGCCTTGCTCCCACTTTTGTGATGGGGAATCACATCTGCCCTCCTCCAGTCCTCGGGTACCACCCTATCTTTCCATGATTTGTTAAGGAGGGTAGTCAGTGGTGTCACTAGTTCTACCCTTAGTTCTTTTAGAATTCTGGGATGAATCCCATCAGGCCCCATTGCTTTGTCCACCTTCAGTTTTAAGAGTTCTTTCATAACCCTTTCTTTTGTAAATGGGCTGGTATCAACTTCTATATCCAGAGTGTTTCTACTGTTTGTTTGTCTACTGTTCCTCTTCATTTGTTGTAAATACTGAGCAAAAATATTTGTTTAGTATCTCTGCTTTTCACAGTCTCCTCTGCCCACCCTCCTCCCTTTATTAAGCCTCACTATCCCTCCTTGGTCTTCCTTTGCTCCTGATGTACCTATAAAAGGTTTTATCCCCCTTCTTAACTGAGCTGGTTATCTTTTCCTCGGTTTGGGCCTTTGCTCTTCTGACTGCCTTCCCAGCTTCCTTTTGCTTTAACTGATACAGTTCTCTGTCCTGCTCCTTCTGTGATTCCTTGTACTTCCTGAATGCTTTCTTTTTCTCTTGAACCTTCACTGCCACTTCTTTTGAGAACTATAGTGGTTTCTTACATCATTTTGTTTTGTCTATTTGCTTAACACAAAGGCTCGTTACCTCTGTGATGGCAGTTTTTATTATTCCCCATTGTTCTTCCTGCCCATTTGCTAGTGCATTCCTTAGGCACTCACCCATTTTGGCAAAGTCAGCCCTCCTAAAGTCCAGTACTTTTGCCTTTGTATGGCTTGACTCTATTGCTGTGTTTATTGTGAACCATACTGTTCGATGGTCGCTAGTTCCCAGATGGCTACCCACTTCTACATTTGTGATCCTCTCTCCATCTCCATTTGAGAGAACCAGGTCTAAGATTGCTCCCTCTCGAGTGAGCTCCAGTACTAGTTGTCTAAGGCATGCCCCCTGTAGGGCATCTAGAATAACCCCACTCTTTGAAGTGGCTGCTGCAACTGCACTCCAGTTAACATCTGGCATATTCAGATTACCCATCAGCAATATCTCCCCTTTTTCTGCCATTCTAAATATACTTTCTATCATTTCCTTGTCCATTTCCTCCCCCTGAGAAGGGAGGGTCTGTATACAACCCCTGTGCGGATTGTGGTGCCATTGCCTGTCTTCAAATTTACCCACAGTGCTTCTTCTCCTCCGTTTACCCTTTTGTTCTGTTGCTTGATTCCTTCCCTCATGTAAAGAGCTACTCCTCCTCCTCCTTTACCCTCCCTGTCCCTCTTGTAGATAGTGTATCCTGGTATGTTTACGTCCCAGTCATGGTTTTATGTGTACCATGTTTCTGTGACTGCCACGATATCCAGATGTTCCTCCTCCATCAAGGCCACTAATGCAGGAAGCTTGTTACCCAGACTACGGGCATTGGTACTCATTGCTCTCCATTTTTTGACGGCTTTACCTTCTGTTGCAGCATCCCCCACTGACCTTTCTACCTCTGTCTCTTTCTCATTTAGTACCCAGTTTTGTAGGGAGAGGCTGGAATTTTCCTGATGCTTATCAGTGCCTCCCCCTTTGACTAGTTTAAAAGCTTGCCAATGAAGCATTTAAACCGATTGTTCTAGGAGTAGTATATGTTGTTCATCCCTACTTCTTGGCATGTCCCTTTCCCCTTTAAATCTTGCCGAAAGTCTTCAAGCTGGCTCCTTCCACCCACCCGGGTGGTAAATACCTCAGCTCCATCCCATGACGCCAGATCTTAGCCCGCTGGAAGCAAGGTTGTACGCCGAGGTCGGGTGGGTGCATGTGGATGAACACAGATATACCACTCCTAGAACTACTGTTACAGATCAGTTACCTGTTCTTCTAGGAGCATGGATACGTTGTTCTATCCACACTTCTTGGCAGACTCCAAGCAGTTGTCTGGGAGGAGGGAGGCAAGGCGCACATCCCCTACTTAGGAAAGAGAGATTGGAGAACCGAGGCCCCAAAACCAGCATCCCGGCGTGACTCAAGGTCGATGTGGTAGTGGGTGATAAAGGTGTTTGCTGACTTCCAGGTAGCAGCCCGACAAATTTCCTGGGTAGGGATGTCCCTGGAAGCAGCCACCAATGCAGCAGTATGGCGGGTAGAGTGAGTTCTTATCCCTCTGGGAGGCTCCTTGCCCACCAACTCATAGCACACACCTATGCATGATGTAATCCATCTCGCTATGGTCTGTTTGGCTGCAGGTCTGCTGGAAGCAGCTTCAGTGTAGGTGACAAACAACTGGTGAACCTCTCCACGAATTTTAGCCGTCCTCTCCTTATAATAGAAGAGAGCACATCTCGGGTCCAAAGTATGGAGCCTGTACTCGGTGTCCGAGGTGTAATTAGGGTAGTATACCGGTAGAGTCAACACATGGTTAAGGTGAAACTCTGACACCACCTTCGGAAGTAATTTCAGGTGGGGCGCAAGACAACTTTGTGCCTGTGGAAAACCAGATAAGGGGAGTCCACCAAAAGCGCCTGGAGTTCTCCTGTCCTTCTGGCTGATGTGATAGCCACCAGGAAGGCCGTCTTCCATGACAAGTGTGAGAGCTCACACTTGTGCACGGGTTTGAATGGCTTGCTCATGAGCTTTGCCAAAACCAGCAAGAGATCCCACGGAGGTGGAAGTTCACGCACCGGAGAGGATGTGTGATCTAGGCCTTTGAAAAAGTGTCCGACCACTGTCTCCTGCGCCAATGTCAGCTGACTGGCCCGTGCCCGGTAAGCAGAGGGTGCACCTGGCAGCCATCTAAGAGTTGATGACCGTAGACCCCTTTGGAGAGAGACCAAAGGTAGTAGAGAATGTTAGCCACAGAGCAGGATAAGGGGTCCAGACTCTTATCCTGGCACCAAATGGAAAACCTTTTCCATTTGAAGGTATAACACTTCCTGGTCGATTCCTTATGGGATGCCTCCACCATGGTGTAGACATTGTCAGAAAGACCCAACGCTTGGAACTCTAGCCGCTCAGGTACCAAGCTGTGAGGTGCAGGGATTGAAGGTCTGGATGAAGGACTTCCCCTGAGCTAGAGATATCGGGTCCGGGCATGTACAAAGCTGCTCCGGGGGCCTGCAGCTGAGGCTGAGGAGATCTGGATACCAGAACTGGCGTGGCCAGTCTGGGGCTACCAGGATCACCATTGCCTTGTCCCTCCTCACCTTGAGTAACACCTTGTGGATCAAGGGAAATGGAAGGAAGGTGTAGAAGAGGCCTAGGGTTCATGGCCTCGAGAAGGCATCCCCCTGCAGCCAGCCCTGCTGATGGGGGCGGGCATGGTACAGCCTCAGCTTGGTGTTTTCCCTGGAGACAAACAGGTCCACCAATGGTTGTCCCCAGCGGGAGAACAGATTGTAAGCTACCTCTGGATGGAAAGACCACTCGTGGGATGTCTGGCCTATGCAGCTGAGAGCATCCGTCAGCTGGCTCGAGGCTCCTGTCACATGGATGGCTAGGAGATCTGCCTCCAACCAGCTTACAAGGGTCCAGATGCAGAGCGCCTCCTTGCACAGTAGACAGGAGTGCGTGCGGCTGTTTGTTGAGGTAGTACATGGTCATGGTATTGTCCGTCTGGACTTGAACCACTTGACCCTGGAGCTGAGGAGCAAAAGCTGATGGAGCTCAGAGCAGTCAGACTGGCACTAACAGGTTGACGTGGCATTGGGATTCCTCGGGGGTCCAGAATCCGTAGGCTCTGCTGTCCCCCATGTGGGCTCCCCAGCCCATGAGAGAGGCATCGGTCGTAAGGACGACTGTCGGCTCGGGGCGGACAAATGGGATCCCATACTGCAACCATTCTGGGGGCGGTTCACCACTGGAGAGCGTCCCACATCTTCTGGGTTACAGTGATCAGCTGGTTGAAATGACCATGGCGCTAAGCCCACTGGGCGGCCAGCTCCCACTGGAGAGGACGCATGTGCCACCTGGCCCAACTGACCGCTGAGGTGCACGCCACCATGTAACCCAGAAGGCACAGAAAGTCCCAGGCAGGGCGCAAGTGCCCAACCAGAAATGATCAGGCAAAGGAGGAGAGAACCTCCGCCCTGTCCACTGGGAGCCGAGCTCTGGCTTGACAAGAGTCGAGCTCTGCCCCGATGAAGCCCATCACCTGAGAAGGCACGAGTTCCGACTTGGCCTCGTTGATCAGGAGGCCGAGTTGGGAGCAGGTTCGGAGGACCAGATCCCTGGACCTCTCCACCTCCTGAAGGGAGGAACCTGCCAAGAGCCAGTCATCGAGATAAGGGTAAATTCGGACTCCTCGACACCGAAGGTGAGCCGCCACCACTGCAATGCATTTGGTGAAGACCCGATGGGGCTGATGACAGGCCGAACGGCATAGCTCAGAACTCGTACAGGGTCCCCTCAACCCTGAAGCAGAGAAACCACTGGTGGGACGGATGGATAGGGACGTAAAAGAACGCGTCCTGTAGATCCAGACAACAGAACCACACGTTACGCTCCAGGGATGGTATGATCTGGTTCAGAGTTACCATCTGGAAGGTGTGGGACCTGAGATACTGATTCAGGTAGTGGAGATCTAAGATGGGGGGCCAACCCCCGTCCGCTTGGGGCCCCCCCATCCGCTTGGGCACCAGGAAGTACCTGGAAATGAAGCCTGGGTCTATTGGAGGATCCGGCACTGGAGCTATTGCCTCCTTGAGGAGGAGCTGAGCTACGTCGTCTCGAAGAGCCAACTGGGTGCAAGCTGAGATCTTTTCCTCCCGAGAGGCGCGGGCTCAGCTGGGAGGGTACTGCTCAAACTCTAGAGGCAGTCCCTGACCGACCACTTCAAGAATCCACCTGTCTGAAGTGATATCAGACCAGGTGGAAAGGAAGTGGCGGAGCCGGCCCTACACGGGAGGACCCAGAGCTGGCGTGATGGGAATGGGGGTGGCAACCCCCAACCCGTCACTGAGCAGGCTTGGAAGAGGAGAAGGAGGCCCCTGCACCTCTGCCTCCCTTACGGGACTGTTGAGGGCCCTGCGCGCCAAGCTTGAGCTTGTTGCTGCTGACCTCCTTGATGGGAGGGCTGCCTGACTGTAGGGAAAGAATGCCGAAATGGCGGCATCTTTTTCTTCTGCTGGTTCTTGCCCGAAGAACCCTTAGCAGAAGTGGCATCCAAGGTGGCACTGGACTGCTCTATATGATGAAGGTGACTGACCACTCCTGGACCAAACAAGTCGGTGCCTAGGAAGGACAGAATCAGCAAGCTTGTGCTTAGTATCCACCGGAAAGGAGGAATGCCTCAGCCAAGCTCTGCAGTGAGTGGCCACTGTGGCTGCTAATAAGCGGGCACAAGAATCTCCTACATCCAAGACTGTCTGGAGCTGCTGTTTTGCGACAGCATGGCCCTGGTCGTGGACTTGCTTGACCGTGGTTTGCATGTCCACTGGGAGATGAGGGAGGACCTCGTCTAATGACCCAAGAAGGGCACGAAAGAAGTGTGCCATACTAACAGCCGAGCTGTCCTGATGAAGGCCCAGAGAAGAGGCCACACAGACCTTACGGGCAGAGTGGTCCCTATACTTGGACTCCTTGTCCGGGGGTCTGTCAGTGTCGGCTGAACACCGAGGCGGTCACCAGGCTCTTGGCAGAAGGGTGCTCTGTGAACCCCGCAAGGGACCCCATGGGCACCATGTACTTGTGGGCCTTGTGTGCAGATGGTGCTGGGCAGGAAGCAGGGCGCTGCCAAAGTTCAAGAGCTGGGCCCACGATAGCCTCGGCTACTGGAAAGGCCTCCGTCGGGGTATCCCCTCTCTTGAGGATATCCGTGAGAGGGTACTCCGCCTTTTTCTGGACAGACTCAAGGGGCATTCCGGTAGAGTCGGGGATGAGGCGGAGGATGCCCTGACTCCTCATCCCTGGGATGTGACTGCAGTCCTGTGACGTCCGAGTCCGAAGAGTTGGGATAAAGCGGTTTACTGCCTACATCACCCTCGATACACCGAGGGCGATCTGGGGTGACTGTAATAGACAGGCACCAGGAAAGCCCGGTGTCTGGCCGGTCCTCTTTCGAGGGTGCCCCTCCCAGAGGCTGCTTAGGCAGTGGTTCCACCCTAATTGGTGGAGAAAACCGGTTTGGGCTGAACTGGGACACGGGCCGGCCCCACGGGCGGAGGAACTGGTGGAGTCTGTTCCGAAGGGGTCGGCTTCGGCCTAGGAGGCGAAAGCCAAGTGATGGCCGGGGTAGACGGCAGTGCCGGCTTTTGTCCAGTCAAAATTAGCTGTTGCCACATGAGGTCCTCATAGCATCAACAAAATTTCCGTCAAAGCCTCTCCTCGTCCGAGGAGGATGAGGACAATCTATGGCATCGCCTCTTTTTAGAGTGCTTATGGCTCTTCTTCGGTCATTAGACCGAGGGGGTTCTAGACCTTGATCAAGATCGGGGAGGCCGAATCAGTCGATCGGGAGACACCGGGATTGGTGATACCAGAGGGTCTGGAACCGGATCCTTGATGGGGATGCCAGCAGGCTGGGTCTCATCATCAGGAAAAATGAGGACAGGAGTCCTCTCCAAGGAGTCATCGGGCTGAGCCGGTGATAAGGGGTTGATAGGATCAAGGACTATTTCAACCTCGTCGACCACTTCCTTGGTCCCCTGGCCAGATGGAAGGTCCGTGAAGCCAGTGGCCGAGGATGCAATCTCAACCTAAGTTGAGAGCATGGGTTCCTGGGACTTGGACCTTTCTCAGTCCCAAGAATGTCTTTGTCGGGACGAAGACTACGGGTCCTTGTCTCTCTTCCGACAGCAGGAGGAGTGCGAGCCCAAGGGTGCCTCACCCCGTGTGGGGAGAGACTGGCACAACTCCTTGAAGGAGCCCGAAAAGGTGGCGCCAAGGTTCAGTGAAACGAAAAAGCTCTGAGTGGCCGAAGCTTGAGCCGCTTCCTCCTCAAATGCTTTCATTTGTTCCAGCTGCTTGGCGGATCCCATGGCCGCGGAAACCACCCACCTTGCTTCCTTCGATTTCACCGGTGGGTTCCTTTTCTCCGGTCTCCCCAGCTTCAAACGCACCATGCGGTTGTCCAGGACGTTGGGATGGAAGGCCAAGCAAAAAGTACATGACAAGGTGTCATGTCCGGCACCTAGGCAGTAAACGCACATTAGGTGGGGATCGGTGCACATCTTTTGGCCGCAGGGGCACCAACAAAATCCGGAGGAAGACTTTTCCTCCATGTCCGATGCGGTAGAATCGCAATCGCTAACTCAAAGGAGTTTTAAGACTAACTTCGGTAAATACTGACGCTCTGAATCCAGGGCCTACGAATTGCTGCAAGAGCACGAGGGAACCTGTATCTTCCAGCAGAAAGGAAGATCTGGCGTCATGGGGCAAAGCCGAGGTATTTACCACCCGGGTGGGTGGGAGGAGCCAGCTTGAAGACTTCCAGCAAGATTTAAAGGGGAAAGGGACATGTCAAGAAGTGTGGATAGAACAACATATCCACGTTTCTAGAAGAAATTTTTTAGGTACGTGAGGGGAAAAAAAGAAGTTGTAAGGACCGGATAGTTCAGATTAGGAAGGGTGGGGAGGGGGATCAGGCAGAGGTACTGAACGAATACTTCTGCTCTGTATTCACAAGGGAGGTAAGAGGTCTGCTACTTCTGTGGACTGGAGGGGTGGGGATGAGGGGGAGGAGGTGACTGACCAAGTGATTCGGGTAAGCAGGGTATTGGAAGGTCTGAAGGCACTTCGGATGGATAAGGCACAAGGTCCTGATGGTATTCACCCTAGGGAGATGGCAGAAGTGTTGGCTGGACCACTGACTGACCTGTTCAACACCTCTCTGAACATGGGATGTGTACCGCAAGACTGGAGGTTGGCTCAGGTGGTGCCTATCCACAACAGCGGCCCAAAGGATGAGCCGGGCAGCTACAGACTGGTCAGTCTCACTTCCATAGTGAGCAAACTAATGGAATCAATCTTGAGGGAGAGACTGGTAACCCTTCTGGATGTCAGTGATCTTCAGGATGGGCAGCAGCACATGTTCCTCTCAGGGAGATCATGCCAGACCAACCTGATAGAATACTATAACTGGGTGACAAGAGAACTGGACAAGGGCCATGCAGTGGATGTCCTGTACTTGGATTTCAGCAAGGCCTTGGATTCGGTCCCTCATGGGCGACTGGGGGCAAAGCTGAAATACGTAGGGGTGAGGGCTAAGATGGCTGGTTGGATCAGGAATTGGCTAGGGGATAGACTGCAACGAGTGGTGGTGGGGGGAATAACTCATTTCCCAGACCAGTGGTATGCCGCAGGGCTTTGTGCTGGGGCTGGTGTTTGGACTGTTCATATCGGATATAGCACATGAGGTAGAGAGCAGGATCAGTCTGTTTGCGGACAACACCAAGATGGGAGCTGTAGTGAATGACATAGAGGGGTGGCAGAGGCTACAGGATGACCTTACCAGGCTTGAGGAGTGGTCGACAAGGTGGCAATTGGGATTTAATGTGAAGAAGTGTAAAGTTATGCACTTCAGGGCGAGGAACCAGAGGAGGAAATATTGGCCGGTTGGGGTGCGGTTAGGGGTCACTGAGGAAGAGAAGGACCTGGGGGTCTTAGTAACAAGGAACATGAACAACTCTGCTCAGTGCAGGAGAGTGGCGGCCAGGGCCAATAGGATGCTGGGGTGCATCGCATGGGGATTCTTGTTCCGGCACAAGGAGGTGATCTTGCCTTTGTATCGGTCCTTGGTCAGACCGCAGTTGGAGAGTACTGTGTGCAGTATTGGCGTCTGTACCCGAGGAAGGATATCAAGCTGCTGGAGGCTGTGCAGCATGGGGTGATGAGAATGATACGGGATGGATGGCAGAACCTTTGAGGAAAGGCTGAGGCACTTGAGTTTGTTCACCCTGGAGCACAGAAGGGATAGGGGACAGGATAGGGACTTTCAAATACTTGGGGGGAATCAACAAATCTGTCACCGTGGGGCTGCTTAAGCAGAGGAAGGGACAAGAGGGGCCATGGGCTGAGATTGGAGGGAGGCAGGTTCAGGAGGGAGCTGAGAAGGCATTATTTCACTGAGAGGGTTGTGTCAAAGTAGAATGCTCTACCAGAGGAGGTGGGGGAATTTCAAAAGGGCATGGGACAGGGCACAGAAGGGGGGCTGGGTAAAAGACCCTGATTAGTTCCAGGGGGGTTGGCAGCTGCAATATAGGGGTGCTAGCTGCACATATAAGCAGATTTGATAGACTGTAAGGTCTGTTTCTGCTGGCAAGTTTCGTATGTAGATGTGAGACACTCATTGTGAAATTACAATACTTGCTAACTGCCAATATAAAACTCTTTTTCTTTGTGTTACTGCAAATAAATACCAAAATCAATGAATTTGCTTTTCCATTGTATATTACAGTATGGCTCTTAGCTGTTCTTGTCCTGCAAAACTCACACTGTGGCATTGATGTTTGGTACCATAAACTGGGATTAAGATTTGCTCCTGAGCCAGCCTGGTGGTGTGAGGGTTGAGGCACGAGACGCCACGCTGGCGACCAGAGTTCAGGAGCACACTTGGGTTGGCAGGGCAGAGAGAGGATCGAGCATCCCCCTGACGGCTCTCCTCTGCCAGGGCAGGGAGACTGGCTGTCCCGCTCCTTGGCTATCATCTGGTGGAGGCCAGGTGGTAGTGTCAGAGCTTGGGAAGCAAGGAGTGTGGCTATGTGCGCTCACAAGGTCGCAATGAGGTATAAAGTTGGAGCAAAATGGTGACCGTAGGCTCCGTGAAGCCTTGACTGCCAGCCCTGGTCCTGCTCAGTCACCAGCTACCATAAGCCCCGATCTGGATTGTGAAATCTCAGGTGGGGGGAGAACAGTCCTCCCCTTCCCAGCTCTGTCACGGGGGAAAAATTTGTGAGGGAAGTGGGGCTCAGTGATACCAGAGAGGTGGCAGGACAGGGCGGGGTAAGCCGCCTACAGTGGACCTGGGGCAGGGGGACGGACGGACACAGAATATGAAAGAGAAAAAAAAAAGAATACGATTTGCCTTTGGTTAGTACAGAATAAACTGCGTTGCCTCCCACATGCCTGTCTTTCAAATTTGAGTTAGTACAAAAGTGGGTTATTCTGCTCACAGACCTGTGGTCACCCAGGTGGCAGTACTGCTGCAGGTAGCATGACCCCACCCCCAACCCCCCAGACAGCATCCTCGGGGATTCTCAATCCTGCAACCCCCCCCCCAAAAACAATCTTGGGCTTTCTGAACTCTGGTCACTTGAGTCGCAAGCAGCAGCACTACAACTGTACCAACAAGCTGGCTCCTGGCAGCATTATCAAGTGAATGCATGGGCTTAAAAAAATAAGTCACAGGTGTGCCAGCTTGTACGCTGAGGCAGAGTGGAAAAGATGAACGTCACAACTGGTGATCTGGAAAGTTGTACATCACAACCTATTTTTCTTTTGCTTTCTGTTACCAAAGCATAAACAATGTATAATTAATTCCCAAGTGTTAAGAACAAGATGCTTCTCAACACCAACTGGGTTAGGTGACGTCATGTGAATTTGAGAGCTCTGGATGTCACTTTATTTTACCATTCAATTCAGCACACTTTAAAACTAAACAGTTATAGAGCCTTCCCTGAAAAATAGCCCACCTCAGCTGATAGGCTATTCCTGAATCTACTACCCTTTCTGTGAAAAAGTATTTCCTCGTATCCCTCCTGAACCTGCCTCCCTCTAACTTCACAACACGTCCCCTTGTTCTCGTACATCTTTTGTTCTGAAAAATACTTCCTCCCTGTACCTTACTCACCCCCGTAAGGTTATTTAAAAGTTTCTATCATATCCCCCTTTCTCCCTTCCAGGGTGTACATGCAGAGTTCCCTCAATCTCTCCTTGTAGGACTTGTGATGTAGACCCCTCACCATTGTAGTTACTTTCCTCTGGACCACCTCCACTCTGTCTATATCCTTCCACAGATGTGATCTCCAGCACTGTACACAGTATTCTAAGTGCAGTCTTACCAATGAGCTATACAAAGGCAACACTAGCTCCCTTCTTCTGCTGGTGATTCCTCTCCTTATCCATCCCAGCATCCTACTAGCCTTCCCAACTGCTTTGTCACACTGTCTGGCTACCTTTAGGTCCTCAGAGATTATTACCGCCAGGTGTCTCTCATGCTTGGTAGTCATCAATAGCACACCATCCATTCTGTACTCTGCCTTTGGGTTTCTGTGCCCCACATGCATTATTTTACACTTTCTCCACATTAAAACCCAACTGCCGTACCCTTGACCATTCCATGTTTTCTCAGGTCTCTGCTCATCCTTTCCACTCCACCTGGAGTATCCACCCTATTGGCAAATGTTGGTGTCATCCACAGATAGGCAAAGCTTCTTCCTCTCTAGGTCCTCTGCAATGTCAATTACAAAGATATTAAACAGGACTGGTCCCAGCACTGATCCCTGGGGTACACTGCTGGTTACCCTCCCCTTCTTTGAGTGAGCTCCGTTTACTACCACCTATCCCCCCAACCAATTTCTTATCCAGTTTATCACCTTTGGACCCAGTCCTAGGCTGTTTATCTTGTTTAAAAGTCATCTGTGTGGAACTGAGTCGAATGCCTTTCTAAAGTCTAGGTAGGCCACATTCTTCACTCCACCTGAATCTAATTCCTGGGTCACTCAAAGAAATCTATCAGACACAACCTCCCACCCATGAATCCATGCTGTCTAGGGTTGTCTAACCCATTTGATTCAAGATATTCCACTAATCTCTCCTTCAGCAGTGATTCCATTAACTTTCCCACCACGATGTCAGGATAACTGGTTTATAATTGCCAGCCTCCTCCCTATCACTTTTATGGAGTTGGGAGTAAATCTGTCCTCCAGAACCACACCCGTTTTGAGTAAGCAGTTTAAAAGTACTAGCAAAGGTGCAGCCAGTACCTCTCTGAACCTCAGTACCCTAGGATGCATCCTATCTGGTTCCATCGCTTCCTCTATCTTCAGATTATCAAGTCCCTTTAGGACTCTCCACTTAAAAAGGATTTGTGTTCATTTCTCTTCCTACGGAGTTTTTTTTACTTTTTTGTGGCACATCCCCTTCTCTCTCCAGTATGAACACTGAACACAAATATTTGTTCAGAATGTCTGCTTTTTCCTGGTCCCCCTCAGCACTATCCCACTCATCCGTTCTTAAAGGTGACATGAAAAAGTATATGAGCACAGGGCTGTCTCTGTAATATAATGTACCGTGCTAACTGAGGTCTTCATGCAGCTAATTATTGCAATTTTTTTACGTCCTTAATTTGCAGAGTTTCAGCAAACGTAGAAGTGAAAGTGGCTTCATGAAAACCCTGATTGAGCGGCACCAAGAATTATGGGAAAACTTTCCATTTTAGTGACACAGATGCAGGTATTGAACACAGCAGGGAGTGGGCATTAGTTTTAAGTTTTCATAGCATCGGCATGAGGGTTCATGTTTAATTATAAACATCCTGACATTCCTATTCAACCACTCACTGGAAATGGGAGTGGTCCTGGAGGACTGAAGGGCAGATGTAGTACCACTTCACAAAAGTGGGAAAAGGCTGGCAATTACAGGCCAGTCAGCCTGACTTTGCTGGTGGGGAAATTAATGGAATCGCTACTGAAAGAAAGGATTGTGGAATATCTTGAATCCAGTGGCTTACAAGATCAGAGGCAACATGGATTCACTAGGGGAAGGTCATGTCAAACTAATCTTTTAGATTTCTTTGACTGGGTAACCAGGGAAGTAGATCAGGGTGGAGCGGTGGACGTGGCCTACCTAGATTTCAGTAAGGCCTTCAACACTGTTTCACATAGGAGACTCAAACATGCTGGGCAACCTAAGAGTAAAACTAAAAGCAGTAAACTGGATAAGAAATTGATTGGAGGATAGGCAACAGAGGGTAGTAGTAAACGTTCACTCTGAGGAAGGAAGGGTGACAAGCGGGGTGCCGCATGATCAGTACTGGGACTAGTCCTCTTCAATATCTTTATAAGCAACATTGCAGAGGGACTGGAAAGTACATCTTTTTGCAGATGACACAAAAATCTGCAATAGAGTGGACAGTCCGGGTGTGTGAGAAAAAAAAAACGAACAGAGATCTACTGTCGGTGAGCTCGAGAAGTGGTTTAGAAAGTGGCAACTAACTTTTTTAATGCAAATTCATGCATTTTCGGCATAGAAACCCAGGGTCAGAGTACAAGATGGGGAGTGGTACTGGTGACCACCAAATAGGAGAGAGACCTGGGTGTTATCATACCTGATGGCCTAAAGGTGGCCAAACAGCGTGACATGGCAGTGGGGAGAGCCAGTGGGATGCTAGGGAGAGGTATTACCAGCAGAAAGAGGGAGGTGGTGATACCTGTGTATCAATCTCTGGTGAGACCCCACCTACAGTATTGTGTCCAGTTCTGGAGTCCTCATCTCTAAACGGACATAGACAGAGTTGAAGCAGTCCAGAGGAGGGCAACTAAAATGGTGCGGGATCTGCATCAAAAGCCCTATGAGGAGAGACTGAAGGACCTTGCTATGTACAGACTGGGGGGGTGGATATTATAGAGACTTTCAAATACCTCAAGGGTATAAATAAGGTTAAGAGGGAAGCCTTTTTCAGAAAAAAGGATGCACAAGAACTAGGGATCATGTGATAAAGTTGGAGGGCGGTATAATCAGGGGAAATGTAGAAGCAAGGGAGGGTAAAGTCGGAGATTAAGTAGGGTCTACGGTGTGACAGTAGGTAGGGAACATGGGCAGATTAGGTGGGTCAAGCCATCCTTATCTGCCATTAAATTCTATGATATCCCTGTGCTTACATACCTTTTCTTGTCACCTTTAATCTTACAATCCCCTCCCCCATCTTCATTTTTTCACTTATATACGTAAAAAATGTCTTGACCCCTTTTGTTACTTCTTGGGCTATTTTCTGTTCAGTTTGTGACTTTGCTGTTCTTACTACTTTCCCCGCTTCTCTTTCTCCTCCCTCCGAGTTTCCTTGTATCTTCTGAATGCCATTTCTTTTTTAGCCCTAATGTTTTTAGCTACCTCTTTCGAGAACCACAGGGGTCTTTTTCCTCTTACTTGTTTGATGGACAACTTTGTTGCATTCATTTTCACCCATTGTTCTTCCACCCCACCTAATTCTTCTCCCAGTGCCAGTTCATTCAGGAGGCATTCACCTATCTTTATAAAATCTGCTTTCCTGAAATCCAGGACTCTCACCCTTGTATGGTTCAATTCCACAGCCGTCCTTAAACTGAACCACACTGTACGGTGATCACTAGTTCCCTAGGTGGTCTCCCATCTTGATGTCTACAACACTGTCCCCGTTACTGAGTACTAGGTCCGGTATTGCCCCACTATGTGTGGATTCACTGACTAGCTGTTTGAAGAATGCCCCTTGCAGTGAGTCCAGGATGTCTCTACTTCTATTTGAAGCTGCAGCTGGGATGCTTCAATCTACATCTGGGAGATTAAAATCACCCACCAGCAGCACTTATCCCTTTTCTGCCATCCTGTAAATGGTTTCTACCAGTACCTTGTCTAACTTCTCACCCTGTGATGGAGGTCTGTAGATCACAACAATACAAATAATGGCTCTGTTCTTTTCCAGGGTGACCCACAGTACCTCAGCCTCCCCCTGTATGTCTGTTGCCTTTTGGGTTTCCTTCATATAAAGCAACACACACCCTGCTTTCCTCCCCACCCTGTCCTTCCTGAACAGAGTGTAGCCTGGTATGGCCATATCCCAGTTATGGTTTTCAGTTTACCATGACTTGGTAATGGCCACTATATTCGGTTGGGTCTCTGCCATTATGGCCTCTAAATCTGGAATCTGATTTCCTAGACTTCTTGCATTTGTACACATGGCTTTCCAGATTTTGTTAGCATCTTGCTTTTTACTGACCTTTCCCTTTTTGCCTCCCACACTCATCCCCGCCCCTTTCTTTTTAATGTTACTGTTCCTCCCTCTCAATTACCAACACCCAGCTTCCTTTATTAATTTGCAATATGGGGTGGCTCGCTCCTCTTGGAATCTTTTCTTGCATCACTACAGTCAGTGAGGGGTGGCACTACCTGCTGGAGCCCTCTGTTCACCCAGAGAACAGGTGCAGTCATGACGCTCGCTTACCTACACTGGCTTGATTGCTGGAGCCCTCTACTTATCCAGAAGACAAGTACAGCCATGGCATCCACTTGCTCACAATGCCCTGCCTGATGAAGCCCTCTACCCAGAAAACAGGTGCAGTCATGGCACTGTTTCCCACACTACTCTGCCTGTTGGAGCCCTCTATCTAGAAGATGGGTATAACCATGGCACCTGCTTACCTACACTGCTCTACATGCTGGAGCCCTCTACTCAGGATGTGGGTGCAGTCATGATGCCCTTGTACCCACACTGCCCTGCCTGCTGGAGCCCTCTACTTAGCCAAGTGACAGGTGCAGCCATGATGCCCCCCCTTACCCAGTCTGCTGGCGCTGCCCTGCTTGTAGGATGTTCTCTAAACAGGTAATGGGTGCAGCCATGGTGCTCGCTTACCCACAATGGCTAGCCATTTTCACCCAAACATGTTCTGAAGAGGATCAGCACAAATTAAAAGTTCACAAATAGCAACACAGAATTTGACGGCAGATAAGGACTGCTTGGCCCATCCAGTCTGCTCATTTCTCCCTACCTACACTTTCCCTTGTGCTTGTTCAATGCATGAACCCCACCATCTCTGCTGGAATGTTTTTCCAGGAATCCACCACTCTTTCTGTGAAGTACTTCCTCTCATCTCACCTGAATCTACCCCCTCCAGCTTCATAGCATATCCCTGTGACAGGGAGCTCCTGCCACTCTTGAGGACCGACCTTTTCTTAAATCTGTTTCAACAGTTCTTCTATTTCTTAGCCTAATCTATTCTTTACAATTTCTAGTCCATAAAGTTGGCCACCTATGGGCACCCCCTTCCCTTTCTTGACTATGCTATAGTGTCCACTTTAATTTTCATTTTCCCTCTCAGGTCCTCGTACAGGGAGGGTATTGTTGTGACCTCAGAGTTGATATAAAACAACAGGCTGTGTTCCTCGTTGTTGGATTTAGTATGCAATGGCACTATGTCATAAAATCTGTAAATGTTGAAAATACCATGGCACTAGGTGTTTTTGATAAAGGTAAAAAGTTACTAGGGGACTGTATGATACAAAATTAAGTTAGTTGTCCTATTTAAAATGCATGTAAATTGCTGGAAACTGAACAGGTCTGAAATTTCATGGTGATTTACATATATCCTGTGATACTTTGCATTATGGAAGTATGTGTGATGTTATGTTTCTTTGAAACTTGGCTTATTGTCAATGCACTTTGGGGGTAACCCTTGTTTCAGTGCCTCTGCACGGAGGTTCTTTGTCTTTAGCTTTTTTTTTTGTATTTGAACCCCCACCACCCAAGCAAACAAGGCCCGCATAGGGGAGGCTGAATCTCAACAGATAAGTTAGATCAGAGATCAGTGAGTCAGTCGGTACTGGCTAAGTGTAGAGAAAAGACTTGCAAAGTCTGTTGCTATAAACTGATGTACTGAAGAAGGGATATGCCACTGCTGAAGGTTATCTGCTGCATTTTGAATAAACATCACACAGAGATTGTGTGTTGAACCTGAAGTTCGGTGTCTGGTCCATCCGTTATCACACAACCCCTCCACAGACTTGGTGTCAGAAGTGGGATAACTTGCTGGAAGTGTCTGGACTGGCTGAAGAGGGACGTTTTCTGGTGGATATTGCCCAGATATCCCAGGTGTACCGATGTACCAGGAATTGCCAGAGGAGAACCCGAAGAAGAAAGTCTGTGGAGTTCTAACCAGAACCATGGCCAACAGCCTGGAAGAGAAGATGCTGCCTGGACTGGCCCAGACCTGAGAGCTCCGAGGATGGCCTAGCCTAAAGGGGATGAGGAGCTACCGTGGGGTCGAGGCAGACCAGAGATGCAAGACAACACCCAGGAGGTGGAGACCCTGATGAGGATGATCCACCGAATGAGTGGGCAATGGCTGGAGGCAGACAGACTACACAGAGAGGTGGAAGACTGGTGTCAGGCGCTTGAGATGTCCCTGCCAGAGAGTTTGGATAAAGAATCTGAGGAGGATTTTTCATGGGCTCAGCTGGAGGAGGACCCCCTGACTGAGCAGAATATTCCTTTGTTGCCTGTGTTCCCAGTATGTTACCTGTTGGGGGGGTCAGAGATGCAAATATGGAACTTGAATGTGAGACCCTAGTGATATTGTGCTGGGGTTGAAGACTCCAAGCAAGAAGAAGAAGCCCATGAGGCTGAAGGGACTTTTTCCTTGTATTGATGCAGCTAAATCTATTAACAGATGCTAATGTTGCCAAACTGTTACAGTATGTCAAGGAGGGTATGCAGATTAATAGTGGGGTGGGGCAAAACAATGTTGGTTGTACAAACTAAAGGGTGTTCTGTACCACATGAGGCCTAACCCCCCTACAAAAAGTGTGGCTGCCCACATAGTGGTACCTGAGGCATACCGGCAACAAGTGATGGAAGCTGCTCACTTTAGTGCCTCTGGGCACCATGGTGGGGTCTTACCTCAATTAATCCCATATTATTACTGGCCAGGAATGTTTGTGTAACCTGACAGAGGCACCTGCTGGGGACAGCAGAGGAACTAGTACCCGGGGTGTGGAAAGAGTGTCCCAAAGGGTAGAAATCATTAAAGAGAAAAAAATGGCACCCTTGGAAAAAGGGAAAACTCTAACACAGATCACAAGGTACTAGATGGTAACAGATGGCTGAAAATAGCACAATGATTAAAAGGATGTTTATTAAGACACTCCAGAGTTAAAAGGTTTAGGAACCTGTTGTTTAACATTGCAGGGTATTCAGCATGGGAGGTTCCTTGGCTTCCTGTAGGTTTCTGTAGAGATGTGCCTGGGGATAAGATGACCAAGGATTTGGGGTCATAGATTATAAAAGGTTGAAATACAAGAGTAGAAACTACTATTGCTTCTTCCATATTCCCGCAGACACTTTGTATAAGACAGAGGGGTCAAGGTAGTTGCAGGCACAAGGCCAGATGTGGCTCTGCAGTGGTCCCTTTCTTTAGGCAAAAGTGTAGCATGTTTGGTCGGGGGCAGGCCTGATGTCAAAGAACGAGGTACCCAAGGGCAGACAAGGAGTCTGAGGTGGTACGTGTGTTTTATTCTTTTCTGAGAGAAAACCTACCAAGGAGGAGGTGGGTGGAAAAGGGATTGGAACCTGTGCTGGGGTAACACCAGGAGATTGTCTACCCCCCAGGAGTCTGTATCAGTAGCAAGTCAAATGAATGAATCAAGAAACATAGTGACTTTAGGTAGAGGGGCTGAACCTAGGACTGGGCCCCTGCTTAAAACCGACATGTCTGGTGGGACTGGAGCAGGTAATTACTCACCCCAGAGTAATTCTTTCTGGGATATTGGACTTTACAGCCATCCAGAGTTTCGGTCAATACAATATGACAGACTTTCCCTAAAAGGAGATGGGAAAGTAGCGTTAGACTCTGTTGAGAAATGTGTTAATGCCTCAGGGTAAAGAATGATGATATCCACTATGTTTATGATGGAATGTTTATCATTAATAGGGACCCTGAGACTGAGCTTCTGAAAATGGCTGGGTAGAAGCTACATCCCTTCCTGGGACAGGAAGGTGGTAAGCAGTCTGCAATAACTGCTTCCCTCTTAAGGTGGGGGATATGTGACAGGGAGCTCCTGACATGCTTGAGGACTGACCTTTTCTTAAATTTGTTGCAACAGTTCTTCTATTTCTTAGCCTAATCTATTCTTTACAATTTCTAGTCCATAAGGTTGGCCACCCCTTCCCTTTCTTGACTATGCTATAGTGTCCTCTTTAATTTTCCTTTTCCTCTCAGGTCCTCGTACAAGGAGATTATTGTTGTGGCCTCCGAGCTGATATAAAACAGACTGTGTTCATTGTTGTTGGATTTAGTATGTAATGGCACTATGTCATAAAATACTTTAATGTATATACCTTATGTGTATAAAAATGGAAATTACGTACGTACCATAATTCTTGGATCTTCTTGGACGGAGTATCCACCACTCATTCACAGTGATGGGAGTACGCCGGAGGTGCTAGGACCCTGTGGGAGCTAAAAATCTTCAGGAGGGATGGCGCCGGGATAGGACTGCACATACATGGTGCCATGAGGCTAGCTCACGCTGTACAGGCCATCCTGGCATCAACCCTCCAACTGCCTCAATACCTTTTCGACCGAGAGGTGCAGCGTAACTAATGAAAGAAAACCTGTCCCTAACCTCTGGGCATGTGAAGGCCTGGATGACCCCTGTAAGAAGGGTCAAATGAACAATGTCTTCACAGCCCGAACAACAAGGTAGTGAAGATCAAAAACACAGCAAGTGAGCTTGGGGGATGGTGGGTGGGCGTGTGAATGAGTAGTGGAAATTGCGTCCAAGAAGATCAAGAATTACGGTAAGTACGTAATTTCCATATCTTCCTGGACTCAAGTCTCCACCAGTCATTCACACTAATGGGAGAGTACCGAGCTAAAAATCAACCCATCCCGAGTAGGGCGGTCGGAGGTAGAGCTCACTGACTTAGAACGGAAGTCCAAAGGACTGTTCTGCCAAGAAAGAGAACTGTCTGGTATGGACCTCCATAATATAGTGCTTTACAAAGGTATGCACTGAGCTCCAACTCACCGCCTTGCAGATGAAGCCGCAACTGCTCCGATAGTGGTGTAAATCCGGCCTTTCAACTTGCCTGTGACATGGATTAGTAGTGCCTGAGACATGCTACTAACCAAGCCAAAAACATCTCATGGCAAGAGGATGTGCAGCCGATGCATGCTGAAGCTATAAAATTGTTCGGATGTGTGTATCTTTGTTCTGTCGATGAAGAATCGCTGAACCGTCCTAACCTCCAGAGAGTGAAGGGAGTGCTCTCCTTCCTTCCCTTCCTTCTGGAGTCAAAGCAAAACTTGACTAATGGTAATTGAGCCAGTGACAAGATGTTTAATGGCTCAAGATAGATCGAAAATGTGCAGAGGTGTACCTTTACTGCCAAGTATGGCCAGCCTGTGAACGACAGGTCCAAGAGGCACTCCAACACCTTATCTGGTGGGCAACTGAATGGTCCAGATGGGACTTGCACATCAGATGAGGAAGGATTTCCACTTAGTCATGTAAGCTTTCCTGGGGTAAGGCTTATGCACAACTTCTAAGACATCTGCGATGGTCTGGGAAAAAACAGAGCTTACTCACTTCCATTTCCTCCGGGCCTGGCATGGAGATAACGGGAGCGCAGACTAGGATGGACTAAAGTCCCTGTGTCAGAGGATCCGCTCGTAGAGGCAGTCGCTTCAGGAGAACTTCTGACAGACTGTAGATCAATGCAAATCAATCTGCCGAGGCCAGTCTGTAACGATGAGAATCATCCTGCACCCCTGTGCATACAACTTGATCAGCATCCTCTAAATTAAGGGAAGAGGAGGAAAACGTACAGGGAGTATCTTGAATATTGCAGTGAACCCATCCTGACAGAAAAAACACCAGGGACAGGATTTCTGAAGAAGGACAGACAGTTTTGTATTGAGAGGGGACGCAAAAGGACCAGGTCTGAACTGCCCCCTTCATCAAAAGCGACCACACGAAATCTGAACTGATGTATCGTACTCTAGGTACCACTGTCACAACCTCACGGCCCTACTGTAGAGAGGGTGGGGGACACCCCACCCTGTTTGTTGATGTAATACATCACAGCTTGTCGTCCTTCCGGAGTAGGAACACTTCAAAACAGGGGACATACTCCAGGACTTTGCCTATAAGATAACTCATCTCTAAGAAATTTATGACAAGATGAGGACCCTTCTGGCTCCACACCTGAGTGTGGAGGCCTTGGCAGCGAGTCCCCCACAGATTTTGTCCGAGGCTCTGTCATCTTGTACAGAAGATTGCGGAAGCGCGGTCGGAGACCACTGCTTGCTCCGGAGGACGACCAGAGTCCCAGCATCCGCTCAACCAAAAAGGAAGCCAATTAGAGTTGTCTTCCGTATTGTAACGAGCCATCTAGGATGTCATTTCTCCCGTCCTCGAACTAAGCTGACGCCTTGGAGGTATCCAGGAGGGCTCCTAAGAAGAGGAGCTGTTGGGAAGATGAACTGGCACCTTCCCTGAACCTGGCGAGAACAACTGAGGAGCTTCGGCAACTGCTTCCTGTGTCTCTTAACCGGAAGGGCTGGCTAGGAGCCAAATGTCCAGGAAGTGAAGACTTGGACGGTGAGATTTAGGGAACTGTTCCCTGAACAGGAACTTTTTGACCCTCCCAAGGTCGACAAATGGGCACATGCCATCTGTTAACCTGGAACCAGAAGCAATGGAGATAGGAACCTGTGTTTCGTTCCACTGTGGAATGATTTTTACTGCCCCGTATCTTCAGAAGCAGAGAGAGCGCGACTGAGAGGCCGAAAGACTGGCTGCCATCTGGGTGGAAAGTCTGGGAAAAGCTGTGAAATTGGGAGAGTATCCCTCTCGGACAATCCTGATGACCTCTAGTTCCACTGTAATGGACTTCCACTGGTTGTAAAACCGAAATAGACGCCCCTCCTACCGCCAAGAGGCACCTTTCATTCAGACAGCTGGGGTGGGTCTGGGCTGAATCCACAGAGGTTAGTATAGGGCGGTTTCAGATCCTGTGCCCTCTACTGCATTCTCCTAGAGGCTGAGGGGTTGGTTCCTGAAAAGGGCACCTAGGCCACTACCTTGACAGGACTGCTTGTCACGAGGATGTTGTGTGGTTTAAATGGCAGCCCTATTGTTCTGAGAGGCCTTTAGTCAGACAGATAAGCACAGTCAAGGAGACGTTAACCACCTGCTGCCATCAGCAGCTGTCCTAGAAGCAGAAACATACATGTCCATAAAAGCTTTAGCTGATTATTAGGTTATATGCCCCTAGCAATGGAGTGTTAGATTTTGGGAGGCTCTTGACCATTGCATTGTGTGTTCCACAGGGTGTACTCGTACTGAGGAATGTAGGAAGTCAAGACATAGGAGTCTGCTTTGGTCCACAGATGAATACTAAAAAGTTATGGTGGACCCCATATCCCTGAGGAAAGGGAACTGGAAAGAAGATCTTTCATAACACTGATACAGAGAGTTTGCATTCCAGCCCATAAAATGAGTCATCCACTGCGTCTTCGACAAAGCAGAAGAGAAAGAGACTCATCCAGATCCATGTCTACCCCAAAATAACCTCCATGGGCAGGTTAGGACCAGGGAGACGCCACCACCGGGATCAGGGAGGAGATCAGCGCCATCCGTGGTGCCAGCACCACACCCAGCGCCGGAGACACCGCTGCCCAGTGCAGCCTGGCACCGCCGCACAGCAGCACCGATGCCGCTGACGCCAGTGCACGGTGCTGCGAATGGCACAGGCGCCGCATGGTGGCACCGCACCACACGTCGCTGCCTAAGGCGGCAGCACCCAAAGCACCGGCACCGGACACGGCACCACACGGAGCAGGCACAACGCATAAAGAACAGAATAACAATTACTGGACCTAGACCTGAAGTAAGGGAAGAAGAAGCAGTACTGCCAGTCCCTGCATAAAAAAAGGGAGAAGGGGGGGTATGCATGAGGAGTTGGCATCGATGGTGTTAGCACCATAGACAGCACCATGCACATTCTGGCCTGGCAGACCCGGCCATGGCCCAGCGGGCCCAAGGCCCAGGACAACTGGGCAGACGCCATACCCCCTGCTCTAAAAGAGCGGCCCAGAGGTGAAACTGCTCACTGGAATCCCGAGGACAGAGATGGGAACTGAAGTTGAAGATCACGGCCGTTAAGAGTGAAGCCACAGGGGAACCCACCAGTCTGTTCTGGCTAACCGCTCTCAACCAGCGACGATCAGCGCGCAGACATACCAGAGGGCAACCTTGAGAAATACTGATTCTTCGTCTGACAGGAGGAAGAAGAGCGCGAGGTCAAGCAGAGCCGGGTCCCAGAACCGCTACATTTGTGCTACGGGCGGACTGTCCTCCCCCTCCACCCAGACTGCCCGTGGTTGGACCCCCACCTCCAAAAAGGGTGGCGGACCAGACACAGTCCCACTGCCATCACAGCTTTCAAATGAAGTCTCACTACCGTCAAAGGTCGGCTCCGTTGATGGCAGGCTGATAAGTACTACTTCATGTTGTTTTTAAAAAGAAAAGAACACTAAAAATAGTAAGTTAAATGACTACTGAACAGCTATATAGCTGCTGTCGTACAGATGAAGACTAGACTCCTGGCGGGCGAGTGATGTCATCAAAGCGCACTCAACGGCGGGAGAAAAGGAACTGAGGCGGCTGGAGGGTCAACACCAAGATAGCCTATACGGTGCGAGCTAGCTGTGCATGCGTGGTCCTATCCCGGCGCCATCCCACCTGAAGATTTTTAGCTCCCGTGGGGTCCTAGTGCTTCCAGCATACTCCCATTGGTGTGAATGAGTGATGGGAGACTTGAGTCCAGGAAGATCCTGTAAATGTTGAAAATACCATGGCACTAGGTGTTTTGGTAAAGGTAAAAAAGTTACATGGGGACTGTATGATAAATATTAAGTTAGTTGTGCTATTTAAAATGCATGTAAATTGCTGGAAACTGAACAAGTCTGAAATTTCATGGTGATCTGCATATATCCCATGATGCTTTGCATTATGGAAGTATATGTGATGTTGCGTTTCTTTGAAACTTGGCTTATTGTCAATGCCCTTTGGGGGTAACCCTTGTTTCAGTGCTTCTGCACTGAGGTTCTTTGTCTTTAGCTTTTTTTTTTTTTTTGAGCCCCCACCACCCAAGCAAACAAGGCCCGCACATAGGGGAGGCTGAATTTCAACAGATAAGTTAAATCAGAGATCAGTAGGTGCTGGCTAAGTGTAGAGGAAAGACTTGCACAGTCTGTTGCTATAAATGGATGTACTGAAGAAGGTATATGTCACTGCATTCTGAATAAACATCACACAGAGATTGTGTGTTGATTTTCTGATCTAGCTGAAAGCAGCTACCACTCCCATATTGTGGCAGCTGCCCTCAGAGACAGTTATTGTAGCTTGGTTTTAATTCATAATTGTACCTCATATCTTTACAGTATCGCTCATAATTATTTCTTTAGCTAGGCTGTCCGATTATTTCTGAGAGTTGCAGTCCTGCTGCTACGCCCCCGCGCTCAAGCATGTAATGACGTGTGACCAGGGAGAGCACGGGGACGTGCCCCATTGAAGTGAATGGGGCTTCTTTTTCCCTACATTTTTATGATTTCAGGATGGCCAGCTGGACATGAAAGGAGGACGCCGCTTGACTAACAAGGTCCTGCTGCAAGGCCAGATCCTTCTGGGATAATATCAAAGCCAAACTAGAGCCGTTATTAGGCCTAGAATCGGCTTTCATGCCACAAATCTGCTTACTGGGCCTAGGCCTCAACCAACTTTTGGACGTTTTTAGAAGATAACATATAATGCCGATCTCCAGCTAAAAAACTGATTTTGAGACATTGGCTGGCTGATGATACTCCCTCATACAGAGAATGGCATGTGGCATTCCTAGAGGCCCTACACATGGGAAGGATGATCAGCAGCACCAGAAACTGTTACAGCACATAAAACAAGATGGGAAAATGTTCATATGTTACTTCTTTTAAATTAGTCACCTAAAAACTGTATTTTTTCTTTCTTTGTTCCTAAACATATATCACTTTCTGTTACAAACAGGATTAGGCTATGTTGGATCAGAATGTATTTCCCAGTTTTGTGCCACCCCCCCCTTTTCCCTTGAGAAAACCCTCACGGGTCTACTTTTTTCCATTTTCTACACACCAGTTGTTGTTTGTTTACTGTGCACCCCTTTTTGTTGTTCTGTGTTTAATAAAGTTTACTTTTTTTTTACCAGCCCGGTGGTGTAGAGGGCTGAGGCACTGATGCCTTAACTCTTACCATGCCGACGACCCAGGGTTGGGAGTGACCTTGAGCGTCGGTGGGTCGGCCGGGAGGGGATGACCGCTGAGCTGCTGGGGGCTGGTGCAGGCTCGGGGGCACAAGTATGGGTCAGTGTGGGCCAACTTCAGACGTGCAGTATGCGGAAGCATCCCTGATGCCATTGCATGCCTGCTCTGTGAGGAATAATGGGCTCCAAGAAAAAAATCCTCTGGTGCACATGAAGGCCAGTCCCGGTGGCGCCGCAGCAGATGCACTTAAGTCAGCTCCCCCCAAGCCCTGCCTCCAGGTCTTCCGCAGTGTGTGGGGTAAGTAGGGCAAGGGGGTTAGAGCTCTGACTCCGGCCAGTGCCGAGGAGACAAGCGCTGGACAGAGGGTACCGTAGGTAAAAAAAAAAAAAAATAGCTGAGGAGGTAGCATAAAGAAATTAAGAAAAAAATACATAAATAAAAGTTTACTTAAAAAAAAAATACTCTTCAGTGTACTCCATCTAGTCCCACTGCTTTGTCCACATTCAGATTAGCAAGTCCCTTCAGGCTTCTTGCATCCAAAAAAAGGACTAGTGTCCACTTCCCTCCCTCCAAAGCTTTTACTATTTTGTGGCCCCACCCGTTCTCCTTCTGTGAGCACTGAACTGATGTATTTGTTCAGGATATCTACCTTTTCCTGGTCTCCCCCCCTCCTTTTTAACTTTACAATCCCACCCCTGGTCTTTCTCTTTTCACTGACTTACCCAAAAATGTCTTGTCCCTGTCAGTTACTCCTGGGCTATTCTCTGTTTAGTTTGCACCTTTGCGCTCCTTACTGCTTTTCCTGTTTCCATGGTAACCTCCCTATCCTTCTCTTTCTGCGTCTCCGTATACCTCCTGAATACTATCTTTTTAGTCTTTCCAAATGAAATATGCTTAGGTGACCAGGGTCTAAATCTGGAAATATTAGAATGTTTGTTTGTTTTGTCTATAAAGTAAAATAATTTGACAACTCAAAAATGAAAGGTCCCATGAAGGACCTGTCATATATTTTCTTCTCATCAGCACTAAAGAGCCGTGACAAAGATTTTTTTGTGTAGTTGTTGCTGGGTAGTATTGGAGACAATTTTGACAACTGGCACACTTTAATGAAGCACTTGGCAAGCCAACCATTCAGCAGTAACCGTTAACTGCTTCCTGACATTTATTGGTGCAAGCGTTGTTTTATAAAGACGCTTAAAAAAGGGAAGTGAAAGAAAAACTAACAGTACAAAAGTCAAACTAAATCCAATATCTTAACCAGAAGTAAACTGATATATATCCCTGAGGGAAAAGCTCTCAAAAATACACAATGTGGTACACTTTTTTTTTTTTTTTTTTACCATATAGAACTCTTAATTTCTTTCTTTTTTTGTTTGCTGCAGGCTGAGTGTAAGTACCCAGATGGTGCAGCAAATAACTCATGCAGCCATGTGGGAATACCCACTCGATAACTTGCTTGCCTGTTCTGCACTGGATAAAGATGGTTTCAAAAAGCCAAAACACAGACACATGCTAATGATGGACAAGCATTTAGCAGGTGTTCCTTAAGGGAGAGAAGGCACTGCAAGGATAAGACTGAGGATCAGGAAAGGAGGAGGGCAGGCAGAGAGAGGCAGATCAGGTGGAAGCGCTCAATGACTACTACTGCTCAGTACCAGGGAGAAGCGAGGGGTGATGCCACAAGGGGATTGGGGGGGCCCAGAATTACCTGACAGGGAAATCCTGATGAATAGGGTACTTGAAGGCCTAAGGGCCGTGCAGGTGGATAAAACACCTGGCCCAGACGACATACACCTCAGGGTTCTGAAGAAATTGGCAGAGGTCCTGGTGCAGCCACTGACAGAATTATTCAGTACCTCTCTGGGAACAGGGTGTGTACCCCAGGACTGGAGGATGGTACACGTGGTGCCCATTCACAAAAGTGGACCTAGGGATGAACCAGGCAACTACAGGCCAGTCAACCTTAAATCCATGATGGTAAAGCTAATGGAGACTTATCCTTAAGGAAAGGCTGGTAGCCTTTCTGGACACGAATGGTATCCAGGACAGTAGGCAACATGGGTTTGTCTCTGGCAGATCCTGTCAAACTAACCTGGTTGACGTTTATGACTGGGTGACTAGGGCACTCGACAGGGGCCAGGTGGTGGTTGTCCTATGCCTGGACTTCAGCAAGGTCTTCGATTATGTGCCACACAGGAGGCTGGTTAGCAAACTGAGGTACCAGGGAGCTGGGGAGAAGATGGTGGATTGGATCAGTAAAGGGCTACAGGATGGGCAGCAAAGGGTAGTCATTAGGGGGAGAATCAACTCCAAGAGCTGTAACTGGTGGAGTACTACAAGGCTCAGTACTGGTCCAGTGTTGTTTGGCATCTTTATTGCAAACACCTGACACGGAATTAAGAACAAGACCAGCCTTTTTGCAGACGACACCCAAATCAGTGCGGTAGTAGATGACACAGAACAGTGGCAGGGGTGAAAGGAAGATATGGCTAAGCTTGAACACTGGTCTGACACATGGCAACTGGGATTAAATGGAAAGAACCCAAGGATGTGTTATCAGCTGTGGGGGTGCAGTTAGCACTTACAGTGAAGGAGAAAGATCTTGGGGTTGGAAAGCAGCAGCTAAAGCCAATGAAATGCTGGGATGTATAGCGAGGGGAGATAATCCTGCCACTGTACAAGTCATTGGTGAGGCTGCACCTGAAGTACTACATGCAGTTCTGGCACCCTTACTTAAAGAAGGATGTGAAATTGCTGGAGGGGGTCCAACGCAGAGCAACCAGGATGATCCTTGGATTGGAAGAGAAACTCTATGAGAAGAGGCTGAGGGAGCTAAACATATACTTGCTGGAAGAGAGAAGAGATGGAGGAAATGTGATAGAAACCTTTAAATATGTGAAAGGCTTAAAGAGCCCCTGACACCATTGTGACAACTTTGAGAAAATGTAATGTTTAGCACAATTGAGCTTATATTTTAATATTATTTCTGTATTTCTCGTTCTTCTTTATTATTAAGGACATTTGCACGTAAACAGGATCACTGCCCTATCTGTTTTGGCTGCTTGCCTACATATGACATCACAGTTCTGATTATGACATCACAGTCTGTTGCTGTGGGAATAATTACGATGCCATAAACAAGGGATTATTTATTTTACTTATTTATTTATTTAAAAGTTGGTAACCTGAAAAAGCACCATGACCAGAAGCTCGTTTCCAGCTGTAACCCAGTTTATGATGTCATATGTAGGATAGCAGAAAGAGCAGAAAAGGTCTAAGGGGCAGTAAGCCGCTTTCATACAGCTGTCCTTGGTAATAAAGAAAAAAGGTAAATAATTATAGAAAATACATGAAATATAAACTGAACTATCTAAATCTCACATTTTTTTCCAAGGTTGTCTAACGATGTCAGGGGCTGTTTAAACAAGACCAGTATGGATGGAATTCTGAAGTTGGGGGGGGGGGCAGAGTCGGAGACTGGAAGATTCATGAGGGAAATGAGAAGGAATTATTTCACGGAAAGGGTGGAATGCACTGCCCAAAGAGTTTGTATCCATAAAGTCAGTAAACAGCTTCAAGAGGGGATAGGACAAGGTCACAAAGGGGATACCGGGGGGAAGGGGTGTCAGAAAACACAGGAATAAGTCGGGTAGGGGCAGCTGCAGTGTAATGACTGTTAGCTGCACATTCGAGCAGACCTGATAGACCTTCTGGCCTGTATCTGGTAGCAGTTTCGTGTGTTCATAACAGTGGAACCATGACAATTACCCCAGTTATGTTGCAAGAATGCACTGTCCACGTAGCCAGAAAACAAAGGAGATCGACGACCCAGGTTCGGGAATGGACTCGGGATGCTGGGGTCTGGAAGGGGAAGGAGAGGATCGAGTGTCCATTGGACTGCTCTCCTCTCCTGGGGTGGGTAGTGGGCCGACATGACACTGCAGTGGCCTCTGGTGGAGACCAGGAGCACCGCAGACGCACGCAGAAGGAAGGAGCATCGGAAAAGTGGAAATGCTGCTCCACGTTCAGCCGGATGATGGTTGCCCAGCTCTCTGACACCATTCATGTCCTTGCCGAGTCCACCATCCCAGCAGCACCCCGGGGCCAAATGTAGCACTGGCCTGCCCCCCACAGGGATGACACATTCCCCCTCGGAGGAGGGGGACCCATCCGGTGAAGGGTTATGCCAGGTTACCCTGGGGGTGGCTGCCATAGCGGAATGGAGGCTTGGAGGACTGATGGATCAGAGAAGGCCTTGGCAAGCCTGAGGGAGGTGCTGATGTGGCAGCATGTAGGTGGTAAAAGAAATAAAAAAAAAAAAAAGAAAAAGGAGAATGATGATTCACTATACAAAAAACAGGATTGGAATAAAATACAGGTTACTCACCTGTAACAAGAGTTCTAGGAGTGGTATATGTTGTTCATCCACACTTACTGGCAGGATCCTTGCCGCTTTAAATCTTGCCGAAAGGTCTTCAAGCTGGCTCCTCCCACTCACCCAGGTGGTAAAACTCTCAGCTCCGCCCCATGACGCCAGATCTAGCCCGCAGGAAGCCAGGCTGTGCATCGAAGCCGGGGAGGTCGGGTGGGTTGTGTGGATGAACAACATATACCACTCCTAGAACTCCTGTTACAGGTGAGTAACGTATTTATAGGGACGTGGATATGTTGTTCAATCCACACTTACTGGCAGACTCCTAGCAGTTTTTCCGGGAGGAGGGAGGCGAGGCGTGCACCCCCTACTTGGGAAATAAGGACTGGAGAACCGAGGTCCCAAAACCAGCATCCAGGCGTGACTCAAGGTCGATGTGGTAGTGGGTAATAAAGGGGTGTGCTGACATCCCTGGAAGCAGTCACCGAAGCAGCGATATGGCGGGTAGAATGAGCTCTTATCCCTTTGGGAGGCTTCATGCCCGCCAACCTATAGCAGAGATCTATGCAGGAGGTGACCCACCTGCCTATTGTCTGCAGGCCTGCCAGGTGCGGCTTCAACGTAGGTGACAAACAGCTGACGAACCTCTCCCTGAACTTCAGTCATCCGCTCCTTATAATAAGGGAGCGCTCTACTAGGGACCAGAGTATGGAGCCTATATTCGGCCTCCAAGGTGCGACTGGGGTAGAACACCGGCAGAGTCAACACCTGGTTAAGGTGAAACTCTGACACCACCTTCGGAAGGAATTTTGGGTGGGGGCGCAGGACCTTTTCCCTGTGGAAGACCAGATAAGGAGACTCAACGGAAAGCACCTGGAGCTCTCCCATCTTTCTGGCTGACATGGTAGCCATCAAGAAGACGGTCTTCCACGACAGGTTAGAGATGTCACACCTGTGCATCGGTTCGAATGGCTTGACCATGAGCTTAGCCAGTACCAGCAGTAGATCCCACGGAGGTGGATATTCTCGCACCGAAGGGGATTTGTGATCAAGGCCTTTGAAAAAGCGCCCGACCACCTTCTCCTGCACCAATGACTGCTTCCCGGCCTGCGCCCGTTAAGCACAGATGGCTGCCAGGTGCACCTTAAGGGTCGTCAACTGAAGCCCTAGCTGAGAAAGGGACCACAGGTAGTCCAGAATGCTAGCCAAAGAACAGGAGGAAGGGTCCAACCCCCTAAGCTGACACCAAATGGAGAATCTTTTCCATTTGAAGGCATAGCATTTTCTGGTCGACTCCTTACAGGACGCCTCAACAACGCTGAGGACCTTGTGGGAAAGAGCCAAGGCCTCGAACTCTAGCCACTCAGGAACCAGGCTGTCACGTGCAGGGACTGAAGGTCTGGGTGGAGTAGGTTCCCCTTGTTGACGGAGATCAGGTCCGGGAGGGCTGGAAGCCGCCTCGGGAGCCTGGAGCTGAGGCTGAGGAGATCTGGATACCAGAACTGGCAGAGCCAGTCTGGGGCTACCAGAATCACCTGCGCCTTGTCCCTCTTCACCTTGAGAAGCACCTTGTGGATCAAGGGAAATGGAGGGAAGGCGTAAAAGAGGCCCAGGATCCACGGCCTCAGGAAGGCATCCCCCTGCAGTAAGCCCTGCTGAGGGGGGTGGGCATGAAACAGCCTCAGCTTCGCATTCTCCCTGGAGGCAAACAGGTCCACCTGAGGGGTGCCCCAGAGGGAGAACAGATCTTGTAATACCTCCAGCAGGAGAGACCACTCGTGAGATGCAGCACCTATCCAGCTGAGGGCATCTGCCAAAGTGTTGGAGGCTCCTGCCACGTGGATGGCTAGGAGATCTGCCTCCTGGCCGATCATGAGAGACCAAGTGCAGAGAGCCTCCTTGCACAGAGGCAAGGAGTGCGTCCTGCCCTGACGGTTTAGGTAATACATGGTCATGGTGTTGTCCGTCTGGACTTGGACCACTTGACCCCGTACAAACGGAGCGAAGGCGGTGAGGGCTAGTCGGACTGCTCAAAGCTCCAGCAGGTTGATGTGACATCGACACTCCTGAGGGGACCAGAGGCTGTGAGCTCTGAGCTCCCCCAGATGGGCACCTCAACCCATTAGAGAGGCGTCGTCGTCAGAGTGACCGTCTGCTCTGGGCGGACAAACGGGATACCCTCCTGCAGATGAGGTAGAACGAGCCACCACTGGAGGCTGTTCCACATCTCCTGGGTCACTGTCACCGGCCGGTCCAGAAGACCGGAGTACTGTGACCATTGGTGGGGCAGCCCCCATTGCAGGGGATGCATGTGCCAGCCGGCCCAACGGATCACGCTGGTGCAGGCCGCCATGAGGCCCAGGAGGTGCAGGAAGGGTGCAATTGCCCAACCAGAAATGATTGGGCAAAGGAGGAAAGGACCTCGGCCCTGCCCGCCGGGAGCCATGCTCTGTCTCGAAAACAGCTGAGCTCTGCCCCGATGAACTGAATCACCTGCGATGGCACGAGTTCCGATTTGGCCTCGTTGATGAGGAGGCCAATCTGAGAGCAGACCTGGACCGCTCCACCTCCAATTTGGAGGGGGCTGCAACCGGCCAGGTAAGAGTACACCCGGACCCTTTGGCGCCGAAGGAATGCTGTCACCACTGCCATGCATTTGGCGAAGACCCTAGGAGCTGGAGAGAGGCCGAAGGGCATGGCCCAGAACTCGTAAAGGGGTCCTTCTGCCCTGAAGCAGAGGAATCGCTGGTGAGACGGACGGACTGGGATGTGAAAGAATGCGTCCTGGAGGTCCACAGAACAGAACCACACGTCTCGTTCCAAGGATGGAATGATCTGAGCCAAAGTGACCATCCTGAAGGTACGAGACCTGAGGAACTTGTTCAGGTCGTGTAGGTCTAGAATGGGGCACCAGCCCCCGTCCGTTTTGGGACCAGGAAGTACCTGGACACAAACCCTGGGTCTGGAGGAGGATCCGCCACCTCTCTGATCACCTCCTTCTGGAGGAGTAGGGCAATGTCGGCTCGACGAGCTGACAGAGAGACTGCAGAACCCGTAGCCCCCTGTGAGGCGATGGCTCGATATGGTGGAGACTGCTCGAATTCCAGAGGCAGACCCTTGCCCACCACTTCCAACACCCAGCGGTTCGTGGTGATATCGGACCAGGCAGAAAGGAAGTGGCGGAGCCGTCTCCCCACGGGGGAACCCGGGGAGCAGTGATGAGGTTGGGGGCAACACCCCATAACCCGTCACTGGGCAGGCTTGGAGGAAGGGCCGGCCGAGGAGCCACCTGAACCTTTTCCTCCCAGCTTTCTGCTGGAGGAAGCAGCAGGCTTGGCTTTGGGGTGCCAAGTGCAAGCTTGCTGGCCCTGATGCTGGTGTTGCTGGGCCAAGATGTGCCACAGGGGCTGTAGGATGAAAGGGCTTACGCTGCTGCTGGCGGCCTTTGTCTTTCTGGGCAGACATGACAGAGTCCAAGGTGGCGTTGGACTTCTTGATCTGTTGAAGATGACCCTCCACCCCGGGGCCGAACAAGTTGGTACCCAGGAAGGGAACGTCTGCCAGCTTGTGTTGGGTATCCTCCGTAAAGGTGGAGATCCACAGCCAAGCTCTGCGCCATATAGCCACTGCAGCTGCTACTGACCGGGCACACGAGTCAGCGATGTCCAAGGAAGTTTGGAGCTTCTGTTTGGCCACTGCCCTTCCCTGATCCCGCACCTGCTTGACCGTCGTTTGAAGGTCAGCCAGGAGATGAGGAATCACCTCATCCAGGGAGCCCAAAAAGGCGTGTGAAAAGTGTGCCATCAGGACGGCCGAGCTAGCCTGACGAAGGCCTAAGGAGGAAGCAGCATAGACTTTCCGCCCAGAGTAGTCCAATTTCTTGGATTCCTTATCGGGTGGCTTGTCCATATCCCGAGCGTTCCCGGAATGCTGGAAAACGCTGTCGGTCATTAGACCCTCCACAGAGGGGTGCTCCAAGAAACCGGAGAGTGAACCAGTAGGGACAGCATACTTCCGAGCCATCCTGGCCGAAGGTGCTGGACAAGAAGCTGGCCGCTGCCATAGCTCCAGGGCTGGGCCAACAATAGCCTCGGTCCAGTATCTCCGTGAGGGGATACTTGGTCCGTTTTGAAACAGGTTCGAGCTTCATCCCAGTGGACTCTGAGATGAGTCGAAGCATTCCAAGGAACAAGGATGGGCTCTCGTCCACTGACTGGCCCCCAGTGAACTCCAAGTCAAGCGGCCTGGAGAACAAGGAGTCGTCGTCGTCGTCAGACTCAGAGGAGTCTGCGAACAGCTGCCCAGCACCTGAGCCACCCTCCACCTGCCGAGGTCGATCGGGAGTGAGGGTGACCGACAATCTATGGGGCAAACCCTGACCCGACTGAGAATCCTTGGTCGAGGCCCCAGTTTTTGGTTGTGGAGGTGGAAGTTCCACCACAATGGGTGGCGCAGCTGGTTTCAGCCAAACAACCGGTGCCAGTTCGGCTCCTTGACTACTACGAGTGGTTGTTTTGGCCGCTCCGGTGACACGCAACTTGTGCCGGAGCCTATCCTCTGAAGAGGACGATGAGGATGAGCGGCACCACCGCTTTCCATGATACCGAGACCACTGACGTTGGCGGGACTGGCTGGACCTGGAAGAGGTCCGAGATCGAGACCTTCGGGGATTCCGAGGGTGGGTCTGAGAGGGGGCGGGGAAAACCTGCTCCTCCCTCGGTTCAGGGACCTTAACCAGGGACTCTGGCACAGGAGGCACAGGCAAGTCCTCGGTTTCCACCGGGGGAACCGGTGAAGAAGGGTTGTCGGCTTCTCCAGTCAACAAACCATCTGACAGGTCAAGAAAAACCTCGACCACGTCGACGGTTGTCTCAGCCGACTGACCTGACAGAGACACCAAGAAGCCAGCGGCCTTAGCCACAACCTCGACTGAAATAGAGTGTCGACTATCCAGGTAAGGGGACCTCTCCCGCTCCCACGAACGTCGACGGTGGGACTTACCTTTGGAGTCCTTTTTTTTGGACCGAGAGGAATGTCCTGAAGGCCCTTCTCCCTTGGTGGAGAGGGATTGGCAAAGCTCCTTAAAAGAAGCTGTGTAGGAGGAGCCCAAGGAGAGCGGGATAAATGCCGCGACAGAGGATGATGATGATGTGGCCTGGGCCGCCTCCTTCTCGAGGGCGATCATCTACTCCAGCTGTTCAGCCGAGCCCGCAGCCGCTGACACCGCCTAACGGACCTCCTTCGACTTGACCAGAGGATAACGTTTCTTGGGTCGCCCCAACAGCAATCTGGCAGCGTGGTCCTCCAAGACCGAAGCCGAAAAGGATTTGCACAACTCACAAGCCTGTGAGTCATGGCAGAGTCCAAGGCAATAAATGCACGTGGAGTGCAGATCGGTCCGGGACATCATCTGCTCACAGGGGCACCGACGAAATGCAGGAGTCTATTTGCCTATTGCAGCCGTGAAGGAAAAGGAAGACCGAAGTCTTTTAAACTTAAGAATGAGTTTTGGTTTGACTGAAAAGAGTGGATCCAGGCCTAAAACGCAGAGCGCTATGGAGGGAACCTCAGCTTCCAAGCAGTAAGGAAGATCTGGCGTCATGGGGCAAAGCCAAGAGTTTACCACCCAGGTGGGTGGGAGGAGCCAGCCTGAAGACCTTCCGGCAAGATTTAAAGTGGCAAGGAACCTGCTGGTAAGTGTGGACTGAACAACATATCCACGTCCCTAGAAATATTTTTTGAGAAGGGGAAATATACAGAGAAACTTTTTTCTCCCTTACTATAATACAGAAGTATAGAACAGTCTAGAAGTTGTATTATCACCAAATGAAGTTTGATTTTTCCATAGAAATTGATATTAAAAAAAAATGATTGGAAAACATTTTGACTTCAGTTTTTGCCCCATGCTAACACCATCTTCTGACTGTGAGCCTTTGAGGATTTTGAAAAAGTGCTTTTGACAATCTGAAGAGGCAGGAATTTGCCGCTCAGATAGAGCCGGTTGTGACAGTCTGGCAGTGTCAGGCCAGTCCCCAGCTCACTGCCTTCCTGTTTCTTTACCATAATATACGACAAGATGTATCCAGTCATGAAGGCATCAAACCCGGCTCGGTGGGTGCCTGCGCCTTCTGAGTTCGCCACTTTGCTTTCCTGTGGTTTCTGCCCTTCAGTCTCTTGCTTCCCCTGGGCTGCTTCCATATTTTTTCCATCTCCTGATGACTGAAGAATGTCCGCAGGTTCTCCGTCTGCTTCCTGTAACTCAAGTTCCTTGTTATCGGATTGTATCCCAATTTTCAGAGTTTCTGGCGTGTCACCAAAGAGCTGGCCTGGATCATCCTGCATTATCTGTCCGTTAAGGGAGTCCTCCTCAGGTGCACTGTCTGCTCCCTCATCAGCAGGCTGAGTATCAACCAGCATATTCTCCTTGCTAGGCTGATCCACACAAGACTGTTTGCATGGGGGCCCAGAATCCTCGTCCAGAGGGAGTGCAAGGTCCAAGCTGCTACCATTACCAGGTTCCTCCTTGTTTGCCTTTCGTTTCCTCTTGTGTTTTCTCTTCTTCTTCTTCCTGTCCTCGTTATGCCGCTCATCCTCATCAATGATAAGATCTATGTTGTGGGACATGGTGCATTTCACACCGTTGGGGCACCAGCCATAAGCCTGTCAAAAAAGACAGAAAAAAGCAAATCCACACATTACATTAACTGTATGATAAAACAAAAAGTAGCATTATATACCATACAATAAACTTTTTTGCCCTCCACAAATCTGATGGCACCCCTCCCCCAACTGTACAAGAACTACGCTCTGACGTGCCCTAAAAACTTAACAGATCAAGGCAATTTAATGTTTTCCCACTATTTTTTAATGGTTAGCTTTAATAAAAATCTGAAATAAAGTACATAGAAGCATCGCATCTTCACCCATTATTTGTTTCAACTCCTCCGTCTCCTGGTAACTGCAGCAGCCCCATCACTAACCTCATGGACTTACTGGTTATTCATCACTTGTTCAGGACCACAGATTGCGGGTGGGGTGGGGGCTGTCACATTGGTTGTGCAGCATCTGCTTTAGGTGCCAGATAGGTATTCCTCCTAAGGTGCTGGCATGCAAAACGAGCATGCCTGTTGGTGTCCAACGGCAGCCCCTTGTTGCATCTAGTATGGCTGCCCACACATTGCTGTTATTTACTTATTTTCAGTTAATTCTTTTTCTCCCCTGGCCCCGAGCAGCTCTCTGGACACCAGCCACCCCAGTCCTACATCTCCAATTTTCCACAAGGATGTACCACTGCGCGATGGCAGCATGTTGTGCGTATTTTTCAGTTGTGTGGCAACCAGGTGGCTGGAATCAGCGGTTGCCCAAGAATCCACTTTTTCCTCCATTCTTCTCCCTTACAGAGTGGACGTGTAATGCTGCCCAGACGTCTCCCAGCATGCTACCGCACGAGACGTCGACAGACACCACTGCACCCCCCCATCCAGACAATCCCTGACTAGCATACCCCCAGCTAATGCTAGGGGCCAGACTGTCCAGACTAACACTGGGTGTGGTAATTCTCTCTCCCAGGGAGAGTAAAGCAGTCCTCCGGACGCTCTATCTTCTCACAGACTGGCTGACCACCAGTGTCCCAGGTCTGTTCCTGAACCCGGTGTGATGGCAGGTTTAACGCTCTGTGCCTGAGCCATCCGCACCACAGGGCCGGCTTTTTTTTTTTTGTTTAAATATCAGTTTTCATTTCCAGGATTTGAACACATCTTCGTAGGCTGCCCAGTATAATCTGTATAAAAGTAATCGACTGCCCCCAACTGATCTGAGAGTACTTGTTTGTAACATCCTAGCATGTACCCTGGCAACAGTTTGTGATGTCAAAGACAGCAAATGTGAGGTCGGTTGGGGACATTCAGATACTTTTTGAAAGACAGAGTGACGTAAGTACTGCATTATCCAAAACATTTCAAAGTGCAGTAACAGGAGAAAAGAACAGTTACGTAAGAATTTACCATAATAGTAGATCTTTGAAACAATGTCCTCCACTAGGCCACTCCTTTGCAACTGTAAGCTGTCAGTGGCAGGACCACTTGGAAACGTTTTGCTAGCCGGGGGCTCGTCTTTGGGATCAGAGTGGCTGGATTCTGAGTCGGAGTCCGAAGTTTCTGACGAAGAGGAGGAATACTCCTCCCTACGAGGGGGAGGGACAGCCCCTCTGGGGAGTTCCCTGGTGCACGTATCCTCCCCCTCCTCAGGTGCCAGAGGGCTCCCCTCTGGTGTTGGAAAGGGAGGAGGGAGTCTCCGGTCTCAGACGTAGGGGATCCTGTATAGGGTCCGGTGTCGGTAGACGACTCTCGACCTCCCTGGTGAGCTGAGCCTTGGCCTCAGCCCACCAGGAGGCCAAGGTCTCCTTCAAATTCGCTGGTGGCTGAGGAGTGGGCGGCGGAGGTGGATACGGATATTGAGGGTATCCATAAAAGGAGTATCCGTAACCCGATGGTGGGTAGCCCCGTGTCAGGTAGTGGGGCACCGGATACTGAGGAGCCAGGTATTGCAGTGTCGGGTGCCCATTCGCCAAGGGCTCTGACGGAGCAGAGGGACCTGGCAGAAGCCCTGCTGGCAGGCCAGACAGTGGTAACGCTGGCCCCGCGGGTGTCGGGCCTGGCATGGGTATACCTTCAAGAGGATCCGAAGGACATGACGGAAGGATAGGCGTATCGCCAGGTAAAGGGATGCTGGATGGCGTTGGGTCGGCTGGCGTCAGGGAATCCGGCCCAGGAGGTGGGTTCCCTGATGGCAGCATCCCAGTATCCTCGGTGACGACCGGGGAAGGAGGATTATAATCCTCGGGGGTCACTTGAGAAGATGCGGGGACCTCAGAGGACAACATGGTGAGACGCTGCAGAGAGCCTGGGGCGTCAGACTGTTCGATGGGGTCTGGCGCAGGCTTCTTGGATCAGCGGGCATCAGTGGAGCTAGCGTCCGACTTTTCGGACTCCCTGCCCGAGGAAGGCTGCGAATGAGATGCAGTCTTGTTGGGAGGCGTTTTGCCTGGGGGCTCCCCCGAAGGGGTAAGCGACTTAGCAGCCTTGTGCAGGAGAGCGTCGGTGGGACCAACATCCAACTTACCGGACCCGCTTGGACTGCAGAGCCACGTGGAAGAAGCGGCCTTCACGGAAGCGGAGGCCTCCCTTGTCCCAGAGGCTCCCAAAGGGCCACAGCATGAGCCAGATGGGAGGGGCAACACCTTCTTGGTAACCACCAAGATAGGAGGGGTGACACCTTCTTGGTAGCCACCAAGACGGCCGTTGTGGATCGACCCCTGGAGGGGACGTTACCTTGAGTGCTGCAACTCCAGCTGGAGTCGCAGCTGATGTGGAAGCCGGTTCCTGCTCCCTGTGCTTCTCCTTGTCGCGCTTTTTCCTATGACCTCCGGGGCAGTCAGATGCCTGCCTAAGTTTCTTTAACTCTTTTTCCATGGAGGCCATTTTCTTCTTTAGGATATGAGCTTCAAGGGACTGCTGCCTTCTCTTGCGGGTAGCGGAGTTGAACTCCTGGCAGTGCTGGCACTTCTCCAAGGGGTGGTCTGGGCCTAGACAGAAGAGGCACAAGGCGTGGCCGTCCTTGTGTGGAAGTTGGGAACCACACGAGTTGCATTTGTTTTTATGCGATTCAGAGGGCATCAGGGACGACATACACAGCGAATTGTTTTAAAAAATTGAAAATTAGAGGAAATAAGTAGAAAAGTTTGAAAACTTAGAGACCGACGAATGACTGACGAGTGCTGTTCTACTGCAAGGAACTTTCACAAGCTGACAGCGGGAAAGAACTGGAAGCCGGGCTTGGGACCGCCTTTATACGACATCGGGCTGCCCCCCGCCAGAGACCGCTTAGCTAGAAATTTTTCCGCTGGGTCCTGACACCTGGCGGCTTTTCCTATATGTGAATACTTACTGCAACAGCCCTCTCGGTAAGATCTTGGGATTTGTGCGCATACACACCCTGTCTCTGTGAAAAATTAAATAAGGCTTTTTACACCAGAGAGCCAGAAGCTCACAAATCCTTCGAGCAAAAGTAACAGCAACCAAAAATAATGCTTTCCAAGAAAGAAAGGGTAGCTTGAAAGTTATGGCTGGCTCAAATGGAGACTGGGTCAATTTCTCCAAAACAAAATTTAGATCCCCAGCTGGGACAGGGGAACAGACTGGAAGTTTCAGGTGCAGGACACATCTAACCGAGTCACAATATGACCGTCCATGGGCTTGTGACAGGCCGAAATAGCTGAAAGGTGTACCTGGAGGGAGGAAAACTGGAGGCTTGAGTTTGACACACACACACCACTTTCTGAGATACCTCAAACCAGGCGATAGCTGTGTCTTCAGAAGCCAGGCATGCAAACGAAGGGACTTGAGGTTTGGATGGACCAGGGTCCTGTGAGCCTGCGTCAGCAGTTCCCTGCAGAGGGACTGGAGGTTCCCTCTACTAGCTACTGCAGCAATGGAAACCATATCTGCCATGGGCAGAAGGGTGTGACCAGGATCATGCTGGCCCCCTCTATCTGTAGCCTGATCAGCACCCTCTGAATCAGAGGAAATGGAGGGAAGGTGTAAAGGAACCTCCCACTCCAGGAGAGTGACAAAGCATCTTAACAGAAAACTTCAGGCCCTGGATCTAGCAAGCAGAAACTGGGCAGTTTTGCGCTGAGTGGGGATATAATAAGGTCCAACTCTGGATGACCCGTATCTGTTGAACAGATCTGCTATGGATGAGAGAAGAAAAAAATTACTCACCTTAGTAATGTTGTTTCTTCTAATGGAGTCTTGCTATATTATAGACATTAGCAGTTTGATCCAGCTCTAGAACTGCCCCGGAGTGAAATGGTTAAAACCATTCCAAAATAGAATTTTGGCATGAGAGCAGCTCTATCTGTGTCATTTCAAACTTGAACTGTCAGATCTTTACGAGCCAAACTCACTAAGGTCTGTGTGGAAGCTGTAACCTACACTAGCCAAATGGCTACCTAAATAATAACAACCATTGATGGTCCCAACACCCAAGACTCAAGTCAGGGACCAGAAATACTAACATCATTCTAATAATATGAAAATGGAACATAAGTATAATAAAACACACACACGCGACACATACACACCCCAAAGTCCCAAAGGGACAAAATGCTAACAGGACATAAGTAGTGCCCACACTAAGTTGCCCGCACCCCACCAAGTAGAGGTTCTGAGAGGGCAGGTTGGGGAGGTTCTATAATACAGCAAGACTCCATTAGAAGAAACAACATTACTAAGGTGAGTAATTTTTCCTTCAAACAACATGAAGTCTTGCTATATTATAGACATTAGCAGAATACACAGCAGTACCTCCATGGAGGAGGGGCAGAACCTACTTAGGGAATAGGCTCTGAAGAACAGCTGTGCCAAACAGAGTATCTCTCCTGGCCTGGACATCCAGGGAGTAATGCTTGGTAAAAGTGTGTACTGCTTTTCCAAGTAGCAGCCTGGCAAATCTCTAATAAAGGGATATCTCTGGCAGCAGCTAGAGACACAGCTGTACCCCTGGTAGAATGAGCCCTCAAACCGGGGGTCTCTGCCCACTTTCTGATAACAAAATTGGATACAAGAGACAATCCACCTGGCTATTGATCTCTTAGTGGCAGGTTTGCCTTTCCCAACTTCACCATAGGTAAGGAAAAGTTGGAGGATCGAACCAGACCTTTGGTACGCTCTATATAATAACTAAGAGCTCTCTTAACATCCAGGCTGTGCAACCTCCTCTCACCCGAGAGGAGTGATCAGTGAAAATACTGAAGGAGATAGATTGATTAAGATGGAAATCTGAAACCACCTTAGGCAAAACTTCCTATTAGTCCTAAGGACTACCTTATCCCTGTGGAAAGAAATAAAGTCAGTCTCCACTGACAAGGCTTGCAATTCACTTATGCTGCCTGGCAGAAGTGATAGCCACTAGAAAACAGTTTTCCAGGTTAGGTACTTAAGCTCTGCAGAGAAGACAGAGGTTCCAAGGGCGTTGCATTAACTGGGCAATGCAAACATTAAGGTCCAAGCAGGGGCCGGTTCCCAAAAGGGAGGATTAGTATGGAGTAATCCCTTAAAAACTTGGAAAACACAGGATGAGAGGAAAGAGGGATGACTTTCCTGTTGACACAAAGGCAGACACAGCTGCCAAATGAACTCTCAGGGTAGCTGGTCTGAGACCCAAGGAATTAAGATGTACCATGTAATCTAACAAAATGGGCAATTCAGCAGATTCTGGGAAATATTTTTCCTAGCACACCAAATGGAAAACCTTTTCCATTTAGAACTATAAGTAGCTCTAGTGGAAGGCTTTCTGAAGCCTTTAGGATCTCAAGAACACCCTGAGAGAGGTGTAAATCAGCAAACTCTAACTCCTCAATAGCCAGGCCTTGAGGTTGAGGGATTTGAGGTCCGGATACCAAACCCTTCCCTGGGCACAAGTCAACAGATTGTGATTCCTGGGAGGCACAGGGAAGATGGACTGTCAGAGACAGAAGGAGGTGTACCAGGGCTGCCTGGCCTAATCCGGGCAATCAGAATCACCCTGCAAGGCTGAGATCTGATTTTGACTAGTACTTTGAATAGAGAGGAAGGGGAGCATAGAGGAACTTCCTCCCAATCCAGAAGAAGGGCATCCAGGGAACTGAGCCCAGCACTGGAGGCCTGCAACAGAACAGAGGAAGTTTGTGATTGTCTGGGGCTGCAAAAGATCTATCTGAGGGATGCCCCACCTGGCAAAAACTATCCCCAGCACTTGAGGATCCAGGGACCATTCTGTGATGGCCCTGGGAAATCCTGCTGAGGGCATCCGCTAGGACATTGTCCTTCCCTGGAAGATGAACTGCTATGAGGGAAGTGTTCAGGAATAGGCCAGAGACCACAACTCATTGCCTCGGTGCACAAGGCCAAGACCGAGTGCCCCCTGTTTGTTGATGTACCACATTGTTGTGGTGTTGTCTGTTCTGACTTGTATCACCTTGTAGTGGACAGATGCAGAAAAGCTTGAAGAGCTAAAAGACAGCTCTGAGTTCCAGCAAATTGATGTGGAGCAGAGATTCCTGGGGGACCAAACTCCCTGAGTGGAAAGGTCGCCATGTGGCTCCCCAACCCAGAAGGGAAGCATCTGTAGTGAGAGTCAAGTCGTGAGAAGGGGAAATGAAGGGACCCCGCCTTAAATTGCTCTGATCCTGCTACCACTGGAGAGCTAGGATCAAGGTTCGAGTCACTGGGACCAACTTGGAAAGGGGGTCTCTTCTCTGAGACCAAAGGTTCTCAAGTGAAACTGAACGCCCTCATCTGAAATCTGGCTCCTGCACAACAGCTGTGGATGCAGCCATGTGCCCCAGGAGCTGCAGAAAGTGTCTTGCTGGTCGAGACCTGCAGAGTGAAGGAGGAGGCCAGAGCCACTAAATTCCTTACCCTTTCTGGGGAGAAAGGCTCTGGCTAGCTTTTGTCCAATTCTGCCCCTATAAAGGTGAGTACCTGGACTGGTTCCAGAACCGACTTTGGTAGGTTTAGCAGAAACCCAGGAGGTGAGAAGCTGCTGGGTGACCTGCAGGTGAGATTTTACTTGTTCTGGGGACTGGCCTACAATGAGCCAGTCGCTCTAGATAGGGAAAAACAGCAATCCTCTGCCTCCTTAAGTGGGCCACTGCCCCTGCTAGACACTTTGTGAATACCCTTGGAGCAGAGGTAAGGCCGAAGGGCATTGCTCTGAACTGGTAATGACCTGAGGGCAGTTCGAATCTGAGGTACTTTCGATGGGATCTTCTGATTAGGACATGGAAATAGGCATCCTTGAGGTTCAGGGAGGCTAGCCAGTCCCCTGGCCTTAGGGAAGGTAAAATCATTGCCAGAGTTACCATTTTGAACTTTGGTTTCAAAAGATGCTTGTTCAGATATCCGAGATCTAAAATGGGCCGCCATTCTCCTGTCTTTTTTGGGGTAAGGAAGTATCTGGAATACAGACCCCTGCCCTGATGCAGGGGAGGAACCCTTTCTACTGCTCTGAGAGCTAACAGGGATGAGACCTCTGTTTCCAGAGCGAGGGTCTCTGAAGCACTTGCAGGTAGAAAAAGTCTGCTCCTCAACTTGGGAAACTTTTTGAAGCTGAGAACCAGACCCTGGCTTACTACTTCCAGAACCCACTTGTCTGAGGTTAAAGAAGCCCAATTCTGACTGAAGTAAGCCAGCCTGCCCCCCACTGGTACAGGAGAATCGGCCCTGGGCACCCCATCAGGGTGCCTGTTTCGCAGGAGCTTTAGGCTGGGGTGGAGCAGGTCTGCCCACCCCTCGTCTGCCCCTGCCTCTGAAGAAGCCCCTCTGAGCATAGGCAGAGGAGGCCTGAGTCTGGTAGAAAGGCCTGTGAAAAGGCCTACCCCTCACCCCTGGGGCATGCCTTGAGGAGTGGCTTGCCGCCTTAGCCTGGGCACTCTTGTAAGTAGTCCCATATTCATCCATCTTTCATGTAATTCTCTGTCTGCTCTCCAAACAGAGAATTTCCCACCACAGGAAAATCCATAGCCTTAGTCTGGGTATCCTGTGACAAACTAGTACACCTGAGCCAGGCCAACCTACTTAAAAGCGACAGATGTGGCCATGACCCTAGAGGAAACATCATTAACATCCACAGCAGCATGAAACTGAACCTTAGAGGCTTCAATGCCATCAGCAGCCACCTGTTCTAGTTCACTAGCCAGCTGGCCATGGGCCTGCTTGGCCAATTGCATAACAGTATCCCATCTAGATTTCTGATACCTAGCTACATAAGCCATATAATTTGGTTTGCCTGAGTCCCAGAGAGGCTGCCATATACTGTTTTTGCCATGGCATCAATCTTCCTGGAATTCTTGTCAGGAGGATGTGAAGCCAAGGGAATATTAGCTTTATCACAGGCAGCAGCCTGAACTATCCCAACATGACTGCATTGCTGAGAAAGGAATTCTGTATCAGGGCCTGACAATATATACCTTCTGTCCATCTTTTTATCTACAGGAGGCACAGAATTAGGAGCTTTTAAAATTTTAATTGTTTGTTTCCTAAAAGACTTATGTAAATGAATAGACAATGTCCTAGACTCTGGAATATCCATTTCTACAAAATCAGGCTCCTCTTGCTCATCCACAGCCTCTTCTAAAGGAAGCTGGAGGGTTTCAGCAACTTTTATAAAACATAAAATGAGATGGGGACTCAGACAGCATAGGGGAGATTCTAAAGGTCTGTCTGGGAGATGTCCGTTCAATGGGCACACCCAGACTTTCCCAGCCACATTCATACTGTTCATAATCCTCCTCCTCCTCTGGTTCATCAAATTCCTCAATATCATAATCCTGAACCACTGGGACCGGAAGAACCGACCTTACCAGATAGTGGTGGTTCGGACGGACCCTGAGACAGTGACTGGACAATTTGTATGGCTTTTGCTATCTCTGCAGCAGTTGGAGAAGGAATTTTGACTCCAGACCTGCTGATTTTCTTGTTTTTTACTGGAATTGGTTCCTCAGAACCAGCTTTTCTTTTGCCCGAGGAAGTCTGGCCTGGTCAGAGGGCACTCTCTGGTTCGGCTGGCACCGAACCGGCTGGCCATCCAGGTCAGCTGACTTTTGGCCTCTGCCCCTGAGCCTGCCCATCTTTTTTCCAGGGTGGCTGCAGGAAATTTACATACCTGGCAGTCTGACTGGAGGTGGTCAAACCCCAGACAATAAACATGTGTGTGTGGGTCAGCCTTGACAAAGACTTCCCACAACATCACAGTGTTGAAACCTAGTGGCCGGTTTTTCTTTTGGGTTTCTCGACATAATGCCAGCCTAACCAAAACTTGCCCTTTAACGGCAGTGCCAGGCAAGACACCCTTATCGGTTCCTAACCGTGTCACGGGTATTGGAAAAAAACGTAAATAAATCCGTTTTTTTAGAACCAATAAGAAACGGGAACCGCACTCTAAAATAGTAACTTTTAGTTTTAAATGAGTTTTAAACCCACTGATCGGTTCAAAACCGAACCGATAACTTACAAGTTCCACACAGACAAAACCTTCATTTACTTACGGTTACCACAGATAGAGCTTGAACCGAACGGTTTTGTGGTTGAATAAAACTATTCTCGGTTAAATCCAACCGAGAAAACACTTTTAAACCGAGAAATGAACAGAGCAGAAGGAGAAATCTCCGAGCGACTGTTCACTGAGGTGGAGTAAAGAATCTGACAGTTCAAGTTTGAAATGACAAGCTAGAGCTGCTCTCGTGCCAAAATTCTATTTTGGAATGGTTTTAACCATTTCACTCCGGGGCAGTTCTAGAGCTGGATCAAACTGCTAATGTCTATAATATAGCAAGACTTCATGTTGTTTGAAGTTCTCATTCATGCATGCTGGACTGCTTCCAGCTGAGGCCGTCTGCCAGGGTGTTTAGCACACCTGGGACATGGACTGCTGAGAGAACCAGACTGTGGTCCAGTGCCCAGTACCAGTTCTATGTAAAAATTGCGAAAACAAAATTGCAAGTTCAACAACAGCGAGTGCAAAATAGCGATATCAACAATAGCGAGTGTCATAATAACTGAACAGTAAGTATAGCGAACAGTTTTCTATACCTGTTGCCTCACATTCTTTGTGTACTATCGCTGTATTCACTCTGTGTATCTGTCAATCTATTGAATTAGTTTCCTGTTTCCGCATATCGATTGTTGCCAGGTAACCAGACCATAGTCCTCTCCAATGTATAAGTTCCTATGCATCAATGGCCCCCCTACTTTGCGTCGCTGTTTCTTGTGCTGGGTTTCAACCGAAATTACATCGCTTCAGGCGAGAGATGTCTGTGGAATTTATCACAAGTCAAAAGGGTAAGCCACTAGTTCTTCATGAGGGCTACTTATATCGCTTGGATAAAGAAACTGCAAGTAAGGTGTATTGGAGGTGTGTGGATGCTCATAAATTCAAATGTGTGGCCAGGCTTCATACAGTTGCTGACACTGTTTTAGCTGTTATTAAACAGCATAACCATGTTGCGGATTCTGGAGATGTAGAAGCACGTCAGGTTATGGCAGATATTCGTGCCAAAGCACGAACTACAGTCGAGAGCACGTCACAAGTACTTGTGACATCCACTGCCACTGTGCCTGATTCTGTAAGTGGACGCCTGCCTGAAATTCGTTTAATGAAGTGCACAATTCAAATAATTAGGCAACAAGAGCATGCTGGCCCAGTAACTCCTACATGTGTGGCGGCACTTGTAATTCCTAATGAGTTTGCTGTGCTTGGATCAGGTGAAAAATTCCTGCTGTATGATAGTGGATTAGAAACTGACAGAATTCTTGTATTTGGCACTGAAGGTAACATTTGATTGCTGAAGGACAGTCCAGACTGGATGCTGGATGGTACCTTTAAGTCATGCCCATCACTGTTTTCACAGTTGTACAGTATACATGCAATGCGTTCTGGACAGGTTATATCTGCGGTTTTCATCCTTATGTGCTCACGCTGCAATTTCATATGAGCCGTATTTAGGCAAATTAAGGCTATGTGTGGTGATAACAGCCCCTCTACAGCAATTATGGACTACGAAAGAGCTGCATGGAAGGAGTTCAGTACTGTTTTCACAAGCACATCTGTCCGTGGTTGTTTTTTTCACTTTGCACAAGCTGTGTGGCGTAAAATACAACAGTGCCATGAAGTAGAAAAAAGATACTGTAGCGACTCCAACTTTGCGCTGCATCTAAGAATGCTGCTGTCTCTGGCTTTTGTCCCGCCAGATAATGATGTGAGTTCATTCGAGGAGCTCAGAGAGAATAAGTTCTTCATATCAAATGAAGAGCTATTGCAGCCAATGCTCGATTACTTCGAGGACACATGGCTTGGAAGGCCAAAATGACGTTCAAAGAGAAGATGTGCCATTTTTCCAGTTGAGAACTGGAACTGTAATGCAGCTACTATACTGGGACTATCACGCACTAACAATGCTGTTGAGGGGTGGCATAGAGGTTTCAACTCCGGCCTCGGATCCTGCCATCCTAGTATATGGAAGCTCAGAGTGTTTGATAGAAGAACAAAGGCTTACTGAAATTAAGCTGGAGCAGTTACTTGCTGGTAGAACTCCGGGAGGGACAAAGAGAAAATGCAGAGACCAAAATGAGCGCATTGAGAAGATTGTGCGCCAATATGGTGAGAGATCTACCTATGACTACTTAAAAGGTCTTGCATGCAACTTCCAATATAAGATGTAACTTGACTTCGAAGAATCAGAGGAAAGCGATCAACGTGTATTCAATAAAGGCTGTCTGGCAACCTTGCTATTTTTTTTTTTTAAAAGCTTTTTTCGCTATTTTGACACAAATCAAGTTGCTTTGTGTGAGGTTGCTGCTGTTCTATTAAGCGGTCGATCGCTACATGCAAACGTCGCTTTTAAGGTGGTTCTGGTAGTGGGACTCGAGTCTGGCGTTCTGCTGCTATGGGAATAGAGAGAGGTGAATTTCTGCTTTCAGCAGTAGTGGGACTCAAGTCTGTTTAGTAAGTAGTTACGCAGGCTCCTTGGAACAAGGCCCCTTTATGACCCCTGACCAGCCTCTCCTATGAAACCCTAATTTTAAGATCCATCTTCCTAGGTGCTGCTGACATCTCTAGCATGGGCTGCATGTTTGAGAGCCACAACTTACTGTAATTTCATATGACAGATTTAAACAAACCAACAGCTCTGTAAATGTACTAATCTGCCCATTCCTTCATGCTAAAATATAGAATTTTGATATTCCCGTTGCTATGGGAATAGAAAGAGAGGTGAATCTGCTTTCAGCGGTAGTGGGACTCGAGTCTGGTGTTCCGTTGCTATGGGAACAGAGAGAGAGGTGAATTTCTGCTTTTGGCGGTAGTGTGACTCAAGTCTGGCGCTATTTTGGGCTGCAATATTCGCTTTTAAGGGGGTTCGCTATAGAATGATACTCGCGATTCTTTAGTCGCTATTATCACAGGATACCCCCAGTACCATACAAACATAGACTTTGATGGCAGATAAGGACCGCTTGGCCCACCTAGTCTGCCCACTTCCATACCTAGAGGATAAGCTGCAGATCCTATTTAACCAACGGCCTATTTCTTCCTACCCACCACAAAAACTGCCTTATGTCTGTCCCATGCATTCTTGAATTCTCCCACAGTTTTAGACCTCACAACCTCCTCAGGAAGGCTGTTCCATGCATCCACCACCCTCTCTGTGAAAAAATACTTCCTCACATTGCCCCTGAGCCATCCCCCCTCTGTCTTCAAATTGTGTCCCCTTGTTCTTGCACATCTCTTTTTCTGAAAGATGCTACCCTCTTGGACTTTGTTGATTCCACTGAGGTACTTAAATGTTTCTATCATGTGCCCCCTCTCCCTCCTTTCCTCAAGGGTATACATATTAAGCTCCTTTAGTCTCTCCTCGTATGGCTTTCTCTTGCAGACCCTGCACCATTTTAGCTGCCCTCCTCTGAACTGCCTCCATCCTGTCTATGTCTTTGCGGAGATGGGGTCTCCAAAATTGGACACAGTACTCCAGATGGGATCTCACCAACTGTCTGTACAGGGGGATAACAACTTCCTGTTTTCTGCTGGTGATGCCTCTCCCTATACATCCCAGTATCCCCCCAGCCCTCCCTACCACCTTCTCACATTGCTTGCCAACCTTAAGGTCATCTGATATGATTACCCCCAGGTCCCTTTCCATTTTTGTTGTTGTTACTACCTGCCCCCCATTGTGTAATCTTCCCCTGGGTTTTTGTTTCTCAGGTGCATTATTTTGCACTTCTTTGCATTGAATCCAAGCTGCCATACTTCTGACCATTCCTCCAACCTTGCCAAGTCCCTTCTCGTCCTTTCCACGCCTCCTTGTGTATCAACCCTGTTGCAGATCTTTGTGTCATCTGCAAAGAAGCATACTTTTCCTTCCACTTCTCTGCAATGTCACTTATAAAGACATTAAAAGGACTGGACCCAGTATTGAACCCTCGTGTACCCCACTAATAACTCCTCTTTCTGAGTGGACTCATTTACAATTACTTTCGTGTCCTGTTGTCCAGCCAATGTTTACTTAGGCTACCACCCTGGGACCCACTCCCAGGCTGGTTAATTTGACTATTAATCTTTTGTGTGGGACTGTGTCCAATGCTCTGCTAAAGTCTAGGTAGGCCATGTCCACAGCCCTTCCTGGTCTACTACTTTGGTCACCCAGTCAAAGAAATCAATTAGATCTGGCCTGACATGACCTTCCCGGCAGAACCCATGCTGCCTTGGGTCCTGTGCCCCACTGGCCTCTAGGTACTCAACAATTCTTTCCTTCAGAAGTGATTCCATCACTTTCCCTACCACAGAGGTCAAACTGACAGGTCTGTAGTTTCCTGCCTCTGTCTCGGTCCCACTTTCGTGAAGGGGAATCACATCTGCCTTCCTCCTGCCCTCAGGTGCCATACCATCCTCCCATGATTTGTTAAAAAGGGTAGTCAGTGGTGTCACTAGTTCTCTGCTTAATTCTTTTAGAATTCTGGGGTGAATTCCATCTGGCCCCATTGCTTTGTCCACTTTCAGTTTTAGGAGTTCTTTCAGAACCCTTTCTTCTGTGAAAGGACTGGGATCGACCCCCCTATCCAGAGTGCTTCTGTTAATTGGATTAGGCACCTCCTCTTTTGTGAATACTGAACAGAAGTATTCATTCAGTATCCCTGCTTTTTCACTGTCCCTCTCTGCCCACCCACCGTCCATTCTATTCAGCCTCACTATCCCTCCCTTTGTCTTTCTACGCTCCCTGATATACCTATAAAAGGTTTTATCCCCCTTCTTAACTGAGTTGGCTATCTTTTCCTCAGTTTGGGCCTTTGCTATTCTGACTACCCTCCATGCTTCCTTCTGCCTTAACTGGTACACTTCTCTGTCCTGCTCCTTCTGTGTTTCCTTATACTTCCTAAATGCTATATTTTTCTCCCTAACCCTCACCGCCACCTCTTTTGAGAACCATAGTGGCTTTTTCTTTCATTTTGATTTGTTTGCTTGCTTCACACAAAGGCTTGTTGCCTCTGTGATGGCAGTTTTGATATTTCCCCATTGTTGCTCCACCCCTCCTTCTAGCCTGTTTGCTAGTGCTTTTTCAAGGCACTCTCCCATCTTGCCAAAGTCAGTTCTCCTGAAGTTCAGAACCCTCACTTTTGCATGGCTTGACTCTGTAGCCGAGTTTATCGTGAACCACACTGTTTGGTGGTCACTTGTTCCCAAATGGCTACCCACTTCTAGATCTGAGATCCTCTCACTGTCCCCATTTGAGAGTACGAGGTCTAAGATTGCTCCCTCACGAGTAGGTTCTAAAACTAACTGTCTGAGGCATGCCACCTGAAGGGCATCGAGAATGGCTTGTATGTGGCTGCAGCAAAGGTGCTCCAGTTAACGTCAGGCATATTAAGGTCCCCCATCAACAGTATCTCCCCTTTCGCTGCCATCCTAAGTATGCCTTCTATCATATCCTTGTCCATTCCCTCCCCGACATGGGGGTCTGTATACAACCCCTGTGCGGATTGTGGTGCCATTTCCAGTCTCTAAGGTGACCCACAGTGCCTCCTCTCCTCCGTTTACTCTTTTGTTCAGTTGCTTTTATCCCTTCCCTTACATAGAGAGCTACTCCGCCCCCTCTTCTCCCCTCCCTGTCTCTCCTGTAGGTTGTGTACCTGGGTATGTTAACATCCCAGTCATGGTTCTCTGTGTACCATGTTTCTGTGACTGCTATGATATCCAGGCATCCCTCTTCCATCAAGGCCACCAGTTCAGAGAGCTTGTTGCCCAGACTACGGGCGTTGGTACTCATTACCCTCCATTTCTTGATGGCCTTACCCCTTTTTGCCCCATCCCTGTCCTTATTACTTTTGTCACTTTCTCCATTTACCCCTGCATTTCTCCCTATCGACATCTCTATGTTGGTGTGTACCTCACTTAGTACCCTGATTTTTTTTGGGGGGCGTGCTAGGATTTCCCTGCTCCTCTCCAGTGCCTCCCCCCTTGGCTAGTTTAAATGCTTGCCAATGAAGCATTAAACCTATCACCTAGGATCCTGGTTCCCTCCTGGACAGATGCAGACCATCACGCCAGTATAGGCCTGCATCCCTCCAGGTGGACCCCCAGCCCTCAGTGAAGCCAAATCCCTGAGCTCTGCACCAGTTTTTCAACCACTGATTGAATCCCATGGTGTGGAACACCCTAGCCTCACCTGTGCCATAGACAGGCAGCACCTCTGAGAAGGTTACCGTGCGTGCTATTTGTCTAAGGCCCCTCCCCATCTCCACAAACGCTTCTTGCACTGCTCTGATCCCTTTCTTAGCCAGGTCATGTGTCCCTAGGTGGACAACGACATCCAGCTCCCTCCTCTGTGCAGCTACTCCCGCGATCCTGAGAATTCGCTCCCTGCCCCTCCAAGCCATGGCGCCAGGCAGGCACCTTACCTTCCTCTCCCCTTCCTCACCCAGTTCTACCTTCCTAACAATGGAGTCCCTCACCAGGAGTTGTTTCCTTCCCCTGTGGGGTCCCATGCCACCCTCCTGTGGGTCTCTTTTGTGGAGGTTCCCAGCATCCTCCTTGGTCTCCACTGTGTACCAGACTCTCATGGCCTCCCTGCACAGGGGGTATGAATGCATTGCCCCCTGCTTGTTGATTTAATAGACAACACTGAGATTGTCTGACTGAATAAACAGCTGACATGGAAAGAGATGGTTCTAAAAGGGATGCATGGCATACAGGACCATCTGCATCTCCAGGATGTTGATATGCAGAGACATCTTGAGCTGGATCCATGTCCTCAGAGTCGGAAAGGGGTTCAGGTTTGCACCTCAGCCCAAACTGGAAGCATCTGTGGTAAGAATTCTGCTGGGAAGAAGAGATCTGGAGTGGAAACCCTTGTAACAGGTTCTGGAGGTCCATCCACCACTGGAGTACCTTGCGAATTGGGAAGGAGACCAGCACTTGTTGTTCTAAGTTGTCCATGCGTTGGTCCCATTGCACTCGAGTGTCCATTAGAGCACTCGCATGTGCAGTCTGGCCAAAGGTACCATGGCAATGGCTGCGGCCAAAAGTCCCAATAGTCTCAGGTATACCCTCACAGGAACATAACGGCTGTGTGTGACCTCCTGAGCCTGGGCACTGAGGCACTCTGCCCTGTTGAGGGGCAGGGAGGCTCTGCCCTGAGTCCAGGACCACCTCTATATACTGCAGCCTCTGGAACGGAGTCAAGATGGACTTGGGCAGGTTGACCGTAATGCCCAGGGACAGAAACAACTGGAGGGTCCTCTCCAGGGCCTAGAAGAGCTGCTCTCTGGATGGAGCCTTGAGGAGCCAGTCATCCAGGTAGGAGAAAATGTACAGCCCTTCTCTCCGGAAGGCTGCAACCACTGCTGCTAAGCACTTTATAAAGACCCGAGGCGCAGAGAATAAGCCAAAGGGCAATAATTTGAATTGGTAATGCTCACCCCGAAAAAGAAACTGGAGAAACCTCCTGTGTGGAGGACACACCGAGATATGCAGGTAAGCATCCTGCATATTCAGGGAGCACAGCCAGTCACCCTACTTGAGTATGGGCAGCATGCCTGACAGAGTGATCGTGCAGACTTTTCTTTTACTGGCTATAAAGACTGAGGTCCTTGAGATCTAGAATAGGCCTCAGATCTCTGGTTCTTTTGAAGACCAGGAAGAACCTGGAATAGAATCCCCTGTTCTTTTGGTGCCCAGGCACTGGCTCAATGACCTTTTTCCGCAGAAGGGACTGTACCTCCTTCTGGAGAACCGTTAGATGGGCCAGGGGACATGTGGAAGGTGTCCCTGGAGGCATCTTTACAAGTTCCAGAGTGTGATCCCTCTCTATAATCTGAAGACTCCAGGCATCTGAGGTGATGGTTCTACATTGACTGAGATGGAGAAATAACTGACCTCTGACCACCACCTCTTGGTCAGGGACCGGAAAAGGGGGGGTCTGGCAAGAAGTCAAGCAGAGGCGGATCTGGCTGCTGGGGCGAATCCATCGCCCCTGGGCCACTTTGCAGCAGCAGAGGAGGAGGAGGAAGGGGGATGGGCAAGGCAAAGGAGGCTTTTCTCCCCCCGCCCCCCAAGGGCGTTAGTCTGCTCCAGACTTGTGGGACACCTTACAAAAGGATGGGCATTGTCTGCTCCTAGTTTGTGTATGGTAAAGCGAATGTACAGACTTGATAGCCCTACCAGATGCCAGTAAGTCATGGCTGATGTCCTGGACATCTAGTCTAAATAACTTGGAGCTACTGAACGGGGTATTCGGCACTTTCTGTTGGACGTCTGCTGCAAACCCAGAGACCCTCAGCCAGGAATGCCTATGAAGGTAAATGCCTGTGGCAGCGGCCCTGGCATCAGTGTCAGAAATGTCATATAAGGACCTGAGGAGATGCTTGCTAATATCCTCAGCAGTCTGTAAGCATTTGAGAACCTTCTGTTTCTGGGAACAATCTGGGGGGGCGGGGGGCTTGGGCAGTTGCCTTCCCTTCTTCCAGATGGCGTTTTGGTACTTAACCATATGCGAATGATAGTTAGTAGTCCAAAGCCCCAGGGTGAAGGAGGCATAGACCCTCTTGCCCCAAAAGTCAATCTGCCTGGATTCCTTGTCGGGGGGAGGTAGCTAAGGTGTTTGGGTACCTTGGCCTTATCATGTGCTGCTTTAATGACCACAGTCTCATCTCAGGTCGGGCAACATAATAAGGCAGGCCTTGAGGGGCATGATAGAGCTTGTCTGCCCCGTGAGGCATGGCAGGAACCATGTCTGGCCTATGCCAGGCCACAGTAGTGGCATTCCTCAGGGCAGGAAGTATGGGAGGAATGACCTTAGGGGGAGATTCTGGGATATCCAAGAAGTCCACCAGGTCTCATCTGGTGGCATCCTCCACCTCAGCGTGAAAGTCCATAGCTGAGAGCCGGCCAGGTGGCACTGGAGGTTCAGGTGCCGGATGCCACAACTCGCGCCATGCCAGCAACCCAGGTTTGGGAACCAGCCTGGGCTGACACGGGTCAGCAGGGGTGAGAGAGAAGAGAGCATCCGGAGGGCTGCTCTCCTCTCTCAGGAGGGAGAGACTGTCATCCCGCCTGCCGATCGCTCTCTAGTGGGGTGGGGGCGATGCAGATCGGGAGGCACGTAGCCAGCAGACATGGCGTGCGGGTGCCCACCACACTCTTGCGCAGACGCTGGTGGGGACCAAAGAAAAGTGGAAAATGGTGCCCAGGGGCTCCATGACACCCCGCCAACTCCATACCGCCAGTCTTCCATGTCGCCCATCCAGATTTGTGCTCGGGGATCTGGGGAGAGTGGTGGTTGGGCTCGGGGACAGAACTATGAGGCAGAGATACTGCCCCAGGTTGCACATAAGAATATAAATATATAAAATATAAATAAAGCCCATAGCGGATGACAGCTGCTTCATCACATTAAAGAAAGTGGGATCTTCAGGAGAGAACCTGGGAGTATGTTTAAGAGTCCTCATGGACTGAAAATGCCATGGACCTATCTGAGGAAAGAAGCTCTTCCTCATCCTCTTCCTCAGGAAGAATCAGGTCACAATGGTACTGCTCTTTGATGCTGACCTGCTCCAATTCAATGTCAGACGACTGAGGTACCGACAGCGCCCTATGAGGCGTGAACCGACGACGATGGCACCAGGGACCCAGGCCTCTATAAGCTCAACTGGTGCACTAGGGTTGTAGTGATCTGGATCAGAATCGAGTTAAGGACGATGGCAGGAGAGGAACACAGATGAAAAAAGGGTCATCGGCACATGGCGTGAACCACCATCCATCAGGACTTGAGAGCTTGAAGAGTCTGACAGCTGTGGGCCTGGGAAAGCATCAGGCCGTGGCAGAAGGACTGGCATTGATGACCCAAGAATTGACAGATAAGGGGCTGACTACCTGAGCAGGAGATGGTGCTGTCATTATAGGCTTGGAAGATGCAGAGTCCTGGACATCAGAGGATATCAATGTGGGCGCAGACGAAGGAGTACCCCTGGAAGATGAAGAAGCCATCGGGGAATGGTCCCGTTTGCAGTCTTTTTTGTGAGTTTTCCCCAAGGACTTGTCTTGGGCCTTCAAGGCCTGGGAGCTCGATGAACCCAGCAGCAACTGGTAAGGAGGGAACCCAGAGGACCCCTGGCTAGAAATGGTAACCTGTAGCTCCATGAGGAATTTCTTCAAAGCCTTTTGCATTGCCTAAAGGTTGTTTGGTTAAATAGTCAGAGGCATCGTGGTTAGGCCCAAGACAGCAGACACAGAGGTTATGGTCGTCTGAAGAGGCAATCTTCTTTCTGCAGTGGTAGCAACGGAAGAGAAAAGTGGAGGAAGTAACTCAACAAACAAGGTAAAGGAATCTCTTTTAAAAGAGATACTAAAAGGTAGGGTAAAAGAAATACTGTAAGCAAAAATGGTGCAAAACTGCATCGGAGCTTCTGTGGAGACCCATGCGAACAGAGCTGACACAGGAAAAAGAACCGAGGAGCAAGCGGGGCTGCTCACGCCCTTATAGGGTTGGTCACATTGACAGGTGATGTGGGCAGCCCCCTGTGGTACTGCTGGAAAATCTTCCATGTGGATCCTGCTTCACTGACAGTGAAGTTCCTAGGATGTGACCTGATGACTGAGATACCTCCGAGGAAGATCAGTAGATCTTCAAGAGGATCTCTTGCAGCAGGCCATAACCAGCAGGACTAAGCCGTCAGGCACCAGGACCACTTTGAAACCTTTCTAGCTCGCAGTCTACCAGAGGGGGGCTGCCCACCTCCGACATCAGCGGCTGACATCAGCCTATCTTATATAAGGCGGATGGCCCCCACACCCTCCTCAGTTCTCCCGCCAGAGACCATAAGCAGGATACTGGAAGGGAGGAGAAAACAGAGGATTCCTAGGTAACCCTGTAACAAAGAAAGTAAAAGCAGAAGGCTCACCCCAATGGAAGGGGAGAGACACACAGGAAAAAAAAAAAAGGGACAGGAAGGAAAAGCAGGGCATGGTAAAAGAGATCCTCTCAAAGATCTACTGCTACAGTAAGTTCTTACATAACTGTACTATCTTACTTTGAGGGTATCTCTTGCAGCAGGCCATAATCATTAGGACTGTGTCCCAAGCAGTTCTGGAACTACAGACAGGCAGACCAGGTGATAGGCTAAAAAATAACAGCCTAAGAGAGGAGGCCTTGGAGGACAGCTAGGCAAAAGTTGGCTCTATGCCTAGAGACAATGTCCAGACTGTGATGCATGATAAAGATGTGTGGACAGTACTCCAGCTGGCAGCAGCACAGATGTCAGCAGCTGACATATTGTGGAAGCAAGCCACTGATGCTGCCATACCTCTTGTGGAATGGCCCTTCACCCCACCAGGAAGTTACTTGCCATACTTCTGGTAACAATAAACTATTCAAGCACTGTTTGGACACTGGGGCACCCTCTTTCCCAGGGGCAAAAGAAACAAACAACTGGCTGGACTTTGTATAGTCCTCAATCTGGTGTGTATAGTACCTCAGAATTCTATGCACATCTATGGCATGCAGCAATGCCTCCCCTTGATTAAAATGCTCTGGGGGAAAAAAAAAAAAACAGGCACGTGAATGGATTGGTTCTAAGTAAACTCCGACACCACCTTAGGAAGAAACTTAGGATTTGTAGCAAAGACACAGTCTTTGTGAAAAACCAAATAAGGCTCCTTACATGTTAGGATCTGAAGCTCTGAAATCCTCTGAGCAGAGGTAATGGCAAGTAAAAACATCAGCCACTCTGGGGGAGATCCCGAACATAGTGATGGCTATGTCCCCAGGAGCCATGCATGGAGATGGAGGGACCTGAGGTCTGGATGGACCAGGGTGCCCTGTTCCTGGGATAGCAAGCCTGTGCACAGGGGCAGGGACAGCATTGGTTCCATTGCCAGTTGCTGTAGTAAGGGGGAACAAGATCTGACGAAGCCAGAAGGGGGCAATGAGGATCATCATAGCCTCCTCCATCAGAAGTTTGTTCAGAACTTGTTGAAGGACTGGGAAGGGAAGAAAAGCATACAGAAACTTCCCTGTCCAGGAGAGGACAATGAGTCTCACCAGAAAACTCAAGGCCTTGAATCTAGTGAGCTGAAAAGCGGCAGTTTTGCATGGAGTGGGGACGCAAAAAGGTCCAACTCGGCTGACCGCATCTATCAAAGAAGTCTTCTACCACTGAGGTCAGAAGTTCCCATTTGTGAGCTCTTGACTGCAAGCGGCTTAGGCTGTCCACCAGAATATTCTGGTCTCCGGGAACATGGATGGCTGAGAGTTCCAGGCTGTGCTCAATGGCCCAATACCAGACTCTCATCACTTTCCAGCACAGGGGATGGGATTGAACCCCCCCCCCCCCGCTGCTTGTTTATGTAATAAACTACACACATGTTGTCCATCTGAACCAAGAGCGGACCCGAGGAGAGCTGAGTCTGGAAGGCCTGCAGGGCATACAGAACTGCCCGCATCTCTAGGACATCTATGTGGAGATCCCTCTCTATCTCGGACCATGTCCCTTGAGTTTGGCAGGTCCCCATGTGGGCTTCCCAAATGAGGCTGGAGGTGTCCACTGTAACTTAAGGATCTGCTGAGGGGGAGTTATAGAAAAGGGAACTCCCCAAAACAGGTTGCTGGGCTCCAGCCACCATGACAGCACCTTCTTGACTGAACCCAACACCAGCACTGGTTGATCCAGGGGTCGTCACTGCGTTGGTCCCACTGGATCCGCAGTGTCAACTGAGGGATTCACATGTGCAGCCTGGCTAAAGGAACTGTAGCAATGGCTGTGGCTATGAGACCCAAATGCCTCAGGAACTCCCTCGCCAGAACATGGCGTCTGGAGAAAGGAAGACGGGCCTGGGCCATCCGGTGCTCCACTCTGTCGGAAGGTAAAAAGGCCTTGCCCTGAGCCATGTCCAGCACTGCCCCTATGTAAAGAAGGCACTGGTAGGGGGTGAGGATTGATTTGGGCGGATTGATGGTGATGCCGAAAGCCTGGAACAGACTGCAGGTTTTCACAAGCATCTGCAGCAGCCAGTCTCTGGATGGGGCTGTCAAAAGCCAGCCGTCCAGGTAGGGAAAGATGTAAAAACCCCATTGCCTCAAGGTTGCAGCCACCACCGCAAGGCACTTGATAAAAACCCTGGGGGCCAAGGACATGCCAAAAGGCAGAGCCTGAAACTGGTAATACTCTCCCTGGAAAATGAAGTGTAGGAAGCGCCGGGATGCAAAAACCTTGATGTGTGCACGTAAGCATCCTGCATATCCAGTGAGCAGAGCCAGTCCCCCTGGTAAAGCAATCCCTGAAGGATGACCATCCGGAACAGTTTGTACTTTATGTACTGGTTGAGGTTGCTCAGGTACTGGATGGTCCAGAGATCTCCTGTCCGCTTGGGGACCAGGAAACAGTGGAAGTAGAACCCCCTTCCCTGATCAGGCCGGGGAATGGGCTCTATAGTCTTCTTTTGAAGCAAGGCCTGAATCTCCACCTGTATGAGAGGAATGTGGCCTGGAGGATATGTGGATGGACCTGGAGGATTTTCTAGAGGCCACTCCAGGAACTCTAGAGTGTGGCCGTGCTGGATGAGCTGCAGCATCCAGTAGTCTGCAGTAACTGGAGGGAGAAATGACCCCTGACCACAGCCTCCTGAAGCCCAACCTTGGGGGGGGGGGGTCTGGCAAGGAGTCAGGAGGTGGGGGCAAACCCTGGCTGGGCTGTGGTCACTCCTCTAGTGGCGTTGGAAGGGCAGCACCTGCCTTGCGTTTGCACTGGGCATTTAGAGGGGGTTGAGCCTGTCTACAGGAGGAATGGTGAAAGGGGAGGTCCCTGTGACTCGACTTTGGCTATGTGTGGTACATGGAGTGGACCAACTTCAAGGCCTACCCGAAAGTTTGGAGCTCAGAGATAATATCTTGAACATCTCCCCCAGACAGCTTGAGACCTCAAAAGGGAATGTCCACAATGCTAGACTGGATGTCTGGAGCAAAGCCCAAGACTCTTAGCCAAGCATGGTGCCTTATACTAACACCAACAGCAGCCACGCAGCCTGAGACATCCACAGCATCATAAGCCACCCTGAGGAAGAGGGTGCAGACGTCTGACCCGATCTTCAGGGCCTTAAGGGTTTGCTGCTTTGAGGGGTTGTCTGGCATGGCCATGGCTGCCTCACTAGCCTGGTCCCACAAGAGGTTTTGATATTGCACCATATGGGCTAAGTAAAAGGCTAGATGTCTAGGGTGGCAGATGCCAAGGCACGCTTGCCCATTTGGTTCAGCTGTCAAGGTTCTCTGTCTGGAGGGAGGGCACTGAGGTGCTTTGGCCTCTTGCTGCAGTTGTGGGTCGCATTAATTACAACCGATTCCTCTTTCGGGTGCTCAAAGTAGGATTTGCCAGCTGAAGCATGGTAAAGCCGGTGAGCTGTTTTAGACACCACTGGAACAGTATGGAGGTGGTACCATGTGGCCATAGTAACATCTTCATAAGAGTTGATGAATGGAGGGACCACCGGGGTTGGGTGGGGGGATGTGTGTCATGCTGACGAAGGTAGACTGCAAGTGGCGGCGCTCCGGGTCCTAGTCCTTAGTCTCCCACCCCATAGTGGCTTGGATATGCCTCATGATGTCCATGAATATGGGGTCATCAGGAGAGGATCTGGAGACATTACTGGGCCCCCCTTTATCCCCAGAGTAGTCTGCCAAAATGGAGGAAGACTCAGAACTGTCACTGTCGTTGGTGGCCAAGTCATCCCCCCCCACTGTCGTCAGGCTGGTATTCGACTGGTTGAGCAGGGGTGCCTACATCAGTAGGGCTCCTAGAAATACAAGAAGCATTCAGGCCCGGGCAAGCTAGAGGGTCCCCGAGGAGGCCCTTGGGGGTGTATCTGGATCAACCCACTGGGAGAAGGGACCTGTGACTGCATTAAGGTCCATAGTGTGGATATGAAGCCATGGTAATCCACAGGCGCTGTCCCCTCCAGGTACAGGATAGTTATATACCGTCGGAGGTCCTACAGGTGCAGGGTATGGGTAAGCCAGTGCTGGTCCCACAGGCGCTGGTAGGGGTAGGCCAGCATTGGACCCCCAGGTGTCTGAGCCAGACAACCCACCTGCAGCCCCACAGGAGATGGGGGCAGCACAGGTGCCAGTCCCCAGAGGGCGTCGGCCTGGATGACACTGGAAGGGCTCCACAGGCACCAGTATAGGAGAGGTTGGCGCTAGGGAGGAGGGCCCCACTGGTGAAGGCTGAGGGGAGACTGGGCTCTGGGAGGCACTAGTGCCCTGTAGCATCTGCCCCTGCAAAAGAGGAGCAGGACCGATAGAGGTCCCAGATGTTGTGACCAGCGCTGAGGGTGTCGGTGACGGGGCGGCAGATATAGAACTGGCTCCAGCAGCACCTCCAGTGGCCAGAGGAGCTCCAGCCGAGTCACCTGCCGAGGAGCCGCAGAGAACAAGGGCTGAAAGAGCAGGGATTGGGGGGGCAGGATATGGAAGACCCTGCCCCAAGGAGCCACCGTCTGTAACAGAGATCCAGGTGGGTAGCAGGGCCACCGGCAGCCCTGAAGGGGTAAGGGCATGTGGGGCCGAGGTCTACCCCAAGAGAGGAAGACCCTGTCGCAGTTGGAGCAGCCTTATGCAGAAACCGCAAACGGGAGGCAGACTGGGGTTAGCCCTGGTCCTTTTCCCAATGCTTGTGCATCCCCGAAGATTTGTCCTTAGATTTGGAAAAAGAACAGCCAGAGGACTGGGCCGGGGAGGCGGAGGAGCTCCGGGCTTGCAATTCTCGCTCCATCAGGGTGACCTTCTGTTGGAGGAGATGACTTTCAAAGGTGTTCTGGTGGCGTATCCTGGTGGCCGGTTAAACGTCTGGCAGACCTCGCAGGCTTGCACGTCATGGTCTGGGCTTAGTCAGAAGAGGCAAGCAGGGTGGCCGTCCTTGTCCGGGATCTGTCTGCTGCACGCACATTTTGTGGAGTGGCTGGAAGAAGAAAACGTTGGACATAAAGACAAACATGAGACAAGAACACTGAGAAATTTGATATTTAACTTTATAAACGAGAAAATAATGAAGTGCAGTAAATGCAGGAAAATGGCAGTCGACTGTAGCTGCGGCAGTGTCAGTGGTCAGACGTGTTGGTCGACAGCAGAAAAGAACTTGGGAGGGTGTGGAGGCTGCCCGCCTTTTATAGGATAGGCTGACGTCAGCCGCAGACGTCTGAGGTGGGCAGCCTCCTCTGGTAGACTGCTAGCTAGAAAGGTTTCCCCGTGGTCCTGGCGGCTTAGTCCTACCAGTTATGGCCTGCTTCAAGAGATATCCTTGAAGTAAGATCTTTCTGTAGTCCTTGGTGTTATCAATAGTGGCAGAAAAAGGGGAGCTATTGTTGATGGGGGACCTGAATATGCCATGTGTTAACTGGAGCACATTTGTTGCAGTCACATCCACGAGCAGAGTCATTCTCTATGCCCTACAGGGGGCATGCCTCAGGCAGCTAGTATTGGAACCCACTTGGCAGGGAGCAGTCTTAGACCTGGTACTCTCAAACGGGAACGGTGAGAGGATCTCGGATTTAGGAGTGAGTAGCCATCTGGGAACAAACGACGACCAGACAGTGTGGTTCACAATAAACACAGCCATAGAGTCAAGCCATAAAAAAGCAAGGGTACTGGACTTTTGGAGGGCTGATTTTGGCAGAATGAGAGAGTGCCTAAGGAATGCACTAGCAAAAGGGCAGGAAGGAGGAGTGGAGGAACAATGGGGCAAAATCAAAACTGCCAAACAGGCAACAAGCCTTTGTGTGAAGAAAACACAACAAAGGAAAAAAATACTATGGTTCTCAAAAGAGGTGACAGGGAAGGTTATGGAGAAAAAGATAGCATTCAGAAAGTATAAGGAATCACAGAAGAAGCAGGAAAGAGAACTCTATCAGTTAAAGCAGAAGGAAGCGAGGAAGGCAGTTAGAATAGCACAGGCCCAAACCGAGGAAAAGACAGCCAACTCAGTTAAGAAGGAGAGAAAACCTTTTTATAGGTACAATATAGTGAGCAAAGAAAGACCAAGGGAGGGATAGTGAGGCTTAATAAAGGGGAGGGGTGGGCAGAGGGTGACAGTGAAAAGGCAGAGATACTGAATGAATACTTTTGTTCAGTATTCACAAAAGAAGAGGAGGGGGAGGTACCTAAACCAAACAATAGAAGCACTCTGGGTAGGGGAGTCGATACCAGTCCATTCACAGAAGAAAGGGGTCCTGAAAGAACTCCTAAAACTCAAGGCAGACAAGGTAATGGGGCCTGATGGGATTCACCCCAGAATTCTGAAAGAACTAGTGACACCACTGACTACCCTTTTTAACAAATCATGGGATGATGGTGTGGTACTGGAGGAAGACAGACCTGTTAAGTTTGACCTCAGTGGTAGGGAAAATGATGGAATCACTTCTCAAAGAAAGAACTGTTGAGTACCTAGAGACCAGCAGGGCACAGGACCCAAGGCAGCATAGATTCACACATCATGTCAGATGAATCTAATAGATTTCTTTGACTGGGTGACCAAAGTAGTAGACCAGGGAGGGGCTGTGGACACGGCCTACCTAGACTTTAGCAAGGCATTTGACATGGTCCCACACAAAAGATTAATAAACAAGTTAGCCAGCCTGGGAGTGGGTCCCAGGGTGGTAGCCTGGGTAAAAAAATGGCTGAACAACAGGACACAGAAGGTAATAGTAAACTGAGTCCACTCCAAAGAAAGGTGGGTTAACGAGTGGGGGTACCACAGGGTTCAGTATTGGGGCCAGTCCTCTTTAATGGCTTTAAAAGTGACACTGCAGAGGGACTGGAAGGAAAAGTATGCCTCTTTGCAGATGACACAAACATCTGCAACAGGGTTGATACACAAGGGGGGTGGAAAGGATGAGAAGGGACTTGGCAAGGTTGGAGGAATGGTCAAAAGTATGGCAGCTCAGATTCAGTGCAAAGTAATGCACCTGGGGAAGAGTACATAAGGGGGGGAGGGGCACTAACAACAACAAAATGGAAAGGGACCCGGGGGTAGTCATATCAGATGACCTAAAGGTAGGCAGGCAATGTGAGAAGGCAGTAAAGAGGGCTGGGGGGATACTGGGATGCATAGGGAGAGGCATCACCAGTAGAAAACGGGAGGTTGTTATCCCTCTGTACAGACAGTTGGTGAGCCCCCATCTCTGCAAACACATAGACAGGATGAAGACAGTTCAGAGGAGGGCAACTAAAATGGTGCAGGATCTGCACCGCAAACCATACGATGAGAAACTAAAGAAGCTTAATATGTATCCCCTCGGGGAGAGGAGGGGACATGATAGAAACTTTCAAGTAATAATAATAATAATATACTTAATTTATATTGCGCCTTTCTGAAACCAAGGCGCATTAACAATAAGCTTCTTAAAACAATAAATAAAACACAAATACATTAATACTGAAATCATAAAATGTGTTAAAACATCATCATTAGGAAAATGCTGACAACCACAAATGGGTCTTTAAGGCCGGTTTAAATTCCTCCACTGACGTGCACTCCCAAAGCGGACAGGGTAGAGAATTCCAGAGGGTTGGGGCCACGTACATAAAAGCATGGGCCCCTGAAGCTTTCAAAGAAACCCTCAGAACCTCTAGCAACCCCTCGTCCGCTGAGTGGAGCGATCGCTTAGGGCAGTAGGGTTCCAGGAGCTCTTTCAAGTAGACCGGGCCCAGTCCGTGTAGGGCTTTATAAGTCAGACCACCGACTTTAAAAGTGATCCATCACTGTATTGGCAGCCAGTGCAGTTTGCGCAGCACTGGAGAAATATGACAGGCACGAGGAGTACCCGTCAATAACCGGGTTGCAGAGTTCTGCACGAGCTGCAAGTGGCAGATATCAACCTCAGGTAGCCCTAGATAAAGGGAGTTGCAATAATCAAGACGCAAGGTCACAAAGGCGTGGACCAATGTAGGCAGGTCACCGGACGGAACTAGGTGCTTAATCCTGGAGATGTTCCTCAGATGGTAAAAGGATGATTTGACGACTGCTGACACCTGCGATCGTAATGTCAGCCCGTCGTCAAAAATCACCCACAGGTTCCGCACCTGTTTAGAGGCTGGGAGCTGGGAGCCACCCAGAAATAATCCTGAAGGCAAACCAGCTCCCACACCCACTGTCCTGCGGCCCAGGTCAACAACCATCACCTCCGAGTTCAACCTCTGCCAGCTCGAATTCATCCAGTTCTGGATTTCAGTGAGGCAGTTGTTAAATACTGAGAGAGCTGTATCCTGGTCAGGCGCAAAAGACAGGAAGAGCTGGGTATCATCAGCATAGCAGTGAAACCTCAGCCCATACCTTCTTACAATGTCTCAGAGGGGCAGCATGTACACTGCGAACAACATGGCGGACAACACTGAAGCCTGAGGAACCTCACGTGACAGACAGACTGGGCCAGAGGAATTTATTCCTGACACCACCCTCTGAGTTCTGCCAGTGAGGAATGATCTAAACCACCTAAGGACTGTACTAGGCAGTCCACAGATGAACCTCAGGTGTTTGAGAAGTACCCCATGGTCCACAGTGTCAAACGCTGAGGAGAGATCAAGAAGAACCAAGACAGAAAGGCTCTTTCGATCTCTTGCCAGCAAGAGATCATTGAGCACCCGAACCAGCGCGGTCTCGGTACTATGCCTCTTTCGAAAACCAGACTAGAGTGGCCCATAGATGTCATGGATGGTCAAATGGTTCTCCAGTTGTACGGCCACTACTTTCTCAATCAACTTCCTCATAAAGGGAAGATTAGAGATTGGTCTATAGTTAGCATGGCAGTCTGGGTCCAAAGAAGCTTTCTTCAGGAGGAGTGTTACCACTGCCTCCTTCAGGGAGCTAGGAAACTCATTTGTCTCCAAGGAGCACCAGACTTACTGCACTAGGACCGGGCCAATAACACTGTAACAACCCTTTATCAGGGAGGCTGGGCCCGGATCCAAACTACAGCATGTAGGGCGCATACCCTGGACAATTTGCATGACATCAATGAACTCTGGCCGGTCAAAGGAACTCCAGGAGGGCCCAGAGGCAGTGACCAGGCGCCGATCCATTGCTTCTCCCACAGAGGATGCAGGCTGGAGTGACGCCTTGTCAGCCACTTTAGCCACAAAGAAATGAGCAAGCTCTTCACATTCTACTTGTAAAAAAGCTCTTCGAACCTGCAGGCAGGCTGGGTTGCACAGTCTGTCTACAGTTCAAAAGAGCTGAGCTGGTCGGTTCTGAGCAGCCACAATCTCCCTGCACAGGAACTCTGCCTTCTTATGGAAGATTGTGGAATGATAGACTTGGTAATGTTCCATCAATCTAAGATGGTCGGCATCATAGGCGGATCTCCACCAGCAACACTCTAATCTTCGTCCTTGTCGCCACATCTCCCTCAAGGTCCCATCAAACCATGGGGACCGAGGGCAAAGGGGGAGAGGACGAACACAGACTGAAGCAATGATATCCAGAGCAGAGGAGAAGGCTTTATTATAGGCCAAGACCAAGGCATCAGGATCACTGCTCATGCCCTGAAGCTCCGAAAGGTCAAGCACTGACGCCAGGCCCTCAGAGCTTACAACTCGTAAAGGGCAGTACCTGACCATCTCCACAGGGGCAGGCCTACAAAGAGGGGTGCAAAAACTGAACCCCATGGTGTAATGATCGGACCATCCAACAGGTTCCACCCCCAAATTGAAGGCTTCGATCCCCAGGAGGAAGACTAAGTCAAGGGAGTGACCACATTTATGAGTGGCAGAAGTAACAACTTGTGTAAGGCCCAATGAAGTCTTTAACTGGAGGAAGTGTTGTCCAAATTGAGAGAGTTCGTCATCGACCCAGGCGTTGAAGTCGCCCAGGACCATCAGCCCGGACGACTCAAATGACATGTCGACGACGAAGTCCATTATTCCTGCAGGAACCACTTCTCATCACCTGGTGGATGGTAGATGAGAGAGATCCTACAACCCACACCTGCCACTACAGTACACTCGAATGACTCAGCCTCCACAACTGGTACACACGTGAGGCCCAAATCGGTCTTAAAACAGACCGCAACCCCCCCCCCCCGTCCAACCTCGGGCGGTGCAACACCGAGTACTCCGCTGGAATAGCGGCCTCTAACATAGGGCCTGCATTCTCATCCAGCCAGGTCTCGGTAATGCATGCCAAATCCACTGACCCAACAAAACCTGCAATAACCGCAATCTTATTTCTGATGGATCTGGCGTTACACAACACCGCTCGGGTAGGACAGGCTTCTGGAGCTGCTCAAGCTAACTGCCCACTAATATTGGAGGTGCCCTTGGGTATGGAGACCAGGCATGAAGAACCACGTTTCAGACTCCATTTCGCCCCAGGGCATCTTCTGGATCTCACTACCCCAATATGATGGCCCTGCTCTTCCGACCTCCACTGTCTGCACTCCCCTCCTCCCCCTACCTCAAGGGAATCAACAAAGTCTAAGAGGGTAGCATCTTTGAGAAAAAAGAGATGTGCAAGAACAAGGGGGCACAGTTTGAAGGTGGGGGGGGACGGCTCAGGGGCAACTTGAGGAAGTATGTTTTCAAAGAGGGTGGTGGACGCATGGACGGCCTTCCTGAGGAGGTCGTGGGGTCGAAAACAGTGGAGGAATTCAAGAATGCATAGGACAGACATAAGGCAATTCTAGAGGGGGGGAGGTTGGAGGAAGTAGGCTGTTGGTTAACTAGGATCTGCAGCTTATCCAACAGGTAAGGAAATTCGCAGACTGGGTGGGCCAAGCGGTCCTTATCTGCAGTCAAAGTCTGTTTCTATTTCATTTCAGTTTTATTTTATACTGGAAAGGCATGTGGGCAAAAGGCCTGTTCTCACAAGCATCCAGTTATAACAAAAACGTGGGTGGATATATATACAAATACAGAAACTACAATTTTTCGGAAAAACACTTATTACATAGGAGGGTATATGCACAATTACAGAAAATAAACATTTTTACAGAAGTACACTTAATACATAGATACAAGGCAACCAGGGTGTTCTACGTACATCTAAAGTATGGAGCAGCGCCTCACCCTGGTTGGCATGCTCGGGATAATAAACAGGAAAGTGTATCGTTCGGTTCAGTGTAAACTAAAATCACCTTTGGATTTTGTACGTAAAGCAACTTTGTCTTTTAGAGAAATCAAATGAGGCAGCTCACACATCAGAGCCTTGTAGCTCAGAACTCCTTCGAGCACAGGTCATAGCAACTAAAAATAACGTTTTCCATGACAGGAAACGTAAGCCACAACTCGCAGCAGGCTCAAAAGGGGCTGTCAAATTCTCAAGATTGAAGTTCAAGTCCCAAGGTGGGACAAGATCACAGATATAAAGTTTTATATGAAGAATACCTTTCAGAAACGTACAGGACACCTCTAATTGGGCAACTGTATCACCGTCAACAGGCGCATGTAAACTTGAAATAACAAATAGCAATAGCTTGTTCAACAATGTCTCCTTCAACAGGTCCAACGAGGATGATCGATGGTGGAAGGAAGAACTGAGGCGTGATGAGGCTGCCCACATCAACACTGCACCTCCATGTAGGCAGCCCCAGTCTAGCAAAATATTTGAGTGGTCCTGACGCTGACGGCTTGCAGTTCCAAAGGTGTGGCCTAATGGAGGAGATATCCTCGATGAAGATTTAAAAAAACTGGATAAACATTAAACCTTGTCATAATTAATAGTTTGCTGAGTTCTGATTTAGTAGCTGCCTGCCATTTCAGTGAATAACATTTCTGTACTTTTGCCTTCAACTTGTACACACACACACACACACAAACACACACGCATGCACGCTCTCACTTTCCTTTTTGCGATCCGACTTCTCTTTTTTTCCACCTCTGTCAATAAAGCAATGCCATCTACTGGTTTTGTCTTGTATCTCACTTAAGTCTGACACACTAATGCTGATGGCAGGATTTGAGCAATTCTTCCACTTCTTCCAGTTTTATGGACTAACCGGTTTTCCATCACTTGTCCAGGACCACACAAAGTGCTGGGTGGCCTGCCATGTTGGCTGTGCAGTGCCTGCAGTGGGCGCTGGATACGAGAGGGGCAATTTACCTCCGGTTCTCCTTCCAGGCCATCGATGTGCAATGACAAGCATGCATGCCGGTGGCGTCCATAGCCCTTCCCCCTTCTGGTGCTTTTGCCTGCACTACCACTTGGCTGTTGCCAGGGGGCAATCCCGCAGCAAGCTACAGAGTTTCCCCCTTACTCCTGCGGGAGGACAGCAGTCTCTGGGATGCCCCAGATGACTCCTGCTCATTCCCAAATCCGAGTCATAGGCGCTGGGAGCAGCAGCTAAGTGACCATCTCAAGGTAATTTAATTTTAATGTGCAACTAGTCCAATATCTAAACATGCACTGGCTCTTAAAATTTTTTTTTTTAACGTGGGTGCCATAACTGGGTGGGAAAGTACGAATGTCTCATTCCCCCAAAGTAGCACTGTTCTTCCACCTACTTAAGGGGTCACCACATGCCGCTTTCAGGTATCCACTGCATATACTGGAATTCACCTTCCCGGTGGGGAGATCTGCATACTGTTAGTGGGTGGGGGAAAGAGTAGCAGCAACATCTGATGGAGTTTCAATGTTTTCACCAATTTTTTCATATCTCCCACCCCAGTGAAGGCTTGAGATGAAAGACTTTTCTGGCCAGTCAGAAGTTGGCTAGAACCAAGCCGCCTGCCATACTCTGACTCACCAGCAGAGGACTAATGTACGACACTACCATTCTGTGTCATGCCAGCAGCAGGATGTGACCGACACACACTACGGGAGATGGAGCACTGAATTCCTTATGACTGCCTCTCTCTGGACCACTAGGAGGTGCTCATATAATGGCTGGAATAAGCCACCCACCTTCCTCAAGGCAGGAGATGTTTGGCGGCTCACAGCACTGGCATTCTATGTGTGACAGCCAGGGCCTGGAATGTGAACCAAGACTTTCAAAATGTTTACCTTCTGGCCCATGAGAAAAGGAAAGAAATGGAGACCTGAGACCTGCTCAGAACTGGAGCTGGTGCAGTTGCAAAATGCAAGCCCCGAACAGAATGAAACAGTGGCGCACTTGAGAGGGGATAAACACACTAGGGAATAAACAGGTAAAAATCAACCAGTATGGCATTGCAAATCGATTTTTTTTAGCTATCTTTTTCTCCCCTGTCCCAGTTGACCCTACATCACTGCCGTCCTCCCAGCCCCGTCCCCCGAACCTCAGACCCCCTTCCGTGTTCCCCCATGGCTTACCCTATGTGGCAGGGAGCCCCCAACTCAACCCAAGCCTGGATCCAGCATCGGGGAGGTGTCTTCTCGGGGGGCAGCGCCTGCGGAGGATGGTCATTCATGCCACACGACTGGGACTGTTTTCCGCTTTTCCTTGTGGAGGGGAGCGTGCAGCATGCTGGTCGGCTCCTCCTCCATCCCCCACTGCCATTGTACAGGACCGGGCGTGCCGACACCTAGCCTCCGCTAGGTGTGAAGCAGGTGCCAGTCTCTGTTCCCCACCCTCCTTGGGAGAGGAGAGCTCTTCTCTCGACACTCAATCCTCTCCCTCCCTGGCCAACCCCCACATATCGCGAACACGGGTTGCCGGCATGGCAGGAGGTAAGGCATCGCTGCCTCAGCCCTCCACACCACTTGGTCGGCCATTGCAGACTGATTTTAATGTGTAAAAGTGGCAGCACTGAACCGCAGTGCTTTGGCTCTAATCCATAAGGCTTTTTCAGGGGGCACCAAACAACTCATCTAGACAGCTGTTTAATGGTGCTACTTAATTTAAAGAGCAGGTATCCACTTCAGTACGTACTTTTATAAATATGTTTTACCTAGTAAAACTGACCACACATTCCTTTTCTTCTCTTTTTTAAATACCAGGTTTTTTTTTTTTCCAGGATTTGAACACATCTTAGTAACCTGCCCAGTATATCTGTTTAGAAACAAACCACTGCCCCCAGCTGACCTCATAATACATGTTAATGACACCCTACGGTGTACTCTGGCAACAGTTAGCGATCTCACAGGCAGCAATGGAGAAGTCAGTTGGAGACATGCAGATGCTTTCTGAAAAGACATAGTGAAGTGAGTACTTTGTACTTCATTATCAGAAATATTTCAAAGATCAGTAACAGGAGAAAGTAAAAAAAACAACCTGTTAAACATTAAACCTTATCACAAGTGTTGTAAATAATATCTTGAAGCCTTTCGATTTAGTAGATCCCAGCCATTAAGAGAATAAAAGTTTCAGTACTTTGCCTTCAGCTAATGCACTCACACACACGTATGCATTTTTCTGTTTGCTTGTGCATGCAGCGAATCTCTTGTGGCTTCTCGGGAGAGCTGGGGTTACAGGTGTGTCAGCATAGCATCCAATGCACCTCAGGCTGCAGGAGGCCCACCACTGACAGCCCAATGTGCAGCAGGCTAACAGTGACAGTGTTCAGCCTGGCTGACGGGCAGAAACTTTGTGTAGTTGAAAGGAGGCAGTCCCAACTATCAAGAGTACAGCTGGCTCCATCTACAAAACACCACACAGCAGCCAACGGAGCGCCATCACACTCAGCTGCTCATCGCTCCGGCCCATTTCCCTCGCCAGTCTCGGCTTCTGCCAACAAAGAGTACTTACTTGGGCTCCTTGCCCATTTCTGTCTCCCCCCACTCACCATCAGCCTCTGCCAAAGAGGGAAACACCTTCTTGGGTTCCATGCCCATTTCTGTTTCTCTCCTTTCCCCGACTTAAAATAAATAAATAAATAAAATATGAAGAAAATCTGTGTTCACTCCCTCCCGGCCTCAGCTTCTGCCGACAAGCTAGCTGCGCTCTGTTTGTACCCACTGCGTCAGTCACAATCACTTCCCTGTTGCCCTTTTGTAAAACAAACTTCTACCACTGTCAATTATCCTGTCCACCTCCCAATCATGTCCCCCAAGCCATGTCTTTAAAACAAGTTCCCTCCCACTGCCAATTATCCTGCCCACCTCCCAATCCCTTCCCCTGGTGCCCGGTCTTTAAAACAAATCTCTTCTACTGCCAAGTGTCCCATCCACCTCCCGATCACTTACCCCATACCCTGTCCATAAAACAAACTCCCTCTCACTGCCAATTATCCTGCCCACCTCCGGATCGCTTCCCTGGGCCTCGTACCTATAAAAGATGAAATGGTCAGCAACTACGCTGACAACCCCCTCCCGTACACCTCACTTACCTATCAATCCACGGCACTTCCTGTTGCATCCACGGCTGAAAAACAAGTGCGTTTGGTTAATGGCGCTTAATGCGTTTTAACTTTTACTCATAACTTTGTCATGTTTTAATGTTTTTTGGCCAAAATTTTCAACACAGTCTTTTTTTTTTTACCCCACTCCATGAACTAGGTAGGTGTGATTTGTCAAATCCCACCCCAAACATATTTGTGCAGTTTTTTCTAGAGTTTGACCCCAAATTTTCAACATAGCCTTTTTTAACCCCACTTCATGAACATGGCAGAAATTTTTTAAATCCTCTCAAACAGGTTTTCACAGCTGCTCCACAAAAATCACCTGTTGACTGGGACTGAAGACATTTCTCCTGTGTTGATCATAAGGTGGGGTAATAAAAAGACAAAAACGACTCCAGGAGTGGTCAACAGCTTGACAGTTGGGGTGCAATGCCAGAAAGCAGTTCTGGGTGGGGATGATCCCAGCGGATGACACGGGCGTGTCTTCTGACACACCTACGTCAAGCAGCTACCCCCTCGGAGCATCAAGGGAGGGGCTTAGTTAAGGAAAAACCTGTCCTGGTCCACCTGGATGATTCTACTTATCCTCGCAGGCCCCGCACCTACCTACTGGGCTCCCAACCAGCATCCAAACTAAACACCTCCCAGGGCAGCTGGGGGGGGCCTAGGGCACTGTCGGTCGGTGAAGGTAAATCCCAGAGATGGTGGGGTGACAGAGATGAGGAAGAAGGGGTAAAAAGGGTTGAAGGACCCAAGACTAAAGTGCCATAAAAAAAAAAAAAAAAAAAAATTGGAGATCAAAATCTCAAAAATCGACAAAGTTACGAACATTACAATTCTTTAGGTTTACTCCTAGCTTTGCTATTTTATCAGATTCTGACTCCAAATTTTCAATATAGCCATTTTTGTACCTCACTTCATGAACATGACGTGTCATTTTTCAAATCCTTCCCAAAATATAATTTCACACTTGTGCCGCAAAATGACATTTTGGACAGGATTTCATAAATGAGACCTGTCACGTTTATATGGTTGTATAATAAAAGACTGTTTAACATTTGGGGTCAAATCCGAAAGAAAGAAAAAGTTATGAACAAACGCTGACACTTTCCAACATTTACTCGTAATACTGAAATATTGTGAGCCGGCCCGGTGGTGCTGAGGGTTGAGGCGCTGGATGCCATACCTCACGCTACACCAGCGACCCGGGTTAGGGAGCGAACTCAGGCGCAAAGGGGTCGGCAGGGGAAGGGTTGAGGATTGAGTGCCCTTGTAGAGCTCTCCTCCCTGGGATGGAGGGGTGGGTTGGCCCGGCAAGCCAGCGGGCCCCAGTGGAGACCTGGGGGGCACTGCAGCGAGCCAGAGCAGCACGTATCAGCGTGGTCGGCGCAGGCAGCATTGCCGTGCGCCAGTGCATGCACACGCAAAGAGGGGGACTGCAGAACAAGGAAAAAACCCGGTTTGTGGGGTAGGTGACAGCACCAGCCCCCATGCCCACTGCTGGGCCCGTCCTGGCTGGCCTTTCAGGTTCCTCCATCAGGGACCTCCACTCGCAGCTGGAGTCTATGTATGTAAGTGCATCCAGAGAGGAGGGGCGGACTCACCCCGGAGGGGTCAAGGCGGGGGTGCCAGCTGCAAGACGAGGGGGAGGAGAGAGGAGGCTCAGTCAGGCAGACTTCGGACAGGGCAGGATCCGGCTGGATGTCAGAGAGAGGCTCCTCGGACCATGACCAGGAGGGAAAAAGACAAAAAAAAAAAAAATAATACTGAAATATTGTTACTTTTTGAACCCACATTTTCAACATACTGTACTAGTTTTTTTTTTTTTACCCCCATCGAGTGAACATTCAATTAAATTTTTTCAGTTCAATTTCTTTTTTTTACCAGGAAAAACACCACTGAGATACTCATTTGCAAGGTGGTCCTGGGAGGACAACACAAGGCACAGTAAGGACACACAAACAAAATACAAGGTACAGGGCAGGAATTACAATTTCAAAAAACAAGACAACTTCGCAGTGGGTCCGTGCATATCAGTCTCACAGTGCACAGGCTGATACACAGGAGCAACTCAGCTGCCTAAATGGTGCAGGAGGTGAGAGAGAGAGAAGCGACTAAGGATGCATGATATTAGAAGGGATGGGGAGAGAATGACTGATAGAGGAGGAGCTGAACTGGGTTTGAATCCTGCAGAATGCCAAAGATGGGGGGGAGGGGGAGGAAAGATGGGGTGGTTTAACAAGAAGGAGGAAGGAGGGAAACTAAGACTAGTGGGGAGGGAGGAAGTGGTTAAAGAAGAGAACATGGCAAGCGTCACTATTAAATCCCCCTTCAGAAACCTGTTTTCATGGTTGCTTCACAAAACAATGTTTTGGGTTGCATGTCGTAAATGACACCCATCATGTTCATATGCTTGGGCAATAACTTGTGTTATTCATTTGTTAATTTTAGCCTCTGCACTATTAAATACCTACGCATCGAATACAAGCAAGTAAACATTCGGCATTGAGCAGGTAAGGTGGAAAGGGGCAATATCGGAACAGCTTCCCATCAAGAAGGTGGTGCCCTAGGGGTCAATCCTGGGCACCCTCCTGTTCTCATTATTTGTAAACGACCTCAGCAGAAACTGTGGGGGAAAGCTCAGTAGTCCAGTATGCAGATGATGCTGTGCTTTACAGAACTATGACTAGCGTAACTGACCTACGCAGACAGCTGCACCCAGACTTACTGTCTTTGGAGATGTGGCTCCTGGCAAATAGGTTACTCCTCAACACCACTAAAAGAAAAGCCATTGTATTCGGCCCAAGTAGGCCCTGACCAAAGCCCTCTATTGCCCCTCATTTCCTCATCGGCCTTGGTTATCGAAGTAGTACGCCAGTTCAAATACCTGGGCCTGATGCTGGATCAGGGCTTCACCCTGATGCCCCACATGGACATGATTACCAGAACAATACATCAGAAGCTGGGGCTTCTATACAGGCTAAGCCCACATAAGATCCCAGAGACCAGAATAACGATAGCTAACAGCATCCTATTCCCCCCCCCCAACCTAACATGTGCGATCCCAGTCCTGCATTCAATTCCTAAACAGGAGCTCAGTAGGATGCAGGCACTATATACCAAAAATAGCCCGATTCACCTCCAAGGCGGCACCACTGTGAGGTACTGGCCTGCTTGAAATGGCCACCCATGAACCACCGACTTCAGTACCCACTGTTGTGCCAAGCGTTCAAACTAAAGCAAGACCCCACCCACCAGAGAGTCTTGCCGGCCACTTATACCCAAGAAAACAGGTAGAGTGCTTCGGACAACTGGCAGGAACTTACTGGAAGTACTCAGGTTAAGGACGGCTGCTGGTGGCAAATCCTTTTCCCACTCAGCACCTATACTGTGGAATAAGCTCCCTGCTACCCTGCAGGACTCCAGCTCCCTAGGATCCTTCCAGAAGGGGCTCCGAGAGCACCTATTGGGAATCAGCAACTGCACCTGCACTTACTCAGTGCTTGGTCTGACCAAGCTCTAGGTAGACCAATGCGTGGTGCTCGGTCTCAGCAACCACAGGGTCGAACACGCGTGGCTGCCATACGGCACTAAGCGCATGGGCAAAAGTCTATATGGGTGGCATCCAGATTAGACTGTTTTCATTGTCATCCATATAGTTAATGCGCCCTGTACTAATCTTCCCATTGCATACTGTCTAGTCAGGTACCTTCGTGTTAAACCATCTGCCAATGTATGTATGGTCTCTTGCACGGTCAATGTTGTATTCATATCCTGCTTATCACAAAGTGTATTGTTCCTCTCTTAAATGAATGACTGTACTTGTAACTAATTCAGGGTCACCCCTGAAAAAAAGATCTTCGGGACCCAGTGGGCCTACCTGGTTAACAAAACAAACAAATAAATAATTGACAAATGTATGTGACATTTTGTTTTTTTTTCTTCAGTCTTCTCTTTTTTCCCCTCAGTTAATAAAGCAGTGCCATCTACTGGTTTTGTCTTGTACTTCACTTAAATGTAACTAAGCAATAATGCACAATAGGGTATGTATTGTGTTGGGATAATGTCACGCTTCGGTGGTTGGTCACAAGACTGCAGGCTGAGTGCATCCAACATCTGAAAAGTGGTGTTAGACTTCCTAGATACACACCCTGGAGTGCATTATTACAATTATAGAGAGGAAAAAAAAAAGATGAAAAAGTACATTTAAAAGTAGATTTTTTGTCATTTCTTTTAACGTGTAGGTATACTTTAAAACAATAGTGCTTGTTTATTGTTTCGGTCAGTAGGTGGAGCTGCTGTGTTGTTAGCGTCACTCGGCACTCCCCACCAACATTTGCCTCTGTTGTTGTCTCCCCATTTCCCCATTCCTTCTGCATCACCCCATGTCTTTCTGGCTGTATTTCCATTTCTCTCTGCCTCGTACTTTGTAGATCAGCCCCCCCCAAACTGCTCCCACGATCACAGCTGTTGTACTGCGTGCATATCTCGACAAAGTCAGAATCCTCCCCCCCCCCCCGTGATCGTGGCTGTTTGTACCAGCAGGAGAAGGTGCATGGCACAGTTTGTACCAGGAAGAACAAAGGAGAGAGATAATGGCAGTTGGGTAAGGCAATGAAGGGTGCTGTTTTTCTGAAAAGCACACATGCTTGCTCTGTTCAAGACAACGAACAAGGACTTACTGAAGCCGACTGCAATGACGGCTACATTTCACTTCCCATTTTATAAATAAAAAAGTGTAAAATTAAGGAAGATCAGATTATGTGTCCTGCTGGACACGCAATAGTTGTTCTTAGTGTTTTTTAAATGATTTAAGACAGTGGGAGGGAGAGCTTTATGTTTAAAAAAAAAATGTATGCGGTACTGGTAAAATGTAGAGTGGTCATGCCAAGAGTTGGCAACTTGGTCATGGCACATGGACTGATATATTCAACATGACACATGGTCTTGTGCGTGCTAGGACTTCATCTGTGATGTTGTACTGGGATAAGATAATGGGTCAAGTCCCCTGGCCAATCAGGTTTCAGGATTTTTTTCCCCTGCCGTTGTGTAAGAAAAAATTACTCACCGCAGTAATCTTTCTTCCAAGGGGTCCTTTAGAATCAGTAACGTTAGCAGCAGTTAGCTGGCTAGGTGCAACTGTCCCGAAGGTGTGCCTTTAAGAGAAATTTAAATTAGCCTAGGACCATAGCCAATCAGAAAACAGGAAGGGTAGTGAACTGAGTGAGAGCTGCTGTAGGCTTCCGAATTTTTTTGAAGGCAAAACGAGGGCACATGCCCTGAAAAAAATCAACAGGATTCAAAAAACTTGCAAATGTCCACAAAAGTGGAAACAGAAACAACACGAGTTAAAAATTCATCAATAAGAAACCCCAAATTTGGTAAGAAATGTGATAAAGAGCCCTTCTCCAACAAGTAAACCAGAGAGGAAGGGTGTGAACTTTCTGATGCTAAAGGACCACTTGGAAGAATGAATATTACCGTGGTGAGTAATTTTTTCTTCTTACCCCAGGAGTCCTCCAACATCAGTAACTTTAGCAGACTGCAGGTACTGTGGAACAATTTTCAGAAGGACAGTCTTACAGGATTTAGGACACTGTCCTACATGCTGGGCCTTTGGAGATCTTAGGTCTCAGCTCCAGGCAGCATGGGCAGAGATTGCACGCCTCAAATTTCATATTGAAGAGGAAATACATTATAAGAACCACCCGCCATTTCCCCAGCATCCAACAGAAAAACCTCGACAAGAGAGGGTAGTTGGTCCAGGAGGTTGGCAGGTGGTTAGGAGGAGCAAATCAGGTGCCCCATCACTCTCTGCTCTCCAACACATTACCTCCAAAAACCATATAAACACTACAAACAGGTATCTGCCTCTATCTCTGAAATCAAATAAAGAGGCAGAAGACACTGCAGAGCAGGACACTGCAGCACAGGAGCTAGCACAACAATACTCACCCAAATCAGGAACCAAAACTAAACAAGCACAAAGGAAATCCAAAAAACTTCTGATCATAGGAGACTCCATGATTCGGGGAGTTGATACCCATCTCCAGCCGGGGTGATGGTCAGATGTCTCCCAGGTACATCAGCATGGAGAGACACTGACCGCATTGCTAAAATTGTTCACAAAGCAGGAGAAAACATTGATGTCCTAGTACACATAGGGACTAATGATCTCCCAGCCGGTCAGTTGTGGAGACCAAGGAACACCTGACTAGGCTGGGTGACAAACTATCATCTATTTCGTCCGGCATCTCCTTCTGAGATCCTGCCAGTCTGGGAGAAGGGAGCAGATGGACGGAAGGTCAGAGAAGGGAGATAGGGGAGCTAAACACGTGGCTCAAGGACTGGTGCCAGGAAAAGGACACAGATTTGTAGGGAACTGGCAACAGTTCTGGGAGCGAAGTTCTTTAAATTTGATGGACTGCATCTGACTAAGAGGAGTCAGTGCATTGGGGCAGAAGTTTGACGTCTTTGCAGAATATTTAAACTAGCAAATGGGGAGAGGGGTGCAGCACCCCATACGTCAAATGGGAAGAACACCCCTCCCCCCTCAGCTAGTGGTCAAACAGGAATTCAGCGTGTTTGCCGTTCATTTGCATCACCAGGTAAGAAAAAGGTTTGTCTCCCATACGATGCACAGGGTAATGCCAAACTTCACCCAACAACTAACACACCAAAATCTGGCCAATGGAAAATCATGTACACAAATGCTCACAGCCTGGGAAATAAGATCCCAGACCTGCAGGCAATAATGTCAGAGCTAAACTGGACATAGTAGCAATTAGTGAGGCGTGGTTTACCAGTAACCACACTTGGAGACTTCAGTACCTGGCTATGTATTGTTCAGAAGAGACGGGGTGCAAAAAGGGGAGGTGGCCTGTATGTTAATGAAAATATCAAAGCTAGAAATTCAGAATACACATAAGGAGCCAGAAGAACTGTGGGTCACCCTGAAACAGGAAATGGGACAGCCATAAGAACTGGGGTGTCTACAGGCCCCAGACCAGAAGGAGGACATAGACACATTACTGTTAGAAGATATACAAAACATGACAGCTAAAGGGAGGTTCTGATAATGGGAGACTTCAACATGCCAGATACAGATTGGTCAATACCAGCAGGAACATCTGCCAGAACTAGACTCATAGTGGATTCCCTGCAGGGAGGGCCTCAAACAACTGGTACAGCAACCCACAAGAGACAGGGCTATCCTAGATCTAGTACTGACTAACAAAGAAGGGATCACAGATCTCCAGGTAGAAGGTCACCTGGGGCCAGTGACCATCACATGGTATGGTTCAATTTGGCTACTACATCTAAATCATCCCATTCCAAGGCAAAAATATGGGACTTCAGAGGAGCTGACTTTGATAAGATGGCCAACAGAGTTAAGCTAGCCCTGGCAAAAAGAAACACAGGTGAGGAGGTACAGGCAAAGTGGGCAAGCATTAAGGATACAATACTTGAAGCAACATCCATTTGTGTTAGACAGAAAAGGAAGTGCAAAAGAAGAAGGAAACCACTTTGGTTCTCAAATACAGTAGCAGAAAAGGTCAGAGCCAAAAGGCTGGCCTTCAGAAAATATAAGGAACACAGCGGATGAAGATAGGGGCATACCCAAACTGCCCTAAGGGAAGCAGGTAAGGCAGTAAGGCAGGCAAAGTCCCAAACTGAGGAAACACTAGCACGAACAGTAAAAGAAGGTGACAAGACTTTCTATAGATACATTAGTGAAAGGAGAAAGTCCAGAGGGGGTATTGCTAAGCTTAATGGAGAAAAGGGAGCATGTGAGGAGGAGGACCCTGTAAAGGCATCTATCCTAAATAGATACTTTTGCTCAGTATTTACTGAAGAGAAGGTAGGGCAGGGCCTAGCTCAGCATCATGGACACAGGGGAGGGAGGTGAGCACTACTCCTTCACAAAGAAAGGGTCCTACAAGAGCTTGCTAAGCTCAGGGTGGATAAAGGCAATGGGACCTGATGGCAACATCCCAGGGATTCCAAGGAGCTAAAGGAGGAACTAGCAGAGCCGTTAGCAGAATTGTTTAGTGAGTCTCTGAGCACAGGAGAGGTCCCAGAAGACTGGAGAAGGGTTCATGTGATCCCACTCCACAAGAGTGGTAGCAGGGAGGAGGCGGGAACTACAGACTGTCAGTCTTACCTCAGTAGTGGGCAAGATTATGGAGGCACTCCTTAAGGAAAGGATAGTGCAACACCTGGAATCCATAGGGGCACAGGATCCAAGACAGCATGGGTTTACAAAGGAAGGTCCTGTCAAACTAATCTCATAGATTTCTTTGACTGGGTAACCAGAGTGGTGGACCAAGGGGAGCAGTTGATGTCGCCTACCTTGACTTCAGCAAGCTTTTGACACTGTTCCACATAGAAGATTGATAAATAAGCTAGGTAGGCTCGGGTGGGTCAGAAGTTGGTCAACTGGGTGGCAAACTGGTTGACTGGCAGAAAACAGAGAGTGGTAAATGGTATACAGTCAGAAGAGATGCAAGTCACAAGTGGGGTACCTCAGGGATCAGTCCTGGGGCCAGTCCTATTCAACATCTTCATTAGTGACCTCAAGATGGACTAGAGGGTAAGGCTTGTCTGTTTGCAGATGACACCAAGATCTGCAACAGAGTAGATGATCCAGATGGGGTGGGCAGAATGAGAAGACATCTGGATAAACTAGCAGAATGGTCAGAAGAGTGGCAACTGGGATTTAATGCAAAGAAGTGCAAAATCATGCACATAGGGAAGAGAAACCCTGAAGCCACTTATAGGCTGGGAGGGAGTTGCTAGCAGTCACAAAGGAAGAAAGAGACTTGGGCATCATCATCACTGATGACCTAAAATCATCCAAAGCAGACCTCTAAAGCAGTAGAGTAAGGCTAGGGGGTGTTAGGTGTATTAGTAGGGGTATCACAAGTCGTAAGAGGGAGGTAATAATCCCGCTGTACAAGACATTGGTTAGGGCCCCATCTGGAGTACTGCGAGGTATTGAGGCCACACCTTCACAAGGACATTAACTAAATTGAGGCAGTCCAGAGAAGGGCAATCAAAATGGTGCAGGACTGCATCAGAAGACATATGAGGACAGATTAACGAGCTCAATATGTATACCCTTGAGCAAAGGAGGGAGAGAGGTGATATGATCGAGACATTTAAACACCTTAGGGGCATAAACAAGGTGAAAGAGTCTAACATGTTTAAATATAAGAAAATAGCAGGACAAGAGGACACAGCATGAGATTAGAGGGAGGCCGATTAAGGGGGAATGTGAGAAATTCTTTTCACAGAAAGGGTGGTAGATGCATGGAATGGCTTACCACAAGAAGTGGTGGCTATGAATACAGTGCAGGGCTTCAAACAGGCATGGGATAGGCATAAGGGAGCAATACAAATGACTATGAATAGATAGGTCACTGACAGAGCAAAGGCCGATGGCACATTTATAAGGTAGAAAAAGAAATGGGCAGACTGGATGGGCCTTGCGGTCCTTATCTGCCGTCAACTTCTATGTTTCTATGTTTCTATGTTAGACTACTGAGCAGTACCAAGTGGGAGGTGGATAGAGAACCTACTAGGAAAGAGGCTCTGCAGAACCGCCCTGCCACATCTGGCGTCAGAGCTGGTCTGCACATCCAAACTGTAGGGATTCACAAAGGTGTGTAAAGATTTCCAGGTAGCTGCTTTTCAGACATCCAGCAGAGGAACGTCCACTGCTGCTGCTGCTGCAAGTGAGGCTGCTGTGCTCCTGGTATAGTGGGCCCTGAGCCCCACTGGAGGTTGGTGATCAGCTTTTTCGTAGCATAATCCAGTACAAGAGACCTACCACAGGACAAATTCTTTTGGTAGCTGGTCTTCCCCTGCCTACATTGCCATAGGTGGGTAACAATTGACAGGAAGAGCCTTTGGACTGTCTAGTATGCTCTAGGTAGTAGAAGATGGCTCTTGACATTCAAGATGTGAAGCTTTTGCTAGCCAGGAGTGGATTTCTCAGTAAAGAAGACAGGCAAAGTAACAGACTGGTCCAAGGGAACTCTGAAACCACCTTTGCAGAAATTCCTGTTTGTCCTGAGCCCAACTTTATCGTTGTGAAGGGAGATGTAAAGTGGCTCAGTGCCCTGGGCCTGCAGCTCTGAAACTTCCTGGTAGAGGAAATTGTTACCAAGAAGCCTGTCTTCCAAGTTACAAACTTGATGTGGGCCATGGACATAGGCTCGAAGGGTGGCTTCATGAGCCTGTCTGTGCAAAGGTTAGGGCTCCGAGGAGGAACAAGCTCCCGGATTGGAGGCGCAAGAGACCTTTGAAAAACTGTTTAAATATGACATGGGGAAAAAAACTGATTTATTCTTTCCCACCGAAAGGTAGGTCGAAATTACCGCCACCTGAGGGGAGATGGTTTCAAGCCGGATGCCTGTAAGAGTACCAAGCAATCTAGCAGCTGATGGTCTGAGACTGAATGGGATTTGACCTTTTTGCTCTTGCACCAGAGGAAAAACCTTTACATTTGGCTGCATCAGTTTTCTTAGTGTTAGATGTTTTTAACCACCCTCAGTATCCTAAGAACCTGTCAAGAGTACTGTGTGGATGCAGACTCCAACTGTTCCAGAAGCAGGCCTTGAGGTGGAAGGAGTGTATGCCTGAATACTGCACTCCTGTCTGAGGAAGGGTCAGCAGGATGCAAGTCGGAGACAGGCGAATGGACTGCCGCAGAGCATTGAAAGGAGAGGGTACCAGGCTTGCTTGGGCCAGTACGGAGCCACCAGAATCCTAGATGCAGGCTGTTGTAAGAGTCTCAGAAATACTCTGAGAATCGGGAAAAGGACAGAATGCATACAAGAACCTTCCTGACCAGACCAGGATCAAAGTTTCCAGAGGAGGCGATCCCAGATTGGAGCCTGCAACAGAAATGAGGAAACTGGAAGCTGGGGGGGGGGGCAAACAGATTCACTTCTGGGTGCTTAACCGCCTGAATACTGTGCTAGTACTTGTTTGTTCAGAGTCCATTAACTCTGGCCCTGACTGATGAGACTAGAGCCTCTGCCAGACTATTGTGTTTGCATGGGATGTGAATTGCTGAAAGGCTGACTCCCAGTTAGAAGACGAGAGACCAATTTTTATAGTGCCTGCAAACAGAGAACTCCTGATCTGGCCATTGCAGTAATGTCTGACTCTGTAAGCCTTTTATGACAGAAGCAAATACTTTGAGCTAGAAAGATTTCTCTGAGTTCCAAAAAGAAATAAGATTAACTGCGACTCTTGGAGAGTCTAGGTGCCACTTACTGAGGCACTGTCCAGATGCGCTTCCCACTATCGGGGAAAGGCGTCTGTGGAACTGCTCCGTCTGAGTTTTCAGCTTTGAAAATTGTTGCTTTCTGAGACCAGCAATCTACAAGAAGACCTGCGGGTGACGCAACCTGTATCTGAACACTGGAACCACTGAAGCCATGCGTCCCAATTGCCTGAGAAAATGTCAAAGTTACGTTATTTGCTCAGGACCCAATACTGAACCAGTGAGTGTTAAAGATTCAAACCCAGTCAAGCACTTGCTGGCTGGTCTCGCTGTCCCTGAATGAAGAAAATTGCCAATGAAGGACATCCTGAATTCTTGCCTGCAGAAGGCAGGCATAACCTTCCTGGATGCTGGGAGGGTTCCAGATGAAATTTTGTTTAGATTTACCTGGGAATCCCGAGATTACAAATAGAGCCCTGTAAGGGAGAAAAAAGGGACTCCTTGACCTGACAAGGGGACTTAGGCAGGCTAATCAGCAACTTAGGTGTAGCTAGAAACGCCCAGATTCCTGAGGCGTGCTGCTACCACTGCCCAGCACTTTGTAAAGACTCTTGGGGCTGCGGAAGGCCGAAGATGTGCAAGAACAAGGGGACACAATTTGAAGATAGAGGGGGGACGGCTCAGAGGTAATGTTAGAAAGTATTTTTACAAGAGGGCAGATTTGAAGATGGGGGCGGCTCAGAGGTAATTTAAGGAAGTATTTTTTCACAGAGAGGTTGTGGATGCATGGAGCGGCCTTCCGGAGGAGGTTGTGAAGGCCAAAATCAGTGGTGGAATTCAAGCATGCATGGGACAGTCATAAGGCAATTCTAGGGGGTGGGGGAGAAGAAGTAGGCTGCTGTTTAACTAGGATCTGCAGCTTATCCATCAGGTAGGGAAATGGGCAGACTGGGTGGGCCAAGCGGTCCTTATCTGCCATCAAATTCTATGTTTCTATGTTTTAAGAGCCGCTGTGAGCCTGCCCTTGTGTGAGACCTCATTAAAGGTATATGGGGGGAAGAGGGCCCGTTTTGGCCAGGGAGGCTAGTCCATCTCCTTACTATAAGGGCTATATGAATACTACCAGAGTGACCATCTTGAATTTGAGTTTTTTTTGTTGTTTTGTTATTTGCCCGGCTCCCACAGCTTCAGAGGAGGCCTCGTACCTCCTCCTACTCCATCTGCCCGGGCAATCCTCCAAGGCATCCCATCCCCCGTTTCATTGCGTACGTACGGTTAAGGTTTTTTGCATTTTTCCCGGTTTTTTCTCCCATCCCCCTGGGATGCCAGCATGAAGGACGTACATCCAGGCTGCCGACGCGCTGACGCATGCCGACTGCCAAGCGCCTAACAGCGTACCCCCTCCCCAACTCTGTGGTGCAGTGCCACCGGTGCTCTGAAAGCCTGTGCTTAAACCGGCTTAAGGGGCGTCGGGTACTTGAAGCACCCCTGGTATCCCGTCCCAGGAGGACAGCATCCGTAGGGACGCTCAATCCTCCTTCGCCCCACCAACCCCCAGCAACCCGAGTTGTGGTGTCCAGCACCTCAACCCTCAGCGCCACCGGGCCGGCTCTGAATTTGAGTTTTAACAGCCAGATGGGAGCCACTCCCCAGTTGTCTTTTATGTCAGGAATTACGTGGAGTAGAGGCCCTTTCTTCTTTTGATGGCCAGGGACCCTCTCCGCCATTTAGAAAGCTAGAATAGTTTTTGCCTTCCACTCCAACAGAAACGTCTGTGTTGGGGATAGAGGCTTAGACACCTGGGTACACATGCGGTCTGCCCACACTACGTCAGGCTTTAGACTGCGAAAACACCCCTGTACTAAGAGAAGGCTGGGAAGAAACCTCTGCCCCATATGCCCTCGGGAGGAAGTTCCGTGAGGCGGGGGGGCATTGTCTGAGATGTTCTGGAAGCAAACAGTATGTTTTGATCACCAGGAAAGTCCATGGTTTTAAACTGGGAGTCTGAGGGCAGACCAGTAGTTTTAGGCCAGACAAAGTGCCTCAGAGAGATGGTACAGGCCGTGACTCTGGAGGCGGCATCCTTGTTGTCGTCCTGTGGAAATGGTATTAGCTTCCGAAGCAGGTTTGCCGTATCCACCGGCTCCTGCACCGAAAACCAGGACAGTGCCTTTTTTTTTTTTTTTTTGCTATTTGGCTAAAAAGCAAAGTAAGCAACATTTTTGACAAGCATCTGCGGGTAACTAAGACATGTATTTACTGGAGTCCTTATCCGGGGGGTAAGGAGGACAAGAAGACCCCAGCTTTCTCGCGAGGTGCCCAATGCACTATACTCACATGGCTGGGATGTACAGACAGGCACTCAGGATTGTTAAACAACTGATATATTTATTCACACTTCCAGACCGTTTGTAAACCTCTGCCACAGAAGTGGGGGGGTTTGAAGCAGTTTTGTGGCATTGTTATTTACATTTTTTATTATAGACAGGGCTTTTTGGAGGTGGAACCTTTTATCTCCCTATAACCTTTTCTTTTCTCTATCCTCACCTTGGAAGGACTTCAGAGAAGGGAGGTCCAGGGTGTCCAATATATTTTGGATAAACAAAGGCATAGAGGGAGAACCTCCTTGGATACATAGGGCTCCACCTCATAAAAATTCTCATATCATCTGTATCATCCTCACAATCTCTGGGGCAAGAACTGTGGAACAGTGTCTGCCAGCCATAGTAAAGAAAGGACCCATTTTTAATAGGGTCTGAAACAGTTGCCATGCTTTTTCCATATTTTGCACAGATGGAGTACTGTGCAGATTTTCTATATGCTTTAAGCTGCCTGTTGTCTCACTACTAGCTTTCCCAGGAGCAACGGGACAATTTATGTTTAGAGAGAATTCCTTTTTAGCTACTTCATCAGCGGCTTGATCAAGCTTCCTTCCTTTGTCACTTCTATTATTTTTTAAATTGTGAGGAACTTTGTAATTTGGAAGCTTTCATTTTTGGCTGGGATCTGGAGGGTTCCTCAGCACTTCCTTACATTTTAGTACTTTTGAATGGCCCCTAGTCGGAAGCCTTTGATACGTCCTCAGCCATACTAATCAAAGGTTTGTCTGCTATGTTTTGCCCAATTTAAGCAAGCAAACCAGTCCTGGACCTTACGAACTGAGTGCAGGTTTCTGTGAAGTGCCACCGGCTAGTCCTGCCCCAGTTAATTAGCTATGTTAGTTGCCAGTGCCTTTTTTTGTGGTTGTAGAACTGGGATCTATACCAGTGCTAATCTTAACAGAAAACCCAACAATACTTAACTGCCACAGGTGGCTGCTGGACCCTTACAGACAGTCCTGCGACAGATGATACCTAGGTCCAGTTCCTTTATGCATAAACATATATATAGAAGGGTTTCTATTAAAATGCCAATCCTGAGAGAAAGCCCCAGGCACTGTTAAGATCTGAATTCTAAGGAGTGCCTCACGGTAAACCCTGCGAGGTCTGAGGTAAAACAAAAACAAGGCAACTGTCCCTAATTCAATGGTTCCCACAAGAATTTAGTCAAAATAGAAGGGAACAGTCAAAAATAAGCACCGTGATGAAATTAGACTTTAAAATGAACATTCGCAGTAAATATAAGGTCAAAATAGTGTGGTCACGCTAAAAATAAAAAATTCACGCGCCGCTAACAAAAAATGTAAAACTTTCACTCAGCACAGCTTTAGAAATGAAATATGAGGAAAACTTTACCCAGATAAGCACTAGGAGGCTGTCAACAAGGAAAGTTGAGAGACACCTCAGGGACAATGTTGCTCATTTCAGCGGAGAAAAAATTCTGACGCCTTCAACAGCTCTCACTCAGCTTACTACCCTTCCTGTTTTCTGATTGGCTATGGTCCTAAGCTCATTTAAATTTCTCTTAAAGGCACACTTCCGGAGCAGTTGCACCTAGCCAGCTAACTGCTGCTGAAGTTACTGATGCTAAAGGACTCCTGGGGTAAGAAAATACAGGTTACTCACCTGTAACAGGAGTTCTAGGAATGGTATATGTTGTTCATCCACACTGTCTGGCAGGAATCCTTGCTGCTTTAATTCTTGCCGGAAGGTCTTCAAGCTGGCTCCTCCCACCCACCCGGGTGGTAAAACTCTCGGCTCCGCCCCATGACGCCAGATCTGGCCCGCTGGAAGCTCAGGTTGTGCCCAAGCCGGGGCCGTGGAGTTGAATGTGGATGAACAATATATACCATTCCTAGAACTCCTGTTACAGGTGAGTAACCTGTATTTCTAGGGACATGGATATGTTGTTCATCCACACTGTCTGGCAGACTCCTAGAAGTTCTCCGGGAGGAGGGAGGCAAGGCGCACACCCCCGATACTTACTTGGGAAAGAGAGATTGGAGAACTGAGGCCCCAAAACCAGCCTCCCGGCGTGACTCGAGGTCGATGTGGTATTGGGTAATGAAGGTATGTGCAGATATCCTGGATAGGGACGTCCCTGGAAGCAGCTACCGATGCAGCGGTATGGCGGGTAGAATGAGCTCTTATCCCTCTGGGAGGCTCCATGCCCGCCAACCTGTAGCAGAGCTCTATGCAGGAGGTGATCCACCTGCATATCGTCCGCTTTGCTGCAGGTCTGCCAGGTGTGGCTTCAGCGTAGGTGACAAACAGCTGGCGAACCTCTCCCCGAACTTCAGCCGTCCGCTCCTTATAATAAGCAAGTGCTCTAGGGTCAAAGTATGGAGCCTATATCGGCCTCCGAGGTGTGATTGGGGTAGAACACCGCAGAGTCAACACCTGGTTAAGGTGAAACTCACACCCACCTTCGGGAGGAACTCAGGTGGGGGCGCAGGACAACCTTGTCCCTGTGGAAGACCAGGTAGGGAGGCTCGATGGAAAGCGCCTGGAGCTCTCCCATCCTTCTGGCTGACGTGATAGCCACCAAGAAGGCGGTTTTCCACGACAGGTGTGAAAGATCACACCTGTGCATTGGTTCGAATGGCTTGCCCATGAGCTTGGCCAATACCAGCAGTAGATCCCACGGAGGTGGAGGTTCTCGCACCGTAGGGGAAATGTGGTCAAGGCCTTTTGAAAAAGCTACCAACCACCTTCTCCTGTCCACTGGACTGCTTCTACTGCTCGCTACCGTAGGCAGAGATGGCTGCCAGGTGCACCTTAAGAGTCAGTCGACCGAAGCCCTTGCTGAGAAAGGGACCACAGGTAGTCCAGAATGCTTGCCAAGGGGCAGTCGGAAGGTCCAAGCTCTTCCCTGACACCAAATGGAAACCTCTTCCATTTGAAGGCATAGCATTTTCTGGTCGACTTCACGGACGCCTCAACAACACTGAGGACCTCACGGAAAGACCAAGGCCTGGAACTCTAGCCCCAGGAACCAGGCCGCCAGGTGCAGGGATTGAAGGTCCGGATGGAATACCTTCCCTGATTGACTGAGATCAGGTCCGGGCGGGCTGGAAGCCGCCCGGGAGCCTGGAGCTGAGGCTGAGGAGATCTGGATACCTGAACTGGCGGGCCAGTCTGGGCTACCAGAATCACCCATGCGCCTTGTCCCTCCTCGCCTTGAGAAGCACCTGTGGATCAAGGAAATGGGGAAAGGCGAGAAGAGGCCTGGGGTCCACGGCTCGAGAAGGCATCCCTGCAGCGAGCCCTGCTGAGGGGGCGGGCATGGAACAGACTCGGCTTCGCATTCTCCCTGGAGGCAAACAGGTCCACCTGAGGGGTGCCCCAGTGGGAGAAGAGATCTTGTACTACCTCCAGCAGGAGAGACCACTCGTGAGACGCAGCCCCTATCCGGCTTAGGGCATCGGCCAGGGTGTTGGAGGCTCCTGCCATGTGAATGGCTAGGAGATCCGCCTCCAGGCTGCGCACTAGGGACCAAATGCGGAGTGCTTCCTTGCATAACAGCAGGGAGCGTGTCCCGCCCTGGCGGTTCAGATAGTACATGGTCGTGGTGTTGTCCGTCTGGACCTGAACCACTTGACCCCGCAGAAACGGAGCGAAGGCGGTGAGAGCTAGACGGACCGCTCGGGACTCCCGAGGGGACCAGAGGCTGTGCGCTCGGTGTTCCCCCAGATGGGCACCCCAACCCATCAGAGATGTGTCGAGAGAGAGAGAGAGAGAGAGAGAGAGAGACCGTTGGCTCGGGGCGGACGAACGGGATACCCTCCTGCAGATGAGCTGGAACGATCCACCACTGGACAGCGTTCCACATCTCCGGGTCACTGTCACGGCCAGTCCAACGGATCGGGCGCAGACCACTGGCTGGCCAGTCCCCATTGAAGGGGACATGTACCAACGGGCCCAACGGACCATGCTGGTGCAGGCTGCCATGAGGCCCAGGAGGCGAGGAAGCCCCAGGCAGGGCTAATTGCTCAACCAGAAATGATTGGGCAAAGGAGGAAAGAACCTTGGCCCTGTCCACCGGGAGCCATGCTCTGGCTCGTAGAGAGTCGAGCTCTGCCCCGATGAACAGAATCACCTGCTTTGGCACGAGTTCCGACTTGGCCTCGTTAATGAGGAGGCCAACCTGAGAGCAAACCTGGAGGGCCAGATCTCTGGACTGCTCCACCTCCTGTCTGGAGGGGGCTGCTATCAGCCAACTGTCCAGGTAAGGGTACACCCGGACTCCTCGGTGCCACAGGAATGCTGTCACCACTGCCATGCATTTGGTGAAGACCCTGGGAGCTAGGGAGAGGCAGAAGGGCATGGCTCGGAACTCGTAAAGGGATCCCTCCGCTCTGAAGCGGAGAAATCTCTGATGGGACGGACGGATTGGGACGTGAAAGAACGTGTCCTGGAGGTCCAGGGAGCAGAACCACACGCCTCGTTCCAAGGATGGGATAATCTGAGCCAGAATGACCATCCTGAAGGTTCGAGACCTTAAGAACTTGTTCAGGTCGTGCAGGTCGAGAATGGGGCACCAGCCCCCGCGTCCGTTTTGGGACCAGAAAGTACCTGGACACAAACCCCGGGTCTGAAGGAGGATCCGCCACCTTCCTGATTACCTCTTTTTCGAGGAGCAGGGCACTGTCTGCCCGGGCGGCCAACACTGAGGCTGCGGACCCCTGCGGCCCTCTGAGAGCGATGGCTCAAAAGGCGGAACCTGCTCGAACTGCAGAGGCAGGCTTTTCCTACCACCTCCACACCCAGTGGTCCGTGGGTGATAGCGGACCAGGCGGAAAGGAAGTATGGAGCGCCCTTCCCACGGGGAACTAGGGGCAGTGACGAGGTTGGGGCGGCACCCTCAAACCGGCCACTGGGCAGGCTTGTAGGAAGGACCGCCGAGGGACCTCCCGGCCTTACCTCCTTTGCTTCCTGTTGGAGAAAGCCGCTGGTTTGGGTTTGGGACGCCTGCCGCCGAGCCTGCTGGCCCTGTTGCTGGTGCTGCTGGGCCGGTCGAGGAGCAGGGACCGAAGGACCAGCGACTTCTGTTGCTGACGGCGGCCTTTGTCCCTCATGGAGGGTGACCGAGTCCAGAGTGGCATTGACTTTTGATCCGCTGGAGGTGTCCTCCACTCCAGGGTCAAGAGGTCAGTCCCCAAGAAGGGATGTCCGCCAACCTGTGTGTATCCTCCTGCAAGTGGATATCCTCAGCCACGCCCCCGCGCCGCATGGCCACTGTGTGGCCGCTTACTGACCTGGGCACAGGAATCGCCATGTCCAGAGCAGTCTGGAGCTGCTGTCAGCCTAACGTCCTGCCCCTGGTCCCGCACCTGGCAGACCGTGGTCAGGCGGGAGATGAGGAACAACTCCTCGCCCAGGAGCCCATGAGGGTGTGGGAGAAGCGTGCCATCAGCACGGCCGAGCTGGCCTGTCGGAGGCCGAGGGAGGACGCAGCGTACACCTTGCGCCCGGCAAAGTCCAACTTTTTGGATTCCTTGTCGGGGGGCTTGTCCACGTCCTGAGCGTTACCGGAACGCCGGAAGACGCTGTCAGTGACTAACCCCTCTGCGGAGGGGTGTTCCGAGAAACCGGGCAAAGAGCCGGTAGGGACTGCATACTTTCTGGCCATCCTGGCCGAAGGCGCTGGACAGGAAGCAGGCTGCTGCCAAAGCTCCAAGGCTGGGCTGACAATGGCCTCAGCCACTGGAAAGGCCCTCATAGGAGAATCCCTCTGTCCAGAATCTCCGCTTGGGATACTGGGCCCGCTTGGACACGGGTCGAGCTGCATCCCGTGGACTCGAGATGAGCCAAAGCAGACCCAAGAAGGATGATGGGCTATCGCCCACTGACTGGCCTCTGAGGACTCCAGATCGCACTGCCTGAGAACAGGGAGGAATCATCGTCGGATTCCAAAGAGTCTGCGAAGACCTGCCTCGGCCCTGAGCCACCCTCCACCTGCCGAGGACAGTCGGGAGTGAGGGTGACTGACAACCTGTGAGGCAGGCCATGACCCGACTGAGAACTCTTGGTCGGTGCCCCAGACTGCTTTGTGGAGGCGAGGTTCTCACCACAACGGTGGACCAGCTGGTTTCGCCAGCAACCGCCCTGAGGCAGGCAACTCGACTGAACGAAAAGTGGTTGCCTGGCTGCCCGCGACAGCCACTTGATAGCGAGTCTTAGCCGGGTCGGCTTAGGCTCCGATAGCAACTGCTGCCACATCAAATCCTCAGCGCTGGCTCAACTTTGCGCCGGGTTTCTCCAGGAGGAGGACGAGGAAGAGCGCGCGTCGCCTTACTCGCAACGAGACCGAGAAGAGGTCCGGAACCGATACCGGGGGACCGAGGGTGGACTGGGAAGGGCGGGATACCCGCCTACCCTCGGCTCGAACTTTAACCGGGACCGCGGTCCCGGAGGAGCAGGCAGATCCTCGGTATCCACTGGGGGAACCGGTGAAGTAGGGCTGTCGGCTTCTCCAGTCGACAGCCCGTCTAACGGATCGAGAAAAGTCTCGACTTCGTTGATGGGAGTCTTGGCAGGCTGGCCTGACGGGGGCACCGTGAAGCCAGAGGACTCAGCCGCAACCTCGACCGAAGTTGACGGCCGCTACCCAGGGAGGGGACCTTTTCCGGCCCCAGGAACGCCACGGTGACTTACCTTCACTTTCTTTCTTGGGCCGAGAAGAATGTCCCGAAGGCCCCTCCCTTCGTGGAAAGGGACTGACAAAGCTCCTTGAACGAGCTTGTATAAGAGGAACTCAGAGAGAGCAGGATAAATGCCGCCGAGGAAGAAGAAGATGCGGCCTGGGCCGCCTCCTCGAGGAGCATCATCTGCTCGAGCTGCCCCAGGCCGAAGCAGCCGCCGCGGACACCGCCAACGAGCCTTTGGATTTCACCGCGGAAAACGCTCGCGCCTGAGCTTTAAACGGGCAGCGATCATCCAGAACATTGGCCTAGAAGGAACGGCACAACTCCCAAGCTCATGCGGTCGTGATCTAGGCCTAAGTAGTAGCGACGTGAGTGCGGATCCGCCCTGACATTTTCCAGATCTGCAGGGCACCTCAAAGCCGGGAACAGATTTGTCCATCACAGCCGCGAGGGAAAAAGAAGACCGAAGTTTGAAAAACTTCAAGATCAATTTCAGACGAACCGAAGAATTAGGATCCAGTCTCTAACGCAGAGCGCTAAGGAGGGAACCTGAGCTTCCAATCGGTAAGGAAGATCTGGCGTCATGGGGTGGAGCCGAGAGTTTTACCACCCGGGTGAGTGGGAGGGGCCAGCTTGAAGACCTTCCGGCAAGAATTAAAGCGGCAAGGATACCTGCCAGACAGTGTGGATGAACAACATATCCATGTCCCTAGAATAACAGTTATGTAAGAATTTACTGTAACAGTAGACCTTCAAGAGAATCTCCTCTATTAGCCAACATCTTTGGAATTACAACCCGTCTGCATCAGGACCACTCAGAAACTTTTTGTTAGCTGGGAGCTGCCCACAATGACATGCAGCTTCTATGTGTATATAACATGGGCGGTCCCTTCACTCCTCAGTTCCCTGCCAGAGATTGGAGATCAACACCAGTCACACAAAGAGAGTCATGGTCTGGGGACAGGATGCATGGAGTAAGATTTTAGGCACAGTATTGGATATTACCCTCACTGAAAGCACAAGGGGGAAGGAGGGTACAGCATGGCTTATGAGGACAGTCTCTTGAAGATCTACTGTTACAGTAAGTTCTTACTTAACAATTCTATCTACTTTGAGGATATCTCCTCCATTAGGCCACACTTTTGGAATGCTTCCCAAGTAATACAAAGTAAACTGGGAGGATGGCACAGCCTGATATGTAATCAAGACAGAAGGACTTGCAGTACAGTAAGCCCAAACCAGCATTTCTGTGAGTGATGATGTCCAGACTGTAATGTTTACAGAAAGTATCAACAATGTTCTATGTGGCTGCAGCACACGTCAGCAGCAGGGATATTTCTGAAAAAAGCAACAGAACTGGCCATAGCCCTCATGGAGTGACCATGAACAGCACCAGGAAGTTCCTTCCCATACTTCCTATAACAGAATGCAATACAATGTGCCAGCCATTCAGATAGGCATTGTTTAGACAAATGAGCGCCTTCCTTCCAGGAGGGGATAAAACAAAAAGTTAAAAGGACTTTTTGCAGTCCTTGGTGCAAACAATATAGAGCATGATGTATAAACAAGCATAACAACAAGGCTGTTTTTCGATCGAGTGGTTTCCGTGGTAACAGTAGACCGAGAGTGCAGCTCAAGAGGTCTCGTTACCATGGAAACCACGAGATTATTAAAAAAACGGCCTTGTATGCATATAGTTGCTCATACACAATCTTTTATAGTGTATGGGCATCCATTACTCCACTCCTGTGTCCCAAGAAAATGTCCCCCAGCACTACAAAATATCCTACTGTGGTGCGGTTCTTTCCAGCGCCGCTCACTTCCTGGCCACCTCTCATCGCCACGGCTGCTTTATCGTGCAAGTGAGAAGATGTTTTAAGTTGTGCTGCAGCAGTGATGTATTCAGTGCAGCACAACAATTTGACGTCACTACTGCAACACAACAAGCTGATTCCGATAACCAAACTTCATATAAAACATTCCACCATGCACTGTATAGCATCTTAGTATTCTATGTACATCCAAAGTACCTGTGGTTATTTTTATATTGGTAGAACTGAGAGAGAATTCAAGGTGAGATTCAGTGAACATGTTAGGGCTTTAGCCAAAATGGATGTGACATGTGCCACAGTCCAACATATTCAAAGTTGTAGAGACTCTAATCTTACACATAACATCAAATTTGTAGGTTTGCAAAAAGTTACTGTGGGTTCCAGAGGAGGTAATTTAAAACAACTAGTAGGTCAGCGAGAAAGTTTTTGGATATTTGTTTTGAGATCTAGAGAAGGCTTAGGCCTTAATGACAATGTAGACTTAGCTACTTTTTTGTAAATATTTTGTTTATATTTGTTCTTCCTCAGTACCATCATGTTCATATGAGTGGGTTCCTTATAAAATATAAAACTCAGAATCATGAGTTCTTTTGATTAAATGTGTTTTTATAACAAGCATTGCTCATAATGAGCAGGTTTTAAAAGTGTATAAACGTGTACAGTTTATTTCTATTTAGTGGTTGTATGCATTTAAATACTTGTAAACAACTATAGATGTCTTTAAAAATCTTTTTCCTTAAAATCCTTTTCTTTTTGCTTAACTTTCACTATATGAGTGATATTGAATTAAGTGAAATTGATGTCATTAGCTTAAATAAGAGTGGCTTCAGTACTTCTAGATCAATTGATAGACAGGATTTAAATATTTGTGCTTTTTTCATGAAGTATGTGCCAATTGTATTGACATCTATAAGTATGTAATTGATTCTGCATTATCTCTAATTGCTTTTTGCACGTGGTGATTCACTTTATATGTAAGTATTTGTTACACTGTTTTACTATCTCTGATGAAGCCAAAACGTAAGATGGTATTTTTTTTTAACCCCTCACCATTATGGTGTTTAGCCTAGTATTTTACACACTGTTATAATTAATAAAGCAAATATTTTGTACTTTGAAACTGCTCTAGCTGGGTGCTTATTTTTTTGCTTTCATGTTGACTTTTATCAATTAAGCACCGGCACTTTACTCGGTGCGGCTTTCCCTGGCTTGTTGGTACATCCAAAGTATGGAGCAGTGCCTCACCCTGATTGGCATGCGCAAAATAATATCTAGGAAGGTGCATCACTTGATTCTGTGTAAATTCAGGTACCTTAAGAACATACCATTTGAAGCCTTCTCTGTAACTTTACTGAACTTGAGGCATGGATATCCATATATGAACCTGACATTCTCTGTCTGACTGAAACTTAGCTAAAGCCCTCTACTCCTGACTCTTCCTGCTCTCTTCCTAACTAGTCCCTATTTCGAGGAGACAGACTGTCTGGAAACAGGGGAGGTGGAGTTGCGCTCTATTTCAAAAAACACCTGAATATGTCCCTAATGCAACGTTCAGTTGCCTTTAACTGTGAGTTTTTACATACCCTGCTTCTACTTGGAACCAAAAAGATTCACTTAATATGCGCCTACAGTCCTCCTAAAGCAGGTCAACTAAGATGCTGCTAACTACTTGAGCACTCTACCTCTGCAGCTGGCCAAAATGAACTTCTTATTCTTGGCAACCTCGACCTAAATTGGCTGGAGAAAAATAAAAGTGCACTGCTATCTCTAGTATATGGATTTAACATGCACCAGGTAATTGAAGATCCCACCAAGCTGACCCAGTCACCTGCTGCTGGAATACTTAGACTGGATACTCGCAAATCGACCTGATAGAATTACCACCTTAGGTGTGCTTCCAGATTCTATAAGTGACCATTCCCCTGTGTTTTGCATATGGGGAACATTGGTGATTCCAGCCCCCTCGCCACGCTACATCATCTTCCGGAATTTTTCCACACTTGATCAAGAAAGCTTTCTACATGATATGTCTTCTGTAAACTGGATCCTTATTATCCAGTCCCAAGACACAATCCCCCTCTCAATCTCTTTCTTTCTGTATTCTTATCCCTCTAGGACATACATACACCTAAACGGAATCGACGCGTTAGGGCCAAACAGACTAGGTGGCTGCACAAGGAACTTCTCGCCTCCTTCCGGGCACGTGACAAAAGTTGGAACCACCACAAAACCTTGGGTTAGCAAAGTAAACATGACACTTACAGAGAGCAGTGCAATATGTGCAAAACACAAATCAGGATTGCCAAAAGCTCATACTGCAAAGGTCTATTGCTGGAAGCTGCTGGGGACCCAAAGAAATTCTGGACACATTTAAAATCCTTCCTGGGCTCAAACCAGTCTCAACACACGAATGATATGGTCCTCAATGGTATGCACTGTAATGACCCCACCACCATTGCAAATTCTTTCAACAAATACTTTACTGATCTCACCAAAGACACTGCCTCTTTCACAACAAATCGCATCCTGACGCCGGTTATTCACACAAACATGCCCATACATCCGCCCTTCTATTTTAAGGCTACTCCGAGAACTGATGTTCTAAAACCACTTAACTCAATCTCCGATAGTACTAGTGTAGGCTCCGACTACCTAGAGCCTAAACTCCTTTAGCTGGCTGCTCCTTTTATTGTGGCCCTACTAGCTAAAATCTTTACACTGTCCCTCTGTCATGGTCATGTTCCGGATATATGGAAATTAGCAAAAGTCACCCCAGTCTTTAAGAAAGGTGACAATTCTGTCAGTTCTAAACAAAATACTCAAGAAATTAGTGGCTATACAGGTCACAGAATTCCTCTCTAAATATACCCTCCTATCACCTATTCAACATGGTTTCTGAAGGGGCATAGCACCTATACTGCTATGAATCAAGGTCTCAGGACTGGTGCTGTGTTCACTGACCTCTCAAAGGCGTTTGATCTTGCAGATCACCCTCTTTTGCTTGATTGCCTTAGCTTCACTGGTTTCTCGGAGCAAGCCACAAACTGGTTCCAGAGCTACTTAAGCAATAGAAGACAAGAAGTAAAATTTAACTCTGTGGTGTCAGACTCTGCTCCTATCAATGTTGGTGTTCCTCAAGGCTCCATCTTGAGGCCTCTTCTCTTCTCCATTTTTATAAATGACATATCTTCTACCACCCCTTGGTGCTCAACAATCTTGTATGTAGATGATCTGGTGCTCTACACCTCCTCTGCAAACGTAGAAGAAATAAATAAAATACCCTAACAGTAGATCTTCAAGGGGATCTCAGTCATCAGGTAACACCGTAGGAACTTCACCATTGGTGAAGAGGAATCCATACAGAAGAGTTTCAGCAGTACAACTGCTCCCTCCTCAGTTCTTTCCCCCAGAGATTAAGGGAGCCAGGCTCATGCCATGGGAGACCAAGGAGAGAGAGAGAGAGAGGTGCCCAGGCCTATATGAAAGGCTGGATACACCAGACAGCCAGCTCCTAGACAGAAGCCCCAAGAATAGGGATGGTGGGAGAGAAAGCATACCCGATGACCGAGATCCCCATGAAGATCTACTGTTATGGTAAGTTCTTACGTAACTGTTCTAGCTTCTTCAGGGGTATCTCAGTCAACAGGTACCACCGTAGGAACAAGTCCCAAGGAGTTACAAGTGCAGACAGACAGTCTGGTTGGAGGGCTTACCATAAACTTAAGACACGAGGCTCTGCAGCACAGCCCTGCCAAAACCTGCACGGGCTCTAGAGGCAAGGTCCAGACTGTAGTGCTTGGTGAAAGTACAGATGGTACTCCAGGTGGCAGCTGCACAAATGTCTGCAGCTAAGATCCCTCTGAAACAGGCCACAGAGGTAGCCATACCCCTACTGGAATGAGCTTTGAAAGCACCAGGCAATTCTTTGCCTTTCTTACTGTAGCAGAACACAATGCAATTTGCCAACCATTTGGATAAACATTGCTTAGAAACTGAAATGCCCCCTCTACCTGGGGTGAAGGAAACAAACAGCTGCTTCTACTTTCTAGACTACTTGGTCAGAAGCAGGTAGTACTTCAAAGTTCTGTGCACATCTAACATATGGAGCAGTGCTTCCCCTGGACTGGCACGCTCGGGAAAATAAACAGGAAAGTGGATAGACTGAGTGTAAACTCAGAGACTACCTTAAGAAGAAACTTGGGATTTGTGCATAGACATATCCAGTCTTTATGAAAAATCAAATAAGGCTCCTCGTACCAGAGGGTCTGAAGCAATGAAATTCTTTGAGGATAGGTAACAGCAACTAAAAATAACACTTTCGGGACTTCCGGTGCAGCTTCCGGGTATATGGCAGCATAACTTTCGAGCTCTCGGTCCACTCCCCTATTTAAACTAGATAAATCAGCTGCAATCTCTCTTAACTCCACCGGAATATTATTGAGAATTTTATGGCGGCTTGCAATCTACGAGGGGGAGCCAATAGATTCGCCACAATTCACCCTGAAACTGGAAATTTGGACGGAGACGCGACCGACTCGGGGGGTCTCCACGTTCTCTATCCAAATGCCCCATTCTAGGCCGCGTAGACGGAACAAGCCTAAATTAAAACAACCTGCTAACATGGATACGAAATTAGATAAAATCTTACAGGAACTCCAGGAGTTTAAGGTGGACTTTCAATCATTCAGACAAATCAAGAAAACATTCCAAAGAGATCTCATGGAGCTACACTCCACAGTATCCTCTCTAGACTAACAGGTACAAGAACAGGCCTTGACCACCTCTCAGCTGCAGGATACCCTAAAATCAAGTGGCTCACCTCTGTCAGCTCATGGTTGAGCATCAGGAGGACGCTGAAAATTGTAGTCGTCACCAGAATATTCGTCTATTTGGGGTTCCTGAAAACAGCAAAGGATCAAACCTGCTTAACTTTGTAGAAACCCTCCTCCGAGAGGCCCTCGAGTTGAGCTCAGACTACAACTTAGAGATTGAGAGGCTTCATAGAGCTTTGGGCCCAAAACCCACCCAGGCCGCTGCCCGCCCTAGATCTATAATCATCAGGTTCCTATGATTTCAAACAAAGGAGTTTATTTTAAAACAAGTTTGGGCCAAAGCACGCAATTACTGTGGAGACAACTGTATTTTCGTGGACAATGATTATGCCCCCGAAACAATGCAAAGAAGGAGGGTATACATCCTGCTGTTTTCTTTCCTAAGACAGCAGAAACTTACATTTAGAACACCATACCCAAGTAGAATGGTGATCCAGTTTCCATCGGGGCAGCAGTCTTATGACTCCATGCAGGACGCTTGTATAGATCTTAAAAAACAGGGCTACACTTTACCAACTACGATTCGCTTACCACGGAGAGCACCTGAAGACAAAGTTTCACCCACAGCGACATCCCCCAAACAATTGCCAGAATAGCAAGCAACTATTGACTTGATTAAAAATATGCTGGCACAGTTCTCTAGGCAGGCCAGCTGAATTTCTTTGGAACTAGGACTCTTGACTGCAGTGAGTAGTGTGGGGGGTGTGACGGGGACAGTCTGATGGAGGCTCGTGCTGGGGGGTTCGTGGTGGACCAAACCCTATTTTTAACCTATTTCAATTAAATTTAAAATAATGGCTAGGGTGCCTACGGGGTTGCCTGGAGGGCCAGACCAAACCACAGCCCAGACTTCACTGTCATAACAGGATGCGTGGGAGGTGAGGGATGTGGGACCCCCTCAGAGCTTATTACATTTGAGGTGGTCGGGGAGGGGTTCGGGGAGACGAGCCCGATCCAGCCTTTTTTGAATATTCCCCCGAGGTGGATCCTGTATAATGATGTTCAGCTGCCGGACTGTGCTAGGCGGGAGAATATTGACCCGTTCTTCCTCAAAATGGCCAGAAGGGTGTTATACCTACTCTGTCCCCACTAGATAGGGGCTTACAGAGGATCCCAGACACTCCTGGAGGCTAGTGGGCTCTGAGTGGTCATTATGTCTGCTCGGACCTGGACGCCTACCAGTGGTTTGGGGATACATTTTAACAAACTCAACTGGCCTTACTGCATTAGCCTGCTAAACAGGGTGCAGTTATCGGGCCTTCTCAGCCTGGCGTGGCCTGGCAGCATCAGAGGGGGTTTATTTATTTATGTATTAAGCCTGAAGGACCTACGGGTGAACTAAGAAGGAAGATACTATTATAGAAAGACCAGATATCCTATGGCTGAGCAGGTTCGTTCCCTGTCTACCCCGGATCCTTCTGTGAGAGGTCACACCGACATACTAGGCCTGAGGTAGGGCTCACCCTTTCGCTCCCTGCTCCTTTTCTCACAAGTGAGAGGACACAAAGTTCGAGATGCGGGCGGGACTTTTGGTTCTGCTCTCTGGTGGGCATCCCCCTCCTGCAGGTGTCCCCCCTTCCACTTCCTAGGGCATGTGCATGCGGGACGTCCCCTGGGCCTTCCCATCCCTCTGCTGTCTCTCAGCTGCTCAACATGTTCATTACCCACTGCAAGCCCGAATATAAAGGGACCCTCCCTTGGAGGGTAGAGAACCTTAATCTCTGTGCCTGGGACTATATCACAATGTTGTGTAGCCCACACTACTAAATGGGAATAACAACCAGGACTGTTACAAATATTCAGAAGTGGTCCTACAGCCATTTAAATAGTTTTATTTATTTATTTGTTTAACCAGGAGTAGCACACTAAGCTGAAAGCTTTTTTACAGGTGCGACCTGGGAGCACAGGGAAGTTAAGTGACTTGCTCAGGGTCACGCAGTATGCAAGTGGAAGCTGTGGTATTCAAACCCAGGCCTGGTCTGCTGGATGTCACCAGATTTGAAGCTCAGAGCCTTAAACCACTGTTCTATACTGCCTCGTTAATTTATCCGAATTCCTGCTGTATGTCATCTGGAATACCCGCAATGTATGGGCAACCAGGGTCTGCCCATCTTAGACTTTAATTAAACACATATTGAGGACCAGAATTCATGTCGGAGATGGTTGTTGACATATCAGGTTGGGAAATGGAAGTAGATACTGGGGAATCTCCACTTTAGATGCAACTTTAATTTAACAGCCACTGTTAATCCCCCCATATATGTGAGGGAAAGGGACAGCATACCCCTGGTTGTCCTGCCTCTATGTTTAGATATTGGTTATTTATCCAAGGGTTAAACTGCTAAACCTTATTCTTTCCCTTCCCCACTTTCTCTTAACTTTAGGGGAGCGGAACCGAGACCCTAGTACCTTCTGAGACTCAAGCCATAAGGGAACTGCATCTCCCCCCCCCACCCAAATCTTTTCCCACTACTACTACTTTTTGCTTTCTCGATACCCCTGTTATTGGTTATTCCTATTTCAACCCCCCTTCCTGGAGTTAGGGGCAGGAGTTTCCCCAGGACCCCACATCATCTCGATGACTGGGTGCCCACCTATGGACGATCAGTCCCAAATGCTTGCTCCCTTAGAGCATGCATTGCTGGAAGTCACAGAATCTCCCCATAACTGGGGTGTGTACATAGTTACTACTCTCGTCCAAACTGTATATATTCATACAAGTATGCCCAGTTGGCACACAAATCCCTTTATAATTTTTCCCCGTTATCACTTTTCCTTTTTTTTTTTGGACCACAGTTCATTTGAATATTGCAAATTACACAGATATTATGTGTTATGCGAGACAGGAAAACAAAGTGATAGATTATCTGGGGGGTTGTTTCTTTTGGGGGGGGGGAGAGGCCTGGGAGGTCAAGTAAGGTCCATGTTATAAACAGACATGCAGCACCCCTTTAAACTCGTATCTCATAATGTAAATGGGCTGGCTGGCCCCATCAAGAGAGATCGTACACTCCAAGCACTTAAAATACTAAACCCAGATATTCCCTTACTATAAGAGACTCCTCTCTCCCCCAAGGAGCACCAAAAATTACTCAAATGTGGATTTTCACACATGGTACAATCCTCCTACCAGAGGGATAGGAGAAAAGGTTCAGTGATTTTGATTACAAAACGCTCTAAATTACAACTTCTCGACCAGTATGCTGACAGAGAGGGCAGGCTGGCACTGGCAGTGGTTAAACTGAACCAACAGATCTTAACAGTGTGCAGCCTCTATGTCCCACCGGGCTCTGATGCCTCCACCATCCAGCATTTAATAGACACTATCCTGACCAGGCAGCAGGGTATCTTAATCTTAGGAGGGGACTTTAATTGTCAGCTTAACCCTTCGCTTGACTCTTCAGCAGTACGTCCCACCCCACAGACATCAGGACAAAAACACCTACAACGTCTTATCCATGATGTGGGCCTGGTGGACACGTGGAGACAGTTGCATCCTTCGCACTGGAAATTCACTTATTATTCCAACGCCTTCAAACATTATTCTAGACTCGATTACTTCTGTTTGTGCAAGGAACATGTGGACCTAATTCGGTCTGCAGAGATTTTAAATATCTGCCTGTCCGATCGTGCCCCCATCACTCTGGATCTCAATATCCAGAAGGATAGACTAAATACTCAATGGCGATTTAATCCGTCCCTGCTCAGAGATAAAGAATTCTGAGATCTATTGGATCAACGTATCCCGGAAATCATAGATCATCATACCTCCCTCCAAACTCTCTGGGACACCCTTAAGGCAGTCCTCAGAGGCTACATAATAGCTTATGCCTCGCATAAGAAAAAATAGACAGACTAATTTAATAGCCCTACAGGAAAAACTTAGATTCCTCCAGGAGGCTCATATGCGGGGGGAGACTCTGATCTTTTATCTTTGATAACTCAAACACAGACCAAGATCCAACAGATATTGACAGCCAACACTGATTAGGCTCTGGCCTGGTTGAGGCAGTGCTACTACGAGGGAGGGGCTCGGGCTTCTAGACTTCTAGCCTATCGCCTCAGAAACCAAATACAACACTGTACCATTACTAAAATTAAGGACCCCATATCTGGACAGACTAGATAATTGACATCACATGTACTGGATGCCTTTAAGAAGTATTACTCAGAACCTTTATTCCTCTCAGACGATCCTTGATACATACAAAATGTCAACTTTCCTTGCCCAGCTTCGTCTTCCTGTCGGATCCACAACAGGTCCAAATAGTAGCCCCGATTACAGAATTACCGCTTCAAAATACAATTCAAGGCCTCAAAAATGGGAAATCTCCAGGCCCAGATGGTTTTGGGGCGGAATTTTATAAAGGCACATGGAATTTATTGCGAACCCCCTTTCTCCAATCATTACAAACTGCCCACACTACTTCCTCTTTTCCGGTCTCATGGAGACAAGCAACAATTTCAGTGATCTTGAAACCCCAAATCTTTGTGATTCGTACCGTCCCATTTCGGTACTCAACCATGACTATAAAATTTACACAAGCATTTTGGCTCATTGGCTTGATCATACTCTTCCCTCACTGATACATCCGGATCAGTCTGGATTTATTAAAGACAGGTAGACGACAGACAACATCAAAAGAACCCTGTATCTTATAGACCATGCTCAGTCTACAAAGTCCCCCCCCCCCCTTCTGATATTGAGCCTTGATGCTCAAAAGGCTTTTGATATTGTTTCACAGGATTTCCTACAGGCGGCCTTACAAAAATGTAAATTTCCTACCCCACTCATGGATGCGATTAAAGGCATATATACCGATCCGTAGGTGGTAGTAAAGTTAAGTGGCTCGCACTCTGATCGCTTCTCCTTGCATAGGGGCACCCGACAGGGTTGTCCCCTCTCTCCATGCCTGTTTGCTCTTTTCGTGGAACCCATAGCTCAGCTGTTAAGGCAAACTCCCGGTCTCCATGGATATTGAGTCTCTGAGTCATCATACCATAAAATAGCATATTATGCTGATGACCTTCTTCTCTGTATTATTCATCCCGATGAATCGCTGCAAACCTTAACTATCCTTTTAAAAGAAATAGAGATTCTCACAGGCTATACTATAAATCCAAAGTAAACAAATCGGAAGTTTTGCTTATACAACCCTCTCTTCCCCAAGATCTTACTTGTAAATATCCCTATAAGTGGGATAAAACGTATATAACTTATCTTGGGATTAAAATCTCACCAAATTTATCTGACTTATACAACCTGAATTATTCCTCTACCTTCTCCAGAATAAACTCGGATTTACAGAGATGGACCCCCTTCCTCTAACGCTGCTGGCTAGAGTCCAGTCTAGTCAGATGAATTCTCTTCCAGAAATCCTATACTTAATGCAAAATATCCCCTTACCCCTATTAATGAAGGATGTCTGGATCTCGGACAACTCCATTATCCGGTTCTTATGGGTGAACCAATGACCTAGATTAGCACTGGGTAAAATCCAAAATCCCAAAGATAGAGGAGGATTATCTCTCCCTAATATATTTCTTCATAGCATGGCCTCTCTGTTCACTCATATAACTACTTGGTTCTTACCTCGAACCCATGCCCCACCCTGGCTGTTAATAGAGCAGACTATGGCATCCTGCCCCCAAAACTATTCTCGAGTGTTTCAGCCTAACAATATCACACGGTTGCATGAGGGCTCCAGATTCATTAAACAGATGCTCCAATCTTGGATGAAGTTTTTAGCTCGTCCCACCTGTAGGTTTCTGTCTTCCTGGATGGGAATTCTGGCTGAAGACCCTGGATGGGCTCTGGCACGATTGGATACTACCTTCCAATCCTGGGCCCGCAGAGGTCTAAGATAAATACACTAATTATATGAAAATGCAGTGTGTAAATCATTTGACCAACTTAAACAGGAATTTTCTTTGGTAAGAAGCGATTTTTATAGATATCTGCAAATACGTCACTTATGTACAAGAACAGATCTAGATGTTACAGCTCAGACTATTCCCCTCCCCCGCCCTCTTCTATTCCAGTTAGAGAAAGGCAGTGACCGGAGCCACTTGGTTTCCCGTCTTTAAAAAGCCGTACAAGGGACACCAACCCAAGTAATGGATCTGGTACAATTTCATTGGGAAGCAGAACCCAGATTGATTTGTCTCAGGAGGACTGGCTCAGGATTTGGCGGAGGCAGTACAAAACCTCCAGCTCTTACACTTGAAGAGAATATTCCTGGAAGGTGGCATCTAGATATTGTCGCACACCTCAGATCACTGCTAAGTACCTGCCGGGAGGAGATTCTTCCTGTTGGAGGAAATGCGGATGTGAGGTAGCTAAGCATACCCATATTTTATGGTCCTGCACGGTCTTGACAGCGTACTGGACTACAATAGGAAATAGGGTCACACACTTCTTTCCTGCATTAGGCACGTTTTCTCCAGCGATGGGGTTCCTACTTCATTACCCCCGTTATTTCAGAGATCCACACCAAACATACCTTCTTAATATTTTACTGGGAGCTGCTAAGAAATGTATTACTAGACTATGGCTCCACCCCGAGCCCCCCTCCATCTCAGCCTGGGAAGATACAGTATATGACATTTATAAATCAGAACATATGACAGCCAGAATTCAAAATAAGGTTCCTGAATTAATGAATCGTTGGAACACATGGTTCCTTTACATAGCTCAATTTAGACCAGATCAGATACCATAACCCCTGCACGTGGGGTGTGACATACTGGTGCTCGGTGGATGGGGCCGGGCCAGTCTTTAATTTTTTTTTTTAATTCTCCTTTTGGAGACCCTCTTATTTGGCTGAGTGGGGATCTCATCTAACCAACATCTTAATGGGCGGGCGACTCCCAGGCCCCCGTTTACCCCTGAGAAGATAAATAAAAAATGCAATGTGGACTTGAATATCTGCACGAGGTTGATGTTTCCTAGAAAGAAATAATTATGAAATTTAAATTTTCATCAGTCAGAAATTTCTTTACCTATTATACCTATACCACTACTTAAATTTCACAATTGATTATTGTCTCTCCCTGCTTTACAGTGGTTTGCTACTCCTATTGATCGTCATATTTTGCACTTGTATCTGATTTCCTGTAACTATGAACTGTGATGCCATATAAGTTAAAATCTGCAAAAAAAGTTATAAAAAAAAAAAAAAAAAAAAAAAAACACTTTCCATGAGAGAAAGCGTAAATCACAAGTCGTGATTGGCTCAAAGGGAGACAGGGTCAGTTTCTACAAAACAAAATTCAAGTCCCAAGCTGGGACAGGAGAATGGATTCGGGGTTTCGGATGCAGGATGCCCCTTAGAAAGGTATGAGAGAAATCCAGCTAAGCAATCATGCGGCCACCCATGGGCTCATGAAATGCAGAAATAGCCGAAAGGTGCACCTTTGGGGGAGAGTACTGGAGACCCAAGTCAGAGAGATCAGGTAGTCCAGGATATGGTTCACTGAGCAGGTGAAAGGATCCAAGCTACGTCTGGCAGCCCAGATGGCAAACAGTTTCCACTTCATGGCATATGTGGCTCGAGAGGAAGGCTTCTGGGTGGCCACTAGGACGTCTGCCACTCTGTTAGAGACCCCGAACCTGGCAACGGCTATGTCCTCAGGAGCCAGGCATGCAGATGGAGGGATCCGAGGTTGGGATGGATCAGGGTCCATAGCCTGGGTCAGCAGATTCCTGCAAAGAGGGACCGGAGGTTCCTCCACCATCTGCTAAAGAAGAGGGAACCAAACCTGTCAGGGCCAGAAGGGAGTTACCAGGATCATGCTGGTCCCTTCCACCTGCAACCTGATTTGCACCCTCTGAATTAGAGGAAACTGAGGGAAGGTGTAAAGAAACCTCTCGTTCCAGGAGAGAGAGAACACATCTTGCCAGAAAACTCCAGGCCCTTGATCCAGTGAGCAGAAACTGGGCAGTTTTGTGTTGAGTGGGAACGTAAAAAGGTCCAACTCTGGACAACCCCATCTGTTGAACAAGTGTTCTGTAACGGAGAAGGGGAGCTCCCATTAGTGCATGCTAGAATCCTGTTGAGATTGTACGCCAGAGTGTTTAGCACACCTGGCACGTGGACTGCAGAGAGTGTCAAGACTGTGATCCAGCACCCAGTACCACACTCCCATGGCCTCCCTGCAAAGGGGGTACACGAATGAGTCCCCCTCCCCCTGCTTGATGCTGTATACAACACTTAGATTATCCAACTGCACCAACAGCTGACTCAAAGCGGGGTGCTCCTGAAAAGCCTGCATGACGTAGGGCACCACTCATCTCCAGGACACTGATATGCAGGGCGGATAGGGGCCCAGGTGCACTCCCCAGACCAGACCAGACCTGAGGCATCCGTGGTTATGATCAGTTGTGGGAAGGAGATCTGGAATGGGACGCCTTGAAGCAGATTCAAGGGGTCCATCTACCACTGCAGTACCTTGCATACTGGGAAGGGACGGTAGGACTGACTGATTCAACTCGTCCGTGCGCTGGTCCCACTGTACGCAGAGGGTTCACTGGAGGATGCGCATATGAAGTCTGGCCAATGGAACAGTGGGTATGGCAGCTGCCATCAGGCCGAGCAATCCGAGGTATACCCTGGCAGGAATGTGACGACTTCCTGAGCTTGAGCTATGAGGCAACCTTCCCCTTTACTGAAGCAGGAAGGCCTTCCCCTGTGCCGAGTCCAGAACCGCCCCTATATACTGCAACCTTTGGGACGGTACCAAAACCGACTTGAGCAGATTGACAGTGATGCCCAGGGAGTGGAAGAGCTGGAGAGTTGGCTCCAGAGTCAGCAAAAGCTGTTCCCTAGATGAGGCCTTTAGGAGCCAGTCATCAAGATAAGGGAAGACATACAGTTCCTCCCTTCTGAGAGCTGCTGTGACCGTTGCTAAGCACTTGCTAAAGACTCGCGGCGCAGAGGACAATCCAAAGAGCAGCACTTTGAACTGATGATGCTTGCCATGAAAGGCAAAACTGAGAAACTTCCTGTGAGGGAGAAAGACCGAGATGTGCAGGTAGGCATCCTGCATGTCCTGTGAGCAGAGCCAGTCCCGTTTTGAGAAGGGGCATCAGGCCTGGCAATGTTACCATCTGGAACGTTTTGTACTGGACATACAGATTGAGGTCCTTTAGATCCAGGACAGGCCTCAGATTGATGGTCTTTTTGGGGACCAGGAAAAACCAGGCGTAAAACCCCTTGTTTCTCTGGCACCTGGGCACTGGCTCAATGCCTTGCTTGCGCAGAAGGGACTGTACTTCCTCCTGGAGAACAGACAGGTGAACTGGGGGATAACAGGAGGGTGGGGGTGGAGTTTCTGGAGGCTGCTCTATGAGCTCCAAGGTGTGTCCCCTTTCTACGATCTGCAAAATCCATGCATCTGCAGTTATGGTTCTCCACTGATTCACATGGAGGGAGAACCGACCTCCGACCACTGCCTCCTGGTCCGGGACCAGAAGAGGAAGGTCTGGCAAGGAGTCAAGCAGAGGTGGAGCCAGCCACAGGGGCTGGTTCCTTACTTCTGGGGTGCTTGGCCACCGCTCTGGCACTGGAGGGGGTGGGCAAAAGCAGCCTGGGCTCCGCACTTTCCTTGGGGTCGAGGAGCTGTCACAGGCATATTGTTCATTTTGCAAAAAGGAGGGCACCCTCTACCACTTGGTTGGGTGTAGTAGAGGGAGTGGACAGACTTGAGAGCCCTGCCCGAGTATTGCTGATCAATAATGATGTCTTGGACATCAGGGCCGAACAGCCTGGTGCCATTAAAGGGGCATTAAGCACTTTTTGCTGCACATCAGCTGCAAAACCGGATACTCTGAGTCAGGAGTGCCTACATATGCATATGCCTCTGGCAACTGCCCTGGCAATGGTGTCAGCCATCTCATACAGGGCTCCAAGGAGATGCTTACTAACATTCTCAGCAACTTGAAGGCACTGAAGCAGTTCCTGCTTTTCAGTGCCATCTGGAAGGGCCTGGGCGGCAGCGTTGTCCTTCTTCCAGTTGGCATTCTGGTACTTTACCATGTGCAACAGATAGTTTGCAATCCTCAAACCTAGAGTAGAGGAGGCATATACCCTTTTACTCCAGAGGTAGATTCTGTGAGACTGTCTGGCAGAAGGGAACTAAGGTGCTTAAGCACCTTAGATCTGTCATGAGCTGCCTTGATGACCACAGAGTCTGTCTCGTGCTAGGCAGCATAACAGGGGAAACCCTGAGAGGCCTGGTAAAGTTTGTTCACCCTGCGAGGCATAGCTGGCACTAAGTCTGGTCTGTGCCAGGCTGCTGTGACTGCATTCCTCAAAGCTGGTAAAATTGGAGGAATGATCTTTTGGGGGAAGATTCTGGAATCTCCAGGAAGTCCACCAATTCTTTCCAGGTGGCATCCTCTTCCTCAGTGTGGAAGCCCATGGCTGAGGATAGCCGCTTCATCACGCTAAAAAATGTGGGGTCCTCAGGAGATCTAGGTGTGTGTTTTACCGAATCCTCGCTGACCGAAGAAGCAGTGGACCTGTAGGAGAAAAGGATGTCTTCCTTCTCATCCTCATGAAGAATGAGGTCTGGATGGTACTCCTCCTCGACGTCAACCTCGTCTAGGTCTGTGCGCCACCAACGGCCTATGGGGGGGCTTCCCGTGGCCTTTGAGTAGGCGTTGACGGCATCTGCAAGGAGGGCCTAGGGGCACGCAGCTGTTGCACAATTACTTACTAAGTTTGACAGAATTTCATTTGGAGTCGTCGGCGGGGTGGGGGGTGGGGGGCGGAGGTTAGAGACCCGAGAGTCTGTAGCCGAGTAGAAGAAGGGGCAGGCCTCGACAGGAGAGTAGTCGATGACGAGCCCATTGTTGATGAAGACGACCCAGAGAATTGGGCGTGGATGCTGTCAGTATGGGTCTGGTGGACACAGATCTGGACAGCATATTTTTTCACGGTGCAGCTGCAGCCAAATATCCCTCAGAAGGAGAGGCCGACAGAGAATGAAATTGATGCTGGGGGAGCGGTTGTGATCTCGGTCTTCTTTGTGACTTTTCCGAGTACTTGTCTTGGGCCCTGGAGGCCTGGGAACTCGAAGAATTGGTAGGTGACAGAGGCCGGGATCCCGGAGGACCCCTGCCCAGAACTGGCTACCTGTTGATCCATCAGGAACTTTTTGAGAGCCTTTCCGCGTCGCCAAAGGGTTGTCTGGTTAAACTTCTGGCAGAGCTCACAGTCAGAAACATCATGGTCAGGCCCAAGACAGCAGACACAGAAAGTGTTCGTCTGTGGAGGCAATCTTCTTTCCACAGCGGCAGCGATGGAAGAGAGAAGTTGAAGGATTAACTCTCGACATAAAGGTTGTAGGAGATTCCAGCTGGCCTGGTGGCTGCGCTGGACACCACACCTCACACCATGCCGGTGACCCAGGGTTGAGAATGTACTCTAGTTGTCTGGGGGGCCAGTGGGGACAGGAAGGATTGAGCGTCCACAGAGAGCTCTCCTTCCTCAGGGAGAGGGGGAAGGTGCGGTGCGCTATCTGCCTAACACCCAGTGGTGGCTGGGTGTCAGCACATGCATGCCGCCAGGATGGGGAGGGACCCCACGTCCAGGGCGTAGGCTGCCTCTACGGAAGTGGAGCCCAGCCGCTCTGCCCATTGCACGTTCGTGGGTCTGGGGAGTAAAGCAAGGCGGAAAACGGGAGCTGGCAGGCTCCATGATGGCCTGGACGTGCCCCCGCAACAAGCTGCCCCAACTTCTGGACTATGCTCCGGGGTTGGGAGGGAGTCGATGCTCCTCACCCCGACCCCGCCAAGGGGGACAATCCGTGGGGGAACTACAAGGTATGGCTGAGGCAGAGGGGCAACTGTATGACTATCAATAGGGACATGGAAAGCTGGTATAGTGGCCAACTGCACCTTAAGCGAGGAATACTGCATGCCAGAGACAGAGGAGGAAAACAAGCCAAGGCATCGAGAGAACTGAGGCTAGCACATGGGATCAGAGAAGGGGAAAAGGTTTTCTTCAGGTATATACAGGAGGAGAGAAAGAGTAAGGATCAGGTTGTTAGGATCCAGAATGGTGGTGGATGGGCAGAAAGGGGGCAGTGCAGGCAGAAGTATTAGAGTACTTCTGTTCAGAATTTACCAAGAGAGAGAAGGGCCCATGCCTGAGGGGAAGGGTGGGGTGGGAGTGTGGGAGGGTTTGAGGTTACAGATGGGGAGATCCCAGTGGTCGGGTGATAGAGGGCCTTAAGTCCCTGAGAGTGGATAAGGTGCCTGGGCTAGACGGAGTTCACTCTAGGGTCCTGAGAGAGTTGGCAGAAGTCCTGGCAGGGCTGCTGACAGATTCATTCAACACCTCCCTGGATACTGGGTGCGTACCCAGGGACTGGACAATGGCACATGTGGTGCCCCTCCATAAGAGTGGGCCCAGGGACGAACCAAGGAACTACAGACCAGTGAGCCTTACCATCACTGTAGGAAAGCTAATGGAGACTATTGCCTCAAGGAGAGGCTGGTGAAGTTTCTGGAGGATAATGGTCTCCAGGATGGCAAGCAGCAGGGGTTTGTCTTGGGCAGATCCTGCCAGATAAAGCTGGTTGACTTTTTTTGATTGGGTAACGCAGGCACTGAATAAGGGCCATGTGGTGGATGTCCTTTACCTGGACTTCAGCAAGGCCTTTGACTCAGTGCCTCATGGAAGACTGACCAGCAAGTTGGGCAACCTGGGAGCAGAGAGGAAACTGGTTAGATGAGTCAAGAGCTGGTTACAAGTTAGGCAGCAGAGGATAGTTGTGGGGGTGAACTATCAGAGCGCAGAGTTGTAACAAGTGAGGTCTCAAAGGACTTGGTACTGGGACCAGTGCTGTTTAACATTTTTCATTGCTGACATATCAGATGGAATAAAAAGCAAAATCATCCTTCTTCACAGACGACACTAAGATCTGTACAGAAGTGGAAGGGAAAGAAGGCGGTAAAGTACTCCAGAAGGACTTAACAAGACTTGAGGGCTGGTTGAACACATGGCAATTAGGGTTCCATGTCAAGAAGTGTAAAGTCATGCACTTGGGGGCCAGAAATCCCGGGAAGAGTTACTGGTTGGGGGAGTGCAGCTATCCACATCAACGGAGGAGAAGGATCTGGGAGTACTAGTAACAGGGGAAATGAACCACTCAGCCTAGTGCAGGAGGGCAGCGGCAAAGGTCAATAGAATGCTGGGGTGCTTCGCGAGGGGAATTACCTCTAGAAGAGGGGAAGTCATCCAGCCCAGTACAGGTCCCTGGTGAGGCCACTTAAAGGAGCACTGCGTGTAGTACTGGTGTCCCTACTTGAAAAGAACAGGTTACTCACCTGTAATAGTAGTTCTAGGAGTGGTATATGTTGTTCATCCACACTCTCTGGCATGTCCCTTTCCCTTTAAATCTCTACCGGAAAGTCTTCAAGCTGGCTCATCCCACCCACCCGGGTGGTAAATACCTCGGCTCTGCCCCATGACACCAGATCTTAGCCCGCTGGAAGCAAGGTGGTACGCCTAATGCCGGGGAAGTCGGGTGGGTGCGTGTGGATGAACAACATATACCACTCCTAGAACTACTGTTACAGGTGAGTAACCTGTTCTTCTAGGAGCATGGATATGTTGTTCATCCACACTCACTGGCAGACTCCAAGCAGTTCTCCAGGAAGAGAGAGGCAAGGCGCACACCCCCCATTCAGGAAACAGAGACTGGAGAACCAAGGCCCCAAAACCAGCATCCTGGCGTGACTCAAGGTCGATGTGGTAGTGGGCAATGAAGATGTTTACTGACTTCCAGGTAGCAGCCCGACAGATCTTCTGGATAGGGATGTCCCTGGAAGCAGCCACCAATGCAGTTGTATGGCGGGTAGAATAAGCTCTTATCCCTCTGGGAGGCTCCTTGCCCGCCAACTCATAGCACAGACCTATGCATGATGTAATCCATCTCGCAATGGTCCGTTTAGCTGCAGGTCTGCCAGAAGTGGCTTCAGCGTAGGTGACAAACAGCTGGTGAACCTCTCCCAAAATTTCCACCATTCTCTCCTTATAATAGGAGACGGCATGTCTCAGGTCCAGAGTATGGAGCCTGTACTCAGCGTCCGAGGTGTAGTTAGGGTAGTATACCGGCAGCGTCAACACCTGGTTAAGGTGAAACTCTGAAACCACCTTCGGAAAGAATTTTGGGTGGGGGCACAGGACAAGTTTGTACCTGTGGAAGACCAGATAAGGGGAGTCCACCGAAAGAGCCTGGAGCTCCCCTGTCCTTCTGGCAGACGTGATAGCCACCAGGAAGGCAGTCTTCCACGACAAGTGTGACAGCTCACATTTGTGCATGGGTTCAAATGACTTGCCCATGAGCTTTGCCAAAACCAGCAGGAGATCCCATGGAGGTGGAGGTTCATGCACCGGAGGGAATATGTGATCCAGGCCTTTGAAAAAGCACCCGACCACTGTCTCCTGTGCCAATGTCGGCTGACCGGCCCGCGTCCAGTAAGCAGAAATGGCTGCCAGGTGCACCCGAAGGGTCGATGACCGTAGACCCCCTTTGGAGAGAGAGAGAGAGAGAGAGAGAGACCAAAGGTAGTCTAGAATGTTAGCCACAGAGCAGGATAAGGGGTCCAGACTCGTACCCTGACACCAAATGGAAAACCTTTTCCATTTGAAGGCATAACACTTCCTGGTCGATTTCTTACGAGATGCCTCCACCACCGTGTAGACATCCTTGGAAAGACCCAGAGCATGGAACTCTAGCCACTCAGGTACCAGGCTGTGAGGTGCAGGGATTGAAGGTCCGGATGGAATACCTTCCTCTGGTTCAATGATATCAGGTCTGGGCGTGTACAAAGCCGCTCCGGGGCCCCTGAGGCTGAGGAGATCTGGATACCAGAGCTGGCGGGGCCAATCTGGGGCTACCAAGATCACCGTCGCCTCGTCCCTCCTCACCTTGAGTAACACCTTGTGGATCAAGGGAAATGGAGGGAAAGCATAGAGGAGGCCTGGGGTCCACGGCCTCGAGAAGGCATCCCCCTGCAGCGAGCCCTGCTGAGGGCAGCGGGCATGGTACAGACTCGGCTTGGTGTTCTCCCTGGAGGCAAACAGGTCCACCAACGGTTTGCCCCAATGGGAGAAGAGATTGTAAACCACCTCTGGATGGAGAGATCACCTGTGGGATGTCTGGCCTAAGCGGCTGAGAACATCCGCCAGTTGGTTTGAGACTCCTGCCACATGGATGGCAAGGAGATCCGCCTCCAACCGGCTGACGAGGGGTCCAGATTCGGAGCGCCTCCTTGCACAGCAGACGGGAGTGCGTGCCGCCCTGTTTGTTGAGGTAGTACATGGTCGTGGGTATTGTCCGTCTGGACTTGAACCACTTGACCCCAGAGCTGAGGAGCAAAAGCTGACAGGGCCAGTCTGACTGTTCTGAGCTCCAACAGGTTAATGTGGCATTGGGACTCCTCGGGGGTCCTGCTGTCCCCCATATGGGCTCCCCAGCCTATGAGAGAGGCATCGGTCGTCAGGGCGACCGTCGGCTCGGGGCGGACAAACGGGATTCCTTCCTGCAACCGGTCTGGGACGGTCCACCATTGGAGAGCGTCCCACATCTTCTGGGTTACAGTGATCAGCCGGTCAAAGTGACCAAATTGCTGAGTCTGCTGGGTGGCCAGCTCCCATTGGAGGGGGCGTGTATGTGCCACCTGGCCCAACGGACCACCAAGGTGCACACCACCATGTAGCCCAGAAGGCGCAGAAAGTCCCGGGCAGGGCGCAAGTGCCCAACCAGAAATGATCGGGCAAAGGAGGAGAGAACCTCTACCCTGTCCGCTGGGAGCCGAGCTCTGGCTTGACGAGAGTCGAGCTCTGCCCCGATGAAGCCCATCACCTGAGAGGGCACGAGTTCCGACTTGGCCTCGTTGATAAGGAGGCAGAGTTGGGAGCAGGTTCGGAGGGCCAGATCCCTGGACCTCTCCACCTCCTGAAGGGACCCGGCCAAAAGCCAGTCGTCGAGATAAGGGTATATCAAACTCCTCGGCGTGGAAGATGAGCTGCCACCACTGCAATGCATTTGGTGAAGACCCGTGGGGCCACTGACGAGGCCGAATGGCATGGCTCGGAACTCGTACAGGGTCCCCTCAACCCTGAAGTGGAGGAACCGCTGGTGGGACGGATGGATTGGGATGTGAAAGAACGTGTCCTGCAGATCCAGTGAACAAAACCACATGTTTTGCTCCAGAGATGGTATGATCTGGTTCAGAGTTACCATCTGGAAGGTGCGAGACCTGAAATATTGATTCATGTCTTGGAGATCTAGGATGGGGCGCCAACCTCCATCCGCTTGGGCACCAGAAAGTACCTGGACACGAAGCCTGGGTCTGTAGGAGGATCCGGCACTGGAGCTACCGCCTCCTTGCAGAGGAGCAGAGCAATGTTGTCTCGAAGAGCCGGCTGAGTGCAAGCTGAGATCCTTTCCTCCCGAGGGGCGCGGGCTCGGCTGGGAGGGTACTGCTCAAATTCCAGAGTGAGTCCCTGGCCGACCACTTCCAGAACCCACCTGTCCGAAGTGATACCGGACCAAGCGGAAAGAAAGTGACGGAGCCGGACCCCCATGGGAGGACCCAGAGCTGGCATGATGGGTGTAGGGGTGGCAACCCCCGACCCGTCACTGAGCAGGCTTAGAGGAGGAGGCTCCTGGACCAGTACCTCGGCCTACTTTACGGGGCTGTGGGGGACCCTGCTTGGGCCTGGGGCACCAAGCTTGAACCTGCTGCTGCTGCTGGCCTCCTTAAAAGGAGGGCTGCCTGACCGCAGGGGGAAAAGTGCCGAAAAGGCTTCTTCTTGCGCTTCTGCTGGTTCTTGCCCGAAGAACCCTTCACAGAGGTAGCATCCAAGGTGGCATTGGACTGCTCTATGCGCTGACGGTGACCAGCCACTCCCGGACCGAAGAGGTCGGTGCCTAGGAAGAGCACGTCAGCTAACTTGTACTAGAGTATCTGCCGGAAAGGAGGATAACCTCAGCCAGGCCCTGCGGCGAGTGGCCACTGTGGCCAAGGAGCGGGCACAGGAATCTCCAATGTCCAGGGCCGTCTGGAGCTGCTGTTTTGCAACTGCATGGCCCTGGTCACGGACTTGCTTCACTGTGGTCTGCATGTCCGCTGGGAGATGAGGGAGGACTTCATCCAATGACCCAAGGAGGGCATGAGAGAAGTGTGCCATGATCACAGCCCAGCTGGCCTGACGAAGGCCTAAGGATGAGGCCGCATAAACCTTCCAGGCAGAATGGTCCATATTCTTGGACTCCTTGTCCGGATGGGCAGTCAGTGTCGGCTGAGCTACCAGTGCGTCAAAACACTGAAGCAGTCACAAGGCTTTCGGCCGAGGGATGCTCTGTGAACCCCACCAGGGACCCCATGGGTACTGTATACTTGCGGGCCATGCGGGCAGATGGAGCTGGACAGGAGGCAGGGCGCTGCCATAGCTCAAGGGCCGGGCCAACAATGGCTTCGGCCACTGGAAAGGCCTCCGTCGGGGTATCCCCCTTCTTGAGAATATCCGTGAGGGGTTATTCCGCCTTCTTTTGGATAGGCTCCAAGGGCATTCCGGTCGATTTGGAAATCAGGTGGAGGATGCCCTGAAAAGAGGAAGGACCTTTCTCCAAGCCTGCCACTGATGACTTGTCATCCCCCAGATGCGAATGCAAACCAATGGCATCCGAGTCCGAAGAGTAGGGATATAATGGTCTCCAGCCTATGTCTCCCTCGATACGCTGAGGGCAATCGGGGACAACAGTGATGGACAGACGACGGGGCAGTCCGGTGTCTGTCCTGTCCTCTTTTGAGGGAGCCCCTCCCTGAGGCTGCTTAGGCGGTGGTTCCACCAAAATCGGTGGGGAGACTGAAATAGGCCGAGCTGGAATGCGTGCCGACCCCACAGGAGGGGGAACCGAGGCCTTCGGTTCTGGAGGGATCTGCGTCGGCCTGAGGAGGCGGGGGCCAAGTAATGGCCGGTGCCGCCGGTGGAGCTGGCTTTTGACCGGTCAGAATCTGCTGTTGCCACATGAGATCCTCATAACGCTGACGGAGCTTCCGTCGAAGTCTCTCCTTATCCGGGGAGGAGGATGATCAGGGGCGATGCCTCTTCCTGGAGTGCTTCTGACCTTTCTTTGGTTTTTCGACCGAAGGGGTCCTGGTCCTTGATCGAGACAGACTGAGTCGGCTTGTTCGATCGGGAGAAGCTGGAGTTGGAGAGAACCGAGGTTCCGGCACCTTTCCCTCTATCGGGACACCCAAGGGCAGGGTCTCCTCGTCGGGGAAGGAAAGGACAGGTGTCCTTTCTAAGGAGTCAGCGACCGGAGTCGCTGACAAAGGCTCGATTGGGTCAAGAGATATCTCGGTTGGTTCAGCAGTTTCCTCGGTCTCGGTGCCTTGGCCTGACGGAAGATCCGAAAAACCAGCGGCCGAGGAAGCGATCTCGACCGAGGTCGAGACCGCGAGTTCCTGTGATTCGGACCTCTCTCAGTCCCAGGAACGTCTCCTTCTGGAGGAAGACGACTTGGGGTCCTTGTCCCTCTTCCGAGGGCGGGAGGAGTGCGAGCCTGAGGGCGCCTCACCCCTGGTGGGGAGAGACTGGCACAACTCCCGAAAGGACCTGGTAAAGGTAGAGCCAAGGTTGAGAGGCACGGAAAAACTTCAGCTGGCCAAAGCTTGAGCAGCTTCCTCCTCGAAAGCCGCCATCTGATCGAGCTGTTTGGCGGATCACGCGGCCGCGGAAACCACCCACCTTGCCTCCTTCGATTTCACCGGTGGATTGCGAAGCTCCGGACTCCCCAATTTTAGGTGCGCCTTGCGGTCGTCCAGGACATTGGGATGCAAGGCCAGACAGATGGTGCAAGAGGTGGTGTCATGTATGACACCCAAGCAATAGACACACGAGAGGTGGGGATTGGTGCACGACATTTTCTGGCCGCAGGGACACCGGCGAAATCCGGGGGACGATTTGTCCTCCATGTCCGATGCACTAGGATCGGAATCATAAACTCTAATGAGTTTTAGAGAAATGGTTTGTGGTGAAAACAGACGTTGAGAATCCTGGGCTTACAAACTGCTGAGGTAGCACGAGGGAACCTGAATCTTCTAGCGGAAAGCAAGATCTGGCGTCATGGGGCGGAGCTGAGGTATTTACCACCCGGGAGGGTGGGAGGAGCCAGCTTGAAGAATTTCCGGCGAGATTTAAAGGGGAAAGGCACATGCTAGAGAGTGTGGATGAACAACATATCCACGCTCCTAGAAAGGACATTTAACTACTGAAGGGGGTACAGCGTAGGGTAACGAAAATGATACTGGGAGATAAACCATATGAGGAGACACTGAGGGAGCTCAATATGTATTCCCTGGAGGATACAAGGGAGAGAGGGGAGATGACTGATACTTTCAAGTACCAGAAGGGCATAAACAGAGAAAACACTGAGAGTACATTCAAATTAAAAGATGAGAGGGAAACCAGGGGAGATGAGTCTGAAACTGGAAGGAGGAAAGATTCAGGAGAGAAATGAGGAGGGGAGGCACTATTTCATGGAAAGAGTGGTTACAGGTGGAATGTGCTGCCAGAAGAGGTGGTATCACTGAATGTGAGCAGCTTCAAGAGGGGTGGGACAGGATCAAAGGTGGGGTCCAAGCTGGGGTGGGGGAGAGAAGAGTGAAAAAGCTGGAGGAAACAGTGTTGGGGGGCAGCTGAAGTCTAAATGTCCGAAGTGCTGCACACTTAAGACTAGATAGACCATAAGGCTTGTATCTGCTGGCAATTTCATATCCCAACACAGTATTCACAGGAAATGTAAAAGGTCCTTACTCCGGGAGGCAGCCCACATAGTGAAACACTTCCATTTCAAGGAATAAGTATGTCTGGTAGAAGGCTTCCTAGTCACAAGCAGGACATCAGCACCCCCAAAATGTGCAATGGCTGCATCTTCAGGAGCCAGGCATGCAGAGGAAGGGACTTTCACTGCCCTGTGACAACAGACCCCGACACAGAGGTAAGGGGACAGGTGGCTCCACTGCCAGAAGCTGAAGGGGTGGAAACCACATCTGGTGAGGCCAAAATGGAGCAATGAGGATGAGAGTGGCACTCTCCACCCTCAACTTGAGCAGAACACTGTATTAGAGGAATGGAGGGAAATGTGTATTGGAATTTCCCTTCCCAGGAGAGGGACGACACGTCTCACCATAAAACTCCAGGCCCAGAGTCAGCAAGCAGAAACGCTGCAGTTTTGCATTGTGCAGGGACGCAAAAAGGTTCAGCTCTGGATGACCCCATATTGAGCAGAGGTCATTTACCATGGAGCACAGTAGCTCCCCCTCATGAACCATCGACTGGGCCCTGCTTAACCTGTTTGCCAAGATGTTCTGGATACCACGTGGAAACACGGACGATAACTAAAGGCTATGAGACAAGAGCCCAGTACCATACCCTCATTGCTTCCCTGTAAAGAAAATGGGAGTGAGAGCCCCCTTGTTTGTTCATGTAATGCACCACACTGGCGTTGTCCTTCTAGATTAGCAGAGGACCAGAGAAGAGATGATTCTGAAAGGTCTGGAGGCTGTACAGAACAGCCCCCATTTCCAGAATGTTTATGTGCAGCTCAGCCTCTACCTTGGTTCATGACCTCTGTATCTGGTAAGGGCAGAGATGAGCACTCCAACCACAGCACGAGGCATCCGTGATGAGGATCTACACAGGAGTTGGTATCAGGAATGCAACACCCTTCAGTAGGTTGTCACGATCCATCCACCACGACAACTCTGTCAAGAGGAGACATGACTAGAACCATTTGGTCTTGCTCGTCCGTCAACTGATCCCACTGAACAGTGATCATCCACTGAGGGACCTGACGTGCCAGTAGCTATGGCCGCAGCCATGAGACCCAGGAGACGTAACACTTCTCGCTGACATATAGTGGCTCCTGTACACCAAGTGTGCCTGAGCAACCAAAGTTTCTGCCCTGCCCTGTGGCAGGAAAGCACATCCCTTCTCTGTGTTCAAGATTGCCCCTATGTGTTGCAGTCTCTGGCACAGAGTCGCAACAGACTGGCACATTCACTGTGACCCCCAAGATGTCAAACAACTGAAGTGTTCGAGACAGGGTGTGTAGCAGAGTTTCCCTAGAGCTAGCTTTCAGGCGTCAGTCATCCAGACTGGGGGAAAATATACAGGCCTTCCCTGTGAAGGGCTGTTGCAACTACTGACAAGCATTTAGTAAACAGACTTTTACGGCAGATAAGGACCACTTGGCCCACCCAGTCTGCCCATTTCCCTACCTATTGGACAAGCTGTAAATTAAGCAATAATGCATGACAGGGTGTGTGTTGTGCTGGGATAACGTCACGCCTAGGGTGATTAGGCACAAGGCTGCAGGCCGAGTGCGACTAAATCATCCCAGAAGTGACATTATCCCAGCACAACACACACCCTGAGTCATTATTACATATAATAATGGCTCACTTAGTGTAGAAAAACAAAAAAAAGATAAACGCATTTTTAGATAGATTTTCACTTTATTTCTTAATGTGGAGATATACCAAGGAAAAAAATAGTTCTATTTTGGCCAGTAGGTGGTGCTGCTGGTAAAGATTGGCTGTGTATGTGCAAATGCCAGCTCCCCCCCCAACAATACACACAGGCACAGTTTCCTTTTCCTGTTTGCAGGGACAGGTGTTCTAGTTTGTGGCCAATGCTTTTGATCAGGAGTGGGAGAAACGTGTTTTTTTTTTTTTAACAGTACTGAGTGAGTAATCTCGTGCCCTTGCTTGTTATGACGATTACGATTGATGTAAACTGAAAAAAAAAAGGTGTTTGTTGATTCAGCCCCACCTACACTGGGACTGTTAAAATATGTTTCACTTTGTTTTTTTTTCATTTTCAGTCAGGAAAGAGGTAGTGGGAATGACCGTGACAAAAAGCAGAGAGCGCAATGGTATTTGAAAATCTCGCGCTGCAGCCGAAAGGGATAGAATCACCGTCTCAGATGACGGGTTTCTTTAAAAACAAACAAACATTTATCTGCTTGGTGACATGCTGTTTCGGGGGGTTGTCGCCAGTGTTTGTGGTTGTGGATGGTGGCGGCAGCAAGTAAGCGGCTCCCGGTTACGTATTTTGAATAGAGTTGTGTAGTGAGAATTGAAGTGGCTGCAGAGCGGGTGGAAGTTAGCTGCGTGGAGTGATTCTCGATATGTTCCTGAGGTCTTCTGTGTACTGGGACTAGAGCCGTGATAACATCATGGCTCCAGTCCCAGATGGACCAATCAGAGTCCAAGATTCTTTTATGCCACTGTATAATCCTAGTTAAACAGCCTACTTCTTCCTACCCCCCCACCAGAATTGCCTTATGTCTGACCCATGCATTCTTGAATTCTCCCACTGTTTTTGACCCCACGACCTCCTCAGGAAGGCCATTCCATGCATCCACCACCCTCTCCGTGAAAACATATTTCCTCACGTTGCCCTTGAGCCGTTCCCCCCGCTATCTTCACAGACACATAGCGCAGAAGACAAGTCAAAGGGCACTACAGTAACCCCTGGCTAGCAAACCCCACTAAAGCGAAATCCTGGACATAATGAATGCCTCCTGTGGCTCCCGGTGTTTCCAGCTGTATTTGCAAAAATCTTTCTGTGCAACTGGTGTTCCAGCAGGAAGAGCAAGTCAAGACAAGTAAACGTACCCACTGATGACTTTTGCAAGCCAAAGGGACAGAAACAGGACGCTCAGTCTCCACAGCATGACAAAGCCTTGGAAACGACTGATTCTCAGCATGTGGTTCCAAGTCAGTCACTTTCGCATTAACATCAGTGCTTTTTTCAGGCTCTGATGTAGCAGCGGCGGAAAAAGGGGTTGTCCCTTCTTTGGTTAGCACAGGATGTTCTTCATAATTCCCACTGCTCCCAACTGCCTGCTGAGTTCTGAACCCCTGGTTCTGCTGCGTTCATTCTCGAGTCGCCACTGTTTGTGTGCTGGCCGCTGACCAAAGTTATCCTCGGGCATTGCTCAAATGAAATTAAAGTAACATTTCTGAGCAAACAGCAGGCTTTTTAGCTTGTTTGATTAATGAGCCATGAGTACTATACTGTAATGAGCAACGCGGATGTGCTGTGTAATGAGAGGCCAAAAATTCATACATTAACATCGTCACACATGAACTAAACTAACAGTGAAGTTTCAGAGCAGACTGCATGCTTTTTAACTTGTTTGATTAAACTAAAGTTTTACAAAACAATTACATATGTTTGAACAGTGGTTTTGAAGGTTATGATGGTGCTATAGTAAGTTCCTTGTTATAACAAAAAAAAGTTGCTATAACGAACACAGTTGGTGGCTCCCAAACCATTCGTTATAGCACGGGGTTACTATACTTTGAACTGATAGTGTTCTCCCTCCAGCATAAAGCAAAGGTACTGTCTGTGGGACTTCCTGATCTTTTTTTAATTTTCTATTTTGTCTGCCTTCCCTGCCCCCTGCGCTCCACCTCATCGGGAGTGCCTGGCATCTGCCTCGGTTCCTTCCTTACCTGGAGCCCCACGGTGGTCCCATGTAGCCTTGGATCTCTCCCCCCAAGCAGGAATGAGGTGGGGCCCTTACACCCCAAACTAACGGCAATTTGTCGGGGCCACCGCGAGGGACAGGCAGAGGACCACTGAGGTCTGTGCTGGCGCTCCATCTTCCCAGAGTGCAGGAGGCGATTTTCCCCCTTTTTCTCTTCTGGGTGTACCATGCACCCTGACGTCAAGGTGGAGCTCCGCCAACATCTGGCAAGCCCAACCCCTCTTGCATGGCCAGGTGCTTGCTGTACCCCAGGCCTCCACCTGGGGTCAGTCGAGCACCAGACCTCGTTTCCCCCTTCCTCCCTGGAGAAGGTGAGCAGTCCATGGATGCTCGGCCTTCTCCTCCCAACCGGCCCTCCAGCTCCCTGGGCTCACTTCCGAACCCAGGTCACCAGCATCGCGAGCGGTAGCACTACTGCTGCACCAGCGGATTTCCCGATCTTTACATGAAGGTATGTGTCCTTCACATCCAGAGAACAGAGCCAGTCCCCCATTTGCAGAAGGGGAATTGTAGCTTGCCGGTATACATGCAAAACTTTGTATTCAATGTACAAGTCGAGATCCAACACAAGACACAGATCCCGTGTTCATTTCCAGACTAGAAAGTATACAGAACAGAACATTTTGATTCCCTCCTGAGAAAGAACCAGTTTTATGCCACGTTTTTGGAATAAAGACTGATCTTCTTCCTTCAGAAGGGACAAATGGCCCAGAGTATATAAAGGGATGAGGCAGAGGATGATCTGGAGGGATCTGTAACAGCGTCAGAGCATGCTCCCCTGCAATTATCTCCAGAACCCACTTGTCCGTAGTAATCTCCTGGCATTGTTTCAGACACAGGGAGAACCGGCCCCCATGATCACCACTGAAGATAACAGCTGAGGTGTGAGGAGAGACAAAGGAGTCAGTCAGAACCGAGGGCAGCAGGGCCACTGGAACAGACTCCTTTGGGTGCTTTTGCGTAGGCACGGCGCAGAAGGGGGCCACCTTCTCTTACGTAGTAGGCACTAGTTTGGGTACAGCAGGCAGATGAAAGGAGCCCCAACCTCAACCTCTAGCAGGAGTGGGAGACAGGAACTTTACAGACCTTAGTCATTTTTGAAGCCTGAAACACATCAGTCTTGGCAGAGCCATTAGGCAAAGCCTGAGCAGCAGTATAAGCAGTTTTTCACAGGATGTTCTGATCATGTAGCCAACTGATGCAGAGCATGTTTGCCCATCACACCCAGTCTCCTAGATTCCTTATCAGGAGGCAAAGTACTGATATGTTTACAGGCTCTATACCCATCACAAACAGCCATGATGACCACAGAGTCGGTTTCAGGCTGGTTAGCATAACAAGGCTTGGTAGATGGTTCAGGTTACTGCTTATCAGTCTTTCTAGGGTCTGCAGGAAGTGGGTTTGGTCTGTACCAAGCAGCAAAAGTAGCATCCTCTAAATGCATGATATACAGGTGGAATGATAATGGAAGGGGAGCAGGGCACTTCCAAAAATTCCATGAGATTCCTTTGTGGAATCTTCCTCGGCACAGCCCATGACAGACTGCATTTGCTGTATCATGGCTTGGAAAGATGGGTCCTTAGGAGGAGTCAGAGAATAAACCACCAAGTCCTCACTACAGGCCGAGAGGGGAGAAATAGAGCAAAGGGGCCCCTCCAGAAACTGTCCTCCCTCATATTCCTTCTTTAAATCCTCCTCCAAGTCCATGAGGTCAGAATTATATTCCATTTCATCATCAGCATAATCAACAATGGGAGTCACAGGATGGATTGACAACACATGCGGCAGCTGAGATGCAGAAATATGGGGCATGCAATTGGAACCTGTCGACGGGGGCGAAGTACCAATACCAGTAGGACCCATCGACGGAATAACTGTCTGCACTGGCAACTTGGGCAGAATGCGTTGAATCATTTCAGAAAAAACAGCGCCAGCACAGCCTGGTAGTTGACGGCGCCCTGCAAACGGGCCAGAACTACCGGCATTGACAGGCCCTGGTCCAATGACGATGGTGTCGTACTGTCCATAGTAGGTAAGGCAGCGCCTAAGCCCCAACCTAGGTGTCTCAGCGATGGGGGCTGTAGTCAACGCTGTCAGACGAGAAGCACATTTTGTACTCTTTCCTTCTGCATGGCTTTCAATGTCTAATTCAAGAACACTTTCTACAGCTTTCACCTAGTAGCCTGGCTGAAGCTCTAGCAAATCTCACAAGTCCCCATGTTGTGAAACAGGCCCAAAAAGCACACACAAACTACGTGTGTGTCCTCTTTATAAATCTCATCTCCACACTTACAATGCTGAAATAAAGGCATGTTAACTTCAGAGGCATACAGAGACGACGACAGAACACTAAGAAAAGTAAGATAAACAGGAATAGCAAAGCTGACAGCATTTCCTTCAGTAGGTCCAACAAAGATGATCAACGGCAGGAGAAAGAATTGAGGAGTTATGGGGTCCCCCACATTACATACGCGTAGACACTACATGTCACTGTGGGCGGCACTCCGCTAACAAAATGTTCCTAACGCTGATGGCATATAGTTCCAAAGGTGAGACCTAATGGAGGCAACATCCTTGAAGATGATCACAGTATTATGCTGCTGCAAGGCTTAAGCAATACTTCTTCCTGTTTTACTATATCAAACTCTGCACTAGTACATTTCCACTACCCTATCCAATGGGGCCTTGACTTTTTAAACTGGAAACTGTGCGGTTATTCCCCACCCTCTCCCAGACAGGGTCCCAAACATCCCACCTGGAACACCAGGGGTGATGCAGCAGTGGAGGATCCTAACTCTCCACAAAGGAGGAAAAGTATCCCATGGGGTGGGGGCACCTTCTCTCGCTGAACCAAAGCACTGCCCCAAGCTTGGGGCATGAATCCAGATTGCTGGTGTAATAAGCTGCTCCCCAGCCACTATGCTATCGGACCACCTTTTTTTGGACTCCCACTCACCCCTCCACTTACTTCCTCAACTTTATTTTCTAGATTACCATAGCCGCACCCTTCCTCTACCTTGGAAAGTAGGGAAGCAACGGCCTTCAAAGCCAACGTTCATGCTGCCCCCAAACTTTCAGGGCATCTCTCAGGCCAACCCACTCTACCCTAGCACTTAACTCCCACCTGAAACCCTCGGTCAAATACCCTACCCCAACTCACTGACCACAGTCGACCCCCCGGATCTGTACCCCCGGTGGGGCCACCCATCCACTTACCAGGTGTCCTCATCTGCAATCTAGACAGCCAGGAGCTGGGCAGGGGGAAATCAGCCAGGAAAGTCCGGTGTTGGGGATGTGGGCTGAAGTCACTCGGGCCACTGTTGTCTCCACTGAGAGCTAGGAATTTTTCCTGTTTGGTTCCCTCCCCTTGGCTCGGACGTGCAATGCATCCAGTGTGGGCACGCATGCACCTGTGCGAGCCTACAGAATCGCTGACGCAGCCAATCCTCTTGGTTGCTGGATCTCGAGCTGCTGTGCCCCCCCAGCCACCGCTAGGAGCCACCAGAGCATGGGATCAGAATCCCCTCTACCTGCTAGGACAGCAGTCCTCCAGACACTCATCCTGTCCTCCCCTGCCGACCCGAGCTCACTTTCGAGCCCGGGTCGCCAGCACAGCGCGAGGTGTGGAGTCCAGTGCCTCAACCCTCAGCACCACTGGGCTGGCACGTCCATGCTGCTCATCAGACAAACTTACAAAAATGATTTTGTTTTGGTGGTTAGCCCAGTGACCCAGATTCAAAGTGGACTCTAGTTTCCAGGTCACAGACTGGCTCAAGAACTGCTCTCAGCTGAGACAGGCTGAGTACTGTCTGCCAAGCACGATCACTCCCCTGCCAGCCAATCAAGACGTCCCATTTAGGCTCTGTCACTCTTAACTGTAGAGTCTCGTTGTTCGAACCAAGTTGAGGAAAAAGGTTTTGAATTGTTTTGGTATTCTCTGCCTCTCACCCCCTTACTGGGGTCGCCATGGCTACACCCTTCCTCCAGGAAGTTGATCGGCTGTCTTCACAGCTGACAAAGCTACTGCTACTTAGTCAGCTGACAGAGTATGCATCAATGCCAGGAGGTCTGCGTTGCTGTGTCACATGCATGACTCCCAGCCAGCCTCTGTGTGGAATTTGGAGCAGTGTATACAAACCGTGGTCTCCCTGTTGGGGTGCTCTACCACCATGTGGACTAGAAGAGGGACTCCAACCAGAAGAAAGAAAAATTAAATAAATAAATGGTCAGTTGGTATCATCGGAACTCCAGTCTCAAATCCCAAGATATCTGTCTTGTCAAGCACTTCTGCTTCTGATGCTTCTTGGGAGGCAGTATAGCGTATTGGTTAAGGGCACCGAGCTACAAACCTGCAGACCTGGGTCTGAATCCTGCCAGCCCCCACTTGCATACTATGTGACCCAGACCAAGTCACAACTTCCTTGTGCTCCCAGGTCACACCTGGAAACAAGCTCCGACTAAGTGTACCTTTCCTGATAAACAATTTCCCCTTTCCCTTACTTCCTAGCTGATGGCGTAATCTCATATTTGTGATATGACAGTCGTTTCCACAGCAACTGATTGATGTCACAAAGCAGGGCATTATGACCTTAGCTATGTTATTAGCAGCAGATGAACTCAAAGGGCAAACATCCTGTATAAAATGTCCTTACTAATAAAGAATGGGGTGACTTGAAATTTAAAATTCGCTTTCTACTGGAAGCAAGAATGAGCGAGTGCAAGGCTGTGGGGTCAAAGGTCAGAATCATCTTCATCACATGCGAGAGAATGTAATTAAATGTAAAATATCTAAATAAACTGCAAGGCAGTAACTGTCAATTAATGGGACCCACCAAATCCCAGCGCAATCCCAATACGCTGCACTGCTGCTTTAAGTTGCAGGAACACTGCACCCATATCCCAGATCCATAAACCTAGAGAGAATATTTTATTATATGGCAGTCAAGTCTGGAACTTGGGATCTCCGTTGGCGAGTAAGAGGCTTACTGCTGTCCCCAAAAAGCACACACGGACTCCAGGGTGGGTGAATGGCAACCACTGGTATATGACTGCCCCCCTAGTGGCCAGAAGATGGGAATGTTGCATGCAAACCCTGATGACACAAGGTTTTAAATAATTGATTAGCAGTTTTTTTCTTGGGACAATACTAACTGTTCAGAAAGTATTTATATAGGTTTTCTAGAAGTGTTATGTTTGTTAAACACAGTGAGGCAGGTGCTATGTATTTTCACAATGTTTTAGCACTTTTATGAGCAAAACACTAATCAATTTTTACAATTAAATAAAACCCTGTAACAGGACGTCTCTCCTATTGTCCACTTTGCCTTTCATCTCCTTGGGTCCCCACCTTCCCAGGGAACCTCAATGTGTGGGCCCTGTCAGACGGGGCAGACACAAAGAACCAGTGTGGCACTCTGAGCCTGCAACAGAAATAACAGTTGGAGAAGACAAGGATCAGTTATAGCACAGAGACAGAGTTAGACCAAAAGACCTCATCACGAGTGGAAACATTTCTTTTAAATATATTTTGATCTAAAAAGAAATAAATAATTCAGTTTAAGAGAAGATTTTCTGCTTGTGGTAAGGAAATCATTAGTCCAACTCAGTCTCTGTCATATGGAGCAGAAGCTGCTGTGTTCAGAACAGCTCTATAGCAAAAAGGTATCGGAGACAGTGGGGTTAGTAGGAGCCATGGTGGGAGGTGGTGTGTATAAACAGAATGAAAAAGAAAGCAAACAGAACATATGGGGGAATCTTTTCTCAAGTAGTAACTCTTTCTTACCGAAAACCTTTCACAGATGGACACTTTTTCCGGCCCTGCAGTCTGTTCGTCGGCGTCAGGCAGGGCACAGTATCGATAGTCAATGAAGCTGGACATACTTGCAGGATAGTTACAGAACTCAATTGTTAGGTGTTTGCTGCTGGCCTCTTTCAGCTTACAGTTCTCTCGTTTGCTGAGAAGAAAGTGAACAATGATCCAAAAGATGAAAACAAAACAATTTAACTACAAGCTGTATAGGTTACTAGAAACGGGTATATCTGGGGCCAAATGATGCTTATCGAGTTAAAAACACATGATGATCCCATATTATAAAAATTAAAAAACGCACCAAAGTGCGAAGAACTCACTCACTGATTCTCACACCTTTCAGGAACTGTGACTTTGCTTGTGTTCTGTGACGTTACAGTATCTACTCTGTGTGACTATCAGCTCGTTCTTCACACTTGGGAGTTATTTCTCACCCCAGAAATACTCCAATATTCCTAACTCTTCTGCAGCATGCCATTAAGGTAGATCTGCCAGGGATAGAATGTTATGCAAATGACGGAATCATTAGCATGAGCCACTTTTCAAATGCTGCCACCTACAAACTGCCTACATTCTAACCCTTCAGATTTCTCTCTCCGCCTGTCAGGACAAGACGCTCTGAGGTTTGCTCCTACTCATCTCATCAAAGAAGACTAAAACAACCACTTATGCGTAAGTATTCTGTGTTTATTTTCATTTGCTGCCATTTATCTTTGTTAAATTTATTAACCATTACTTTAGTTTAGTGGGTTCTGGGAGGGTGCGGGTGGTGGAACAGAGGCGAAGCCCCCTAGTTGTACCTCTACATAAATCATACGCCAGTCTGGCAGAGCAAGGTTCCCCTATGATGGCACCCTCAGTGGAGACCAAGAAGAATGCTGAGGACATCCACAAGGGAGACCCACAAAAGGGTGGCAAGGGACACCACAGGGGAAGGAAACGGCTTCTGACAGTGGACTCAATTGTTAGAGGGGTAGACCTGGGGAAGGGAGAGGAGAGGGAAGTAAGGTGCCTGCCTGGTGCCATGGCTTGGAGGGACAAGAAGCAGCATCACAGGAGAGGGAACTAGATATCATTGTCCACCTTGGGACAAATGATTTAGCTAGGCCCAGAATCAGTGCAGGATGAATTTGTGGAGTTGAGGAGCAGCCTCAGACAGGTAGCAAGCACGGTTACCTTCTCAGAGGTGCTGCCAGTCCATGACAGGGGTGAGGCTAGGGTACTGCACACCATGCAGTTTAATGAATGGTTGCAAAACTGTGCAGAGCACAGGGCTTTGGCTTCACTGGGGACTAGGGGTACACCTGGAGAGATGAAGGTCTATACTGGCACGATGGTCTGCACCTGTCCACGAAGGGAACCAAGCTCCTAAGTGACAGGTTTAAATGCTTCCTTGGCAAGCTTTTAAACTAGCCAAGGGGAGAGGTGCTGATAAGAGGCAGGAAATTTCAAGCCTCCCCCACAAAACATGGCAGGTAGTAAGGTAAACACTGAGGTACAGAGCTCAACAGAGGGTAGGGTAGGACAGGGGTAAATGGAAAAATAGACAAGGGCAATAAGAGCAGGGATGGGGGAAGAAAGGATAAAGTCAACATTAAATGGAGGGCAATGAGTACCAATGCCCGTAGTCTGGGAAACAAGCTTCCTGAGCTAGTAGCCCTGATGGAAGATGAACAATTGGATATTGTGGCAGTCACGGAAACATGGTATACAGAGAACCATGACTGGGATGTAAACATACCGGGGTACACAGTCTACAGAAGGGACAGGGAGAGTGAAAGAGGAGGTGGAGTAGCTCTATACATAAGGGAAGGGATCAAAGCTACAGAACTAAAAAGTAAAGGGGGAGGACAAGAGGCACTCTGGGTCACCTTGGAGACAGGGAATGGCATCACAGTCCACACAGGGGTTGTATACAGACCCCTGTGTCAAGGGGAAGAAATGGACAAGAAAATGATAGAGGACATTCTCAAAATGGCTGAAAAAGGGGAGATACTGTTGATGGGGGACCTGAATATGCCAGATGTTAACTGGATGACATTGTACTGCAGCCACATCCAAGAGCAGGGTCATTCTCGATGCCCTGCAGGGGGCAGGCCTTAGACAGCTAGTGTTGGAACCCACTCCGGAGGGAGCAATACTAGACCTGGTACTCTCAAATGGAGAGGATCACAAATTTAGAAGTCAGTAGACATCTGGGAACAAGTGACCATTGCACAGTGTGCTTCACAATAAGCACAACCATGGAGACAAGCCATACAAGAACAAGGATACTGGACTTTAGAAGGGCTGACTTTGGCAAAATGGGTGAATACCTGAGGAATGCACTAGCAAATGGCCAAAAAGGAGGGGTGGAAGAACAATGGCGAAAAATCAAAACTGCTATCATAGAGGCAACAAGCCTTTGTGTGAAACAAATAAAGAAAACAAAGCGGAGTGAAAAACCATTATGGTTTTCAAAAGAGGTGGCAGGGAAGGTTAAGGAGAAAAAGGCTGCATTCAGAAAGTATAAGGAATCACAGAAGAAGCACGACAGGGAACTGTATCAATTAAAGCTGAAAGAAGTGGGGAAGGCAGTCAGAATAGCAAAGGCCCATACCAAGGAAAAAATAGCCAACTCAGTTAAGAAGGGGGATAAAACCTTTTATAGGTACATTAGGGAGCACAGAAAGGTTAAGGGAGGAATAGTGAAGATTAATAAAGGAGAGGGGAGGTGGGCAGAGGGAGACAGTGAAAAGGCAGAGATATTGAATGAATACTTTTGCTCAGTATTCACAAAAGAAGATGAGGAGGAGTTACCTAAACCAGACAATAGAAGCACTCTGGGTAGGGGAGTTGACACCAGTCCATTTACAGAAGAAAGAGTCCTGAAAGAACTCCTAAAACTCAAGGTGGACAAAGCAATGGGGCCTGACAGGATTCACCCTACAATCCTAAAAGAGCTAACGGAGGACCTAGTGACACCACTGACCACACTTTTTAATAAATCATGGGAGGATGGGGTGGTACCGAGGACTGGAGGAGGGCAGATGTGATTCCCCTTCACAAAAGTGGGAGCAAGGCAGAAGCAGGAAACTACAGACCTGTTAAGTTTGACCTCAGTGGTACGGAAAATGATGGAATCACTTCTAAAAGAAAAGAATTGTTGAGTACCTAGAGGCCAGCGGGGCACAGGACCCAAAGCAGCATGGATTTACAGCAAGAAGGTCATGTCAGACGAATCTAATTGAATTCTTTGACTGGGTGACCAAAGTAATAGACCAGGGAAGGACTGTGGATATGGCCTACCTAGACTTTAGCAAGGCATTTGACACAGTCCTACACAAAAGACTAATAATTAAGTTAGCCAGCCTGGGAGTGGGTTCCAGGGTGGCAGCCTGGGTAGCAAACTGGCTGCACAACAGGACACAGAAGGTAATAGTGAATGGAACACATTATGAAGAAAGGGGGGTTACTAGTGAGTACCAGGGCCTGTACTGGGTCCAGCTCTTTTAATCTTGATAGGTGAGATTGCAGAGGGACTGTGTGAGGTGGAGGAATGGTCAGATATGGCAACTTAGATTCAACGCAAAGAAGTGCAAAAGTAATGCACCTGGGAAACAAAACTCTAGGAGAAGAGTACACAATAGCAGGGGAGGTACTAACAACAACAAAAATGGAAAGGGACTTGGGGGTAGTCATATCAGATGACCTAAAGGTGGGTAAGCAATGTGAGAAGTCAGTAAGGAAAGACAGGGGGATACTGGGATGCATAGGAAGGGGCATCACAAGCAGAAAAAGGGAAGTGGTTATCCCTCTGTACAGACAGTTGGTGAGACCCCATCTGGAATACTGTGTGCAGTTTTGGAGACCCCAACTATGCAAGGACATAGACAGGATGGAAGCAGTCCAGAGGAGGGCAACTAAAATGGTGCAGGGTCTGCATCAGAAACCATATGAAAGAGAGAGAGAGAGAGGCTTAATATGTATACCCTTGATGAAAAGGAGGGACAGGGGGACATGATAGAAACTTTCAAGTACCTCAAGGAATCAACAAAGTCCAGGAGGGTAGCATCTTTCAGAAAAAAGAGATGTAAGAACAAGGGGCACAATTTAATGATAGAGGGGAACGGCTCAGGGGTAATGTGGGGAATTTTTTTTTTTTTTTACGGAGAGAGTGGTGGATGCATGGCACCGCCTTCCTGGGGAGGGTGTTGGGTCTAAAACAGTGAGGGAATTCAAACATGCATGGGACAGACATAAGGCAATTGTAGTGGGGGGTTGCAGGAAGTAGGCTGTTGGTTAACTAGAATCTGCAGCTTATCTAATAGGAAGGGAAATGGGCAGACTGGGTGGGCCAAGTGGTCCTTATCTGCTGTCAAAGTCTATGTTTCTATGTTAGTTTAGAGTTTATTTAGTTTTACTCGGTTTCTCACGGTTCGGGACAACCGCTGAGGAACCGAGGTTTCTTTAGTTAGTTTTCATGGAATTTCCCCTTTATTTACATTTTGTTTTTTATAAAATTAGTTTTTTTAAACTTTTATTGTAACCGATAACCTTGGTTACTGAACAGATACCCTCGGTTCCGGGTTCTGATCGGTTCTCCCGATCGGTTACTGAACTGACCGCAACCAAAAAAACAGCTGTTAAATTTAAAATTTAAATATTTTTTTCTGTCAGTTCTTTAGCGGTTGCTGTTTTTGTAGCACTATGTCAGAAAAAACTAAGAAAAGAACCAGAGAACCCGGTTTTAAGAATTGTACAGTGTGGTGAAGTGTTTGCTAAGGCACTCTGTGTTTTCTGCCTTGGTTTTGATAACCTCAAACCAAACTGTGAGATTTGTCAATCTTTCCCTGAGAATACACTTGAAAAACGTCTGGAAAGATTGAACAAGAAATTTAAGGGTCCTTCTGGCTCTAGCCAGCCGAAACCCTCAGGATCTGTGGGTGAAACCACAGTTCCAGCTTCTGTTACTCCTGATACGGGTAAGAAAAGACCTAATGAACCAGCTAGCTCTCCGGTTCCAGCAAAGAAGCTGAAAAAACCAAGCACACTGAACCCCCTACTGAAAAGGGGACTTCTGGAGTGCCTGCAGCTGTGCCTTCTCCTATAGAGATTGCACAAGCTATTAAAACATTGCAGTGTCTGCTGCCTGTGGTTCCACAATCCCCAGTCCAGACGACTGTACCCCCACAATCCACCCTCTCTTCCTGAGCAGTGTGGCGAGGAGGAGGAGGAAGAAAGTGGTGAGCCTATAGAGCCGAGATCTCCCCTGAGCAGGAGTTTGGCTCTCCTCCCAGGACTATACAAGATTATTCTTCTCATTTTTTCTTTGTCAGGAAAATTGCTGTTGCCTTGGACATCCCTACCTCTGAAGCTGTAGAGGATGACGATGATGCTGAGTATCTAGAGATGATGGGGTTAACTCCTACTAACAAGCGGTTACTCCCCATAAACACATTTTTTAAAAGAGATGCTTTAAAACTCCTTCAGGCAAAAAGCAGGATAAAAAGTACCAGCTTGATAGGACAGGGGCTGAATTTTTGTTTTCACACCCTGATCACCAGGGGGTGGTGCAAGCTGCAGCTTGTGACAAGGCAAAAGTCTCTCTGGCTTCCCACCCTCCAGAGGAGGACTCTCATAAAATAGACAGTTTGGCCAAGAAAGGTTACTTGTCAGCCTCTCTGGCCATCAGGCAGGCTAACTACCAAGCCTATGCAGCCCAGTACCAGAAGACTCTCTGGCAGTCTGTTCTGGCTATGACTGAGAAAGCACCTTCTCTCTCTGCAGACCTAACTGAAATGGCTAGGTTTGGTTTGGAGGTTGCCAAATACCAATGTCAAATGGCAGCAGATAGTAATGAGACTGCAGCTAGATGGATGGCTAATACCACTGCACAGAGAAGGTTTGCCTGGTTAAGAGCCACAAACCTTACACAGGATACTCAGAATAAAGCTCTGGATTTTCCTATGGAGGGTACCTCCCTGTTTGGCAGCCATACAGAGGCCTATATGAAGAAGGTGGATGAATATAAGGCCACTTCCAGAGTAACTCTGCAAAAGAGAATTCCTCCACCTCTTCTAGACCCTTTAATAGGGGAGGCAGGGGCAGACAGTTTCATACCAGACCTTTTTATCAGGCCATGGTAGTCCCTCAGGCACCCCAGTATCCACAGCAGGGGTACTTTAGGGGTAGGGGCTGGAGAGGTGCCAGGCATGGTACCCAGCCTGAGTCCCAATCCAAGTAGGACTCTTGACTTCCTAGATCAGGCTGCCTCTCCTCTTCCAGTAGGGCGCAGACTGACCCATTATTTCCAGAAATGGAAAACATCACCACAGACAAGTAGGTTCTGGAAATAGTGGGTCAGGGACTGTCCTTAAGTTTCAAGTCCTTCACCTTCCAAAAAAACACAGTTTTCAAACCAGCTTCTCTCGTAGAGAGAAAACTGTTGGAAAAAGAGGTCAAGCACTTACTGTCACTAAAGGCAGTGGAACTAGTGCCTCCACAGCAAAGAGGAAAAGGATTATACTCAAGATATTTCCTTACACCAAAGAAAAACAGAGTTGCGGCCTATCTTGGACCCAAAGGTCCTCAACAGGTACCTGATAAAACCAAAATTCAAATGGGAACATTATCTCTGATTCTGCCAGCACTCCAAAAGGGCGATTGGCTGGCATCATTGGACCTGAAAGATGCCTATTTCCACATCCCCATAAGGGAGTCTCACAGAAAGTATCTCAGGTTCAGACTCCCTTCAGGTCATTATCAGTTCTCAGCTCTACTTTTCAGTCTCACTTCAGCCCCAAGGGTGTTCACAAAGTGTCTGGCTGTGGTATTGGCACACTTGCGAAGACAAGGTGTCTCAGTATTCCCTTATCTAGACGACTGGCCGCTGGTGGGAAAGTCACCACAGCAGTTTATTTATTTATTAGCTTTTGGTAACCGGTAAGTGCATTAGGCAAAAAATCCTGCCTATTTTCAGGCACGACCCAGGAGAGTACAATATTACAATACGGCAAGGGTACAATAATTATAACACAGCAGTGATAAACAATCAGATACATAATGCTGGAGATCTGTCCAACAAATACAATGAGAGAGGACAGCTGCAAAAGATAATTCACCAACTGGAGAACACCGACAGTAGTGAAGTTGTTGCTACATGCACTTTAACAAAAACAAGCAATACTGACCGGTCTGACAGGCCTAGCTGTGTGGGAAACAGGCAGGTAGGCACACTAACAGTAGATATATGATAGTAAGGTAGACAAGACATCAGGACTAGGAAAGGGAGAAGCTATACAAGCTGATAGTCAAAGTAGAGAGACAGAGTCTAAGTAAAGAGACAGAGCAGAAGTTCAGTGCAGCCACGATCAGTGACAGCGCTGGGGGGTTTAAAACATGGGTCAAATTGGACCCACTGGTGTAAGAAATGTGGGTCTAATGAGGAACCTACTGGGTCAAAACATAATCGGTGGCAGATTTTGAAAGGTTCACACTCCCTTCCTTTAGATATTGTAAGAATTGGTTCATCAATTTGGACCCACTGGCAAAGGAAAGAGGGGTCAATTTTGGAAAGACTGCAACTTTTGCCCTTTTGGTGCATGTTAGTGCTGTCACTGGTCACAATTATCAAGAGCAAAGAGGTGGGAAAATAGGGCATGCTTAAATGTAAGGTGAGATGAGGAGCTCCTGACATGGACAGGGAGTGAGCAGAGTATCTTCAGCTCACTCAGCAACTTCTGGAGTCTCTGGGGTTTCTTTTAAATTTAAAGAAATGGGTTCTCTTTCCTTCACAAATTCTGCAGTTTATAGGAGCAGAACTGAATGCCAAAGTGGGCAAAGCCTTTTTGCCCAGGGACAGGGTGAAAAGCATTCTGCAGCTGGCAGGTTCCTTCAAACTAAATGTTCCGAGACCTGCAAGGAAATTCCATCAACTTCTCGGGCACATGGCAGCTGCCACAGGCACAGTCCTGGGCTCCAGGTTTCAGATGAGGGACATCCAATTTCACTGAAGAGCTCACTGGTGCCAAAGAAAGGATTCTCTCTCAAAACTCGTCCCTGTAACAAAAACTTTCATCCAGGCCCTCCAGTGGTGGAAGGAGGAAGCCAACCTCAGAGAAGGGGTTCCCTTCCAAAGAAAGCTTCCATCAGCGGTTCTCACAACAGATGCATCCCAACAGGATTTGGGGCTCATTTGGCAGAGCACACTACTCAGGGCACTTGGTCAAGTGCAGAGACTCTTCTACCTATCAACCTGTTAGAGCTCAGGGCAGTGTTTCTGGCAATGCAAGCTTTCACACCACTGATACATGGAAAGGTAGTGCAAGTCAGAACAGACAACACTACCACCATGTATTACATAAACAAGCAAGGAGAACAAGGTCAAATCTTCTCTGCACAGAATCAATGCGAATCTGGACCTTGGCGTACTCTCTGAGATCCTCTCTGCAGGCTGTTCACCTGCCAGGCAAGGACAATGTCCTGGCAGATGCTCTAAGCCGAATCAGTCAGGTCCATCATGAATGGTCACTGAACAAACAAGTGGTGCAGACTCTATTCAGGAGGTGGGGTACTCCAGAGATAGATCTTTTTGCCTCACATCAAAGTCACCACCTACCACAGTACTGTTGCAGACCACCAGCAGTGGGATCAATCCCCCTGGATGCTCTCATTCTGGATTGGTCAGGGAAATTCCTGTATGCATTTCCCTGGTGTACAGGATACTACTGAAAATCAGGCTTCAACCAGCCACAATGATTTTGATAGCTCCAGACTGGGCCAGACAGCCATGGCATCCCCTACTGTTATCCATGTCAGTGGACAAACCTATACACCTTCCCAGGAGGCACAATCTTCTGACCTCCAATCAGGGGAGGCTCCTATATCCGAACCTCAAGTCTCTAAGGCTCAAAGCTTGGCTCTTGAAGACTTAGTATATGTAGGTTTGCACCTCTCTGAAGGGGTCATGGATGTGTTAAGGGGGTACAGGAAACCCTCTACTAAGAAAACCTTTGCTGCAAAGTGGAAAAGGTTCTCTATCTGGTGTTCCAGCAGTAGTGCCAGCACAGGCAGAAGTGCCACTTGTGTTGGATTATTTGGTTTATCTGCATTCTCTGGGTTTGCAGCCTTCTACTTTAAAGATCCATTTAGCTTCAGTCTCTGCCTATACCTCAGCAGGTAAGCCAGTTTCTTTGGCATCGAAACCCATTTTTAAAAGATTCTTCAAAGGCCTATCCCATATGTACCCACCGGTCAGGGAACCGGTTCCAGCCTGGGGTCTTAACATCTGTATTGCTCAACTTATGGGTCCTCCCGTTGAGCCCATGTTTTCAGCACCTCTGAAGTACGTCACATGGAAAGCAGTGTTTTTACTTGCCATCACTTCGACTAGAAGGATCGGTGAACTTCAGGTCTTATGTACTGAGAAAGACTACATATCATTTCACAGGGATAAAGTGGTCCTCCAGACTAATAGGAAATTCCTTCCAAAGGTGGTCTCAGACTTTCATTTGAAACGGTCTATCACTCTGCCAGTGTTTTTCACTGAGCATGCCTCTTCTGGTGAGCGTAGGCTGCATAGCCTGGATGTCAAGAGAGCTTTGAGCTACTACATGACAGCCACCAAGCCCCATAGGCAGGACAGGACACAGCTCTTCCTCACTTATGGGGATATGGGAAAGGGAAATCCAGCATCTAAGTGGTCCATTTCTCGCTGGATTGTTCAGTGTATCTAGTTTTGTTACTCAAAGGTGGGCAAAGAGGCCCCTGCAGGGCTCACAGCCCATTCCACAAGAGGTACAGCTGCCAGTGAAGTTCCCTTGGTGGATATCTGTAAAGCAGCTACCTGGCGTACAGTGCATACTTCTGTCAAGCATTACAGCTTGGATATGCAGGCTGGGGCTGATGTCAGGTTTGGTAGAGCTGTCCTGCAGAGCCTATTTCCAAAATAGTTTCTTCCCGCTTCCAAAGGGTACTGCTTCATAGTCTGCAGAAGAGTTACGAATATTGGAGTATTCCTTGGGTGAGAAGAAAAAGTTACTTACCATAGTAACCTTGTTTCTCCCAGGGGATACTCCAATATTCATAACTCTCCCACCCTACCTCCCCTATAGAACCCAGTGGCCTCTACATTCCATACTGTATATTGGTTATGTATGCTACATTCTGCTTTCCGTTAGAACTTTGTTCTTTGGTTTCTTCTCCTCTTCCGGTGATTCTGACATAGGGGACTGTGTGTTTGTTTAAAATATATATAATTATATTAACATATTTGTTCCTCCAGTTGGAGGTTGGGTGTGGGAATTTGATTTTAATTCTTTATATATTGAAACACTGAACCCTGTCCTTCCAGGCGTCCACGAAATCTGAAGGGTTACAATGTAGGCAGTTGATAGGTGGAAGCATTTGAAAAGTGGCTCATGCTAATGATTCCATCATTTGCATAACGTTCCATCTCTGGGCAGATCTACCTTAATGGCATACTGCAGAAGAGTTATGAATACTGGAGTATCCCCTGGGAGAAACAAGGTTACTATGGTAAGTAACTTTTTCTTGTTCACTATATAAATGACTAAAATGCAGGTTGGCATCCTGTGATCTGACTGGACAAATTACATCTTCCTCCAACAGATACATTATCAGAGTATAAAGTCAGTTGCCCATGTCATAATCTCATCACAAAGCAACTTTTCTTTTTATTTTATACTTTCTATTTCTGCTCCCATCTTCTCCTAGCATGCCCCAGGTCCTCTTTCCACCTGCCCAAACGTCTGCCAGACATCTCTCTTTGGAGCCTCTGACCATACACCATTCCTCCGTCCCCAAGCCGGGGGGGGGGGGCCTTCATTTTCAACAGCTGACATTAAATGAAGGAGCGTAGGAGGAGTCAGCAGGACCCTACTGTGGTGTGTGGCAGCTTCACCTGCCTACTAGGGCTGCTGTTTTTCCCCCTTTAACCTCCAAGTCCCTGCTTTGCCCCACCCTCTATGATGTGATCCTGTGGGGGCGCGTTGTGGAGCCCGAGCTAGGTGGAAGCAAGAAACAAATTGCTCAGCTATTTTTCCACCAAAATCCCATAAAACCTGTTTTTTGATGAGGAACTGGCTACTTGAGGTCCAGGAGCTACAGAACGAGGAAAAGGTGCTGGTGTGGCCCAGAACGCGTGGTTGAGCCTGGAGGATCCTGTACCTACTCCCGCAAGCACAGATGAATCCCTTGCGCTGATGGGGTCGAAAATACAGACTCTTATTGCTTTGGTGGCTGGCCTCTCCCAAAAAATAAACTTCTTTAATAGCAGAGTGATTCTGCTGGAAACGGTGGAGGATCTAAAAACGGAACTTGGGGAAGTAAAACGGGCTGACTCAGACACTAGGGCCACTGCCTAAATGACTAAAGAGATGCAGTTTTTTTGTACTAGGCTGGAAACTATGGAGAACCAGCTTAAGAGCGCAAATCTACGTTTACTGGGTCTGCCCGAAGGATTTGAAGGGGACCATCCGATTACGGCACTACAGGAATTTCTTAATAAAAAGTTGGTTCCTTTGGGCCAAGATTCAATTAAGGGGCTACAGAAAGTATACAGAGTTACACCTCGAGGTCGCCATCAAACAGAAGAGCATCGCACTCTAATGTTGGTCACATCAGGTATTGGGGAGAGAGAGATAGGCTCCTGTCCCTGGCTCATCGAGCAGCTCCCTTAATGGTCACGGACCGTCAAATCTACTTATTCCCCAATCTCAGTTTTGCTACGTGGCGATGCCTCAAGAAGTTTGATGGTGTGTGTTCCCAGCTCGCCTTCGCATTGTATTTGAGGGGAAAGTTTACCTTTTTGGAGACCCAGTGGAAGCTGGAAAGTGGTCAGCAAGGTTTGCCCCACAATCAGCGAGTACCCTGGATGCACAGGATGGGGAGACATGAACTGTTGATCTGGACTTTTTTGTATTTTCTCCCACTGACATAAGTTACACAGCTTAATTAACCATGAGGTGGTTATTCCACTAAATCAAGGGTTCTCAAATGGTGAGGCCAGCCTCCCTGGGGAGGCCCCAACCTGTTCCAGGGGAGGCTCGAGCAAGTCTGAAAAAGTACTGTATTAAAATTTTGAGTTTTATGTATTTTGTGTGAAGAGATGAAGCAAACTGAAAGAGGATAATAGTAGGTGAATTTAATGTATTTATTTACTAATAGGTGACAAGGAAAGGTGAATGAGCCAAGGCTCATCTCAGGTGTACCCAGGGAAGGGTAGGGAGTGAATACATTTCAAACGGTAACTGCAAAACAATCAAGAAATACACAGTGAACAATAGTGCAAACAAATACAAACAATAAACTAATGAGTGGTGGCAATTGATCAATTTGTAGCCTGCTGGCAGAACAGCCCAAATACAAGGGTTGAGCATAGAAGTGCTAAGAGCAGTAGCAGGAAGGAGCAAAATAATAAGCTGACTAACAATATTTGTTTATTTTGTTATTCAGATAACACCTTTGAGCACAGGAGCTCTTTTTCATAGGTTTCACATCAGTATAAGACAAAGAACTGAATGTAAGCCAAGTACTCTAAAGGGTTTCAATATATTCATGGTGTACCGCGCAAAGTACAGCATGTTATTTTTCTTTGGGGGGGCCCAAGATTATTTCAGTTTTTAGGGGAGGCTCAAAATCTTTTCCATGGATTTGGGGAGGCTCACTGTGACAAAGTCAAGAACTGCTGCACTAAATAACAGTCTTTTCTGAATGTCTTAATCTGCTGATTTAAATGTCATATGTTGCTGGTCAAGTTATGTGACTTGATGGAAAATTGAGAGCGGCTGAATAATCTCTCTAACTTTCAATTTCCTGCAAGATATTTCTTGCTCCAAATGTATAATCTAGAAATCTTTTTAGTTACTTTCGATATGAAGCATGGCGCCAAATGTTCAATCTAAGTGAGGCCATTTTGTGGACTGGATCCCGATGTCTGAGCAATCCCCATGACACACTGGCTGGGGAGGGGGCATATCCATAGAGTTGACTGGACTAGTCAGATAGGGAACAGAAACAGTGGTTGGGAAAGAAGTGTGTGTGTGTGTGTGTGTGTGTGCGTGTGCGCCCTGTAAGCTGTTCTTGGACATTTTCAGGACAGCATAGGAACTACGACAACACGGTGTCTAGCCACCACCACGAACAGAACAAGCACTGGCCAGCGTCAACCATTTTTGTTTGCTTGTATTTCCTGTGTAGCTGCTGGGCATAGACAGTGCAGGAGGCACATCACGTATGCATTCTGAATGTGTGCTGTGACAGTTGGGCTTGGTGCATATAGGTACTTTTACCATGGTCTGTTATTTTAATTTCTTCAATGAAATGATGCTGAAATATGCATATAATATTATGTTTATTGTGTTTTTTAAAGCAAATTGCTAAAGCAGGAAAAGACCTTTTTTTTGGGGGGGGCGCGTATTTTCTGTTCACAATGTGGCACGGTCCGCTATTAGTATTTACTTTTTTGTCCTATGGGACCCAGTGTGCCTGTCAAAGACAACATGCTTGCTGACTGTATCGAGGCTGCCCATTTTGCCAGATTTAGTTTATTGTTATTTTTCAATCAAAATATGATTTTACTTGGCCCAAGCTTCTTTACCTTATAGCTTATCCAAAGTTCCGCCCACCCACTAACTCTGTGTGTTCCCGAGAACAAGCGAATGTGCGTCTGAGTAAGAGGGCCCCCAAACTAACGTGAACTTGAGTATGCAATACTTATGCATATGCATATTATAAGTACTCCAAGATAAACATATGGCCAGAAAGTAGGCTCTATCCTGAACATAGCAGTATGTTTTATCCTGAAGAACGAGAATGGGAACACTTAAAACTATATCCTGAAAATTGAACTGACACTCAGGTCATTTACATCAGCATCGGGTTGTAGTACCAAGCTTGAGATATGAAGAGCTGAATAAAACCGCGAGTTATTAATCCTGCTTTAGCGGTTTCTGTGATTTTTTTCTGAAACGTGGAGTGCAGCTCCTAGTGTTATTTTTGCTGCTGTCCATAGGTGAGCAGTTGGTATGGGCTGTCCTCCCCCTGCTAGCTGGGACAGACTGCAACAGTCTGAGAGAAGTCTTAGGACACATCCCTTCCCAGACTCCCTTAGTCTATTTTCAGTCTGTCCTAGCTGGTAGACAGGTCCCTGTTCTGTTAAACCTTGCTACAAAATGATCACCTTGAATGGAATGAGAGACATTTGGTCAAAAGAAATAAAGTCTACCAGCAGACATCAGCAGAACTTAACACAACATGCCACAAAAACAGAATCACAAGTCATCCAGTTCTTAAAGTCCTAGCAATTTTCACCTATGGTATGTATTAAATCCCATATAGTCAGTACTGAATAACAAATTGTGCAGTCAGAGAACAGTTCACATCCAAGGCATGAAAAAAGTACAGTTACGCAAGAACTTACTGTAACAGTACATCTTCGAGAGAGGTTCCTGCAGTAGGTCATTACATATAGAACTGCGCCCTCTGGCGTCCGGACCACACGGCCAACTTTTCCAGCAGTGTCTGGTGGGGTACTACCCACCCGATGTCACATGACGGACGTCAGCATCACCCTATATAGTGGGCAGTCCCCACGCCCGCCTTCCAGCTCTTCTGCAACAGATCCAAGGAGGAAGAGACAGGAGAAAGGATGGAATCCTGGATCAGAGTTCAGAATGGCTGAATGAAATGCAAAAGAACTGGGGGAAGGAGGGAGGGAAAAGGAGACCTAATGCAGGAACCTCTCTCGAAGATCTACTGTTACGGTAAGTTCTTATGTAACTGTACTATCTTACTTCGAGAGGGTTACTGCAGTAGGTCATTACATATAGGACTGAATCCCAAGCAGTCACTCATAGAGAGACCGAGAGAGTCACGGGAGGAGCAGCAACAGAAAGACAGTATAGGACTAGCCTAGGACAGTAGGCCCTGCAAGACGGCAAGGCCGAACCCGGCCCTACACCTAGAGGCAGTGTCCAGACTGTAATGCTTCGTGAAGGTATGGACAAAAATACAGGTTACTCACCTGTAACAGGAGTTCTAGGAGTGGTATATGTTGTTCATCCACACTGTCTGGCAGGTTCCTTGCCACTTTAATTCTTGCCGGAAGGTCTTCAAGCTGGCTCCTCCCACCCACCCGGGTGTAAAACCCTCGCTCCGCCCATGACACCAGATCTAGCCCGCCGAGCCAGGCTGCGCGTGCTAGCCGGGAGGTCGGGAGGTCAGGTGGATGAACAACATATACCACTCCTAGAACTCCTGTTACAGGTGAGTAACCTGTATTTCTAGGGACGTGGATATGTTGTTCAATCCACACTGTCTGGTAGACTCCTAGCAGTTCTCCAGGGGGAGGGAGGCAAGGCGCACACCCCCTGTACTTACTTGGGGAATAAGGACTGGAGAATAGAGGTCCCAAAACCAGCATCCCGACGTGATTCTAGGTCAATGTGGTAATGGGAAATAAAGGTGTGTGCTGACCTCCAGGTAGCAGCCCTGCAGATTTCCTGGATAGGGACGTCCCTAGAAGCAGCCATCGAAGCAGCGGTATGGCGGGTAGAATGAGCTCTTATCCCTTTGGGAGGCTCCATGCCCGCCAACCTATAGCAGAGATCTATGCAGGAGGTGACCCACCTGCTTATAGTCTGCTTGGCTGCAGGTCTGCCAGGTGCGGCTTCAGCGTAGGTGACAAACAGCTGGCAAACCTCTCCCCGAACTTCAGCCGTTTGCTTCTTATAATAAGCGAGTGCTCTTCTAGGGTCCAAAGTATGGAGCCTATATTTCGGCCTCCGAGGTGTGATTGGGGTAGAACACCGGCAGAGTCAACACCTGATTCAGGAGAAACTCCGACACCACCTTCGGAAGGAATTTCGAGTGGGTGAAAAGGACAACCCTGTCCCTGTGGAAGACCAGATAAGGAGACCCGATGGAAAGCGCCTGGAGCTCTCCCATCCTTCTAGCTGACGTTATAGCCACCAAGAAGGCGGTCTTCCACGACAGGTGAGAGACATCGCACCTGTGCATCGTTCTAATGGCTTGCCCATGAGCTTAGCCAATACCAGCAGTAGATCCCACGGAGGTGGAGATTCTCGCACCGGAGGGGATATATGATCAAGGCCTTTGAAAAAGCGCCCGACCACCTTCTCCTGCACCACCGACTGCTTACCGGCCCATGCCCAGTAAGCAGAGATGGCTGCCAGGTGCACCTTGAGGGTCGTCGACTGAAGCATAGCTGAGAAAGGAACCACAGGTGGTCCAAAATACTAGCCAAGGGACAGGAACAGGCTGGCTGACCTGACGGGGACACTGTGAAGCCAGCGGCCTTAGCCGCAACCTTGACCGAAGTCAAGAGCCGACGGTCTGGTGAAGGGGATCTCTCCCGCTCCCACGAACGTCGACAGTGGGACTTACCTTTTGGTTCTTTCTTCTTAGACCGAATGGAATGTCCCGATGGCCCTTCTCCTTTGGTGGAGAGGGACTGATAAAGCTCCTTAAAGGAAGCAGTATAGGAGGAGCCCAAGGAGAGCGGGATAAACACTGCAACTGAGGAGAAAGATGTAGTGGCCTGGGCCGCCTCCTCCTCGAGGGCGATCAACTGCTCCAGCTGCTTCGTGGAGCCCACAGCCACGGACACTGCCCAACGGGCCTCCTTTGACTTCACCAGCGGGTACTGTTTCTCGGGACACCCAAGATGTATGAGGTACTAGCGCTGGTAGACGGTGGCAAAGAACTGGAATGCAGGCGTGAGGGCCGCCCACTATATAGGGTCACACTGACATCCGTCACGTGACGTCGGGTGGGCGGTCCCCTGCCAGACACTGCTCAAAAGGTCCTGACATCAGAGGGTGCAGTCCTATATGTAATGACCTACTGAAGGAACGCTCTTGAAGTAAGATCAACCCGATTCTCACAATAAGGAGAGACACCAACGTCAAAGCTCGAGTGCTTTATGACACCACTGTCCCTCTGAGATGTGAGAAACAGCTTGTTCTTCATGCCTGGGGGTGAATTTGTGTTTATAACAGAAGGTGAGCATCTTTTTCAAATAAAAAAAAATTGAGACTTGTTGGTTTTGTCAAACAGAGCTGGTCAGTCAAAATCTCATCCTGATGAAATATTGGTATTTCATCTAGACGGGATACGAGGATGATGAATAACTTTTTTTTTTTTTAACCAGGTCTAAGGACTACACTCATTTCCAACCATCATCCTGTACAGAGGAAAGTACAGTTCTGTAAGAACTTACTGTAACAGTAGATCTTCAAGAGAGGCTCTTGCAGCAGGTACTCGTAAGTAGGACTAAACCGCCAGGCGTTAGGACCACACGGAAAAACTCTAGCTAGCAGTGTCTGCTGGGACCCCCAACGCCACGTGGACTGGCTGGCCAGCGTGGTAATTATAAGGAGCGGTCCCCACACCTACCCTCCAGTTCTCCCGCCGGAGCTCGGTAAAAGTGTGACAGGAGAACAGGAGAGAGCCCCTGGAGCCTAAAAAGGCACAATATGAAAAAACCACAGAAGGAAACTCAGGGGGAGGTTGGGTTAGGGAGAGCGGTACCTACTGCAAAGGCCTCTCTCGAAGATCTACTGTTAGGGTAAATTCTTACGTAACAGTACGATCTTACTTCGAGAGGGCTCTTGCAGTAGGTACTCACAAGCAGGACTGAGTCCCAAGCAGTGACCTGCGACAGGTTTGAGACATAGGGAGGCATGAAAGAGTTTTCCAACCACTCTGAGGGGCTCAATAAAGTAGTCCCCGTAGGACAGCAAGGCCAAAGCCCGCTCTGCACCTAGATACAATGTCCAGGCTATAATACTTGGTAAAAGTATGGACAGAATTCCAAGTTGCAGTTGCACAAATGTCTGCAGTTGAAATATTCCTGAAACAAGCAGTAGAAGCAGCCATGCCTCTGGCTGAATGTCCTTTAACCTGACCCAGGAGAGCTTTATTGTACTTCCGGAAGCAGAAGGTAATAAAGTTTGCCAACCAGTTGGACAAACTCTTCCGAAACAGCTGCGCCCTCTCTTTTGGGCTCAAAGCAGACAATTAGATTTACGGAGGGACTTGGTCCTGTCCGTATAGTACCTCAGGATTCTGTGCACATCCAGGGTATGCAGAAGAGCTTCCCCCTTGTTGGAGTGTTCCGGGTAATACACTGGTAAGTCCAGGAACTGGTTCAAGGTGGATTCAGAGGCCACCTTGGGAAGAAACTTGGGATTGGTCCACAGAGCCACCCAGTCTCTGTGAAAAATCAGATAAGGTATCTTACATGAGAGCCTGAAGCTCGGAAATTCTTTGAGCTGAAGTGATTGCTACTAGGAAAAGTGCTTTCCAAGAAAGGTAGCGCATGTCCGCACTCGATGCCAGCTCGAAGGGCGGCAGGGTGAGATTTTCGAGAATGAAGTTTCGGTCCCAAGGAAGAGCAGGGCTCCTGACTGGGGGTTTTAGATGAAGAATCCCCTTCAGAAAGGTTTTGGATACTTCCAACTGTGCCAAAGTCTTTTGTCCTATAGGAATACGATGGGCAGAAATTTTTTTATTTATTCAGGAAATCGGAATTACAACCCTTTGAGTCATAGACTCATTTCCAAAGGCTCCACGTCAGAATAAAACAGATATTCATATAGTACATACGTAGAATAAATGTGGGTGAGCAGTCATACAGAGTATAAATACAATGAGCACGGGGTAATGCCTATACATTTGGTAGCTAAAACAGGGCAGAGCTATCGACATATTTACCTAAGTGGTTAAGAACTATATAATTGGTAGCTAAAGCAATGCATGATACGAGTTGATAGTAAGCCGGCTCAGGGAGGTCTTGTCTTATACATAATACAATGCATTCATAGTCCAGTGCAACTATATGATAACCGAGGGAGGTGAGGAGCCTGTAGGCTACAAACAGTGAGGGCTCTCCACTACCAGGCCAAGGGCGGGTGTGTGGCCTAGTGGCATGGTGCAGGATCCACAGGTTACCGGTTACACTGGCATTGACGCGAGGAGAGGATATGGGCCCTTAAGGCAGCTTTAAAAGGACCTAGATTGGTGACTGATGTGACAGCCGGTGGGAGGGCATTGTACCAGGATGGAGCTCTAAGGGAGAAGGATCACTGGGCCAGGGTTGTCCTGGCCCTAGGCACCTTCCAGATAGTTTTTGGGGCAGCCTGTGTGGATGCTGAGATGGTGGCTGCCTAAAGAGAAGCCATGACACCTATTGGGGTTAAACCCAGGTGGATTTGGCCGAAATGGCCGAAAAGTGGACCTTTAGAGTCGAATAACTAAGACCCAAATCAAAAAGATGCAGCATGTAGTCTAAGACCTTTGTGACTGAGCAGAAAAAGGGTTCAATCCCTTTTGAATCTGCCCAGATGGAAAACCTTTTCCATTTCATGGCATATGTAGCCCTGGTGGAAGGCTTCCTGGCCTCTACCAAGATCTGTGCTACCCTTGGGGAAACCCCGAAATGGGCAGCTGCTATGTCAGAAGGGGCAATGTGTGCAGATAGAGGGACTTGAGACCTGGATGAACCAGAGTCCCCTATTTCTGGGTCAAGAGGTCTTGGGAAACTGGCAGTGGAAAGGGAGGTTCCACTGACAGTTGTTGCAGAAGAGAGAACCAGATTTGTCTCGGCCAGAAGGGAACAATGAGGATCATTCGCAGTCTTTCTGCCTGCACTCTCTGGATCAACGGAAGTGGAGGGAAGGTGTACACGAACCTCCCCTTCCAGCAGAGAGACAACGCGTCTCGGCAGAAAACACCATGCCCTGGAGCGAGCGAGCAGAAGGTTGGTAGTTTTGCGCTGAATGGGGAGGTGAATAGATCTATTTTGGGCCTTCCCCACCTTTCGAAGACTTGGTTTACCACAGACTGTCTGAGCTCCCACTCGTGCTCTGGTCTGTGTACGGCTGAGTGCGTCTGCCAGTGTGTTCTGGACACCTGGTACATGTACTTCTGTCAGATATACCACACTCTCACTGCTTCCCTGCAGAGGGGATAAGAACAGATTCCGCCCTGTTTATGTACCAGACTACGCACATACTGTCTGTCTAAATCATAAGATGTCCCCACCTTAGGAAGAAACTTAGGGTTAGTACACAAAGACACACTGTCTTTGTGGAAAGCCAAATAAGGCTGCTCACACGAGTGCCTGAAGCTCAGAAACCCTTTGAGCAGAAGTAACAGCAACTAAACATAACGCTTTCCACAACAGAAAGTGTAGCTCGCAAGTCGCAGCAGGCTCAAAAAGAGCCAAGTAAGTTTTTCCAACACAAAACTCAAGTCCCATGGAGGGATGGGATTGCGGACAGGAGGCTCGGGTGCTGGATGCCTCTCAAAAAAGGTACATGACACTTCCAATTGTGCCACCGTACAACCATCAATGGGCACATGGAAAGCAGAGATGGCAGATGTTCACCTTAAGGGAGGAGTACCCCAGACCAGAGTATGAAAGGGACAGCGGGTATTCCAGGATCTGATTCCAGGACACGTGAAAGGGTCCAGCTGACATGAAGCAGCACATAGTGTAAAATGCTTCCACTTCATGGAATAAGTGACCTTGGTGAAACGCTTTCTGGCTGCAACCAGGACATCAGCCACTTTAGGTGACACCCCAAACTGGACCATGGCTATGCCAGAAAGAAGTGGGAATGGAAGCCTCTGTCCTGCAGGGCTTCTGGCATGGGTTTTATCGCTTTTTCTGGAGCAGGGACTGGATCTCCTCCCAAGAATGGGGATGTGAGCGGGGGTAAGAAGAAGGGGCTGGGTTCTCTCCGGAGGCCACTCTATGAGTTCCAGAGTGTGGACGTGGCTTATTAATTGTAGCACCCAGCTGTCGCTAGTGCTCTCCGCACACCTGTCTCAGTGTAGGGAGAACTGACCCCCTGCCACCTCCTCCAAGTCCACTAGAGGGAGGGTTCGAGCAACGAGGCAGGCTGAGGCAGGTGCAGGGGCTGGTGCCGCCCCTCCTCCTCAAGAGCCCTTGCTGGAGGGGGTGGGCAGGGCTGAGGTAGCCTTTCTTCTGGTTGGCTTGGAGGCAGGTCGGGGTTTGTGGGTTTCCCAAAAGGACACCTGTTGGGCACTCTTCTGTTGAGTATGGTACAGCGAATGTACCGACCTTAGGTGCGTCCGGAGGTTTGTAGGTTGGACAGAATATCCTGAACATCAGCCCTGAACAGTTTATACCCCCTAAAGGAAGCATTCAGGATGGACATCTGAACATCCTGAGCAAAACCAGACACCCGCAGCCAGAAGTGCTGACGAAGGCACATGCCCACTGCTGCCACCCGGGCCGAAGCGTCTACCACATCGTAGGCTGAACACAGGGGTGCCGGCTGACGTCTTACCCAGATTTAAGAGACTGGAGGAGCTGCTGTGTGGCCAGACCTTCAGGCAAAGATTTGACCATTTCCATGGTTTATTCCCGCAGGACATCTTGGTATTGGATCATGTGGGTCATTTAGTTAATAATCCCAATGGTCAAGGTGGCAGAGTCAAAAGCCTGTTTGTCAAAGAGGTCCAGTCTCCGTGATTCCGTCGGGAGGAAGGGAACTATGAGTTTTGGCTTCTTAGTGCAGTCGTGCGCCGCATTAATGACTGGAGTCTGCTTGCAGCTGTTCTCCAAGGAAAGACTTGTCCACTTGCACCTTGTATAATTTATCAGTCTTCCTAGGCATGGCCGGTATGAAATTTGAGTGATGCCAGGTGGCCATGGTGGCGTCATCAACTGGGGAACCACCAGAGGGGAAAAGTCTGGCAGCTTGAGGTAGGTAGATAGCCAACATTGGGAGGGGTCCAGCTCCTCAGTTTTGAACCCCATGGCCGACTGGATCTGCACATGACCCCACAAAAAGACAGGTCATCTTGGGGAGACCGGGGGATGTATTCAGGGGTCTCTTCCCTGTCCGAAGACACTGTCTAGGGGGAGGGGGAAGGCCCCTCACCCCCATCACCATCAGACTCCTTGGACTCGACTGGGAGCTGAAGGTCCAGGTGACGCTCCCTTGTCCACCGGGTGAATGGGAAGCATATAGGGCACTGGCCGACACAGGGCAGGGAGTGGGTCCCTGGGGACGTCAGGTGTTGGGTCGGGACGCACAGGCCTATGTGGGGTCGGGTCCTGTGAAGGGATAAGTCGTGCCTATGTAAAATCCCAGGGGGAACGTCAGTAAAGACTGAAAATCCACTGTCACCATCGGGTAGCCCAGTGGTGTCGGTTGGGGAACCAGCGCCGGTGGTGGGATTATCGGTGCCAGCACAGGTTGCGGAGCTAGCGTCAGCGTACGTTGAGGGGCCAGCACTGGCGTTAGAAGAGGTACTCCTTTCGAAGATAGGGTGTGTGAAGCAGAAGACACCGCTCCCCAGGAGACGGCTGACCCCACCGTGGTCTTGGACTTATTCGGGGACCAAGAGCAGGAAAAGAACTGGTGTTTTCCACGGTCCTTGTCCTGGTGCTTGTGCTTGCCTCCAGATTCCCCTTGCCGGAGGAGGAGGGTTGTGACCCCGAAGACAGGTCTGGAGAAGAGGAGGAACTTCTGGCCTGCAGCTCCTGTTCCATGTTGGCAACCTTCTGCTACAAGAGGAACTCTTCCATTGCCCGCTGGTGATGGAGTCAAGTGGCCCGATTGAAGCCTTTACAGATGTTGCCGGCCTGGGTGTCATGGGTAGGCCAGAGGCAGCAGACGCAGGCAGAGTGGCAGTCTTTCTCTGGGAGCTACTTCCCACAGGCACACTTCGTTCTGGAGGCCCGATCGGAAGAAGACGACAGGTCCAACATACAAAAAGAAGCAACAAAAATTCAAAAATCTAGGGTGAGGAAAGAAAATTCGAAGAAAAATGGCGCTCAACTGACGCTTATGGCGGTCTCTGGAAGTCTGACATGCAATGCTCGACGGCGAGAAAAGAACCGAGGAGGGAGCGGGTGCCGTCCACTCTTATAGGGCTGGCCGACCTCAGAGGGTGACGTCGGAGTAGGCGGCCCCCCGTTAGACTGCTAGTTAGAAAAGTTTCTGGGTGCTCCTAATGCCTGACAGCTGTAGTTCCATATGTGTGGAGTGCTGCAAGAGATACCCTTGACTTGAGATCTGCTGGCGTCATCTCTCCCAGCTAGGGGTGCGGACCCATCGGTCCGCTCTAAAGATGCCTGTTAAGTGGTATCCATGGCTGCAGGTTTAACTTCTCAGCTTGTGGCTTTAGAAGAGGTGGTGTCCCAGACCATGGCAGTTTCCTCGTCAGCATCTGCGCTGCTCCTGGTTGGCGCCAGCATTGGGGGTCATTCACCGGCACTTTTCATGAGATGTCTCAATCTTTGCAGACCCTTGGGGAGGACCCTTCCAAGGGTGAGAAGACAAAGATGATGAAGGGATCCCTCCATCGATTGTGGAACTAGGAACAAGCATGCTCTTCCCTCTCCCATGATTCCCCGACTGACAGCTGTCGAGCTCTCAGCCTTGGCCAAGCCTCCCCTGGTCGAGGGTCAGGCTGCTAGCTCCACGGTATCTCCATCAGGCTTGGTGTCCCTGACGCAAACCGACCAGCCAGACGAAGTTTTTCTTGACCCAGTCGACCTGTTGTTGGAAGAGATAGAGGATGACTCGATCATGACGACTCCAGTCCTTTCAAACCAGTTAAGCAGTTTGTCTCCTCCCAAGAGATACCCCCTTCTGAGGTCCAGTGGAATGACACGTGCATGTATTGTACACAGCCCCTCCTCCTGCATCTCCTCACAGTTGATGGGTGAAGTTAGCGGCCTGACCCTCGACAAGGGAAGGCTCAGCCGAGATCTCGACAGTGGTCGAGTGGTCAAAGGACTGATGGGAACAGGAAGAGCATCTTTGTTCCCAGTCTGACGACTGACAACTGGATCTCTTCATCTTCTCACCCTGGGAAGGGCCCTTCCGAGGGTCTACAGAGACTGGCTCCTCACATGAAAAGTGCTGGTGAGCCGGCCCACTGGCGCAGCGGTCAGATTTCCACATGCAACGCTGACGGCCTGGGTTCAGGAATAGTTCAGGAAAAGACCCAGGAGTCGGAGGGCTGGTTGGGGGAAGAAGGATGGAGCATCCTGGGGACTGCTCTCCTTCTCCGGGGGGGTGGGGGAGTGTCCGGTGCTTTATGTACCCCTGGCAGGGGCTGTGGGTCCACTGCGGCCGTCACTGTCACCTTAGGGGGTGGGGTGGATGCTGCTGGACTTCACTGCATGTCCCCGTCCCAAGAGATCCAGCAAGCATCGAAAAAGCCGGCCCCCTGGCATGACACCCTGCTCTGCTGCCATCTCCACTACCTTCAATGTCCGCATGGAGTCCTGCTCCTGGGCCTGACCCGAGGGTAAGCCAGGGTCTGCCCACAGTGTCCACGGGGCCCTCCTGGTGGCCCCATTTGGGGTGGGGGTAAGCCTCTGCATGGGAGGACGACAGGCAGGGCAGGTCTGACCTCTGAATGGAGGATTGGGGACCTAGGACCAAAAAAAAAAAAAAAAAAAAAAAAAAAAAGTGCTGGTGAAAGATGCCCCAATGTTGGCACCAACTGGGAGCAGCTGCAGCCTGGCCGCATCTTCTAAAGCCGTGAGCGGAGAAGTCGAATCTGTGGATGTCACTAATGGGCACCTTTAGAGCAGACCGGGCTGGGGTGGTGTCCCATTCGTCCCGCCAACGGAGGAGGAGGGCGAAGGCATACCGATCCTTGAACAAGGAAGGCAGTAAAATTTTACAAAGGCCGCAAGCCTGAGGGTTGTGCTCTGCCCCAAGTAAAGATGGGTGAAATCTGCAAATTTCATTCCGTGAAATATTTCACGGATGCGAGTGGTAATCGTGCAAAGGTTGTATACCGCTACCGCAAAATGACACGCAGTGCACAGTACCCACTGAACATGTATATACTGCTATTACAAAGAATCATGGGCATTGCGCAGTAGCAGTATACAACTTTGCGCGATTACTACTATTCGCACCCACAAAACATTTTGTTAAATTCGGAAATATTTTGCAGGGCAAAATTCCCGATTTCTCCAGAACTTCGCCGGGGAAATTAAATTTTGCTGCGTCTCTAGTCCCAAGGCAGTAAATGCACAAGGTGTATGGGTCTGTCTTGGACATTTTTTGACTGCAGGTGAGCATCAGTTGAATCTGGGGTTTGTCACGCTCCATACCGGAACAAAGGTGATGAAAAAGGACGCTTGAAAAGCTTTGAAAGGGTTTGAAACACTGGCATACACTGTGCGCATGGAGCTGCAAAGAAGGAAATTCCACTCTTCCAGCAGAAAGGAAAGTCTGATGTCAGGGGGCAGAGCCGAGGAGTACAACACCTCAGTGGGTGGAGGAGCTTAACTTGAAGACATTCTGGAGGAATTTAAAGAGGAAAGGAAGACTGACAAAGTGTAGATAGTGCACCATATCCATGTCCCTAGAAATGTCTGTTTTTGGACACAATTCAGCTTATGTTGTATTCGTACAAGGGGTGAGTTTGTAAAGTGATTGATAATGTCATGTTGATTGTTACAGTGTATTTACCTAGAATAGCACAATAGAGGTGCAATGTGTCAAAGCAGGACACCACTGAAAAAGATACTGCATGTCATCTTGTCTATCCTGTGTAAATATATAGTAAAAATGTGTACAAGCAGGACTACAGTACAGTATTATATAACGCAAAACCGTAAACGTGAGGATGGATGTGGTCTTTAAATAAATAAAATTGTAATAGTGACATAACTTCTATACTAAGATATGTATATACTGTACAATACTAATAGAAATTAAAAAAGCCACAAAGATTAGCAAACATATCGTAAAAAACACAGACCAGCCTTCTTTTTTTTCTTGTTTTTTTTCCCTTTAAGCAGGTATTTATCCTCCTGGTGTTCCTAGCCAGCCCTCTTCCGTAGGCACCCTCCAGCCTCCTCTGGGATTCACCTCACCAAAGAGCACCGTGGTCAGGCTGCGTGGGTGTACACATCATCCTGCCAGCCAGGGAATTCTCCTGTTTTCACCCCTAAGGGCACCAGTGTAAAATGACGTGTATGCATATTGAGGAGTGCATACAAAAGGCATCTGTAGACGGGCCCTCCTTAAGTGTTTGTATTCCTTGTGTGCAGCCATCCAGCTTCCATTAAGGGAAAGGGGAAATTGTTTAACCAGAAAAGGCACACTAAGCTGAAGCTTGTTTCCAGGTGCAACCTGGGAGCACAAGGAAGTTAAGTGGCTTACTCAGGGTCACACAGTATGCAAGTGGGGGCTGTGGAATTCAAACCCAGGTCTCCAGGTTTGCAGCTCAGAGCCCTAAACTACAGTGCTATACTGCCTCCATTAGGTGGCAGGCATGCAGTAAGATGCAGTGACATTACTCCCTAAGGGAAAAAAGCTGTCACCGAGACGCTCGGTCCTCCCTTCCTCAGCCAGCCACTGACTGATGTGTCCCCTCCCAAACCTGGGTCACCAGCATAGCAAGTGGAAGCGTTATCGCTGCGATACTGGCCAAACAAATAATGCCATGTCTAATATTTTCCCAGAGATGTCAACAGCTCTTTAAGTGCGAAAGTGCACAGTACCAGTCAGGTCAAAATGATGTTAATCTATGGCTGGCCCAGTGGCACGGGGCTCGGGCTGAGGCTCTCCACACCATACTGGTGACCCAGGTTCGGAAATGGGCCAGAGTTGCTCGGGGGACAGTCAGGGGAAGGAGGACTGAGCGTCCACCGATGTCTCTCTCTCTCTTTGGGGGACACGCATGGGTTGCTGCCTGGCCACCACCCAGCAGAGGTCAGATGGCGCAGCAGCGACCAGCTCGTGACTGGCCAGGTACAGACGCAAAGTGCATGCAGTGTCTTTACAGCACATGCTCAGGTTACTGCAAAAAATGTTAGCCGGCGAATGGTGTGAAAAACTGCACCTGGCAGGATGATGGAAGGTGATCCTGAAGGCTTCACACCACCACCCTATGCACCCACTCATCCACGGAGATTCAAGCAGCTGGGTTAAGTCTTGGGCTGGTGGGTGATAGGGCTGGGGGGGTCACCATCTGCAAGAAGGCCAGCTGGAAGGCAAAGGTGGCAGAAAGACGGGATCGGGGAAAATGACATTACTCTGTTTTCAGTTTTAAGTTGTGTGCTGTGTATTTAGTCCTTCAACACAAAGAGGCTGACTGCTTACCATTTTTTGTAGGCATACTCCAGATAAGAGGCAACAAACCGAGCCTCAAACTCCGAGGCGTATTTGGTGTCATAGACTCCGGCTGGGAACATCTCGGAGAGGTCCGTGGTGAAGGTGCTGAGCCGGTCAGGGAGGTGGGCATAAAAGCACTGGTACAAGAAAGCCACATCAATCAGTCCATTGTGGAGGATGAGGGGTTTCTTGGCCCGAATAATCTCCAGGAACAGTGTTCGCACAGTCTGGTTCTGACTCTCATTGCCCTGTAGGAATGCAGAAAAAATGAAAAAGAAAGGGGGGAGGGGATGATTAAACTTGCCATGCAGTCGCAGTATAGAGAGTCCAGTAGTTGGGGTCTAAATTCCTTCACACAACCACTTGTTCGAAACACCAGCTGTAGCTCATAGACATACAAATCTGCCAGCAGAAGCAGGCCTCATGGTCTATCAAGTCTGCTCGGATGTGCAGCTAGCCCCCTACATTGTAGCTACCTACCCACCCTCCCCTCCTCCCTCACATTTACCCCCTCACCCTGTCAAATCCCCTTTTAAAACTTCCCACCATCCTACAGGATACCACCTCCTCGGGCAGTGCATTCCACTTAGCCACCACCCTCTCTGTGAAAAAATGTCTCCTCACCCCTCTCCTATATCTCCCCACTCCAATCTGAGACCATGCCCTCTTGTGTCCCTCCCCCTCAACTTAAATACCCCTTCTGTACCTGTGTTCTTTATCCCAGTCATGTATTTAAAGGTCTCAGTCATATCTCCCCAATCCCTTCTCTCCTTCAGTGAGTACATATTCAACTCCCTCAGCCTGTCCTCGTAGGGTCTGTTCTCCAAACCCTGGATCATCTTTGTTGCCCTGCGCTGTACCCCCTCCAGTAATCTGACATCCTTCTTCAGAAACGTGAACCAGAACTGCATGCAGTATACCACGTGTGGTCTGACCAGTGACCTGTACAGAGGTAGGTTCACCTCCCTCCTTCTGGAGGAGATTCCTCTCGCAATACACTCCTGCATCCTGTTGGCTTTAGCTGCCGCCTTCCTGCACAGAGCTGAGTTGTTCATATTCCCTGTTATAACCACCCCTAGATCAGTTTCTTCCTCGATGGTACCTAACTGAACCCCTCCCAACTAGTAGCTCCTCCCAGGGTTCCTTGCTCCGAAGTGCAGTACCTTGCACTTTTTTATTTTTATATATATATATTTTTTTTATTTCCTGTTTTTTTCCTCACCTCTCCGGTGCTGTACCCAACTCCTCTGCTCTCTACTACCTGTCCCCGAGGTCTCCCAAGGAGCGTTGGCTTACCTCCCAGGTGAGGTTGCGGTGGGGGCCTCCCCATATCCCCCGTCCAAGGAATCAAGTCTTTGTCGGGACCCTTGTCTGGTGATGTTCGGCGGGCAGGGGGAAGAACAACTTTCGAGCCCTTGCGCCAGTGTTGCTCCGGGAGAGGTGCATTTGTTTAGGCTGTCCCCTCCGCCGAACGCGGTGTGCCACATGACTCCATGGCATATGCCGGCGTCCATCGCGCTCCCCCACTGGTTGGGCATCAGGGCTGCGAGACCACCCCGGGCCTGGGCACCCCCCCCCGGAGGACTTAAGCAGTCCGGCGGACGCTCAGACTTTCTCCTCCCGGCCAGCCCAACCTGGGTTGCCAGCATCGCAAGTGGAAATCCAACTGCTGCACCAGCAGGCCAGCTTACCTTGCACTTCTTAGCACTGAACCCCAACTGCCATGTTTCCGACAAATCCTCCAGTTTAGTTATATCGTCCTGTATCTCCTTGCCACCCTACTGTGTCGTCCACCACCGCCGCCATCTTGGTATCATCAGCAAACAGACTGATCTTACTCCTGATGCCATGTGAGATATCCGATATGAAAATCCCAAACAGCACCGGGCCCAGTACAGGGCACCATGGACCCCGCTCATCACAGCCCTTCTGTATGAGAGCCCCCCCCCCCGACCAACACCCTTTGCTGTCTCCCCTTCAGCCAGTTCACCATCTATGTCCCCACCCCACGTACTCCAACTTCCCCCAACCGCCCATGAGGCACTGAATCAAAGGCCTTGCTGAAGTCCAAATACAGGACATCCACTGCATGGCCCTCTAGTTCCCTCGTTGCCCAGTCATAATACTAAACTAGGCTGGTCTGGCAGGATCTCCCTGAGATGAACCCATGTTGCTGACTGTCCTGGAGTCCACTATCTTCCAAAAAGGTCACCAGCCTCTCCTTCAGGATTGTCTCCATTAGTTTCCCCTACAATGGATGTGAGGCTTACTGGTCTATAATTCCCTGGTTCATCCTTTGGGCCACCTCTGTGAAGGAGCACCACGTGAGCCATCCTCCAGTCCTGTGGTACGCATCCTGTGTCCAGGGAGGTGCTGAACAGGAGGAGAGAAACTATTGGAAATGAGACGATGGCACACAACTGGGCAAGGTGGTGGTGCAAAAGGTTTAGTTTTGTTTCTGAGGTGCCCTCCTTCCCTCCACTGAAGACTGGCAATAAAAAAAAAATGTTCTGAGGCCCAATTTCTCTAAAATGTGTACTCTTTGGGACTCTGTAAAACAAATAAACATACAATAAATGTGTCTCTCCCTGCCATGCTGAGCGACTTTGACCAGCAGATAAATGCAGATGAAGCCGCTCTGACTCTGTGCCACAAAGCCCAGGGAGTAGCACAAAATCAGCTGCCTTAAAGGGTGCTTCATAGAGCAGAACAAGCGGTGTCTGCCACGCAGCATTCCAAGCCACTGAGCCTGACAAACTGCTCAGACTGCAGAGAGTCAACATGATCACACAGAGCGCGGTAACTTGCATTAGAGGTGGTGTTGGAGGACTGAATGATGAAATTCAATTACAGTACCTTATCATTGCCTTTATGATAGGGAATCCCCAGAGCGTACTGCTTATTGAAGTCAAATCCATGCTGCACCAGGAACTGTACTGACTGCGGCTCAATGATATACTCCTCCATACACAGCAGGGTAAGGTTGTACACCTGAGCCAGGTAAGTGTTCTCAGACTAAAAAAAAAAATAAATAAAAGTTGTCATCAGTTGTGACCGATTCTAAACAAGTACACAAATGCATCCTCTCCCCCATACAGTACTGTCTGTTACCGTGAAATATAGACAGTCCCTGTCAGAAGGATTACATTTAATGTAACAAAAGACACTATATCCGCAAAAAAAACAAACACTTCCTTTTGTAACAGAAGGCATATACTGAAAAACAGTACGCTGCAACTTCCCAGCCACACAAGATCCTTTCTGTAGAGGGTGTCATACTTTTTTTTTTTTTTTTTTTTTTTTTTACAGTGTTACTCACATTCTAGCCTCCCTACCCCACCTGGATTAAAAGCAAGCCCCTACCTCTTGGGCCCTTCAGCACTCTATCACCTCCCAGGCTCAAAAGTAAGCCAGCTTGCCTCCCCCCAAATCATGCAAGCCCTCTGCTCCAGGCCCATAAATCACACACCAGTATGCCCTGAAAAAATGCAGCATCGTCTCTTAACACAAGGTATTATTGAGATCAGAAGCTAAGATTTTTATTTATTTAATAATATATTTTTTGGGGGATGGGGGTAGGCACACTGAGCCAAGGCTCGTTTCCAGGTGCAACCCAGGGAAGGGGGGAATGGGAGTACATACAAAGGCATTACAAGGTTCATACTAGGGTGGGTGAGGAGCAAGAAGGCAAAGCCCATATGAGCTCCTGTCCATTAATCCCTGAAATATCCGAGACTGACGCCTGACTGAATTTACTTATCAAGATTTCTTTTAAACCGTTTTACTTTTACTTATAATTATTTCCTCAGGCAAAGCATTCCATGGGTTCACAACATGAGATGTACAGAAGTATTTTCTATGGTTATGCTTAAATCTGTGCCCTCTTAATTGCAACGGGTGTTTATCCTTCAGGTAGAAGTATATGACGTACAAAAATACAAAGTGCAAAATATATAGGCAGTCCAAATGAGGAGATTACGTGAAAAGCCCCACATGAATTAACACCAGTATGGAATCTTACGCTGAATAAAATGAACCGTGCGTGGATTCATACGGTTACACTAAGCAATGAGTGCTAGAGTGCATACATTTTACACTGTGCTAAAGTGAGAGCTGGCGGAGGGACAGGAGCACAGTTAGCCCAGAATTTAGGGAATCATAGGCAGGCAGAGGGTTGGGGGACAGGAGACACTGTGAGAAAAGGGTCAGAACGTTCAACGGGGGAGTGACAGGTACAGGGGAAGCAGGAATATGCCTTTGCAGGAATCTAAAGGTACGGCAAGAAGTGAATAGATGAAGGAAAAAGGGAAGTAGATTCCAGAGGGAGGGGAGAAGGTAGGAGAAAACAGCTTGCCCAGCACATGAGCAAGGATGGGGGAATGGAGAAGGTGTGGGAATCCCTGGAACATGCACAGTAAGAAGGGGAGAGGGCTGGGGAGAGGAGTGTGGAGAGGTATGAGGGAAGGGAACCAAACCAGTATTTGGCAATGAAGGTGGTACAGTAGGACTGGCAACATAAAGATAGCGGGAGGATGGAAAGGGAGGAATAGAGGGAGCAATGGGGAGTGCGGAGTGGAGAGCTGGTAGTGAAGCGACAGAAGGCGTCCAATCTGGCAAGGGAAGAGGAGGGAGCGGCGTCATAAACCACATCCGCATAGTCAAAAACCAGGAGGACAATTTTGGTTACCAGCTCCTGGAAGACCTGGGGTGAGAGGTAGTCATTGTTGTGGTACAAGGCGCCAAGCTTGGGGTGAAGTTTGGCATGGATTGTGTCAATGTGGGCAGAGAAGTCAAGCTTACTATCTAGCTACACACCAAGGTACCTGAAGGCAAGGACAACTTCCAGGTGGGTGCCATCCAAAGTGAACAAGACGGGTGAAGGCGAGAGCTTTTCTAGTTTCTGGCTAGTGCCGAAGGTCATGGGCACAGACTGCTTGGTGCTAACCATGAGATGACTGGCATGGAACCAAAGCACCACACTGCGGAAGCTGTGCTGCAGCGGGACCTCCACAGCTGAAGTTGAAGGGACAGAAGTGCAGATCACCATGTTAACTGCATACATGTGGATATGTGAGGAGACACAGGCAGAGGGGAGGTCATTTAGGAAAACTGAGAATAGGACTGGACCTAGGATGGAACCCTGTGGGACCCTTGCTAGGATGCAAGTGTGGGGGGGGGGAACAGGACATCGCCCACCTGAACTTCTGCTGACGGCCTGCAGGTATGAATGGAACCAGTCTACTGTGGATGCTGAAAGGCCAGCAGAAGTAGGTGGGACAACAAGTCAAAAGCTTTGGCTAGATCAGGGGTTCTCAAATGGTGAGGCCAGCCTCCTTGGGGAGGCCCCAACCTGTTCCAGGGGAGGCTCAAGCAAGTCTTGAAAAAGTATTATATTTCAATTTTGAACTTTATAGATTTTGTGTGAAGGGATAAGGCAAACTGAAAGAGGATAATAGTAGGTGAATATATGTATTTGTTCACAAGTCTGTGACCAGGGAAGGTATTGTACACTGAGCCATAGTTTATATCAGGTGTACCCAGAGAAGGGTAGTGAGAGAATACAATTCAAAATGTAACTGCAGAACACTCAAGCAATACAAAATGAATAAAAGTACAAACAAATTAAGAACAATAAACTAACAATGCGAGGAACAATTGATCAATTAGACTGGCCGCAGAACTGTCCAAATACAAGGGTTAACCATACAGGTACTAGGAATAAGAGCAGGAGAGAGCAAAATTATTCCTGAGAAGTTGCTTAAGAGCTGGGTGAGAGGGAGAGAGGCAGAGGTCGGCAGGAAGGTTATTCCAGTTAGAGGGGAAACAGAAAAAGCAGTCTGACCCATGAAAGTACGGCAGTAAGGGGTAACAATGGTTTGAGAGTCAAAATATTGGAGCAAGTAGATTGTGCTGTTTGGGGGTTACAATAAGCTTAATAACATGAGAGCCAGCTATGCAATGAGGTATCAATTTATTCCCAAAGTACTGTGAAAAATAAATTATTTTACTATGGGGAGGCCCACAAATATTTCAGTATTTTAGGAGAGGCTCAAGATCTTTTCTATGGCTTAGGGGAGGCTCACTATGACAAAGTTTGAGAACTGTTGGGCTAGATCAACAAATATGGGTGCGGTTACATGTCCCTGATCCATCCCAGTGAAAATCAGTTACATGCAGCAGGGATGAGACGGAAGAGTGATTCTTCCTAAAACCAAAGTGGTAGGGTGAGAGGAAAGTTGAGGTACCATGGAAATCAGCAAGCCTAGAGTCAACAATAGTTTCTTGAAGCGAAGCAAGACGGGGGAGGGATTCTGTCTGTAGTTGCCTGGGGAGGAGGGGTCACCCCTTGTGCAGCAGCAGAACCTTAGCAATTTTCCAGGCCTGGGGACAGCACTGAGGGAGGCAAAGTTCAAGAGGTGAGAGTGTAGGAGGGCAATGGCTGGTGCAGAGATCTGTAGGAGTTCAGGGTCCAAACTGTCAAGGCTGGACTTGGAAGGGTTACATGACGTAAGGGCAAGGAAGACTTCATGGGGGAAGTGGAAGCCTTCAGGCCAGTTGGGTGTAGGAGAGACAGTGTGATCAGGAGATGGATGACAGGACAGTGTACAGGTTGTACAGAATTTGTTAAAATGAGCAGCAACAGAGGGGGGACAGAGACCAGTGAGCCATCCACCAGAAGTGGTTGGACTTTAAGCAGTGGGTCTTCGCAGTGCATACAGCCTTTGTACAGGAGTTCTTCGAGTGACCTAAGGAGGTCAGACAGGAATTGGGAGAATCTGTAACGTGCCCAAGCAAGGTCCCGGGACTTGCTCAAATTGATGAGGTCAGGTGGAATCCAGGGGTGGTGGAAGCGTTTAACCCTGTTCCAAGGGGGGCATGAGTATTCCGGGTATTGTTAAAAGTAGCAATGAATAGTGAGAGGGATGTAGCAATGTCTGGAGCTGAATAGACAAGGGACCAATTAGAGTATGCAAGGTTATTTATGAGGACCTCAGTGTCAGGTATTTAGAGTCAGATTAAGGTGGACAAAAGAGGTGGAAGTCACGAAGGGCTAAGCTGGAGTCAGGTACCCTAGAGGAAATCCAGGTTTCAATTATGCACAAGAGGTTGGGAGAGTGCTGGGAGATCCATACTTTAAGGGAGTCGAGCCTGGGGAGTAGGCTTCTTGCACCGAGATGGAAGAAGCTGAAGCCTTTCGGTAAAGTGGGGAGGGGACTGAATTCAATGTCACCAGCAAGAAGGAGGAGGAGGATGAAAAGGAGACTGGAGTGAGACTTCCGCCCTCTTGAACAAGGTGGGAGAGTGAAGAAGAGAGACAGGCTGGATGATGAAGAAGTGCAAGGTCTAGGGAAGTGGTATGTAGGAGTCCAGAGTGAATGGAATGGTTAGACAAGGGGAGGTGAGGAGGGAGAGTTGGAGGTAGAGGAGAGGGTGAAGTGGGGGATGGGAGTAAATGAATGGGCCTAACGGGGAGGTAAGATAGAAAGAAAAGGCACGGAGCATGGTGAGAAAGGTAGTATTTGGACAAAACAGAAGGCAAATGTGTTAGTAGTGAGGGTGGATGTTACAAATGGGCACTTCAGTCCCTGTTAACCAAGGCAATATGCAAACAGCGTAGTTAAACAAAAGCAGGGAATCAAATGGCTAGTGTTAGTACTATAGGTGAAATCAAAGACTAGTGAGCACGAGCACAGTGAACTGAAAAGTAATGTAGCTTAGTAAAGGCTATAGATATGCCAGCACAACTACAAGGTGACCCCGCTGGGAAGTGTGCAGTTTATTAAGCCATGGCAGTTGGTCTAAAGGCTAGTGCTAGTCCAGCAGGCAGAATCTAGGCTACGGAGATAACTGAGCAGCAATTTCCAATGACTAAGGATAAACAAAGCAAATGCAAGGTGACACAAGTATGAGGTACATAGTACTTAGCAATGGCAGTGTATAAAAAAAAACAGTATTTTGTGCAGTAGGCAGTAATCAATAAACAACGTTTTTTTTTTTTGTTTTTTTTTTAATTATTTGCCAGCTGCACCCCCACTTTGACAAACAAACAATGAGCTATGCTGAGAGTCATTTCCTGGAACTTAACCACTACAGCAACCAATAAAATACAGTTACGTAAGAACTTGTCAAAAACTGCATTGGCATAGGGGGAGTAGAGGAGGCGGAGGGAACTGTGGAGACGATTTGGGTCACCTTGATAACAAGGGGGGGGGCAAGAGAGTAAAAACAGCAGTGGTGTATAGACCCCCTGTGCTGGCGGAGGAGCTGGAGGAGAGTCTGGTGGCAGATGTTGGGAGACACTGCAGATTGGGCAGGGGAAGGGTGGTGGTGTTGGGGGACAAACATGCCAGGAACAGACTGGGAGACTATGACATCCTCGGTGGCCAGGGAATAGAGGTTGTTGGATGTCTTTCAGGAAGCGTTCCTAACTCAGCAGGTGGGGGAACCGACCAGGGAGGCACGGGTACTGGATGTGGTCCTGGCAGACCGTGACCAGATTGGGAGCCTTGAGGTAAGGAACCCGTTGGCGGGGAGTGACCATGCCACGGTCTGGTTCTGCTTGGACCTGGAAGGGGTAGAATGATGCACGAAGACGGAGGTAACTGACTTCAGGGAGGCGGATTTCAAGGAAATGGGAAGGATCCTTAAGGAGCATTTGGATGTGATTGGGTCAGACATGGACACTGACAGTAGGTGGGAAATAATCAGGAGAGGGGTGCAGGATGCTACCAGCACCTGTGCAAGAGTAAGATGAAAATGTGGTACGGCCTGAAAACCCTGCTGGTGGACCAGGGAGGTCCAGGAGGTGGTGTGGGGAAACAAGGCAGCCTATAGGCAATTCAAGTGTTCAAGGAGTGAAAAAGATCGAGGGGAGTATGAACTGATGGCTAGAAGGGCCACTAGGGTGGTGAGGATGGCAAACGCAGGGAAGGAGCAGAACCTGGCCAGGGAAATTAGGAGAGGGAACAAGGGGTTCTTTAGATATACTGGGGAAAACCGAAGGGTGAAGGGGCAGATTAGCAGGATTAAAACAGGGGAGAGATAGACACAAGATTTGAGGGAGCAGGCTGAGGTACTAAATGAGTACTTCACCTCAGTTTTCACCAAGGAAAATGGGGGTGCTGCATCATACATGGGAGGAGACAGTGATATTGAGGAGGAGGGGACCCTTACCAATCAGCGGGTTGGGGGGGGCATCACTGGCAGGATGGGGGAAGGCTAAGCAGGGAGAAGAGGTAGCGGAGGTGGAAATTACTGCAGAGAGAAGCCTCTGGTCCCTTAAGGACGGAGAAAGCACCGGGCTGGATAAATTACATCCCAGAGTGCTGAAGGAACTTGCGGATGTCCTGGCGAAACCCCTCATGGAGCTCTTCAGCATCTCTTGAGGACAGGGTGGGTGCCCCAGGACTGGAAGGTGGCGTATAGTGCCTATCCACAAGGGGGATCAAGGGAGGTGGCAGGGGAACTACAGGCCTGTCAGCCCGACATCGGTGGTGGGCAAGGTGATGGAGGGCATTGTCAAGGAGAGGCTGGGGGGAGACCTGGAAAAGTCAGGCTGCCTGGACGATAGACAGCATGGATTTGTCCCAGGGAAATCGTGTCAGACAAACCTTGTGGAGTTCTATGACTGGGTGATGAGTGCCTTGGACCTGGGTAGACCAGTGGACGTCCTCTTTCTAGACTTCAGCAAGGCATTTGACTCTGCTCCTCATGAGGGCCTGTTGGATAAGCTGGGAGAAATGGGGGTGGGGAACCAGATGATCAGATGGATAAGACAACTGGCTCCAGGACCGGACCCAGAGGGTCGTAGTTAGCGGGATAGTCTTATCCCCAAGGAGAGTCATTAGTGGGGTCCCACAGGGATCAGTCCTTGGGCCCCTCCTGTTAAACGCCTACATCTCTGACATAAGGACAGGTATCAGGAGTGAGATGAGTCTCTTTTCGGATGACTCAAAACTGGGGCGGTGGTGGATGGGGAGGAGGGAGGTGGCTCACAGGGGACCTGGAGGCTCTGGAAAGATGGTCTAGAAAGTGGAAGCTGAGGTTCAATGCAGGAAATGCAAGGTACTGCACCTGGGCAAGAAACCCGGCCAAGTGTACACCTGGGAATGCTACAAGTCTCGATGGCTGAGGGACCTGGGGGTGGTGGTGATCATCAAGCAACAACTCGAAAACTTGTAGGAGGGCAGCAGCCAAGGCCAACAGGATGCTGGGATGCATCGCTAGGGGATCACCTCCAGAAGGAGGGAAGTGATACTCTCTGTATAACTGCTTGGTGAGGCCACACCTTGAGTACTGCGGCAGTTTTGGAGGCCACACTTAAAGAGGGACATTAAACTCCTGGAGAGGGTCCAGAGGAGGGCAACCAAAATGATTTGGGGCTTGGGGACAGGACCTATGGGAGAGACTCAAGAGCTAAATATGTACACATTGGAAGAGAGAGGGACGGGGGACATGATAGAGGTCTTCAGGTACATGAAGGAGGTAAATAGGGAGAACAGTCAGGGTGCTTGAGAAGGAGGGGGCAACTAGAGGGCATGGTTGGAAGCTGGAGAGGAAGATTCAGGGGAGAAAGAAGGAGGTGCTACTTCACTGAGAGGGTGGTGGAGCCATGGAATGCACTGCCCAGGGGGCAGGTGGAGGGGTTCAAGAGGGGGTGGGACAGGTACAGGGGAAGGGTTCTGGAAGCAAAATCCAGTGCAGCGAGAATATCCGGAACTGGGAAGGGAGAAGCCAGAGAAGGTGAGGGGGGCAGCAAGGTCAGCTCCCAGGGTGGGGGCTGACCAAACGAGCAGACACGAAAGACCATTAGGCCTACAGTATTCTGCTGGCATTTTAGTATGTTAGTAACTTGCCGTAATAGTAGATCTTCGAGGGGAGCTCTTGCAGCAGGCTATTACTATTAGGACTACTGCCGCAGGCCTTAGGGCCCACCGGAAAAAACTTAGCTAGCAGTACCCAGTGGAGAATACCCCCTGATGTCGGTCATGCTACAAAGGCGGGACCCCAGCTCTCCCCAAGACCACGAACGGATCTCAGTGAGAAAACTGGAGCCCGTCCCAGACATGCCAAAATTCTCCTGGAGGACAGAGGTTGAGAAGAGCTGCTGCAAGAGCCTCTCAAAGATCTACTGTTACGGTAAGTTCTTATGTAACTGTACGATCTTTCTTCGAGGGGGAGCTCTTGCAGCAGGCTATTTACTATTAGGACAGAATCCCAAGCAGTCCTGCACCAAAAAGGTGACTAGTCCTGGGAGGTAGGATGACAGGTGAAATGATGGTAAGCCTATGGCTGGATTCAGCAAACTAGGACAAGAGTCCTTGAACTGCCAGGCCGAAACCGGCTGGGTGCCTGGAAGCAGTGTCCAGACTGTAATGCTTCACAAAGGTGTGCACTGAATTCCAAGTAGCGGCTACACAGATGTCTCGAAGGGAGACATTTTTTAAGGAGGCGAAGGAGGTAGAAACTCCTCTAGTGGAATGACCTCTGACCGAGCCTGGTAGAGGTTTGCTGTACTTGTTATAGTAGTACACTATGCAGTGTACCAGCTACCAGGAAATGGTCCATTTTGGCACTGGTTTGCCCAGGTGTTGAGGTGCAAAGGCCACTAACAATTGCTCCGATTTGCAGTGTGTCACTGTCTGCTTAAGGTAATACCTCAGCACCCTGTGGGCATCCAATGTGTTTAGGAGACTCTCCCAGATTAGCAGGGGGTAGGAAAATAAACTGGAAGGTCAACCGACTGGTTGAGGGTCAACTCAGAGACCACTTTAGATAAGAACTTAGGATCTGTTCAGAGGGAAACTCTTTCCCAATGGAAAATAATATACGGTTCCTTACACATCAGGGCCTGTAGCTTGGAAACTCTTCGAGCTGAAGTAACAGCAACTAAAAAGGAAACCTTCCAGGAAAGGAAATGCAGCTCACATTCCGCTGCAGTTTTAAAAGGTGGAGGTGGGGGTGGGGTGGGGGAGTCAATTTCTCCAGCACAAAAAGGAGATCCCAGAGAGGGACAGGATCCCTGATGGGAGGTCGTAGGTGTAGAATGCCCCATAAAAAAGGTGCGGACCACGTCTAACTGAGCCACGGTCCTGTCTCCAAACAGGATATTATAAGCAGAGATGGCCCACATGTGCACCTTTATGGATGAATAACTCAGGCCTTGCTGATATAAGGAGAGGAGATATTGTAATGCTGAGTTCACCAGGCAGGAAAGGGGATCTTGATGGTGGGAAGAAGCCCAAAGACAGAACCACTTTCACTTCATGGCATAAGTGGAGTGGGTTGAGGGCTTCCTCGCAGAAACGAGGATGTCCGACACTTCTTGAATAACCCCACACCTGGATTTGACTACATCTGCAGGAGCCAAGCATGAAGGTGTAGGGACCTGAGATCTGGATGCACCAGCCTGCCCCAGTCCAGAGATAGCAGCTGCGAGCATATTGACAGCGGAGTTGGAGGTTCTGAGGACAACCGCTGGAGTAGCTGAAACCAAATTTGCCGGGGCTACAGCCGGGCGATCAGAATCATCCAAGCCCCCTCGGCCTGTACCTTCAGTAGCACTCGCTGAAGGAGAGGAGAGGAAAGGCATAAAGAAACTTTCCTGCCCAGCAAAGGGACAACGTGTCTGGCCAAAAAACACCAGGCGCACGCTCTCACGAGCAAACAAATGTCAGTTTGGCATTGTGTGGAGACGCAAAGAGGTCCAGCTCTGGATGACCCCATGTGTCGAACAGCTGGTCCGCTATAGACTGTAGCAGCTCCCACTCATGCGCCTTGGACAGAGACCTACTGAGGTGGTCTGCCAAGTTGTTTTGGGCGCCTGGAACATGGATGGTGGACAGCAAAATGTGATGATCCAGTGCCCAATACCAGACTCTCACTGCCTCCCTGCAGAGGGGGTAGGAGTGAGTTCCCCCTTGCTTGTTGATGTAAAAGACAACCGCCATGTTGTTGGTCTGTACAAGGAGAGAGCCTGGTACGAGGTCCTCCTGAAAGGCCCTTAGGTTGTTGAGAACCGCTCGCATTTCCAGAACATTGATGTGGAGTATGCGCTCCTCTGGAGCCCAGACCCCTTGAGTCTGGTGATCCCCAAGGTGTGCCCCCCAGCCCAAATCGGAGGCATCTGTTGTCAGAATCTGGCTTGGGGGCTCCTGACGAAAGGGAATCCCTTAGTCTAAATTCAAAGGATCCAACCACCAACGTAGGGTCCTCCTGACCGGCTCTGAGATCCTGACGACATGGTCCCAGACCATCAGAACCCTGGTCCCACTGCACCCTGAGCATCCACTGTGGGACCCTCATGTGGAGGCGGGCCAAGGAAACTACCGGGATGGCCACGGCCATGTGCCCCAGAAGCCTAAGGAAGGTCCTGGCTGGAACCTGCGGGGTTACTAGGACTGAACTGGCCACCTCTCTCAGACGATCTCCTCTTTCTTGAGGAAGAAAGGCCAAGCCCTGGGCTGAATCCAGGACCGCACCTATAAAGGTGAGTCTTTGGCTGGGCTCTGCATAAGACTTTGGTAGGTTCAGGGTGATCCCCACCTCTCGGGAACAATGTATAAGTGTCTCAGACAGCTCGAAGCAGGCGCTCTCTTGACAGGGCCGCTAGGAGCCAGTCGTCGAGGTAAGGAAAGACGTAATGTCCCTTGCGCCTTAAGAGCCACAGCTACCACTGCCAGGCATTTGGTGAAGACTCAAGGAGCGGAGGAGAGGCCGAATGGAAGAACCCGGAACTGATATGTTCCCCCTGGAAGTAGAACCTCGGGAACTTCCTGTGAGGGGGAAAGACACCGATGTGCATGTAAGCATCTTTCATATCCATGGAACAGAGCTGTCTCCCTGGTGCAGCAGAGGAATGAGACCTGGAAGGATCACCATCCTGAACCTTCATTATTCTATATAAATGTTTAGAGAACTGAGGTCCAGGACGGGCCGAAGACCTTGTGTCTTCTTTGGAACCAGGAAAAAATGGGAGTAATATCCCTTTCCTTGCTGCCGCAGAGGAACGGGCACCATTGCCTTTTTCTGCAAGAGGGCCTTGATTTCTCCTTCTACGAGAGGAATGTGACAAGGAGGGTATCTCAAGGACTTTGGTGGAATTTCTGGAGGGATCTGGGTGAACTCCAGCATGTGACCTCTCCTTATGATGTCCAAGACCCACTGGTCTGATGTAATAGAGCTTCATCCCTCCAGATGGAGGGAGAAGTGACCCCCTCCTGCCTCCCCTGAAGCCTCCGCTGGAGGAGGGGAGGGGTCAGTGGTGAGTCACTGGGCGGAACCAGGAGGGGGAAGAGATGTGTGGGAGGACTCGGAGCCTCAAAATGGAGTGCCACCAGGCTGCTGGTTGCTGGCCTTCCTTTTGAAGCCACCTCTCTGTCCCCGACTGTTGCCACGGGCTTGCTGGCCTGAGGGTTTACGAAAGGGCCACTTCCGGAAGTGTCTTTAGTCTCCTTTATAGAGTTGGTGGACGAACCAAACAGACTTGCCAGACTCCTGGAGATGAGAGATCAAACCCTCGGTCTCCTGCCCAAACAGGATGGAACTATGGAATGGGAGGTTCTTGATTCCAGACTGCAGATCGTTGTGAAAGCCGGAGCATCTCAGCCAAGCGTGGCGGCGTAGGCAGACCCCTGAGGCTGACGCCCTGGCCGCCGTATCGTATGAGGCGCGCAGAACATCCGTGCCTATGTCTGAGCCTGTTTTCAACAAATCCAGAAGTTCCGTCTTTTGTGCAGAATCTGGCAAGGTACTAACAAGCTCCTGTCCCTTCTCCCAGAGTGCATTTTGGTACTGGAACGTAAGGAAATTAAGGTAACGGATGGAGCAGGTGAAGACAGAATAAACATTCTTCCTGGTCCAAGAAACAGGACTCCTGGTCGGGAGGCTGGGAGCTTAGATGCTTTGGCTGCTTTGACTTGTCATGAGCAACCGTGATCACTGTGGAATATGCCTGAGGGTTTTCCGCCAAAAAAGGCTCATCCCTCGGGGCCTTTTATAGCCTGTCTGACTTCTTGGGAACAGCCCAGACTGAGGCTGGACGCTTCCAAGTCATCCTGGTAAGGTCTTGGAACATGTCAACCAGAGGAGGCACCACTAGGGGTTTGGGCTCCTCCTGTCTCAGGTTGCAAGCCAGTCTCTGGCATTCGGGATCCAGGTCCTCTGTCTCCCATTCGTTAGTGGCCTGGATATGCCTCATGACATCCATAAAAGTGGGATCGTCTGGAGGCGAACGGGGGGGTAGATCCCTATCGTCAGGCAATCCCCCAACTCCTGAGAATGAAGAGGAGGAAGACCTGCTCCTGGTCCTCGAGATGTCTGAGCTAAGTCTACGGGGACTACCCTCTGTAGAACGTCGGTGACTCCTAGACTGACGCTGGTCCTCAGTCAGACGGCTCCTAGATCGATGACGGAGCGGGGACTGATGCCTGTCCTGAGACTGGCGTTGGCTACGGGAGTGAGCTCGCCTAGAGGAAGACCTGTGGCAGCTGCAGGATCTGCTCCTGGGCTTAGACAGATGACGGCTGACTGACCGAGTGGTGCAGTCTACGGTCTCCGGACCATAACCGGGAATGTATAGCCAAGGGGGAGCGAAGTTTTTGAGGAAGCACGCTGGTCCTCAGGGGTTTAGCTGGGTGAGCCGACAGGCAAATCCCCAGGCTCCTGGTTGTCCAGTCGGTCTGGAGCCGGTGTCTGTTCCAGTTAAGGTGGAGGGATGTCTTTATGGACCTGGCTCCACCAAAAAGAGAAACGTTCTCCCAGCTCCTCCTTGCTGATATGAGACACCTCTGCCCCCTGTGGGGGATCGGAGAAGTTGGGGGGTCTGGAAGGGCCCACGGGGAGGACCCCAAAGATGAGCCCTTTGCAGTAGAAGCCTTAGGGGCTGGCGTCGGTACCTTGACCGGCGTCAGCGCAACGGTAGCCCCATTAGCCGCAAGCACTTTGACCGGCGCCGGTGTCTTAGCCAGGGCCAGATCCGACATGACTGACTTAGGAGGGCGGGACCCAGAGGGGGCCTTGGGATCCTGGTCCTTGCCAGATGGTTTACTGGAATCTGGTAAGGCCGTAGTCATGGCCTTCTTCGGCAGGGCCGAGATAGAGGCCTTAGTCGGCTCCACTGGGGTGGAGGACATGCTCAACGGCATGACCTTCGGCTTAGAAGCAGAAGAAGCAGATCTTGACGGGACCAATTGTGTTTTGGTGGGAGCTTCAGGCCTCACTTTTTCTCCATGCCTGGAATGCTTGGAGCGGTCGGACCTGCCCGAACCGGAGGAGAAAGCCCTCCTGTGGGGAGAGCGGGATCTAGAGTCGTGAGGGGACCGCCTACGGTCCTTGTTGCGGGACTTTTGTGACTTCTCCCGCTTTTTCCCTTGTCTCCAGGGGAAGACTGCAGGACGTCCATCCCTTGCTCAAGCAGGTGGGCTTTCAAGGCCTTTAGGTGTCTAATCCTCGTCCTGCTAGTGAAGCCCTTAAAAATCTCTCAGGTCTTGAGGTCGTGGTCTGGTCCCAGGCAGAAAACGCACTGGTCCTGGCCATCCTTGGATGGAATTCGGTGGCCACAGGCGCACTTTGTCTTCTTGGGAACCGGAGGAGGAGACCTATGACGGTGACAACATGTGACGCTCCAAGGTTGAGATGGAGAGAACGAACTGCAAAGAGGAATGAGCAGGGAGAAAAAAACGAGAAAAATTTGTCGAAAAAACATATATTTGCTGGAACTGCTGTGTGAAAACACTAAGAACTTCTCAACGTGAGCGGGTTGCGGTGGGAAAGAACTGAGGTGAAGCTGGGGTCCTCTCCCTTTTGTAGCGTGACCGATGGGACGAAGCTGATGTCAGGGGTGGTCCCTGCTGGGTACTGCTAGCTAATTTTTTTCCAGTGGGTCCTAAGGTGTGCAGCAATAGTCCTAATAGCGACAGCCTGCTGCAAGAGCTCCCCCTCAAAGTGAGATCATCACAGTATTTGCAATCTAACATGTCATGAAACAATTACTGGGGGGGGGGGGTGCCACCACTGTATCCGTCTACTATATCAGGGGCTCAAACATGGAGCCTTAACTAGGGAACAGCTTTTATTCCTGGTTCTCTACAGTTATAAATCATTTATGTGATTTCAGCCAATCAGCATGCAGAGCCAATGTACCTCCTATTCTGTATACAGTGTGCTCCTGTGCAGGGGAGTTGGGTGAGTGTGCTCCACTACTGCACCAGCGGGAGGGCAGCAAAATATAATAAAAAAAATTAAAGAAAGGCAAAATTATAAATCACACAAGCTAGAGTCAAGTGATTTATATTAAGTTAACAGGGCCTCCAAAGGATGTCTCATAGTGTAAGAGACTTGTCACTGTACAAATCCTTGGTGAGACCCCATCTGTAGTACTGTGTTCAGTTCTGGAGACTGCATCTGCAAAAGGACAGACAGAGCATAGGTAGTTCAGAGAAGGGCAACGAAAATGGTGCAGGGTCTGTACCATAAGTCATATAAGGAGTGACTGGAGGACCTCAATATGTATACCCTGCAAGAGTGGAGAGAGTTTGGGGGGGGGGGGGGCAGGAGAGAAGATATGACAGAGACCTTCAAATACCTCAAGGGCATAAATAAGGTACAAGAGGGTGGAATCTTTCAGAAACAAAGATGCTCAAGAACAAAGGGTCATGCTATAGCTGGGCAGTATAGCCTAGAGGTTAGAGTAACGAGCTGTGAATGAGCTTGGTACATGCAGCAGATCAGACCTTGGTTTGATTCTCACAACCTCCACTTGCATACTGTGTGACTGAGCAAGTCACTTAACCGCCCAGTGCTCCCAGGTCACCCCCTAAAAACAGGTACTTGTGCCTAGTGAGCCTTACCCGGTTACCAAAGACTAAAATAAAATAAAAATATGGGGGTGGAGGGTGGTGGACTCAGGAGTATCGTGAGGAAATATTTTTTCACAGAAAGGGTGGTGGATGCATGGAACACCCTCTCAGTAGAGGTGGCAGGGGCAAAAATGGTAGAGGAATTCAAGAATACATGGGATAGGCACAACAGAACCTTAGCAATAGGAAAGAGAGGGTAAAAACCAGAGATCAAGTAGGATCTGGGGTGTTGCAGTAGGTAGGGGAAAATGGGCAGACTAGGTGGGCCAAGCGGTCCTTATCTGCCATCAATTTATATGTTTCTGTGTTTCTAGATACCCTTCGGAGGCCCTATTAACTTACAGTAGTAAGTGGTCTTCTAAGTTTTGTGCTGCAGTCACGCCACTGACCTGTGTTACCAGCCCTCTACCTAGTTACCCTGATGACAGCACTAGTGGCAGTTTGGAGTGCAGAAACGAGCCATTAAAAAGTGAGGTGCTCTGGTAGAACAGAATGAGGGACCCCTGTGTGCGGTATTAGCTTAGGAACTGCATGCAGCTTGCCAACACAGTTCAGGTCTGTACTCTCTGTAGCATGATGAAAACAGGGATCCCCAGTATATCATGAAACACTTATAGGTATGGAGATTCCCATATTTTATCGATACCATGTCAATACTCCCGTATATCATGAAAAATTTACTTTACACAATCTACAGTGTATCGTGACAATACCCCCTTATATCATGAAACACTTACAGGGACTTTCACAGAGTAACTATCTTGCGACATACAAAAACTCAGAATATCACAAAATATTTATGGCAGTTTGCAGTCTTACAGTTTCTGTATCATGGCTTACAATACCTTGGCATACCATAGACATTCATGTTTGCCTCTAGTCCAGTACCTGCATTATTAACTACATTTTGGTATACTGTATATTTCAACAGTACACCAAAATCTAGGTTATTAAAGCCAGGTCACTCACCTGTAATCGTTGTTCTAGGACTGGTATACAGTTCACAGCTACACTCTGGCAGTTCCACTGGAATTACTGTTATGTTGTACATCTTTAAGCTAAGCTCCTCCCACCACCTGGCCGGTATTTCCTCTGGCTCTGTCCTGTGACATCAGTCTTTGCACACTGGAGGCAAGGATCTGAGGGGAGGTCGGGTAGGCTGTGTAGCACTCCTGGAACAACGGTTACAGGTGAGTAATCCATCTTTCTAGGGGCATGGATACATCACTATCCACACACTCTGGCAGACTCCTAGCAGTTCTCCAGGAAGAGGGGGCAAGGCGAGCACCCCCCATTTCATGAAGAGAGATTGGAGAACTGAGGTCCCAAAAGCAGCATCTCAATGTGACTCAAGGTTGATGCTGTAGTGGGTAGTGAAGGTGTGCGCTAACCTCCAGGAAGCAGCCCTACATAACTCCTGTGTGGGGATGCCCTGGAAGCAGTCATCAAGGCAGGGGCATGTCTGGTGGACTGAGCCCTAAGCTCTACAGGAGGCTCCCTACTAGCCAACATATAGCAAAGGTCAATGCAGGAAGTAATTCACCTGCCAACTGTCTGCTTACTTGCTGGTCTGCCAGGCCCAGCTTCAACACATGTAACAAACAGCTGGCGAGCCTCACCCAAAACTCCAGTCATGAGCCCTCCATAGGTCCAGAGTTTGGAGCCTACGGTCGGCCTCTGAAGATACATATATACATAGGTACATAGACAGTGTCAGCAGATAAGGGCCTATGGCCCACCCAGTCTGCCCATTTGAGCTTGTAAGTTCAGTTTATGTTTTCCTAGAAGTCTGTTGCCCTTTACCCCTGACCTTCAGAATTCTTGGCTTGGTAAATTATAACACAAGATTAATCACCTAGTTAAGGTGAAACTCTAATACTATCTTCGATAGGAACTTCAGATGGGGGCAGAATATGACCTTGTCCTTTTGAAAGGCCAGAAAAGACTCCACTAAGAGCGCTTGGAGCTCACTGATCCTTGTGGCTGATGTGATGGCTACCAAGAAGGCAGTCTTCCATGGCAGGTGTGACATCTCACACCTGCACATGGACTCAAAATACTTGCCCATAAGCACAGCCAGCATCAGCAGTAGGTTCCATACTGGTGATGGTTCACAAATCGGAGGGGACAGGAGGGCAAGGTCCTTAAAAAAGCACCTGACCACCTTCTTCTGGGCCACCGTCAGCATACCAGCCCCTGCCTAGTTTGCAGAGATGGCTACCAGGTGCATCTTCAGGGTTGTCTCTCAAAGTCCCAACTGAGACAGGGACCAGAGGCACTCTATGATAATAGCCACATGATAGGCAAGGGGATAGAGCTCTTTGCTCTGACAGCAAATGGAAAACATGCAGCACAGCTTCTGAAAGGCCCAAGTCCTGGAACTCAAACTGCTCAGGAACCAAGCTGTTTGGTGCAGGGACTGAAGGTCTGGGTGCAGCACCATCCTTTGTTGTCTAGCAGTGTCGGACAAATCAATTTGTGAGACAGTGGCTGGTTTGGCCACTAGCTTTCAAAATCTGGTAGCCAAATCAACATTTTAGTAGCCATCACTTCGAAAGGAGAAAAAAAAAATTAAAAAAAAAAAAAAAAATCACACTGTGGACAGGTGGCCTGTGACTTTCAACTTTTGGGGGCCTAATCAATTATTTTAGTGGCCACTGGCCACCTGATTTGTCCCACCCTGTTGTCTGGTCAGCAAGTCCAGGCTAAATAGCAACCACCACGGAGGCTTGCTACCGAGGCTGATGAGAGCCAGATATCAGAACCATCTGGGCCAGTCTGGAGCCGTCAGAATGAGCCCTTGTGTGTGGAACTGAAGGTACCACCAACCAGGCCAAGTCTCTGCCCTGTCTTTTCGGGCCTTGACCACCACCCTATGGATCATGGAGAAGGGTGGGAAAGTATACACAAGGCCTGGGGTCCGGGGCCGTGCAATGGCATCCCCCAACAGTGTCCCAGACTTTGGGAAGAGGGGTACAAAACAACCTCAGCATTCTGTTCTCCCAGGAGGCAAACAAGTCCACCAGAAGGGTATTTCACTAGGGAACAGGTGGCACGACATCCTGATGCAGGGACCACTCATGTGATGTCTTTCCCACGAGGCTGAGAGCATATGCCAGCAGATAGTCACTCCTGCACAATGGATTGCCAGGAGATCTGCACCCAGGTTGTGCACGAATGTCCAGGTGTGGAGGGCCTCCGGACACATGGGAAGAGAGTCAGTTCCTCCCTGCCTGTTCAAGTAAAAAAACACTGTGGTGTTGTCCATTTGAATCTGCATGGCCTGACCCCTGACCAGATAAGCAAACTCTGTGAGAGCCAGCTGCACTTCACGGAGCTCCAGCAGGTTGATGTGGTGACCGACTCCCTGGGTGATCAGAACCCATGGGCTCTATGGGCTCCCAGATGTGCTCCCCACTCCACCTGAGGTGCATCCGTTGTAAGGATGTCAGTCGGCTCTGGGCAGACAAATGTGATTCCTTCCTCCAGATGATGAGACACTAGCCACCACCGGATGGCATCCCACAATGGCTGGGTCACTGTGATCAGCTGGTCCAGGTGACCTAAGCACTGGGATCACTAGCGGCCCAGCTTCCACTGCAAGGGGTGCATCCACCAGCATGCCCAGTGACCATGCTGATGATGGACACCAGGTAACCCAGCAGCCACAGAAACCCCTGGCAGGGAGCAACCACCCAACCTGAAATGGACCAGGCAAAGGAGATAAGGTCCTGAGCAAGGTCTGCAAGAAGATGGGCCTTGACCAACAGGGAGTCTAGCTCTGTCCTGATGAACTTGATGACCTACAAGGGAAATCAGTTCAGACTTGTCCGGGCTGACCAACGGGCCCAAGTCTCTGTAGGTCTGGAGGGCCAGATCTCTCCAGACCACTCCACGACCTCCTTGGAGGACCCGTCTATAAGCCAGTCATCCAGGTAGGGAAACACCCCGACGCCCCTGCGCTACTGGAAGGCTGCCACCACTGCCATGCATTTGATGAAGACCCTGGACACGGATGAGAGGTGAAAGGGTATGACCTGGAACTGACAGAAGCCCTTCTTTATGGAAGTGAAGGTACCGCCAGTAGGACAGACGGGCTGGGATGTGGAAGAATGCATCCTGGATATCCTGGGAACAGAACCACATGTCCTGCTCCAGGAATGGCATAATCTGGCTCAGAATGACCAGCCTGATCTTGTTCAGATCATGCAGATCCAGTACAGAGTGCCAGCGCGCCCCCCTCCCCCGGTCCATTTTAGGACCGGAAGTATATGAACACGTACCCTGATTTGCCAATGTGTCTGGGATATGAGCTATGGCTTCTTTTGCCAGGAGCCGAGTGATGTCCTCCCCTAAGGTGAACAGCATGTCATATGACACCAAGGACTCCCGAGAAGTGTGAAGTCGGTAAGGTGGGAGAGCCCTGAAGTCTAGCGGCAACCCTCTGCTGACCACCTTCAGTACCCACTTGTCCCTAGTAATGACAGACCAGTATGGTCAGAAGTGGCGTAACCAACCCCCCCAACCGGAAGCTGGGTCAGGGATTGGACAGGTGGAAGGATGACAACTCCCCCAACCCGTCACTGGGCAGCTTTGGAGAGGGCCCTGGCTGTTGGGGCCTGGAGGGGCAACACTTCCCCTACCCCACTTCTTTTCGGCCCCTGGCCACTGAACTTGGCTTTGGGGTGCCAGGCTTGATATTGCCCCTGCTGGGGATGCTGCCTAGGCTGATGTGGCTGAAAAGGCCAACAGTGAAAGGTGTTCTTTTTTGGCTTCTGAGCCTTAGGGTCCTTCTGGGACGAAGCCTGAGAATCCAAGGTGGCACTGGACTTCTCTATTCTCGAGAGATGGCCTTCCGACCCTCGGCCAAAGAGGTTGGTGTCCAAGAAGGGAACATCTGCCATCTTGTGCCGAGTGTCTGCTGTGAAGGTAGAGAGTCTCAGCAAGGCCCTGTGATGCATCACGATGGCCAATGCCATGGCATGGCCACAAGAGTCACCCATGTCCAAGACCATCTGGAGCTGGTGTTTAGCCAGCGATTGATCCTGGTCCTTGACCATCTTCATCAGCAACTGCTCCTTGGCAGGAAGATGAATGGATTTCTTCTAACACTTCCAACAGGGAGTGCCCAAAGTTGGCCACCAGGACAGCAGAGCTGGCCTGATGCAGGCCCAGAGAGGAGACAGCATAGACATGTTTTGGCTGCATGGTTAAGCTTTTTCAACTCCTTGTCGGGGGGCTTGTCCACATCCCCTTGGACTCTAGTCTTCCGAAAGGCAGAGTCCAGGACCAGCCCCCTGGCCGAGGGGTGGTCCGAGAACACCAAGAGAGACCCAGTAGGAACCACATACTTGCAGACCATATGGGTGGATGGTGCCGGGCAGGATGCTGGATGCTGACAGAACTCCAGGACTAGTCCCAAGACGGACTCAGCCATAAGGAAGGCAACTCCAACTCCAGGGAGTCATCCTTGTCCAAAATGTCCGTGAAGGGGTATTTAGCCCTCTTCTGGACTGGCTCCAAATACTTATTCATAGACTCTAACTTCAGTCAAAGGAGAGCCCCAAATGACACCGGACGATGGTCAGTGGTCAGTTCCTTGATCAAAGCCTGGTCGAAGGTGTGGGTCCTCAACGACAGGAAAGCAGAGTCGGAGACCAACCCCTTGGCTGAGGGGTGGTCGGAAAACCCCAACAGGAATCCTGTAGGCACTGCATACTTACTGACCACATGGGTGAAGGGTGCCAGGCAGGATACTGCCAGAGTTCCAGGGCCGGTCCCAGGATGGCCTCAGTCATGGGAAAGGCAACTCTAGGGAAGTCACCCCTGTCCAAAATGTCTGTAAAGGGGTATTTAGCCCTCTTCTGGACCAGTTCCAAGGACATATACATGGATTCCGACATATGACGGAGAAGAGACCCAAACGTCACTGGTCTGTGGTCGGTGGTCAGTTCCTTGACCAAAGTCTGGTTGAAGGTATGGGTCCTTGATGACAGCATGGATGAGCCATCCTAGGACTCTTCAAAAAACAGCCCACTATAGTTTGCCACCATGGACCACCCGAGTATCTTCCGACTAGGTGACTGCCACCAACAGTTGGCCTGACAAGCTGGCTGCAGCACGGGAGTCCTTGGTCATGGCTCCCACCAAAGGCTCCAATGAAGGCAGCTCACCCTGCAAGGGTAGAAAGGGACATGTTGAGGACATCTCTTGTGGGTGGACCAGCCAGAGCATCACTGGCACCTGCCAGCTGACTGCAGGTCCAGGGGCAGAGCCCTACCCCGCCTTGCAGTGGTCCACTGATGCCACAGGAGCACCTCACAATGCCTCCGCATTTCATATCGGTGCCTCTCCTTGCCCAAGGAGGTCAAGGAGCATTGACGGTGGTGCCTGCTCAGCAGGACTGACAGCACAAATGGTGCCTTGACTTCTACTGTCTACCCGGGGGGCCAACATTGAGAAGAAGCCACCAGAGGGTCAGTGTAGATCACATGCCAAACGATGTTCATCAACACTGGCTTCAGAGGCAGGACCACCAGTGGAGGCTGATACAGAGTATAACCGGTCAGGGACACCAAATGGTCCACGTTCCCCTGGATGAGGACCAGGAGAACTGGGATCTGGGATATCAATTCCTCGATTTCCTCTGACAAGTGGAAAGGGTCAAGAAAAATCTTGACAGCTTGCTTGATTGGTGTTGAGGTTGACAAGCCTAGGAACCAAGGAGCTGTCGACCAACCCCTTCACTGAAGGGAGCTCGACCGGAGTCAAGAGAGCGGAAGGACTGCGATCTCTCTTGATCCCATGAGCGGTGGAGCTTGTGTTTCTTACCATGGTGGACAGAGATCTTGAAGACCTGAAAGGCCCGGCACATGTCCCGGAACCCATCCAAGAAAGAACCTCTGACACCCAGGTGGAAGCAGTGCCAAGGCTGACGAGGTGCTCCACGTGGCAGCTGCTGCCTCTTCTTCCAGGACTACAAGAGGAGCAGATGACCCCACCACAGCCAAGGCCTTCTTGCAGCCCTTAGGTTGGATCATTGGGTCTCTGTTAGTCAGCCGACAGACTAGCCAATCAATCCTGCAGCGATAATGGAAGCATCATGTGGCAAAGGCCACAGCCAGATGCACTGTGCTGTGTTCCTAAACAATAAACACAATACACATGTGGGACTGTGTTCAACATTTTCTGTTGACATGTGACGCAGAATTCGAAGCCACAGGGTAGCTTAGCTTCATCCATGTTCATCTGGTCGACAAGCGAGGCACAGCTGGAGCAAAGGAGCCGAAGGCTTGTCTGAAGAGTAAAACTCTTTAAGAAAATCGCCAATACGCAAGGTAACCCCCTAACATTAACAGATTTATGAAGGAGGAGACCTGTCCTTTCCAGCAGAAAGAAAGATCTGATGTCATGGGGTAGAGCCGGTGGACATACTGCCTGTGTGGTGGGAGAAGCTTAGCTTAAAGATGTCCAACGAATCAGCACTTCAGTGGAACTGCCAGAGTGTAGACAATTAACTTTATCCATGCCCCTAGAAATTTTCAGTTTCTAAGATTCACTTTTCAGCATCTGCAAACTATGAACAATGTGATGACAACTGAACACCCTTTACCTTTTCTGGCAGCTGTTTGAAACAAGCAATCCCTAGAGAGAGTACAGAGCGTGTTCTGGCAGCATGGCATATGGCCTTGTACCGGTCTTCGATGCACCTGAGATGAACACAGAAATTTACATGAAGCTCAGAGGCAAATACCCCAAATCATCACTGGGGTTAATAAAAAAAAAATATAAAATAATAAATAAACTTGGAAAATTATAGCTTTTTTTATCCACCACTCTTTTTTTCATTTTCTATTTCTAGCAGCTCCTTCCTTGGAACAGTTAGGATATCCATTCCAATCACATTAGTCCTGCCGCACACTGTTGCTGGATGGACAAACGCTTACCACCTGCAATAAACTGTTGATCATCAATAACCTCGAAGATATGGTCCTTCTTCAGTAGAGTGGACTACCATCCCCCAAAGTTGGCCAAGGCCTAATCAATCATACTGAAAGGGCTGTCAGTGCGTCCCATCAAGGCTTGGGAAGGCACTGTTCTCTGCCAAAGTCACTCCTCTAGTCTTTTTCTGTGCTTTTTCTAAACTCCAACCCTGCCCAAGGCTGTCATCTCTGCAGCTCTTCTGTGCCTCCCAGTATTAAGACTGCTTGCACCCAACTCCCTGGGGTGCTGGAGGGTGGTGCTACAGAAGACAGCAACTCCCACCCGACCTGCAGAAGACTGCCTTCCGTCTGACAATTCAGGTTATGTTTCAGGCCTAGAGGAGAGGGATCTTAAAACATATATGTTGGACGCACAGCATCCTCACCCCCGATTAGCGGATCACAGTACGCTGTATCATCTTCTGATGCCACTGCAAGTATTACATTTCAAGTTAAGAAACTTGCAGAGCTAGTAGTATACTGAGTCATAATTACCAGGACTCCCCTTCCATAATCCCCTCTGCTGTTGCAGTCACAATGTGATCGGAGCACACGGACAACTGCACTAGGAACATAGCACTCAACATTCCCAAATCAGTTACCGGGAGGAGGAGGGCATCAGGCAGACTCCCAAAATGGCAGATATTGGCTCTTTAGACAATCTTCCTTTGCTACACAAAATGTCTAATGGGAGTCCCTGCCACCCAACATAGTCCTGGCTAGGGTTACAACAGTCAGTGTGCTCAGACTGCATTGTAACTGCCACAGCAAGGTGCGATTATGGGTAGCATTTAATCCACAAGGAAGCAATGTGCAGATATATGGAATTCAGACAGAAGTGAAGAACAAACAAGTCCCCTACTTGGGATTTAAACCCAGGCCACTAAGAATACTGTTTTGCTGCCCTGCCAGCTGTATCACCAGGAAAACTGGAAACCTGAAGCTGCCAGACACACCAATTCTTTCTCAAATGCACAATGTGCAGCTACACAAATTTTAATTGCATTTAATCTACAAGGGTGCAAAATGCATACATTTGGAATAGGGATGTCACGGTATCATGACATACTGCGGTATCGGAAGTCATGGTATTGATACCGTGGGCAATTTCTGATACCGCAATAACAGAGGTTCACATTATACTGCAGTATTCAAACCGTTCAAATAATTTTTTTGTATTTTCAGAGACAACTTCCCTGCCACACCAACCCTCCCAATGCAAAAGTTTGAGGAGGCTTTTTTATTGGTACAAACATTACTTCTGTTATACTGTGGTATAACGATAACCACAGTATTACATGTGACGGTCACCACACTATCAAGACTGTCATACCGTGACATCCCTAAAATGGGATACAGGCAGAAGTCAGAAAGAAATAAGTGCCCTAACTGGGATTATGCCTAGTGAAATGGAGTCTGGGCAATTATGTGCAACTGATGCTTACCTTGGAGCATTTCCTAAATTAAAACTCCGGCACCAAAAAAGTATCAAAATGGCCACAAAGGGTTAAGCTCCAGGTCCGAATGGTTGCACAGCATAATTGTTTAAAACCTTTCGGGAGCTCTTAACTATTAGTCAATTTGCTTGCTCTTTAATAAAAATCAGAAACCAGGGGAGATGACAGACAACTGGAGGAAGGCCCTAATTACAGTGATACCTAAAGAAGGCAAGGCCCTCCTGAATGCAAAAATTATAGACCCATATTATTACTAAACTTAGAAGCAAAATTATTTGCGAAACTCCAAGCCAAAGACTCGAACATGTGGTGCTCAAAACAGTGCAGGCAGATCAATGGGGGTTTATGCCAGGGAGTCACCTTCAAGACAATGTTAGCACATGGTCAGGCAGAAAAATACAAGACTGCCACTGTAACAGACAGAGAAAACATTAGACAGACTGAGCTCCTGGACCTTTCTCCAGGGTACAATACAGGTCTTTAATGTAGGGGACACCTTCTGGTGATGGGTGGATGTTCTATATTCAGGGCCAAGTGCTTGCATTAAAGTCTGTTATGCACTCTGACCAGTTTACAGTAGGAAGGGGTACAAGGCAGACAAAACTCCTCTCAACCCTACTTTTCGCACTTAATATCAAGTATTTTGCACAGGCAAATGGGACAAACCAGTGAACAGAACAAGGAAGTGGCACGTCGGCAGGTGAATCCCGGTGCTCCCCCAAACAATTCAGAACCAAAACACACAAAGAAAGGGGCACTGAGTTAAGTCTTGCTGGTATCACCTTTTATTTTTCAGCATTAATCCCAAGCTAGTGGCACCATCCAATCAGAAACAAATCGCCTCAGCCTGCAGTAATCACCTCAGCACTTCAAGCCATGACCTACCTCTTCAGCAAGGGGCCCCGGGGCAACTACTTCAGGATGAAGCAGTTTGTTTCTGGTCTGATGGTGACACTAGATGATACCAGCAAGACGTGACTGAGTGCCCCTTTTCTTTGTGGGTTTCGGTGCCTACGTTGTTGTAGTTTTAATTCTGGCTATTCTACTGTTTTGACATTTGTAGTGATAGTTGAATACTGTATTTTGTTTGGGATTTATCGTTTCTCCAGCCAGTCTAGTGATGTGTTGGGGTGCCACCGCCCCCCCCAAGCTTACCTACTCTCCAGCTCAGCTACTGGTCTGCCGCCCTTTCGAGGACCACCCCCTATCAGCTGCAACATACAGGCGATGGGCATCATGAGGAAACGGGCGGTTAGATGGAAGGGCTCTAGGAGCGTTAACAGGGAGGGCAGCATCAGGGTGGTGAGGTTCAGGTGGCACCCTGACGTGAAATAGGAACTAGAGAGAGGTCAGACGGACTCATTCCTGCAGGTTGCTGCCTTAAAGCAGGAGTCTGTGTGTTTTGGTCACAGACAGGAATTGAAGAGGCTTTTTTGAGACAACACAGGTGGGGTAAGTTGTGGGGAAACTTGGTGAAATGGTGTCTATTATTGTCTGGCATTTTAGGGTCTAGATACAGTGTGAGTACAGGTGAATCACCCTATCTAGGGTAGGAGTAATTAAGGGTTTAGAGTGAACAAAAGAAAATCAGGCAGGGTGGAGGTGAGTTAAGGTCAAGCAATAGTTGAGCAAGGGGTAAAAAAAGGGATTAAGAGAGGCAAAACAGGCAAGGGAGGACATAGTTATGCTGGGAGAGGTGTAGTGCTGTGGAGCGGCAGTCTTTAGGGCAATTTTCTGGAAACTGTGTTGCTGCCCCATTTGCATGCACCTCTCTGGCCTGAGGGAGAAGGTTGCCAGACTCGAGGCCAAGTTAGCTTGGGTTTGGAGGACCTACTCCCCCACCCAGGGACCACCTAGTCCGCCACTACTACCTCGGAGGTTACCCAGAAGGAGAAATGGTGGACAACAGTGGGCTCAGGGAGGGTTATGGTGGTGGCGGATAGGCACATCTTCCATCTGGTACCACTACGAAACACCTACGCCGCACTGGCTGAGCAGGAAAGTCCCTCAGAGGCACTCAGAATAGTGACCGGAGTGGATGTGGGGTTCCCCCATAGTGAAGACCCAAGGTGGATTGCAGACGACCCCAGAGGAGGAGGAAGCGAATCCTGGTGGGGAACCTCATAGGGGGATACAGCTGGGGGCAGGTAAGGATGAGGAGAGAGAGGTTAGGTGCCTTCCCAGCGCCACGGCTCACAGGGATGGAAAGAGGATCTAAAGATCACTGGGACAGCAGGAATGGAGGGACAGCTGGATGGCATTGTCCATTTGGGGACAAATGACCTAGCTAGGGATAAGCCAGCAATAGTTCAGGAGAGTTTGGGGAATTGGGGTCTTGGGGAAGTAGCATGATCTATGACCTTCTCAGAGGTGCTACCTGTCTATGACCCGGGGGGGGAAGAGATGAATTCTCTGCACCAGGATCTTCAATGCATGGCTAAAGGAATGGTGCAGAGAGGAGGGTTTCAGCTTCACTGGGGACTGGGGCCCCACCTAGAGGGATAAGGGTTTGTACAGGGGCAACGGCCTGCATCAATCCAGGAGGGGGATCCATGGTCCTCAGTGAATGGTTTAAATGCTACATTGGCGAGCATTTAAACTAGCCAAGGCAGGAGGCGGAATAAGGTAGGGAGACATATACTGTCTCCCCACCAATACACAGGCTCACAAGGTCAGCAGTGGGAATCCTGAGGGAGTGAAATCCCAAAAGGAACCAAATAAAGGAATCCAATGGGTAAAAGGAAAGAGAGATAGTAAAACACAGTGGAGGAAATAAGAAACAGCAAATGGGGGTAGGGCAATTTAGAGAGCCATGTGTGCAAATGCTCAAGTCTGGGCAACAAGACTGCAGACCTAGAGGTCACCATGGCAGATGTGAACCTGGACATAGTAGCAATTACAGAATCCTGGTGCAATGAAAACCAGGACTGGGATGTAGCCATACTAGGGTATATTCTGTTCAGAAAAGACAGGGTAGATAAAAAAAAAAAAAGGGGAGGGGAAGAGTGACTCTTTATGTCAGGGACAACATAAATGCTACGGAAGTACAGGGAGAGCAAGGAGGAACTGAGGTACTGTAGGTCGCCCTGGAGACATGGGGGTGGGGGTGAGAGTGCTATTCGCACAGGAGTGATCTACAGACCTCCAGCATGGGGGGAGAGAGATGGATAACGATATGATGGAAGCAATACATAGGATGGGACACAAAGGTAGGTGTTGCTGGTAGGGGACTTCAGTCTACCGGACATGAATTGGAGCCTACCAGCTGCGGCAACAGTCAGAAGTAGGGACATCCTGGACTCCCTGCAAGCGGAGTTCCTCAGGCAACTAGTTAAGGAACCCACTCATAGGAAGGGAGGGCAACAGTGAACCTGCTATTGACAAACGGGGACAGTGTTGCTGATGTCACAGTGAATGACTGTCTGGGGACCAGTGATCACCATATGGTGTGGCTCAATATAAGAACTGGGTCAGAATCAAGCCGCACTAAAAAACGAGGGTCCTGGACTTCAGGAGGGCAGATTTTAAGAAAATGGGAGAATACCTAATGGACACCCTAGCAGTGATAGGGAAACTGGGGGGAGTCAAGGAACAATGGGCAAAAATAAAGGGGAGCATTGAAAAGGCAACAAATCTCTGTGTCAGATAGGCTAACAAGGGCAAGAAAAAAAAAAAGAAAAAGCGACTGCTATGGTTCTCTAGAGAAGTAGCGGGGAAAGTAAGGGCAAAAAAACCTAGCATTTAGAAGATACAAGAGGACACAGAAGGAGGAGGATAGGGAGCATTATCAGGAGAAACAAAGAATGGCAGAGAGAGCAGCTAGGAGCGCAAAGGCATGGAGAATATTGCCCAATCACTATAAAAAGGAGATAAAACATTCTTTAGATATAGAAGAGAGAAAAAGAAGAAGAGGAAGACCAAAGGAGGAGGAATAATAAGGCTAAAAAGGGAGGGGTGGGAGGAAGAGGACCAAAAAAAAAAAAAAAAAAAAAAAGTGGACATACTGAACAATTACTTTTGTTCAGTATTTATGGAGAAAGAGGTAGGTGACAGGCCAAAGATAAGGGACAAGGGGCATTAAAGGAAGGGAGGTGGACACTAGTCCTTTTACAGAGGAGAGAGTCCTCAAGGAACTAGCGCAATTAAAAATAGACAAGGCAATGGGACCAGACGGGGTACACCCTAGGATACTGAGAGAGCTCAAGGGGGAGCTGGCTGCACCTCTGACAGCTCTGTTCAACCTACCACTAGAAACGAGAGATTCCGGGGGACTGGAGGAGGGCAGATGTGGTCCCACTACATGAAAGTGGGAATAGGGAGGAGGCAGGACATTACAGACCTGTCAGCCTGACTTCGGCAGTAGGTAAAGTAACGGAATCACTACTGAAGGAAAGGATTGGGGAATACATTGCAACCAGTGGATTATAGGATCCAGGGCAACATGGGTTCGCAGGGGGGAGGTCCTGCCAGACAAACCTGATTGAGTTCTTTGACTGGGTGACCAGGGAAGTGGATCAGGGAGTAGTAGTAGATGTGGCCTACCTGGATTTCAGTAAGGCCTTCGACACTGTTCCACATACAAGACTGGTGGGGAAACTGGGCAACCTAGGAGGTCCAAAAGTAGTAAAATGGGCAAAAAGTTGGCTGAGCAATACGAGTCAGAGGGTGGTGGTAAATGGGGTCCACTCTGGAGAAGGCAAGGTGAAGAGCGGGGTGCCACGGGTCAATACTAGGCCCAGTCCTCTTCAATGTCTTTATTAGTGGCATTGCGGAAGGGCTGAATGGGAGAGTATGCCTGTTTGCGGATAACACAAAAATTTGCAACAGACAGGACACACGGGGGGGAGGGGGAAATGAGGGACGATCTGAAAAAGCTGGAAGATTGGTCAAGGGAATGGCAGCTGGGTTTCAATGCAAAAAAAAAAAAAAAAAATGCAAAATCATGCACTTGAGGCACAGAAATCCAAAAGCAACGTACCAATTGAGTGGGGAGGTATTACCAACCACAGAACAGGAAAGGGACCTAGGGGTAATCTTTTCTGATTATCTGAAAGCAGTCAAGTAGTGTGATAAGGCAGTGGGGAAGGCTAGCATGATACTCGGGTGCATAGGGATGGGCATCACCAGCAGGAGGGAGGCCGCATTACCCCTGTATAAATCACTGGTAACACTCCACCTAGGTGTCAGCGCGGCTCAGTTGGTAGCACATCCGCCTCTGGACCAGAAGGTTGTGGGTTCTCGACCAACAATGGGATTGGACTTGCACCTTAAAAAAAAAAAAATAAATAAAATTGCTGGCATCCGAGTGCAGTATTGGGGGGTGCTGTACTGCAGGGGGGTGTCATCCTTCGGATGAGACGTTAAACCGAGGTCCCTTCTGCCCATCCTGATGTTGTCCTGGTGGGTGTCCAGGTGGAAGTAAAAGAACCCAGGGCAGTCTATGCAAAGAGCAGGGAACATTCCCGGTGTCCTGGCCAACATCCCCCTTCCTGTAAACCGGTTCATGCAATTATCCAGGCTGTGTGTGGGTGATGATGTGCGATATGGCCGCCACCACACATTCAGTCACTTCACTACCAGTCTAGCATTGCTTGTAAAGCGCTTTGAGATACTGTGTATGAAAAGCGCTATATAAATGCTGGTTCTTCTTCTTCCACCTCGAGTACTGTGTCCATTTCTGGAGGCCCCACCTCGGGAGGGACACAGATAGGGTGGTGGCGGTACCACTGAGGGCTACCAAAATGGTGCAGGGCCTGCATCAAAAGCCCTAAGAAGAAAGACTCAAGGAATTAAATATGTACTCTCAAGAGGAAAGGGGGCTATGACAGAAACATTCAAATGCCTCACAGGTGTTAATAAGGTACAGGAAGGTAGCATATTCCATAAAAAAAGTTGCTCCAGGACAAGGGGTCACGCTATGAAGCTCAGAGGAGATGTGAGAAAATACTTCTTCACAGAGAGGGTGGTGGACATCTGGATGCCTGGGATAGACACAAGGGGACCTTAGAAGTAAGGTAAGGGGAGAAGACCAGAGATAGAGTAGAGTCTGTGGTGGGGAGGATGATGGGATCCAAGATGGCCGTGTAAGGAATGGTCACTCAGAAACACCCCAGGTGCCGTACTGAATGTCAGCGTTCTGATGATGTGTAGGTGAGATGTATTGTCCCTAACTGCCACACCAAGAAGTGCAATTACGGTGGTACTTTCATTCTGTCCATAGATTACCGTGCTTAAATTGGACAGTACACCGGACTGCCAAGACTATGTCAAAATCCTTTCGATGAGCCAGAGATTTGGCGGAACAAGTAGTGGGAAGTAAAAAGAGAAAAAAGCCCTAACCAAATCCAACAGGAATACCTCAGAGTCAGACACAGAGATTACAGATAAAACCACTGGACACACTCAGCTCCAGCAACGGAAGCTTAACCTCTTCTATAGCTCAATTTCATCGGTTACCAGTACACCGCTCTCTCCCTTACGCAACACACCTAATCAGAGCTGCAAACCGCGCCAGCATATAGATGCTTTACAAATGGAGACACCACAGCGGAAGATCCTGAGAGTGTTACAGTGGTACAGACAGTGATAACATCCAAAGTTGACAAACCATGCACAGCAAATGTGGACCCTCAGGTGAGCTCTCTACCGCAGCAAATTTCACACTCCAGAATTTTGACTACCTCCTCTATGCCTTCAGATACAGTTAGCAATGCTTTGTCTGCAAACAACTGCCTCCCCCCCCCCCCAATTAGTATATCTAATATAAATCCTCCTGTGAACAGCTTGCCTTCTACAACCAAAACAGGCTCCACGAGCCCTACCATTCCATCAGGCTCAAACACTATCATGGAGTGAAACACTAATTTACTAACTGAATTTAAAAATGAACTTAAGGCAGACATACAGCAAGGCTTTGAATCCCTGACCGCTGCAATTTCATTCCTAACAAAAAATGTAGCCGACTTAGGGGAACACATGCAGGCCTTGAATCTACGGACGGGGCTGTTCAGCAGCGGGCCAATAACCTGAAGGATAAGATCCACCCTATGCAGACTACCTTGGCAAGCTATGCTATACAACTCAAACTCTTGAAAAATTAAAAAAAAAAATCACTGATTTAGAAGATCGGTCTCCAAGGAACAATTTAAAATTGATTAAGGTTCCAGAAGGGGTAGAAGGCAGCGGTAACCCCATTCCATACTTTGAGACACTTTTATCCACAGCCATCAGACTAAAAATATCCTCAGGAAAAAATAATGATCAATCGGGTACACCTCGGAGGTGGTCCTAAGATAGATAAACAGGCGGCACAAATAAACTTCCCTCATTCTGTATACTTTAAGCCCCATTATTATACGGACAGGGAAAGAGTGTTGCAGAAAGCTCAAAAGGACAGAGGGCTCAAGGCAGATGGATTTAAATTTCTTGTTTACCTTGACTTTAGTGCTGCAACTATGTAGTCTAGGAGATCCTTCGACAAGGTGAAAGCCACTTTGCAAGAAAATGGAATTAAATTTACCATGTTCCCCCCAGCTAACTTGCGCTTTTTTCATCATGGCAAAATGCATTTTCTCACTGATCCTAAAAAAGCGGAGCAGTATGTAGCAGCTCACTTTGAAGTCACAAGAAAACCCTCAACTTCTTCTATGCTGGGTGCTTCAACTGGAGTCACACAAGATGCAACATGCCAATCTGCTTTCATTTTTCCTTCAATGATTCAAGACAAAGGTTGTTCAGGAACCGTACATGATTCTACTGGACCTTCTGAGGACTCTGCAAATGCTTAGTCAGGGGCCGACATGGCGCAGTGACACTTTTAGCTTAACTTGAGTTTTATACAAACAGTGGCAAATATGCTGGTTATTAGAAGAGAATTTTGATGTAGAAAAAGAATACCAGATCACTTCAGCTCGAGAATGTGAACTGGACGCAATGACATTTTTAATTTTTTTTTTGTACTTTCTCTTTTCTTTCTCTGCCTGCCTCAATATATTGTGTTTGGTACGAAATTATAATTTTACTCCCTTTCTGTTTGTATTGCATGTTTGAGAGGTTGGAACAGGCAGGACTAAGGGGCACCTGGTCCCTGTATGGGTGGTTTGCTCACTCGGCTGGTGTGGGAACCGATAAAGGTATTGTTCTGTGCACCTTGCATGATGTACATGTGTATTCAGTGATAAATAATCACACCGAATAGATAGGTACTGGGGAAATTTATAGTGAGTGGGAAGCAGAAGGCCCTGCTCAGTGGTCATCAGCAGCATTTGATATCACCTTAAATACTCGTAGCTTATATAAGGCTTTATTTCTATGCATTGGCCTGCAAGCGTGAGTTCTGAGCAGTGGTGAGTCTGGCTGTTCTAGCTTCGGCTACTATGGTTGATGTATGAGAGTGGTATAAGGGGTGTCCCCCCCCCCCCATAGTTATAATATATCATTTCATAAAATATTCTTGTGCTCTGAAGGACTCAGATAAATTGGAATTATAATTTAACAATGGATGTTAGTACCTTAAGACATAACATTTCCTTCACTTTCCACTTATTCTGTATTAGTACATCTGGCCTGTGGTACCAGGGGGCACACTCCAGGGTAGACTCTGAGGATGTGAGTCATCGGTTGGGGGTTAGACTATGGGCAACTGAACTTTTCAAACAAAGTTGTGGTTTAAAATGGAGACCGATTGTAGTATAAATGAAAACACACAGGTGTTTCCTTCCAAGGGTAATGTGGTTTTTCATGTTTTAAGAAGGCACAAATCAGACCAAATATTTAAAGCGGAAAATGACCAACATATTTAAAATAATGACTTGGAATGTGAAGGGATTAAGGGGCAGAACCAAATGCAGAAACATTTTGAATTATGTTGACAATTATAACGTGAACCGTTTGTTACTACAAGAAACCCACTTAAAGGTACACTGTCAACCTCTTTTTCATCATATTATTTCTAGTTAAAACCTACATTCGGGGCTTGATTAGCAGCCGAGCTGAAGACAGCTTCCTCTCACAGCTCTGAGCTCTACACTCAATAATTCTGCATTTTTCACCACTGGGAACTACTCCAAATCAAACCAAAACATCAAATAGCGAGGCACTATCACTTACAGATCAGACAGATACCAAATAGTGCTCTCTAAAAGTCCAGTGATCGGTGAAATGAGGCGCACCAAAACCAACACGAGTGGAGACGGTGCGAAGCATGAGGACATAAGGCAAGGCCAGATATGAACTGTTTGTCTTTCTTCACCATATGATACTCTCTTTTCTTTTACTGTACACCTTGCAATTCGGTCGTGTCTGAAACCAGCCTTGGCTCAGTATATGTCTTTTCTCGTCAACAAAATTTTAAACAAATAAAATAGAAAAGCCGGGGACCCTCCTGAAACTGCCCGGAGTCAGCCAACTAATACAGCACTATTAAAGGCTATACAGGCACTCGACAGGAAAATGGATGAATTTACTACCAGAATAGTGGTGGTAGAAACGAGACTAACAAAGGTGGAAGAAGTTGTAAAAGGAGACACCTCGATGGCTGAAAAGGCTCTTGCAACAACGTCGGGTCTGGTAGAAGAAAACTTAACCCTCCAAAGCCAGCTTGAAAGTTTGGAAAATGGGGTACGGGGCATCCAATTTACGCATCCTGGGTATTCCAGAGGAGTCAGAAGGGGAATCTATGCTCCACTTTATTGAAAACTGGCTACAGGAACATTTTGAGCTATCTTCTTCCAGTTAAGGTGCACAGGGCCTACCGCGTTGATCCGAGAGGGGCTCTACTTTGGTCCAATGCAGCTCAACCACCAACACGGGCAACCACAGCAGTCCTAGGGCTGATACAGAAGAGAGATGACATCCTGCATATGGCGCGGAGAAAAGGACCGACAACATGGCATGGAGTCCCGGTTCACGTTTTTCCAGATTTGATCTACACCACCCGCCAGCACCATAAGGCATCTGATGGAGTTAGTTTGCGACTTCGGCAACTGGGGGTACATCATGTGCTCCCAATGCCAGCAAATTTAAAAGTCGTGTATGGAGCCAAAACCTATTTATTCTTAGATCCAACGGATGGGGGTAACCATTTACAAAACAGGACTAGTATTTTCAAAAGGTTGTCTGGCGTGGCTGATGGCTTCTTAGCTTGGAGCGCTTGGGGTGCGGGCCTAGTGTGTGAGATAAAAGGCGCGGCCTAGTCCCCACAGTGGCGGGGAAGCCATTGGAGCACGCGAAAACCCTCTATGCGGGAGACTAGCCAACAAACCAAAATAAAATAGAATCGTGATCTGTGCCTCCCGTGGTGGGGCTCCATTTTATCCCTTTTTGTGTTTTCTTCCTATATATCCTCCTTGGACAGATAGGTAGTGGGGGACAAGGAGGGGGTTGGAAGGTCAAGGGGTGGGAGGAAGAGATACAAACAGCGGGATGAATCAGCCCTGGGATGAGTCTCTGAGGGACATATGGGAGTGCAGGGAGTTGGTTAAGGTTTGGGATGTAGTTAATAGGGTGGGTAGCCATGTGATTGTTCCTTGCAAGCACTCTGCGAAGGGCTGATGGCACTTAAAAAGAGGGTCTCTTGCAAGCTGTTGGGGATGGAGCCGACACGCTGGCTGTAGATGTCGGCAAAACCACCGATGGCTGGCAGGCATAGAGATTGCGTGTGAGCCCTTCTTCCTCCGATGATCGACCTTGTGAGTTCGGCTCAGATCTCGGTGACCTACATGCAAGTGAGTAGAGGGAACAGCGAATGGTACTCTCACGAATAAATTAAAGTGTTTGGGAGATTTATATGGCTGCCCCACATATGGAGACACTGGTAGGAAACAAAGTTAATGCAGAGGATTCCACTGTGATTTGTAGGGGGCACATTAAGTTACTTTTACTTGGAATACAACACAGACTCTCAGGTTGGAGGTAGAGATAATGATTGGGGGGGGGGGATGTAGAAAAGGAAGGTGCACCAGGATGCGTGAAGGGGAATGGAATAGCCGTAAGGGGATGTGCCCCAAGAGGAGTTTGGTGGCTGGGTGGAGCGATGGGGCGCTCATGCCAGTTGGAAGGTTTTTTTTTTCTGGACACTTGTGCTTTAGTGGAGTTTAGTGTCAATCGGGGACTTGAGTACATATGGGGCTGGGTGGGGGGCTCATTGGGTCGAAATGTCTTGTTGTATGGGGAAGGGGTATCTTGATTTCTAGAAGAGTTCGATATCTGCAGGAGATGGGAGTTACTGGGGGGATGAGTTATAAAGGGTGGGGGTCGGGCGGGAGCTAAAGGGACAGAGGGCGAGGGGGGTAGTTCAAGGTACTAGTTTTGTTGCTCTTGTTAACTTGTTTCTAGATGCAAACCGATGATGTAAATGTTATTTGTGTAGTACACTATAATAAGGATCGCAGGGGCTGGATTAATGGTACTCTGGAGATGGGGAAAGCTAGTGGTCCAGACGGCTTCCCAATAATGTATTATAAGATTCTAGGGAGCCAGGTGGCAGAGGCACTGAGTGGGCTTTTTGAGACAGAAGAGGGAAGGGATGCCCCAGAACTACTGGATACCTGTTATGATGCTACCATCTCTCTGATACCCATGTCCGGTAAGGATGGCATGGATTGTGTGGCATACAGACCCATCTCCCTGCTTAATTCTGATTTAAAGATCTTGGTCAAAGTGCTGGCCATCAGGTTGGAAAATATATTGCCAGACCTGATTCACCCAGACCAGATAGAGTTCATTAATGGCCGCCAATCATATCATAATATGCGCAGGCTACTTAATATAATACAGTGGGCGGGTACAAAGCGAGAGAAAGTGGGTATTATCTCAGTGGATGCAGAAAAAGCGTTCAACAGAGTGGGAATACCTCTTCGAGGGGATGGCCTGGTTTGGTCTGTGTGAATCTTATGGGGGTTGGGTGAAGGCCATGTATAAAAAACCGAGGGCTTGAGTCTTGGTTAATGGGGGTCTTTCTGGATGGTTTGCTTAAGAGAGGGGAACTAGGCAGGGTTTCCCCCTGTCACACCCTCTTGTTTGCTCTGGCACTGAAGCCTCTTGCACTGACAGTGTGGCAAAAGGAACAAGTGAGAGGGTTTGCTGGGGCTCGGGGTCCTGTGCATAAGATCGCATTATATGCTGACGATATACTATAATTTGTTAGGGACCCACAGAGGTCCATGGTGCCGCTGCTGTCCCTCATCAAAGAATTTGCCAGCTTCTCTGGCTAGAAGGTGAACCTGGAGAAGTTGGAAATGATGCGTTTCCCAGATGAGGACAGGACACTAGGGGGGCTGGGGCTCAAGGATGTACAGAATGGTTTCAGGTATCTGGAGGTGCGGATAGGACAGAGACTGGGGGAGCTATATCATCTAAACTTCCCTGACTTGATTAAAATGGTGCTTGGGGATCTAAGGAGGCGGGCACAACTTCCGATCTCATGGCTGGGAAGGATTAATGTGATTAAAATGAACATCCTTCCCCAGATTTTATACCCCAAGCAAATGTTGCACCTGGGATTAACAAAGGGGGATGTCAAGCGACTGGAAGCAGGATTCTCGGAGTTTATATGGCGTGGGAAAAAGCCACGAATCAGCCTTAAGAGACTTAAGGCAGAAAAGAGTAGGGGAGGCCTTAACTTTCCAGACCTAGGAAATTGCTATCTGGCTATACAGCAGAGAGGGATTATGGATTGGGTGCATACATCACCGGTTGCTAGCTGGGTGGAGCTGGAGCAATGGGGGTCCCAGGGAGGCTCATCGCTTACTTGCATAGTAAAGGGCCCCGGGCTTAGAGAGCATTGGGAAATGGTAACCCACTGGTTCGGGCAGCACTTGAGGCCTGGGAAATGCTCGGGAGGCAAAAGGTGCACGCGAAGGGAGAAACCTTACTGCTGCCAGTGGCCAGAAATCCCCTCTTCTTGCCGGGTATGGAAGACAATGGTTTCAGGGATTGGGAGACGCGAGGAGTGGACACTGTGGATAATTTAGTAGTGAAAGGGGAACTCTGCACCTTTGAGGCCCTAAAGCAGCGGTTGCATCTATTGGAACCCCATCTATATAGATTTCTGCAGGTCTGGATTTTTTTTGTAGGAACACTAGGCAGAGAGGCTCGGGAGGGCTTGAAACCAGATCCGATAGAGCAGCTGGTGCATCATGCCGGGAAGGATCCTAAGGGACTATTAGGTAAGGCTGCTAACCAGGGCAAACAGGGCCTGCCGGATCCAAGAACACAAGGGCGGTGTGGTAAAGAGATCTGGAACAGCACATCTCAAAAGAAAACTGGAGGGTGGTGCTGGAGATGCCAGGAGGAATAATGGTTTGTAACAAGTTCAAAGAGGCATTTTTCAAATTCCTGCATAGATTGCATTACCCCCCGGCAACTGTTCATAAAGCTCACCCATTGGTTTCCCTTATATGTGGTAGGTGTGGAAGGGAAACAGGTACATATATTCATTGTTTCTGGACCTGTTAAACGTTGGTACAGTACTGGGAGGACGTGGTTACAGAGATGGCCCAGATAGCTGGTCTGCCACTGAGAAGGGACCCTTTGACCTGTCTATTTGGAGTGGAAGTGATATAGGGAGGGGAATGGATTCCGCATCCTAGATGGATGAGAGTCTTGTTTGTTTTGGCTCGTCACTACATCCAGAACACTTGGGTTTCGAGTGCCAGGCCCACAGTTTCTCTCTGGCGCCAGGCAACGGTGCACACCTTAGCACTGGAGAGACTGGCGTATGCTATCCAGGATAGGGAAGAGGCCTTCCTGGGGGAGTGGTCCCCCTTCCTTTCTTCACTGAGCATGGCCAAGAATATGGTGCTGAGGACAGGAATAAGCACCTGAGTGGGGGGTATAGCCTCATGGAGGCTTTTGACTATCAGAAGGCCCCTGATGGCCCCAAGTGGTAGGGCGACGGTATGTGTATGTGAGGCCTATTTAAAGGAGAAGATTGTAATGTAATGAGGAAATGTGACCCTTTTTTTTTTTAATCTTTTGTAAATAAGATCTATTTGCACATCTGTTTGCATCTATGTTTGTTTGCGTATTGTACGTCTCTGTTCACAAAGAAACTTAATAAAGAGAGTATTCAGAAAAGAACATATCTATCATGTCCCCCCTCCCTCCTTTCCTCGAGGCTATACATATTAAGCTCCTTTACTCTTTCTTCATATGTCTTCTGGTGCACACCCTGCACCATTTTGGTTGCCCTCCTCTGGACACCCTCCACCCTGTCTATGTCTTTGCAGAGATGGGGTCTCCAGAACTGCACGCAGTACTCCAGATGTGGTCTTACCAACTGTCTGTACGGAGGGATAACAACTTCCTGTTTTCTACTGGTGATGCCTCTCCCTCTGCATCCCAGTATCCCACCAGCCCTCCTTACTGCCTTCTCACACTGCTTGCCCACCTTTAGGGCATCTGATATAACTACCCCCACGTCCCTTTCCACTTTTGTTGTCAGTATCTCACTCCCCATTGTGTACTCTTCCCCTGGGTTTTTGTTTCCCAGGTGCATTACTTTGCACTTCTTTGCGTTGAATCTAAGCTGCCATACATTTGACCATTCCTCCAACCTTGCCAAGTCCCTTCTCATCCTTTCCACCCCACCCTGTGCACCAACTCTGTTGCAGATCTTTGTGTCGTCTGCAAAGAGGCATACTTTTCCTTCTAGTCCCTCTGCAATGTCACTTATAAAGACATTAAAAAGGATCGGCCCTAGTACTGAACCCTGCGGTACCCCACTAGTAACCCCCCTTTCTTCATTGTGGACTCCGTTTACTATTACCCTCTGTGTCCTTTGTCCAGCCAATGTTTTACACAGGCTACCACCCTGGGACCCACGCACAGGCTGGCTAATTTGTTCATTAATCTTTTGTGAGGGACTGTGTCAAATGCCTTGCTACAGTCTACGTAGGCCGTGTCCACAGCCCCTCCCTGGTCTACTACTTTGGTCACCCAGTCAAAGAAATCGATTAGATTCGGCTGACATGACCTTCCTGCTGTGAATCCATGCTGCCTTGGGTCCTGTGCCCCACTGGCTTCTAGGTACTCAACAATTCTTTCCTTCAGAAGTGATTCCATCATTTTTCCTACCACTGAGGTCAAACTGACAGGTCTGTAGTTTCCTGCCTCTGTCTTGCTCCCACTTTTGTGAAGGGGAATCACATCTGCCCTCCTCCAGTCCTCAGGTACCACATCATCCTACCATGATTTGTTAAAAAGGGTAGTCAGTGGTGTTACTAGTTCTCCCCTTAGTTCTTTTAGAATTCTGGGGTGAATCCCATCAGGCCCCACTGCTTTATCCACCTTCAGTTTTAGGGGTTCTTTCAGACCCCTTTCTTCTGTGAAAGGAATGATATCAACCCCCTATCCAGAGTGCTTCTATTGACTGGATTAGGTACCTCCCCCTCCTCTTCCTTTGTGAATACTGAGCAGAAGTATTCATTCAGTATCCCTGCTTTTTCACTGTACCTCTCTGCCCAACCACCCTCTTTATTTAGCCTCAGTATCCCTGCCTTAGTCTTTCTTTGCTTCCTAATGTACCTATAAAAAGGTTTTGTTCCCCTTCTTAACAGAGTTGGCCACCTTTTCCTCGGTTTAGGCCTTTGCTATTCTGCCTCTGCCTTTACTGCAATTGTGGGAAAACTGATGGGAGACTATCCTTAAGGAAAGACTGGTGCAATTTCTTGAGGATAACAATCTCCAGAACAGCAGGCAGCACGGGTTTGTCTCAGACAGATCCTGCCAGACGAACATGGTTGATTTTTACAACTGGGTTACGAGGGCACTGAACAGGGGACATGCGGTGGATGTCCTCTACCTGGATTTCAGCAAGGCTTCTGATTCGGTGCCACACAGTAGGCTGACCTGCAAGTTGAAGAGTCTAGGAGCAGGGAGAAAACTAGTCAGATGGGTTGAGAACTGGCTGCAGGGTAGACAGCAGAAGGTAGTAGTGGTGGGGAGGCATCTGAACCCAGGGCAGTAACAAGTGATGTACCACAGGGCTCAGTGCTGGGACCGGTTCTGTTTAACATTTTCATAGCAGACATTGCAGTGGGGATTAAGACCAAGATCAGTCTCTTGGCAGATTACACAAAGATTTGAGCCGAGGTAGATGGGGAGGGGCAGAGGGGCAAACGTACTTCAGGAGGATTTGGTAAAACTGGAGGAATGGTCTCACACTTAGCAGCTTGGTTTCAATGCCAAGAAGTGCAAAGTGATGCATTTAGGAGGCAAGAACCTAGCACACAGTTACTGGCTGGAGAGTGTCCCGTTAACAAAATCCAAGGAGGAGAAGGATCTGGGAGTGCTGGTAACTGGGGAGATGAACCTCTCTGCTCAGTGTAGAAAGGCAGCAGTGAAGGCAAACAAGATGCTAGGGTGCATAGCAAGGGGGATTACTTCAAGGAGTGGGGAGGTTATCTTGCCCCTGTACAGGTCCCTGGTGAAACCGCACCTAGAGTACTGCGTGCAATAATAGCACCACTACTTGAAAAGGGACATCAAACTACTGGAGGGGGTACAGCGCAGGGCAACAAAAATGATCCTGGGGTTGGGGGACAGACCATATGAGGAGAGACAGAAAGCTCAATATGTATACCATGCAGAAAGAAGGGAGAGAGGGGGGATATGATTGAGACCTTCAAGTACCTGAAGGGTTTGAACAAAGTAGACACCAGGTGTATGTTCAGTCTGAAAGGTGGAAGGGAAACCAGGGGACTGTATGAAGCTGGAAGGGGGCAGGTTCAAGAGGGAACTGAGGAGGCACTATTTCACAGAAAGAGTGGTGGCAGGGTGGGACGCTCTGCCACAGGAAGTTGTTTCTTTGCAGAGTGTTGGGGGCTTCAAGAGGGGGTGGGACAGATTTAAGGGCAGGGTACAAATCGGGAGGGGTGGGAGACGGGGGAGCACATATGGGGGGGGGCAGCTGCAGTCTAATGGACTGAAGAGCTGCAGACTAGACAGACCGAATGGCCTGTATCTGCTGGCAATTTCGTATGTTCGTATGTAGAGCGGTTGAACCTAAGACTGGGCCCCTGCTTAAAACTGACATGTCTAGTGGAGTTGAAGCAGGTAATTACTCACCCCAGAGAAAGTCTTTCTATGGTACTGGACTTTACAGACATCCAGATTTTTGGTTAAGAAATATGACAGACTTTCCCTAAAAGAAGATGGGAAGGTACCGTTAGTCTTTGTTGAGAAATGTGTTATGCCTCAGGGTAAAGAATAATGATATCCACTATGTTTATGATGGAATGTTTATCGTTAATAGGGACCCTGAGACAGAGCTTCTGAAGATGGATGAGTGGAAGCTCCATCCCTTCCTGGGACAGGAAGGTGGTAAGCAATCTGCAATAACTGCTTTCCTCTTAAGGTGGGGTATATATGACAGGGAGCTCCTGCCACTCTTGAGGACCGACCTTTTCTTAAATGTGTTGCAACAGTTCTTCTATTTCTCAGCCTAATCTATCCTTTACTATTTCTAGTCCATAAGGTTGGCCACCCTTCCCTTTCTTGACTATGCTATAGTGTCCTCTTTAATTTTCCTTTTCCCTCTCAGGTCCTCGTACAGGGAGGTTATTGTTGTGACCTCCGAGTGTATGTAAAACAACAGGTTGTGTTTATTGTTATTGGATTTAGTATGTAATAGCAATACTATGTCATAAAATACCTTGATGTATATGCCTTATGTTTATGAAACCTGTAAATGTTGAAAATACCATGGCACTAGGTGTTTTTGATAAAGGTAAAAAGTACTAGTTGACTATTATAAAAACTAAGATAGTTGTGCTATTTAAAATGCAAGTAAATTGCTGTAAACTGAGACAATCTGAAATGCCATGTTGATTTGCATATATCCCATGATGCTTTGCATTAGGGAAGTATGTGTGATAATGTGTTTCTTTGAAACTTGGCTTATTGTCAGTGCCCTTTGGGGTAACCCTTGTTTCAGTGCTTCTGCACTGAGGTTGTTTTCAACTTTTTTATTATTATTTTATTTTATTTTTTTTAATTTGAGCCCCCACTACCCAAGCAAACAAGGCCGGCATAGGGGTGGAGGCTGCATCTCAACTGCTAAGTCAGATCACAGATCAGTGAGTCAGTAGAAGAGTACAGAAAGGACATAGTCCATTGCTGCAAACTGATGTACTGAAATGATCTGCCATTGCTTAAGGTTATCTTCTGCATTTTGAATAAACATCACACAGAGATTGTGTGTTGAACTTGAAGTTCAGTGTCTGATCCATCTGTTATTCCAGAACCCCTCCACACCCCCGTATCCCTTGAAGCCATTGGGCCATTATGCAGAACACCCACTAGCAGTGGCATTACTGTCAGAGTTGGCCAGATCCTTATGCATCACATGTGCCCCCTAACAATGCTAGTTTGAACTGCAGTGGCTAATGCCAACGTCAAAGTACCTCAACTTTCCGACCTACCTCCCTCTCTGCTCTCCAAATGCAGAAGATCTGCAAGGAGTAAAAGAAAAAAAAAAAAAAATCAAACCTGTTAAACACATTAAGGTTGACGTTTAACTGTACCCTGAATGACTGTGTTGTAATTACAACTTGGGACCAATGACTCTGAAGTAGAGGGTATTCCACACCCATTGCCTAGTCTAAGGCAAGCTTAGCCTTCTCAACAGTCTCGACCGCAGTTGTAACATGAACACCAAAGCGTCAGTGTGTTAGTACCATCTTTTACTAGATAATTCCCTCTATATGTTATATTTCAAAAATTAAATTCAAATTTTAAATTACTTACTGAGCCAATAAGTCCTTCCTTGCACCAAGGCCACTCAGTTCCTGCACACAAAGAAAAGTACAAAAAAAGATATGCATCGTGACATAAGCAGCAATAGGAAGACTTCAGTTTCCTGACTTTTACCCCAACCACTTTAAATGCTATCACCCACTCTATCGTTCTCAATTTCTTGCCAAGTAAACAAAAACTCAGTATCGTTTTATGCAGAGACAGGGTAGGTGACATGGTTTGTCCAATCAGAGAGCTGTTATTTCCAGCAATGGTTTTGACCCATTTCAGTAAAAATATTTGCATTTACCATGCTGCTCTGGTCAGGTTTTGCTCATTTCTAACATGCCAGGTAACCAAAACATGCACTAACCGTGTCAACTGCTATAAAAGTTGAAGTCTTGATTGCCAGCAGCATGGAGGGCCAGAGCTCCTTAAAATTATTGATGTGGACGTCAATCACTGGAACTTTCAGTGTCTCCATCTTCACATGGTCTGCGTCCTGTCCGAAACAAGAGGCAAGCAGTCAGTCAGCAGGGAATGAACTAACGGAACAAAGGGAGTCCATACTTCTGGATGAGGAGGTTGGAGCAATGTGCATGTCTGCTACCCATAAAATGTAAAATACTGATCACTAGGCAGCAGTAAAGGCACCCTGACCCAGTGAAAGTCATTAGTCTTTGAAATTTAAAGTGATTTATGGAAGGTTGCCATAGCAAATGGGAGTAGTAACCTGTAAGGAGTTGTGACTCAGTCTCCTACCATTCAAACTGCCACAAAGTGCTGTTTTCCATGGGAAAAAATCCTTTCATTTCTGTGCTCTGCTTCATTTGCATAACCCTGCGTCTTTTTTTTTTCCTCAGTTCTGTAACCCCCAACCGTGACATCATGCAAGGGAAACAAAGGTTGTTTTTTTTGCATTATTTTTTTGTTATCGTTATACAAGATACACTTGCAAATAGCAGTAATACAAAGACGGGATACAACAATGATGTGAGCTACAATTATTAAAGCCTTGTACAATAGGATTTTTCCCATCCCATATGGACAAAAAACCCACAAGGAGGAATTAACCACAATTGATTCATCTATTGAAATGATAAGTACAAAGGCCTACAGCCAAAGGAGGTCCTCGGAGGAGAAGCAACACTGACTGATCACAATGGACCAGCAGCGTGCGAGCCAAAGGCACACAGCCCCACTTACAGGATTGCACGTTCAGCTGACAAACAGCTCCACCTAACACAGCAAGGGATTATACCTATATGAAAGATCTACATAACAACAGAGCAAACATCCATTGATATCTTAGGTAAATGGCCACACTAAACATACTCGATAGACTATCAAGTTAAAAGCTTTCAAAACATTGTAATTACCCATTAAGTACAGTCAAACAAAGTTTTTTTAAAGGGACACTGTCAGTTTTTAGCGGACTCTCTACATTGTTTGCAAGTAGCTATATCTATCATTATGACATGTAGAAAAATTCTAGAGATTTGATTGGCTGAAAGCAGCTCAGAGTCGTGAAATTACTGACCCATAATTACACTCCTGAACTACTTACAGCCATTCAAGCCCTAGAACATAAACATAGAAAAGTATTATCATTCTGACAGGAGCTGTCACTTCACCAGGAGGCAGGAAAAATGAAACATCTACACAAAATGGCAAATTATCTTTTTGGCTTACCTGCATCACAACAATATTTTTTCCAGAAACGTTTCTACAGATTGTACTGTTGTATACACTACTGAAATAGGACACTGCATATGAGATAGAAGACTAGGTAGAACAAGACAGCAGAGAACAGGAGACTGAAATAGGAGATAGAAAACTCAGCTATTTACTGTACCCACAATGCTTCACTACGTAAATTAGTATACAAGCTATATTTCTGTGCTCACTCCAGAAATAGGAGACTACATCTCTCAGTAAAGAAATCTTGTCAGCTAGACACTGTATGCACAATTCCTTGTTTTGAAAATAAACATACGAGAGCTTATATTATTGAAGCCACTATAGAAATAGCAGACTGCCCCCACAGTAAGGAAACTGGAAAATGGCTTCTTATTGTACCCACATTGCTTTGCTATGTACATTTACATATTAGGTGCTATACTGCAGTCACCACTACCAAAATAAGAGACTGCACCTCTGAGTAAGGACCATTTAAGTCAACTTCATAATTAAAAACATTGACAACTCTCTTGCATGACATCATTCTGGGGGTGTGGCCACACACAGAAAACTGGAAAGCGGACAGAAACAAAGCATTGATAAAACAGAAAAAAAAAAAAAAAAAGACTGACAGATTTTTTTTTTTTTTTTTTAACACGAAATGAATTGCAGCTTCAACATCTGAAGCATGGCTGGCAATGGCATACAATATGAAAAAGGCATGTGGGGAACTTCCATGACTCACTTTAATGTTTGTTTTAATCCAATTGTTTTGTCTTCCTAGCCTCTCCGGCCTGCCCACATCTGATCCTGTTGCCCGGCCCTGTCACCTGACTTCCTTGGGGATGACCAGTTTCCTTGTGTGTCCTCTGCAACAGGACCTACTGGAGGAGCCAAGTCATCGGGAGGGGGGGCTGTGAGGGACAGGCTGTCATCGCACTGTGGTAGGAACATTTTCCTTCCATTTTCACCTTTGGGGCCACACATGGTGCAATGACGCAATGCATGTGGGTGCAATGTGTGTGGACACAATGCGTGTGTTCTGCCTCTGCAGACACCCCCCCCCCCGGCATCTGGGCACAGGGTCCCCCTCCTTTCTTGTGGTCCCATGGCACTACCACCACGCCTTCGCCACAGATGGCAGCCGACCCGCAGGACATGCGTTTCCCCTCTCCTTAAGAGACGTGCGCTACCCTTGGGACACTTAATAGTTCCTCCCCCAACCAGCCCCCTGAGCAACCAGAGGCCGTTTCCGAACCCAAGTCACTAGCGTAGTAGGTGGTAGCTCTACTCTCATGCTACTGGGCCAGCCATACACCCAATTTTAGAGTTGGGTGTGCTGCAGCACAAAGAATTTAAGTGATCTGATCAAGGTCGCAGGGACTTTGGTCCGGTTTGGATTTCCGCCCACACCAAGGTCACACATGCAGCTCTGGTGGAATTTGAACCTGGGTTTCCTGGTCCCCTTCTCAAACCTGTGCATTAGCCACTAGACCACACTGCCTCCAAATCTGACCCCTCAGAACTACACCATCCCATACAAAATACATAGAAAACATCCGCCAGAAAAGACCACTAGCCCATCCAGTGTGCTTTTCCCTATTCTACCCTGGGACCTAATACCTACGTGGGGTTACTGACTATCTCCCACCCCCCTGCTTACTGCTTTCCCTGTGCAACTACTAAACTTCTACTCAGTCCCCCCCAGCTGTGTTTGAAACCATTAATGATTCTTGCATCCACCACCTCTGCTAAGTAGTCTGTTTCACAGCTCAACCACCCTCTGTAAAAATTAAAAAAACTCTCTCACATCCATCTTTAATCTCCCTCACCAGCTTCCACTCATGCCCCCGTGCTTTTGGCTCACCAGTCCATCTGCTTATTTCCCCACTATCTACATTGTTTATTCCTTTCAGGAACTAGAAGGTCTCCATCACATCTCCCCTCTCCCTTCTGGTCTCCAGTGAGTACAAAGGATCTTAGGCCGATAAGAAACCACCATGGTTCTCAAAGGAAGTGGCAGTGAAGGTTCAAGAGAAAAAGAAAGCATTCAGGAAGTACAAGGAATCACAGAAGGAGCAGGACAGAGAGCTGTATCAGTTAAAGCAAAAGGAAGCTGGGAAGGCAGTCAGAACAGCAAAGGCCCAAACCGAGGAAATGATAGCCAACTCGGTTAAGAAGGGGGATAAAACCTTTTATAGGTACATCAGGAAGTGAAGGAAGACCAAGGGAGGGCTAGTGAGGCTTAATAAAGAGGAGGAAGGGTGGGCAGAGGTTGACTGTGAAAAAGCAGATACACTAAACAAATACTTTTGCTCAGTATTTACAAAGGAAGTGGGGGAGGTACCTAAAACAAACAGTAGAAACACTCTGGATACAGAAGTTGATACCAGCCCATTTACAGAAGAAAGGGTTCTGAAAGAACTCTTAAAACTGAAGGTGGACAAAGCAATGGGGCCTGATGGGATTCATCCCAGAATTCTAAAAGAACTAAGGGTAGAACTAGTGACACCACTGACTACCCTCTTTAACAAATCATGGGAGGATGGGGTGGTACCCGAGGACTGGAGAAGGGCAGATGTGATTCCCCTTCACAAAAGTGGCAGCAAGGCAGAAGCAGGAAACTACAGACCTGTTAGTTTAACCTCAGTGGTAGGGAAAATGATGGAATCACTTCTGAAGGAAAGAATTGTCGAGTATCTAGAGGCCAGTGGGCTCAGGACCCAAGGCAGCATGTATTCACAGCGGAAGGTCATGCCAGACAAATCTGATAGATTTTCTTTGACTGGGTGACCAAAGTAGTAGATCGAAAGAGGGCTGTGGACATGGCCTACCTGAGACTTTAGCAAGGCATTTGACACAGTCCCACACAAAGATTAATACAAGTTAGCCAGCCTGGGAGTGGGTCCCAAGATGACAGCCTGGGTAAAGAATTGGCTGGAGAATAGGACACAGAGAGTAATAGTAAATGGAGTCCACTCTGAAGAAAGGGGTTACTATGGGGTACCATGAGTTCAGTATTAGATCGGTCCTCTTCAATGTCTTTATAAAGCGACATTGCAGAGGGACTGGAAGGAAAAGTATGTCTCTTTGCAGATGACACAAAGATCTGCAACAGAGTTGATGCACAAGGTGGGGTGGAAAGGATGAGAAGGGACTTGGCAAGGTTAGAGGAATGGTCAAATGTATGGCAGCTTAGATTCAATGCTAAGAAGTGCAAGGTAATGCACCTGGGAAACAAAAACCAAGGGGAAGAGTACACAATGGGGGGTGAAATACTAACAACAACAAAAATGGAAAGGGACCTAGGGGTAGTCATATCAGATGACCTAAAGGTGGGCAAGCAATGTGAGAGGGCAGCAAGGAGGGCTGGGGGGATACTGGGATGCATAGGGAGAGGCATCACCAGTAGAAAACAGGAAGTTATTATCCCTCTGTACAGACAGTTGGTGAGACCCCATCTGGAGTACTGCGTGCAGTTCTGGAGACCCAATCTCCGCGAGGACATAGACAGGATGGAGGCTGTCCAGAGGAGGGCAACTAAAATGGTGCAGGGTCTGCACTGGAAGACATATGAAGAGAGACTTAAGGAGCTGAATATGTATAGCCTCGAGGAAAGGAGAGAGAGGGGACATGATAGAAACTTTCAAGTATCTCAAGGGAATCAGCAAAGTCCAAGAGGGTAGCATCTTTCAAAAAGAGGTGTGCAAGAACAAGGGGGCACAATTTGAAGATAGAGGGGGCGGCTCAGAGGTAATTTAAGGAAGTATTTTTTCACAGAGAGGGTTGTGGATGCATGGAATGGCCTTCCGGGGGAGGTTGTGGAGTCAAAAAACAGTGGTGGAATTCAAGCATGCATGGGACAGTCATAAGGCAATTCTAGAGAGTGGGTGTAGGAAGAAGTAAGCTGCTGGTTAACTAGGATCTGCAGCTTATCCAATAGGTAGGGAAATGGGCAGACTGGGTGGGCCAAGTGGTCCTTATCTGCCGTCAAAATCTATGTTTCTAGCCACAAAGGATATGCCCTGCTGCTGCCAGTTACCCTATGCTGTACCATCTCTAGTTTGTCTTTTCTTAGATGGGGGCAGCAGAACTGGGGACAGTTTTCCAGATGCAGCCTCACCAGTGATCTACAGAAAGACAGTTTTATTTAAAGTTTCAGAAACAACCTTTGAGCTAGCAGCTCATTTACAAAGGTTCCACGTCAAATAGCACTAATATCAATTAACAAAAAATACAGCAGTGTGTGACAGGTAAACAAGTAATGGGAAACGGAAGAATGGGGATTATTACATACAGTTATTACACTTTACAGAGTCAGCAAATTGTTACTGGAACAACAATAAATCAACAACTATCAGAATACTCAAATCCTCTCAAGCACCCATGAAGATAGGGACTGTCCCGGGCGAATAGCTTAAAAATACAGTAAGCAAAGTGGAGCAAGAGGGTCAAAACTTTAGGGCCAAACAGGGAGGGGAGGTGGGGGAGATGGCCTATTGCAGGTGAGAACATGTAGATTATGAGAGGTAGAGGGAGATTCTTGACAGTGTAGTGGGGAGAAGTAAAACCTGGTCAAATAGAGAGAGGGGAAAACAGTAAGTGCATGCATGGAGTTCAAGATTAGGTCCCAGGGAAGCAGTCACAGCCACTAGTGTTGGCAAGGTGAAACTTTAATTCCTTTTTGAATATGTTAATATTTGAAGCATTGACTAGTTCAGCAGGGAGCTCACTGAGCCACTGCAGGGCTCTGTAGGCAAATGACCGTTGTGCAAGTGTGGTTCTCCTGAAAGGAGCTAAGAGCGAGCTACGTGCTATGCCTCTCTATTTACTGAAATCAGGGACTTTTTTCAAAGGCTCCACATCAGTACAAAGTGTGACAGGCAAGTGTTACAGACATCATGAACAATAACAGTAATTACACACAAAGAGAAATTATACAGTGGGGAGTTATACAATAACAAAGTAATACAATACGCATGGTCAATGGACATGGTAGCATCCAAATATGTTGAAATTAAGTCTGAGGAAAATAAAATAGAGAAAGGAGCAATGAAGCTATGGAGGAGAAAGTGGGAAACAGGCCCAAGAAGAGGACCAAAGGAGAGCAGGGAGACAGTAGAGACCAGAAGCCACCCAAAATGGGTGTTGTCATGGGGCTAAGGTGCAGGAGAGGCAACTAGAAGGGTTATAACAGTGTCATGGGCAGTCACATTTTGATGAAGCCAGGATGTGGTCCCTCTGTTTTTTTTTGAAAGGGCCCAACCTGGGCATGGATAGGAAGGAACAAGGGATGAAGTTCACCCATAAAAGGGCCCTATATTTGAAGGATCTTTGACCAGCAGTGGTTCTATAGAAGGGGACTTGGGAAGCAGCTTTATCAGTATGTCTGGTCACCCGCCTGTGCTGCCCTGGAGACAGAAGATGGTTACAGCCAGGGGGTGAGTGGCCCATAGAGATTTTTTTTGCTAGTAGGCATGTCTGATAGTAGAGACGCCCCTGGAAATTTGGCAAGACCGAGCGTTGATAGAGATCGCAGGCATGTGTCAACCTGCCGCAGCCAGTGGTCAGGCGGCAGGCTTTGTTTAAGGCAAGTTTAATTTTACTCAGGGCAGCGCTGGAGGCAGACCCATAGCAGACTATACCATAGTCTACCAGGGACAGAATAGAGCTGGAGATCACCAGTCTAAGAGCAGCAGGGGGTAGACAGGACCTAATTTTGTAGAGGAGGCCAATTCTGGCATCAACTGCAGAGCAAGTCACAGTAATGTGTTCACGGAAGGAGAGGGCAGGATCAAGGGTGATACCAAGATATTTAAAATGGGGAATGGAGTCCAGGGGGAGTGCCATGAGGACTGAGAGAGTGGAGGACTTGTACTTATTTTGGTGGTAGAAAATAGCATTACCTTTGTCTTTTTATAATTGAGAATACGTTTATGGGTTGAAAACCAGGATTCAACTTCCTTGAAGGAGCACTGCAGATCCTGTTGAAGCAGGGTGGCAACTGAAAATCACCGCACTGTCCACACAGAGGAGGAGACAGCTGGTGCAGGCTGAGGGAAAGAGTTCGGCTACAATGTAAATAGGAGTGGGCCAAGAAGGGAGCCCTGGGGTACCCCGGGACGAACCTGTAGATTAGTAGATAGGGTGTCATTTATCTTCACTTGCTGGGATCTTCCTTGCAGTTAGTGAGTGAATCACGCAGTAGTCTCCTAGGACAGGCCAGTGGAAAGGAAACAGTCTGATAATAGGGAAAGACTGACCGTACCAAAGGCCTTGGTGAGGTCTATGTACACAGACCCAACCAAGGCCTCTTGGTTGAGGGTGTCTTGGATGTATGAGGTGCACTCCAGGAGGGCAGTGGTGGTGCTGTGGCCCTTCCTGAAACCATGCATTTGCTGGCAAAGGAGGATATGTGATTCCAGGAATTCAATGAGTTGATCGGCAATGATTTTTTCAAGTGCTTTAGCGAGGGGGGGCAGAATGGAAATAGGCCCGTAGTTATTATGGGAGGTTTGGTCGTCGCTCTTGTGGATGGGGGTGACCACTGTCCATTTCCACTGGGAAGGGAACTGATCAAGGCATAGCGACATATTGAAGATTCTGATCAGGGGGTTAGGACTGCGTCTAGGAACAGGTTGAGCAGCTTAAGGTCTAGTGTATCACCACTCTGTCTGGATTTACCAAGGAACTTAAAAGTGGTAGGAGTGGGCAGTACTCGGGGAGATGGTCTTGAAAGAGAAAGGTGGAACACCAGTGGTGGGGGGGGGAGAGAAGAGTACTGAGCTACGGTCAGTGAAAGTCGCATTACAGGTGTTGCCAATCTGGTCAGGATCTTGGGTAGGGACCCCATTTAGGATCAGTGGGGGGAGGGGAGAAGAGGATTTACCACGGAGTTCCTTAATATTCTCCCAGAAGTTACGTCCCTGCCCCCCAGGAAGTGGTGAGTTTAGTTTGGTAGTAAACAGCCTTAGCTTAGTGAATGACCCAGGTGCTGGAGTTTTGGGTAGCACGATATAGAGGATGGTCTACGGGGTGGCCAGATTCCAGGGCTTGGTGCCATAGGTTGTCACAAGCAGTTGTTTGGTCAATTATAGACTGACTGATCCACGGTGAGAAATGATCTTTCACTGCCTGCTTAACAAAGGGGACAAAGATATCACAGGCAGTGTTAAAGGAACTGAAAAAGAAGGACAGCACATCATTGAGAGATGTATTGTAGTCGAGCGGGGTCCAGTCAAAGTTGAGAAAATAACTGCAGAAGTGCCCTAGAGAGCCTTTCCTAAAGAGTCAGTGTCTGGAGATACGGGGATGGGGGTTCCAGCTGGTAGACCACCAGCAGGTAACTGGGGAGTGATCGCTAAGCGAGTCAGATAAAACCTGGATATTGGAAATACATTCAGGATGATTAGAGAAAATGAGGTCAATGATGGTTCTGTTGCCCGTGTTTCGGCTGAGCCTGGTTGGAGTGGGAACCAGTTGAGTTGGGTTTTGGGAGGCAGCGGCATCTCTGAAATAGCCCGATTGAGGAGCAAGCCAATTTGTGTCAAAGTCTCAGAGTGCGATAATCTCAGGGTTTTTGGGGAGTTGGGCTGCGATGTCTAGGATCAGAGTGAAAGCATCTTTCTGGTTACAGGATGGTATGTATACAGACATCAGGTAACAGTTTTACTGGAGGTCCCAACGGCAATTTTAAGAGAAGAGATTGAGCATTAGCAGTGTGGAGGGTAGTTGGGATTACATGACCTTGAAGTGTATCGTGAAGCTAGATTGCGCAACCCCCCACTTTACCCAGTCTATCTGATCTGTGCAGGGTGTAACGAGATAGTGCAACAGCCGAGTCAGGGATGTTGTGGGGTAGCCAGGGTTCAACTACCGCAAGTGCATTAGGGTTGTGGTGGCATACCCAGGCTTGGAGTTGGGCACGCTTTCTTTTTTCTGCAGGAGATTGCCGAATTCGTCGCCAGCGAAACATTGGGAGCCCCCAGATGTATTGTTCTTGGGGATTTCAATGTTTGGGACAATGACGAATCTTCTCGACTTGGTCATAACCTCCTTCAGACTATGTCATCTTTGGGCCTGTTACAAGCTGTTTCAGCTGCAACACACCTAGGCAGCCACACATTGGACCTGGTGTTCTCGCTGGAGCTTGAAATAAATAATCTTAGGACTGATCGGGTAGTTTGGTCCAATCATTGCAGGGTGCAGTTCATGTTCGGGGCTCCCACCGGATGCCCTCCCCCTACAGAGATGATGAGCTGTCTCCCTTTGCGGGGACTGACCCCGGTGGGTTTTTTTTAGTGGCAGCTAATCTATCTGATGTGGGTGATGCATGCATCGGAGGCGTTGGTGTTGTGGTGGACTCTTATAATAGAGTGCTATCCGATGCCACCGACTCCCTCGCACCTGTTCGTTTATGACCCAAATCTTCCTACCTGAGGTCCCCATGGTTTGATGGGGACCTCAGGGAGTTGAAGAGAAAGGGTCAGAGGTTGGAGCGCTGCTGGAGAAAGTCCGGCCTGCAGTAGGACAAACTGGCCCTGCGTGTGCATTATAATGCATATCACGGGGCAATCAACCATAAGAAGGCAGTGTTCCTGTCCAGGGAGATTGCTGCCGGGAAGAACCAACCAGCTATACTTTTTCGGACTGTGGACCAGCTACTTTGTCCTGCCTGTCTGCAGCCAAAGAAGGTTTTTTCAAATGCTGAATGCGAGGAGTTTGCTCGGTTTTTCTCAGACAGAGCGTCCAGTATCCAGCGCGGGGGGGGGTCTCCAGTCAGCAATACTATGGCTGGCAGTGGTCGCCAAACGTGTTTTAAGTGCACTCCGTCTGGTTGGGGGGAGTTTAAACTAGTGGAGGAAAGTGAGGTTATTGAGGTGGCGACCAATCTGAAGCACACTTTTTGTGAACTGGACCCGGTGCCGACGCATTTCTTGATGAGATGCATCGACACTATTGGCCCGGTGTTTGCCCAGATTGTCCGGTGCTCCTTGTCTGAGGGGATCCTCCCTGATGCTTTGAAGGAGGCGTTGGTGAGACCACTCTTAAGAAAACCATCTTTGGACCTGGAGGTCAAGGTAAATTACCAACCTATCTCCAATCTTCCCTTTTTGGCAAAGGTTGTGGAGAAGATAGTGGCGCTTCAGCTGGAGAAGCACCTGGTAACCCATGAGCTGTATGGACAGTTCCAGTTGGGGTTTCGGGCAAGGCATAGCACTGAAACTGCCCTTGTGCGAGTGCAGAATTGTCTCCTCAGGGCTAGAGATTGAGGGGACAGGACAGTTCTTGCTCTCCTTGACCTCTCTTCAGCATTTGATACTGTGGACTACTGTGTATTGCTTAACCATCTCAGGGAACTCCGAGGACTCACCGGTATTGTCATCTGCTGGTTTGAGTCATTTTTAACCAATAGGAGGCAACAGGTTATGATGGGGAATTTCTCCTCCACCCCAGTCTCCTTTCTTGCAGAGTGCCTCAGGGATCGGTCTTGGCCCCAATGTTGTTCGCAGTATATATCCTGCCCCTGGGGAGTATCATTAGGAAATATGGTTTGGGTTTTCATTGCTATGCTGGATGATACCCAGCTATATTTATCCTTTGCCCCTGGAACATCTAACGCAGTGTATGTGCTAAACAGCTGCCTTACTGAGATCAACGGCTGGATGGCCTCCAGCTGGTTGCGACTGAACCCCAATAAGATGGAGATATTGGTGGTGGAGTCGAACAGAGTGCGTGAAAGGTTGGCCTCGGACTCAGAGACTGGACTATTTCATTGAAGGCCTCCTCTAGGGTGCGTAATCTTGGTGTCATTCTTGATAGGAGTTTGACTATGGAGGCACAGATATTCTCCGTTGTCCGCTCCTGTTTTTTCCATCTTAGAAATGTCGCCAGGATAAAACCTCTTGCTGCACCTCTGGACCTCCCTACTTTGATGCATGCCTTAGTTATATCACAGCTTGACTACTGTAATGAGCTCTACCTCGGGGTCACGGGAGGATCTCTCCGCAGACTGCAGCTAGTGCAGAACACAGCTGCTCGATTGCTTACTGGGTAATCAAAATTTTATCATATTACACCTGTGCTGCGTGATCTGCACTGGCTGCTGGTCAGGTGGAGGATCCTCTTTAAGGTGGGGCTTCTCACCTATAAGACCCTACATGGTCAGGGCCCTGGTTACCTGTTAGACCGTCTCGTACCTACTGTCTCGGCTCACCCCCTCCGCTGGAAGCCCCTAGCCATTCCCAGGTCGAGGTAAAAAAATCGGCTGGCGACAGGGATTTTAGTGTCGCTGCCTTGGCACTGTGGAATTCACTCCCCTCTGGGGTTAAGGGGGCCCCCACTTTGGAAGTTTTCAAGACTCGCCTTAGGGCCCTCCTATTTGCCCAAGCTTTTTCAGATTAATATTAATCTACAAGTACTGATTTGAGTATAGATGCTGAGAATTTGCTATTTGTTTATATGAATTATTTTATTTTAACAATTTCTGTGTTGTATCCATATATTTTTGAAGTATGTGTTTATATATTCGTGCGGCACCCAGAGCCTCGGGGATTGGGCGTCTTTTAAATAAATTTTGCCTTGCTCTGCCCTAGATGCTACATATGTCTATGGTGGCCAGTAGGAGCCACCAGCATGTTTACGCTTTTGATGGGGAGAAGAGATAGGGGCCCAGATTGGGATGAACATTTCCAGAGAGGAGCAGGAGAATGAAAGAGAACCTATACAGCATATGTTTGGGTAGCTTCTTTAAAGTGAGTTGGGTGCCCGGGAGCAGCTCAACTGGTTTACAGTAGGGGGATCGGATAAAGATCAGATTTCAGGCCTCAGAGGAGTTTGGGACAGAACGGATACACTATAGGGGTGCATGGGGGGTGTCAGCGAAATGAGGGAGGCAGGATGTGGTGCCGAAAAGAGAGGTAATGTGGCATGTAATGGTAGGAGGGGCAAGGAAAGTGGTGACGAAGGGGTGTAAAAAGGAAGAAAGGATAGTAGGAGGAGCACAGGAAGAAATCGAGCAGAGATTCATTTTGCCAGAAAAGGAAACAGGAAGTAACAAAGTAGGGAGGGGGACAGAAAGGGGTGACAGACAGGATCAGGGAAACACGATGTAGTAACAGAAAAGCAAGAAGCAGATGACACTAGTGAGTGGTGCAGCGGTTGAGTGTCTACCTTTAAAGCAGAGGGTAGGGGGTTCGAGACCCAGCAAAGGTAGCATTGCTAAATGGGAGCACAAGGCAGCTAGGAGTGGTGAGAGGAACTGAGAGGACAAGGCAACTGGGCAAGCAAAGAGGGGGACAGAGTTGGGGAGAGGAGGAATATGGCACAACACTGACCCCTAGTGGCCAGAAATTATAACCTACAAATGGGAGTAAGAAGTCATGTGATGTGGGCGGGGTACCATGGAGGGCCTCTGGCGTAATGCTAAGATTGAGGGAACTGCAGTATATTGTAGATGGTGGGATGGGAGAGGCCTAGAAGTGCCTTCTTTCCCCAAGAGACAGACCTGATACTTTACCACACTCTAGCAGATTGAGCCATTGTGTTTGGGTGCACAGTTTACACGTATGGATGAGCTTGTCTGCTCCCAGCACAGCATGCTTTATTGACAGCAATTTTAACATGCTTAGCCGTATTTAATGCAGCACTATATTACCAACCCATAGTCGATTACAGACACAACAGAGCGTGTGACTAAGGCGCAAAGCTGTGGGAGTAAGGCAATGTCTGTGTCAATAAAGAATGCCTAGCTTGAAATTGACAGTTTTGACTACACGGTCTATGTGGGTGGTGGAAGAGAGTGTGTCATCCAGGCATACCCCTAGGTATATGAACTTGTTCAAAGGACTCATTCATTTTATCAATTATGTTCAGCTGCAGATTTTTCTTTTTGGCTTGTGGGCTCATGAACAGCATTGTCTTGTTTTTTTTGTGATTAAAGGAAAACTCCATGTTAAAAATCAAAATAAAGACATGTAGTATTCTTTTTTCCTGTGTTACAACTACTTCCCAGTCAGAAATAAAAAACAAACAAAAAAAAAAAAAAAAACTGACTGAGTTGATTTTTCTAACTTTCCCTGTCTAATTGCCCTTGGAGGTTGCCATTCTGGTTTCTTTTCTGTCCTCTTGTCCCAGAAAGCCTTCCCAGAGTGCCCTTTGGTGTGATGTCTAATCGCCCCTGCAGGAGACCAGTGTCTTGTTACAGGGTCTGTCACAGCTCATCCACAGAGAGAATACTTCTTCCAGAGAAGTCACACTGCTAGATTTTGGGTGAGTGTAATCATTATTTTTTCCTATTGGTACCTTCTCCTGCTGTGTGTTTGTTTTAATCATGTCACTGTTTACAATGGTTGTGTCTGAACTCATCTGGCTATCCCTCACAGTCCCTTTCTGTTTTTGCACCAGTACTAAGCAGCAAAAATTGAACATCACCTTATAGATTGTAACACAACAGGACAAGGTACCAATATCAAAAATAATAATGATTACACTCACCCAAAATCTAGCAGTGTGACTTCTCTGGAAGAAGTATTCTCTCTGCGGCTGAGCTGTGACAGACCCTGTAACAAGACACTGGTCTCTTGCATGGGCAATTAGACATCACACCAAAGGGCACTCTGGGAAGACTTTCTGGGACAAAATGCCATAAAAGAAACCAAAATGGCAACTTCCAAGGACAATAAAACAGACAGGGAAAGTTAGAAAAGACAATTCTCACAATCAGTGTTAAAAAAAAAAAAAAACACTGGGGAGAGGTTATAACACAGGGAAGAAAAAAAGAATACTACATATCTTTTTTTGATGTTAACATGAAGTTTTCCTTTAAGCAATAGTGTGTGTCTGCTAAACCAGCCCTGCAGCTGGTGGAAACAGTTTTGCATAACTTGGGAAAGGTTCTCTAGTGGAGGGTTACAGTTAACGTTGTCTGCATAGAGTATGATTTTGAATTAACAGGCCTCTGGTAGAGTGTTTAAAGAAAGGCTACATAGCAAGGGTCCCAGGGTGGACCCTTGGGGAACCCCTTCCGAGACCTTCCTGGCACTGAACAGTGCCCCACAGTGACAGTGCCAGTTATCACGTCCCTCCCCCTGCTGTCAAACCGTCTCCAGATGCACCCCAACATACTGGTTCCTTTGCCGTGTATGCCTTGATACGTTGGCTAGAATGTTTTAAAGAGTTGCTTAGGGCTCCCAGGTTCCGTTCCTAGTCAGTGGTAGTGTCCAACGTAACCCCTCCCAATATTCATTACTGGGGTTCCGATTTTCAGCGCGCATCACCTTACATGTGCTGGCGTTGAATTCCAACTGCTAAACGTTGTACTACTTGTCTTATCTTTGTAGGTCCCCCTGCAGCTCTCTAAACCTCTCACTCTCTACCTAAAAGGTGCTGCTGCTCACAACGTAAACTGATGACTTTTAAGCAGAAATTCAAAGACATCTATGACGTTAAATCAAAATTAACTAAAGCACAATTAGAAGCAGTAATTGGCATAAGACTCCAAGCTTGCATCTCCGTGCCAGTCCCAAAAAGTATAAGAATTATTACAGTTACCACTAATCGTGTAATAAGACCGCTGGCGGCTACAGCTCCAGCTGTCTGACCCACTGAAGTTAAACGCAGCCCACACTCCGCTTCATTACTCATAACACCTCTACCTAGACTAAACAGCAAGCTCTCACTGCCTATCGAACTTCTCCGTTTGAGTTCCGTGCTCGCCGCCTTCTTCTTTCGCTCTCAGTTTGGGGTCTTTCCTTGCACTCGGCCACCGGCGGTGACGTAGACGAGAAGCTCGCTCAATTTTTTTCCATACAGCATAAAGTTTGGAGGGGACTTATATTTTTGCAGTTTCTCTTAAAAAAAAAAAAAAAAAAAAACACTCCTGTTTTTTTTTAAAACTGCATAATAGCGTAAGGGTGTAGATTTTTTTCCAACTGGCAGTCACGCGGCCAGCTATAGGGCACCTAGTTCTATGAGGCACTAGGTGTATGCACTTTCTTCCGGTTCTGTACCTCCATCACCGAGCTCCGCCCACTCGCTTTTTGTCCCGCCTCTGCTTGGTTATGAGTGGCTGGGGCTCTCGACTCGCGGGAAAACCCAACTACAGGGAGACCCTGCAGCGCCCTCCCCCAGCAGTGGCAGCAGCAACAACAGCAGCGCAGGTAGTCTGGCCGCGTAACGGTGCTCCCTCTGTGCCCCCTTGGGGTGGGGGTGGAGTGGGGGTACATGCATGCTGCAGTTTGATGTGCTTGTTTGGGCAGCACGTCAGGCAATGTGTATTTTGCAGAAATAGGTGATCAAGGTACACACCGGGCTTATGAGGGGAAGGGGGCATTTAAAGGGCTTGATCAACAACCAAACAGGCCCGCAAACAGGAAATGCTCCGGAGCGGTAGTTCTCATTTGTAGTTTTGTAAGAGGTTAAACTGATTTTTATGTGGAAGAACTGTTTTAAAATTCAGAGCAAAAAGATGCCAGCGGAGCAGACACGGCTTTCAGATTTACAGGGAAATCGTTCCCATTGATGTGCATTAAGTGCACGGGTAAACGGAGCAGTTCATGTTTATCAGGAAACACCGTATTTCACCGAATAGAAGCCGTCCTCAAAGCTGCGGCTTCTTACAGGGTTGAAGTCATGCCAAAACTCTGTAGGTGGGACTCTGTGATTTGTATCTGGAAATATATGATTATGATATTGCTTCTAAAAATGTGTGATCTTAATTCATGTTTGTTGTGCTTATTTTGCTGCGAAGTGGACCAGTAACAGCATATTTGATCGAATTTAGGATGTGTAATATTTTCTTTTTCACAACTGAAATAGGATTTTGGAATACAAGCTATATGTCAAAGTAAAAAATGCTAGTGGAAGCCATGGTTTCTATTCAGTGAAATACCGGTACTTTACAAGACACTCATCCAGGGGTTGTGGGGAACAAGCCACACTGATCCTCAAAGCCCTGGAAATTCCTCTACACTATTTTGACAGAGCAGGTGGATCTGGGTTCTGGGCTCCTGCTCACCTTTACCCTGAAGCCTCATGTAGTGCTTCTGGGTGAGTGACATATTTTCCCTATACTGTATGTCTGACCTAATTCTCGTCTTGTATACTACGTGATTTTCTGTGTAAGCAATACAATGCTGAAAGAGTGGTGAACGCCAGGAAGAGACTGCCAGCAGAAGTGGTGGAGGCGAAACTAGTAGGGGGCTTCAACCATGCTTGGGATCGACATAGGGAAATATTGGTAAATGGGCAGGGAGGAGGGAGGGCAACCATAGGCCCATTGGGGTCTGCAAAGAAAGACCAGGACCATCTGGGCAGATTGTAAGCCTAGCAGTCCTTTTCTGCTGATAAATTCTACGTTTCTAGGCAAGGCTGTGTAAAAATCTTCCTGCAGAATGGTCTATTTTCTTGTAAAACAAGTAGATCTGTGAGTGCTGATGCTAGATGTGCCATTGCCTGTGGGTTGGTGTCCTATAGATCTTGCATATTTACATGGTTGGTATGTGAGGTGGCACCAATTTTCTACTTTGTTGTGGGGGTGTGTTGGTGTCTAGGTTAAAGGAAGGGGCTCCATGACTTTAGGGTCAGGATGGCTATGGGAGTTGAGAAGAAGCAGAGCAGGATGGCAGTGTTCTTTATTTATTTTGGAGAGCTGCACAAAGAAACATGGGAGGTGCAGGAGGATTTCGGGCAGGCAAATTAGGTCATGCTATTGTAGAAAGGGAAGAATAGAGGCCTGGGTGATTATCAACCATTTATTCTGACGTCTGTTCTAGCTGATATTGTAGAAACCATTCTCAAACAATATCCATATGGGTTTGTATAAATACAAGCTAACCAGGTGACGTCACATTGGGTGGAAGAATGCACGTGCCATGTACAGTGAGTCATAGCTTACAAGCTCATTTTCGTTTTGGGGCTAAATGCTCCCCTACCCATGACTTGAACTCCTCCAGGTGTGAGCTTCGTGCTCCTCTCACTTCCCCACCACCACCATCACCGGGGGGGGGGGGGTGAGGAGAGCAGGCAGCACAGATGTACGGAGGGAAGGTCATGCCAAATAAATCTGATGGAAATTTTTATCTGGACGAGGGAAGTGGTGTTGCCACTGTGTCGCTCAGTGGTGAGACCCCTCTGGAGCATTGTGTCCAGTTCTGGAGGCTGCACCTCGGAAAGGACATAGGATAGAGGTAGTATAGAGTAGGGCAGCTGAAATTGAGCAGTGTTAGTGGCTCAGTAGGTAGCACACTCGCCTCTGAGGCCGGGAGATCAGAGGGCTGTGGGTTCAGTTCCCACATTTGGCACTTGGGTTAATATCCCAATACTGACACTATAGTGCAGCATGAGAGGGGTGCTGCACTTCTGAGGTGCCGTCTTTCGGATGAGACGTTAAACAGGAGTCCCATCTGCCTGGATTGGTGGTAGTTCAGGTGGATGTTAAAGATCCCATAGCACTTCTCGAAAAGAGTAGGGGAATTTCCCCGGTGTCTTAGCCAAATTTCCCTCATTCACTAAAAATACCACCAACAGCTGAATCTGGTTCAAGGTCAGCTGGCATTCATCTGTATCCCTCTCCCCCAGGTCGTGCCTGAAAATAGGCAGGATTTATCTAGTGCACTTACCTGGTCAACGAAATAAATAAATAAATGGTGCAGGGTTGCACCAAAAGCCGTATGAAGAGAGACATGGGGATCTCGGTATGTACACTTGGGAAGAGAGGAGAGCACCAAGACATGAGGGTTTGTGATGAAGCTTTGTGTTTTTACCTGCTATGTAAATACTGTTCTGTTTGTTATTCATGACTCTCCTCTACCCCTCCCTGCCAGTGCATCTGGAAGTGAGCTGTTACCAGCTCACAAATACATGAGTAAAGAAATTTAAAGAGATGTGCTGCATCTATCACTGTGCTCATGGGCCACCAAGGGACACTCGTGCACTGAGGTGGAGTACCCCCTATCTCCTCTGTAGGAAGGGGGTGTCCTCCAGGATGCTCCATCCTGCTGCCGATCTGCAGTGATGTCCCGGGCTCGATTAACCAACCTGGGTCGCTGGCATGGCATGTGGCTCACCAGCTGTCACTCTTATTGGGCCAACCCAGCATAAATGGAATGTTAAAAAGAAAAAGGGCCCTGTTGTCAAGAAGTGTCCAAAATGGGAGCACAACATCCATCAGGATCCATCAAGCAACATTCCAGTCTCCTAACACCGAAACATTTACCGTAGGAATAAGACACTTTAAAAGGGAGGGGGAATTGAATCACACAAATAGGTTTATGGATGCCAAGCAATGAGGGCTCACTCTGGTATGCTGGCAGTCAGAGTTCAAGCTCCGAGCCTGAAACATCAGGAGCGGAGACCGACAGGGAGGGTTCAGAGTGTCCCTTGGATGGTCTTCTCCTGGGGGACGGGGAACTGACTGTACTGCTTTATGGCATCTTCTTGTGACTAGTGGAAGTGCAGTGATGGCGTGGGTGACCATGCACCGTTGGGCATCCCGCACCTGGCTAGCCACATTGTACGAGAGACTGGGCAAAAAAAAGTTGGAAATGCAGCAATGTACACCATATGACAGGCCCGTGATTCCCAGCCCCACACCACCGACCTCCTAGCACATCAGCAGAAGGAGTCGCTTAGTCACATCCACAGTGTGCTTCTTCCTTCATATTGAGGAGAGTCCCCCCCGCAGAAACAAACCAGCACACAAGAAACCAGAAGTGAGGCGGTGTTCAGGAGATGCACCTCGAGAACGATTGGTGGAGTCCACTGTTAGACACGCCGGCCCAGGATGTGAGGCTTCAGGTCTGGGATATGGTTCTGATGCTAGCAGCGAGGAGTGAATCTAGCAGGTAACAGGGTGGCTTCAGGGGTCTGAAAGGGCAGGGTGCCAGTGGGCACAAGAGGTGGATAAATACAGGAGGCAAAAAAAATATGTAGCTTAAAGGAGTTAAAAAAAAAAAAAATTAGCCAGTCCCATTTTTGGTTCATTTTGCTTTTCTTCTACATGTAGGCCTTCATGATGAATAAATTAAGAACTATGGCAAGCTGTGACGAGGCTGCCAGTGTAACGACTACAAATGGGAAGAAATCAAGGAAAGAAAAAAAGAATTCAGGAGTGATCAAAGAAGGTGAGTTTTGTTATAAAGTACAAGAGATGGGTTTGGGTAAAATTGTAGGATCGCACCACCACACAGGCTAGTCTGGGCTGTCAACGGATAGGCAGCCTTGATTGAGGATTGGTGCCAGTAGCGGCAGCTCCTCGACTGGGAAATGGCAGCACTGTGTTCTGCAGCCAATGGTGGGCCCCCCAGGACCGTCACCCTCCTACACAAATGGAAGCTGCATGGTGATAAGATGAGCAGCTGACACAGTGCAGAACTGATGGGGTAAAAAGTTCAAGTGGGGGGGTGGTTGATGACCACTAATACCCTTGGGTGTCTTATTGCAAGCTTGACTACTGGGGGGCACTGCCCAGCGATCCAGCCATCCCTTCCCGGCGGGTGAGCACATCACCTCTGCAAGGGCCCCACCAGGACTTGCAGTGTTTGCCAGACTTGGCTTCTAAAAGTATGGTGGGTAGGTGACGATCCTATGTTATTCATTCTGAAAGTGTTTTGGGTTCTGTGACTTCCGGCTGGGCACCCAATCAGAGATGGGAAGAAGGGGCCATTTTTTTTTAACCTCATTCAAAAGGCGGCACACCCTGACAGTAGAGCACCTCCAAAGTAAAATGTGAGCTTGAGTCTTGTTGTGGGATTAGAACCCCCAGCCTTTTGACTCGGAGGCAGATGTGTTACCAGCTAAGCCATACTAACCTACAAGAACATTGGAGCAGAGAGGTGACCTATCGGTGCAGCAACAGTAGTGGTGCTGCTTGTGATGCTGGTGACCTGGGTTTGAGAATGAGCCCGGCTTACTGGCAGGGTGGTGGGGAAGGGGAGGACATAGCTGAGACTGCTCACTTCCTCCAGGGTGGTCAGTTGTGTGGGTTCTGCTGTGTGAATGCCTCCTAGCGGGGACGTAGCATGAGCATTCTATTAATAGAGGGAGGGAGGACCCTCGGTCAAGCCTCTGCACATGCCTTTTGCATGTGCAATTTAGAGGTGCATTGCATCGATGTCTCGAATAGGGACAGAAAGAGTGACAAAAGCCAGTGGTAGGATGAGGCCCATCCTGTGCAGGCTCCTCACTGCTGCCTGGGCTCGCCTCCTTGGTGGATTCACGCTCTGTCTGGGCTTACTCCACCCTGGCAACCTTGTTTTTTTTTGGGGGGGGGGTCAGGGAGGTCTGGTAAGTCCCAGGGAAGGTGGGTGATAAGGCTGGAAGCTGAGTTTGGAGGACAAACAGTAATACAATGCAGGCCCACAGAAGAACGGAAACGACAAATATTTCCCACGTTTTTGGCAGGGCTTTAGCCCTCCTAACCTCATTTTGTTAGGCAATCGTAATTATAAAAAGGGTCTCAGAAATGCTGCAATCTGATTGGCTGTTAGGATTCCAACAGCCTTACATTAATCCATGTTATACTGTCATGTACAGCCTGATCACCATGGCACATGGATTCTTCCTGTCAGCATTCCATTCTCTAGCACTGCTGAATGACTGGAATGATGCATTCTGATTTTGAACCAGCATTCTTAAACTGTTGGTGGAAGAACTATTTTATTAAAAAATCTCCCTCTAAATGAGGAAAACATTCAAAAAGTATACTTTTAACATTTCTTTTGGAATAATTTTTTATAATAGAAATAAGGCACTCCCAGGAGTTAAATTAATAGTCAATCACCCCTAGGGGCAATATGGCACTCTGCTGCGCCTCATGCCACATTACACCCCTAAGGGGTGATTAACAGACTGTTAATCTAACCCATGGTCATGCCTTATTGCTTAATTCTTATTGAGATTTTGTAGTAGGGTGCAGGTCCAGCAGCTGGGCGGCCACGCTGATTGAGGGGGAAGGTATCTTAACTTACAGGGAAGTGTTGTTTATTTTTTTTTCTGCTGTATGTTGAAATTACTGTTGCTACAATATGGGAACTCTGAATTCGGTGGGGACAAGGTAAGGGGGCTGTGGAAGGATGACCTTGAGGGTGAGCTCAGGAAGGGACAGAGACACTGGACCTCGTGGTTATTGGAGGACACCAACACCATGTGACTGTAGCCGGCGTATATAAGTGGACAGCGATTGAAAAGGAAGGGGATCTAGAGATACTGGTGGGCACATAATCCCAAGCCAAGTAGACCTGTGGAGTCAGGCAGGGGGAGTGAGTTTACTCCCTGTTTGAGGTAGGCCTGTGGAGGTGTGTTGGGGGAGTGTTTGGGACCACTCCCTATCTGGAGCGGGGCTAAAGAAGTGAAGGAGCTATTGCTATCCATTAAGGGGTAGGCTCACAGAGCAGTTGGGAGTGAAGGAGAAGAAAAAGAATGCCGCAGCAGGAGACAAGAAGGAGGTGGAGTTGTGCTGCAGGGGGTATGGGGCAGCAGTGTTGTGGGAACGGTGACAAAGCAGAGTGTTGCCCAGTGTGGTGGAAGCTAGGATTTTTGATGGCTGAGGTGCAGATGTTAAGGAAAAAGCCAAGAATATTGACTGGGAGACAGGAGAGCTGTGCTGGGCAAGGAGAAAGAACAAGGAGTAAGGAGAGGGCATGGGGGGGGGGTTGGAGGTCCAGATGGCAGTGGGAGCCATTATCCCAGAGGGAGAGGAAGCCTGTAGCAAGGCAGGATGGAGGAGACAGGAGAGCTCTGCCAGCAAGAGGGAAGAATAAAGAGTGGGGGATTGGAGGTCCAGATGCACTAGGATTCACTACCCCCAGAGGGAGAGGAAGCCTAGGAAGGCGGGATGGTGGCTCGGGGGTGGATGCACCCATGGCGGTACCAGTAAAGTATTAATTTGAACCACTGAGTACTGCAGGTGATGGGTGACCTAGGTGGAACACGGGTGACTGGGTGGGGGGGGGCTGGTCTGTAGATATGGTTTGAAGGAGACTGTAGTGGAATCGGAAGGGGAAGGGGATAAGGGAAGAACAGCAGGAGTAGAAGGGGGCATCCTTGGGGGGTAGGGAGGAGGGTGAGTGGAGAGATGTAGGACTGAGTCCTTTGGAGCTGGGAGGCGGGGAGTAGGTGAGAAGGAGAGGAGACAACAGGCAGACAGCAGATGAAGGGAGGGAGGTGGGAGGGGTAGCAGTTGGAAGGGGGTAGAAGGGGAGTGGTGGTGGAACAGGAAAAGGAAGTTCTAACTGGAAGAGGGATGGGGGAATGGAAGGATAGAAGTCAAGTCATAGTACTGGGGGATTAAATAATGAAGGGGGTAGGCTGGACTAAGAGAAGTGGAGAACAGCAAAGTAGAAGAGTGGTGTGCCTCCCGGGAATGACAACAGAATGCATTATGCCTGATGGTGTGCTCACTAACATAGGGGGAAGCTTCTTGTGGTAGTTCACCTGGGTAGCAAAGACCTGGCTGGATGCGAGGTAGGGACACTGCAGGAGAGGTTGAGTGGTGGGGCAGGTTTTTAGCAGGGAGGTTAGAGTGGTAGCCTTCTCAGAAGTGCTGTTGGTTCTCAAGGCCAGCACAGCTATGAAACGCAGGACTAAGGAGTTAAAGGGCTGGCCGAGGGAATGGTGTAGGGAGGAGGGATATGGATATATAGGGAACTTGGAGGGAACCTGGGATGATAAAAACCCTTTATGCACCTGATGGGTTGCATCAGGTTACTTTGGGAACAGACTGGGTAATATATAAGCAAGAGCTTAAATTTAAACTGCGGGGGGCAGGGGCAGCAAGGGTCGTAGTACCCATGGTTTCCTAGAGAAGGGTCAGCCAAACCTCCCAGGTAGAAGACGCAGAGTGGCCAGTAAAGGGAGGAAGTGGGGTGAATAAAAGGGTTTGGAGAGGGATTTTCCAAAGGAAGGGCCAGTTGGCCCCCCTCCAGGGAAAAAGCACAGGTGGTCAGTATCAAGGGAGAGTGGGGGACTAGAAGGGGCTGCGGGTGAGCAAAAGCAAAAGATGGACAAAGGGAAGCAGGAAGGGGCAGGTAGCCAAGCAGAGAAGGATGAAGGAGGCACTTGGTCGAGAAAGAAGGGAAGGGAAGGAATCGGGAGTGGTGGAGATAGGTCGTGTCTCTCTGCACTAGACGTCTTGGGAACAAAATGATCGACCTACAGGCTATGAAGGCAGAGGTAGGGGGATCTGGCGGTGATCACCGACACTTGGGCTACCATGAACCATGACTGGGACCTCTCCATTCCAGGGTGTATCATATATATATATATATAACAATAACGGGGAGAAAGGGAGGTGGGGGGTGGCACTATATGTCAGGGAGAGCATTACTGCCACCAGAGAGGAAATGGAGAAAGGAAAAGTAGAGGTGCTGTAGGTACATTGTCAGAGAGCTGTAGAAAGGAAATAGAGGTAAGAGTAGTTTACAGACCACCGAATCAAGACAAAGTCATGGATGGGAGTTGGGTACCATGATCAGGATGGCAGTGGAAAGGGTGAAGGTGGTGGTAAGTGGGGACTTATGTTTGCCTAAGATGGATTTGATTGTCCTGTCCACTGCCTGTGTCGGGAGCCAGTTGATGCTGGACACAGTCCAGGAGGGGTTCCTTGTTGAGGAGGTGAATGAACTGACGTGAGAGAGACCCATCTTGGACCTGGTATTAACAAACTGGGATAACATGGGGAACACTTGGGGAGCAGCGATCACTGAATGGTGTGGTTTGAGGTGATATGGCGAAGGAAACATCAAACACAGAGATGACAGTGCTGGACTTCAGGAAGGCTGAATATAGTAAGACGAGTGAAATATTGAGGGTACACCTAACTAGCCTTAAGGAAGATACAGGAGTGGATCAAAAGTGGACAGGGATCACTGAAGGGTTCGCGGTAGCCTTTAACACATGCTCTATGCAGAAGGGGTAACTCTAAAGCCAGGAGACCAAGTTGGTTCAATAGTGAGGCGAGCTGTGCACTGAGGGATAAGAGGGCCACATACAGGAAGTATGGGAAATCCCAAAAGGATAAGGAAGAGGGGATCTACCTGGAAGAAGGCTGGGGAGCTAGTAGGGTGGTCAAGGCAGGCCAAGACTAGGAAGGAGCTGTAAACTGCAGAAGGGATCAAGAAGGGAGAGAGCCTTCTTCAGGTACTTCTGCGATAAGAGGGCTACAAAGGTAAGCATAGTGAAGTGAAAAAGGGGAGATGAGTGGTTGGAAAGCAGTAAAGAATAGCTGGAGGTGTTGGATGAATACTTCTGCTCCATCTTTACTGAGGAAAAGGATGGACCAGTACCGCAAGGGAGGAGGGGGGAATTGGCTGAGAACAGGATAATGGAACACAGGGTTAAACAAGATGCTCATGTCCCTAAAGGTGAACAGGTCCCAATGGTCTGGGTGGCATGCACCCAGTAGTGTTGAGGGAACTGGTGGTGGCACTGGCGGGTCAGATGGTGGATCTGTTTAACAGTTCATTAGATGTGGGGGTGGTACCTCAGAAGTGGAGAACCGCACATGTGATACTGCTGCACAAGAGTGGGCCTAGGGGGAGGACCTTGAGAGCTGCAGGCCTTTAAATCCGACCTCCATTGTGGGTAAACTGATGGAGGCCATTCTGAACGAAAGGCTAGTCGGGTTCCTGGAAGCGAACAAGCTCCAAGATAAGCAACAACCTAAGTTCATTTCAGGGAAATTTTGTCAAACCAACTTTATCAGCTTCTTTGACTGGGTAATGAAGGCGGCAGAAAAGGTGGGGGAGGGCCAGGCGGTTAACATCCTGTACTTGGATTTCAGCAGGGCCTTCGACTCTGTGCCCTCCAAGAGGTTGGTCAAAAAGTTGGAGGAGCTAGGGGCAGGAAACAGTTTAACAAGGTGGGTGACGAATTGGCTCAGTAGAAGGACCTGAAGGGTGGTGGACCCAAGGGTGGTGGTGGTGGTGGTGGTGGGAATGGGGAACTCTCAGGTACGTGGAATTTTTTCCTTTTTATTTATTTCAGTTTGGGATTAATATGTTTGAGTCAAGGACTCATTTGCAAAGGTTCCACGTCAGTGCTGAACAAACATTAGAAAAATATAAGGTTTACAAAGGAGAAAAAAAAGCGAGAGAAACATATAAGCATATACACAGGCAGTAATAGTAAAATTTGGACTTATACACATCAAATTAGTAAATATTAACAGATAGATTGATTAGATAAGAGGGGGTGGGGAGGGGATCAGCCGAATGTGGCATCGTCTGAGGTGGAGCTTTCAACCAAGTGAGGCCATCGTTGGGTAATTGGGGGTAGGGGAGTGGGTTAAGAAAAAAAGTATATAGCTGAAAGATGTGTCGGGGGTAGGTAAATGGAAAACGGGGAGTGAGGTACTATCACATTAGTGCAGGCAGGTACAATTCATTTTATAGCCAAGGAGAGATTTGATCCCAGCTTTGAAGGTACTAATGTTGGTAGTATCAGTGAGAACAGCAGGTAGTTCATTGTACCATTTCAGACCTTGATACAGGATGGAGTTTTGGGCAAGTTTCGGCTTTTTGAAGGGAATCACCATCTTGTCAGCAACTGCACTATGGGTAGATTTTGTTGGGACAGCCAGCTTAAAGTGTCCGACCAGTGTTTAGTTTAGTTTATTGTTATAGGAATTATTACCTTTGAGCCAATGGCTCTTTTACAAAGGTTCCACGTCATTAATGTACAAACAAACGAGACATATTACATAGAATGGTCAGCAAATTATAAAAGTTTCAATAAGCCAGTATAATACAGTACATCACAGGAAAAAACAAAACATTGGAGGAATGGTCACGGTGGGAAGGGTAGGAGGAGATATGGAGAGGGGAGCAGACTTAGAGTAGTTAGAGGTACTCAGATGCCTTTGTCAAGAAAGGAGCAGAGGAGGAGGAGGATGAAAAACAGTAAAAACAGCCATGAGAGAAGAATCATTAGTCAAGGCAGTCACAGGAGCTAGAGACTGAGAGGTGAGAGTAAAGCATAGATTTGAAAGCTCCTAGTGACATGGAGGATGTAATGAGCGAGCTCAGGGCATTGTACCAGCTGGGGAATGTCAGACCAAATAGTACTTTTTTTTAAGAAGTAAGCAGGTTTGGTATTGCCCTCTTAAGATGGAGTGGGAGCCACCCAGTTTCAGTGTACAGCGAGCAGGTGTGGATGTCGAGAGTAGCCCCCAAAGTAAGACAACAGGCCTTATTGAGGATTGTGTTGATCCTGCTAAGAGCAGTTTTCGTGCCCGCCCCATATATAGGCAACCCATAGTCAATGGTGGACAGTATTTGAGCTACTGGTGGCTAGTTTGAGTGCATCTGGTGTCATTGAATGTCTGTGACGATAAAGTACACCAAGTTTTATATTTGCAGTCTTGATAACAGAGTCGGTGTGGTTTGAAAAGGTAATGCCGAGATATTTGACGTTGGATACTTGTTCTAGGGGCCGGTCTGTCGGTACAGCGGTTAGTTTCACTTGCGACACGGCGACCAGACCGAGGAACTGACCTGGGTGAAGTCGTCGGACCATCCGGGTTGGGAAGGATTGAGCGTCCCATGGGCAGCTCTCCTTCCTGGGGAGGGCAGGGGCTGCAGCGGCGTATGAGCAGCACCTAGCCGGAGGCTGGGTGCCGCTCACGTCGGGGCATAACAGAGCTCTCGGGATGGGGCGGGGCTGGCCGTCATTGCATCCCCATCCTGCTAGAGGGGACAAAATCACGCCTTACGTCTCAGTGACGCTCTGCCCCTGGAAGCCCCGATTGACCACCGGAGCCGCTTCCCCAACCAGTTACAGTTCCGCTGGCCCGACATCTGGGGTCGGAGCCGCTCACCTCTCTGGGGGTAAGGCAGGGATGACCGGGGAGACGGCAATATCCGTGGTTGGGGCTCCAGGGTCCGTGACCAGAGTTGATGGTCGCACGAGAGGCGAAGCCAAAATAGAAAATAGAAAAAAAGAATACTTGTTCTAGGATTTCACCCTTTTAGTTATGAATGTCATGAGGGCGGGTATTTCTTTTTGCTTTTGGGAGGTGGTGAAGAACATACTCTTTGGTTTTTCGTTTAATAGTAGCTTGTTTTCCGTAAACCAAGATTCAAGTTTATGAAAGTTGCTTTGGAGTTCAGTTGTGATGGATTGTTGGTCTTTGCCAGCGACTGAGATCACTGCATCATCAGCATAGAGAACTGTGCTTGCTGAGCAAGCCATTGGGGTGGAGTTGATGAAGAGGCTAAAGAGTAGAGGACCGAGGATTGATCCCTGCGGAACCCCAAGTTGCACCTCCTTAGCAGCGGATAGGGTATCACCAATTTTGACTCGTGATCTGTTAGAGAAGTAGCTGCCAAACCATAGTACTGTATCTGGGAATAAACCTGTAGACAGAAGGCAACTTTGGAGGAGGTTGTGATTAACAAAATCGAAAGCCTTCGTGAAGTCGATGAAGACTGATCCAACTGCCTGACCACCATCCAAGGCGTTATATAGTTGGGATGAATAATCAACTAGAGCAGTGAGTGTGGAGTGCTTTTTACAGAAGCCGTGCTGTTGTGGGCAGAGTAGGTTATGGTTCTCAAGGTACTCAGTAAGCTGCTCCAAGACCATTCTTCCGAGTACTTTCGAAAGGGGAGGAAGGATGGATATAGGTCGGTAGTTGGATGTTTGGGTTTTATCCCCTGCTTTAAAGACAGGCGTTACGTTAGCTGACTTCCATGCATTTGGAAATACTCCTGATTTTAGAGAGGCATTAAACACCATGGTAAGAGGACCAGCAAGTTCGTGAAGGAGTAGACTGACCAGCTTCATGTCAAGCAGATCCGCCTCATCCTGGTCTTGCCAAGCACCCTTTTAATATGCTTGACGGTTTCAGCTTTGGTAACACGTCTAAAGTAAAAGGGTGGTACATCTTTCCTTGAGGCATCTTTAGGGGCAGTTGGGCACTGCTGAACATGCATATTTTTGTTACCAGTGAGGTCCTGCATACTTCCACATGTATTCCTTGACAGCACCACCACCTGTGGTTAGGCAGGATGCAATATAGCAGTGGGAGAAGCAGTCCTACACACCTTAGCGAAGATGAGTGTACCATGGGATGCTTAGTTCTTCAGGCATCCAGCAGCGATGGCCCAGGCTTGGGACATGAACCAGGTTGCTGACATGGCAAGTGGCGCCCCAGACACTGCACTATTAGGCCGACCCCTAGAAGTGCTTTATTAGCCCTTGTTTTATGTATGAAAAACCAGGGCCACACATTTTAGTGTAGGTAGGTTGATAGGTACGGTGTCCCATATCTATGGAGCTGAAGCCAGCTTTTAGTGAGGCAGTGTGGCTGTGGGAACCTCTTGAGTAAGGTCCCAGCTCTGACACCACCAGTAGGGGCTGCCGTAAGCCCCAGCGTAAGAAAACCTTTGGGGGGGGGCAAATAAATAACCGCAGCTATAGCAACTCCTGTAACTCTTGGTTCTTGCCTGCTTTAAATAGCCTTACAAAGTGGCCTGCTTTCTGATTTGCATTGTTCCATCTACAGAGTCACCAGTTCCTACGCAGGGATCCTCCTACCATTCTTTTAAGGATGAGTCAGAAATTGGCTCCATTCGACAGAATCTCCTAACATGGTACGATCAGTGCAAAAGGGACCTGCCCTGGAGGAGGCTGGTATGTTTATATTTGTTTTAATTTGAAATTTGAATTGCCATTGTTTTTATGTATAATATATATATGTGTGTGTGTGTGTGTGTGTGTGTGTGTGTGTGTATATATGTGTGTGTATATATATGTATGTGTGTGTGTGTGTGTGTGTGTGTGTGTGTATATATATATATATATATATATATATATACACGCGTGTGTGTGTATATATGTGTGTGTGTATGTGTGTGTACATATATAATTTTTTTTTTTTAGTGACTTGAAGTGTGCTTCTTGCTATTTTAGTTTGAAATGTTATCCCTTTTATTTACCCAAATACCCCTTGTCAGCCATTTGTATGGAGACTAAATAAAGGGAAACCATGCTCCAGTATAGCCGAATCTGAAATCGTAAGTGACCTGGTACTCTGAAGTGACTAGAAAGTGGCGCAGACTCTGGCAAGGGTGCACTGTGGGAATCATTGAAGAATGCATTGTGGTTTTACATAGCACCTGTCATACATTACTAGAGATACCATGACATCAAGTTTTGAGGATCATAATGTTTGTGTAATATTTTATCCTAAAATATTGATTATCTCAGTAGTCAGTAGCATTTCTAATTCTTGGAAAGAGTTAAAATCTTATTGGATGGGATGAGATTCAGTCATACCCAAAGAAGGGCACAGTGCCAGAGTAGGTGAGAAAATCAAGACTGCTTATCACTGTATATCAGTGTCTATTGGGTTATATAATAATTACATTAAATTTGTTTTTTCACAATAATAAATTAATCTATATGAAATATCATGAAGTATTGTTATAGCGAGTGTCACAGATACCACCCAAGACTCCCTTGGTGATAGCCCGCCCAGTGGCATGTAGGGCTGAAATGCTGGGTGCCTCACCTCTTGCCATGTTGGCGACCCGGGTTCGGAAATGGACATGGTCACTCGGGGGAGAGGGAGGATTGAGTGTCCCAGGAGAGTTCTCCTCAGGGGGGCTGTGCAGCCCGATAGGTGTCTGCCACCTGGACATTGTAGGTGGCAGTGCAGCAGAGTGCCAGGGAACGTGTCCCACCCACTTGAGACCGGAGTCGTCTCTGAGGAGGCAAAGCTTGCACAACGTGCCATTACACATGCCGCAGGCCTTTGGAGAAAATGCAGGAAACCCCCCTGACTGGCAGGATGAAGGCCTGCTCCCCTGTAGGCTCCACACAGGCCACTGGACTCCCTGCTGCTGTGGCACAGGATGGCTGGACATTGGATAAGTTCCAGAGAAGCAGGGTGATGGGACTGGGGGGACTGATCCAGAATGGGACCTGTTGGGCAGAAAGGAGATAAACTACTAATTGGGGGGACAACCCCTTGGTGGTCAGCTTTCTGGTTCCCTTACCTTATTAGCGCTGCCTCCGGCCTGGTCATGACTCACTCAGGGCTGCTCCGTTCCACAGCTTCTTGCTCTCACAATACAAGGCCATGATCCTGCTCACACGGTGCAAGAACTCTTAGAGATAGGATCCTGCTTTGTCATTCCAGGTACACCTTACCCATGCTCTGTATCAGAAGCAGGTTTATGTTTTAAGTTGGTTTGTGCTCTCAGTAGGGGATCATGGGATATGATGGAGACCTACATAGGGGAACATGATAGAGACCTAAAAGTACCTCAAGGGGGTTAACAGTGTGCAGGAAGGTGGTCTCTTTAAAATGAGAGAGAGCACCAGGGCCAGAGGGCATGCGATGAAGCTGAAAGGTGGGGGGACATTTAAGAGAGATGTAAGGAAGTACTACTTCACTGAAAGAGTAGTGGATATCTGGAACAGACTGCCAGCGGAAATTGTGGAGGCAAAAACAGTAGGGGTCTCAAGACAGATACTTTAAGTCCTCACGTTTGACGCCCTTACTCACGTCCACTAGCTGCACATTAACAGCACCTTGAGCATTTTCCCAAGCCTCCAGGCAGTATCTAAGATGGACATTCTCCTGTACAAGCTTCGTTATTGCAAATGTCGCCTGATTTCGCTACGTCCTTAGCCACTCCAGCATGGTTTCAGTTGTGGCATCCATGGATTGCATTGTCTCAAGCATGGCTTACCAGTTAGGCTCTCCCCTGGCTCTTCAGACATGCTATGTCCCTTGGTTCCTTCAGTCTCCTTTTATCCCAATTGTTGCTTAGGATCAGTGCCTCCTCTGGGCTTATTACACCTCACCAATTCGATATTTACATACTGGAAACCTAAAATTCGTCAGCAGATCAGGATCGCTTGGTCTATCACTGAAGGCCCTACTTGATCTCCGGCCCATTCTCCTTCCCCCTTTCTTTCCCCTGAGATTCCCTTTTGCCTGTCCCATGCTTTCTTGAAGCCCACCACTGTTTTTGCCCTTACCGCCTCCAGTAAAAGGCTGTTCCAGGCATCCACCACTCTTTCTGTGAAGAAGTACTTCCTCACATCTCTCCTGAATCTGTCCCCCTCCAGCTTCATTGTATGTCCCTTTGTTGTTCAGCACCTTTGTTTCTGATATTTATATTCTGCTGAAGCTTTTCCAGTTGTTGGCACTAAAAGCGTCAACATAAGTGCCATCTTCTTGGAAATATTGGACATAAAAATCAGTTTTGTGCTTTTATAATCTTCGGATGGTGAATTTATTAGTTTAAAAAAAGTGACTACTCAGTGGCTAATAGTAAACATTGCAGCTTGCGCTAATGACAGCCTGATTTCACATCTCGAGCCCAGGCCATCCCACATCAGGCTGCAGAGACAATGTTAAGTCAGTCTCCGACATCTTATGCTTTGCGTAGGGTTGGTGGTTCCTGCTGCTACAAATGCATTCCCTGGTGGCCCAGGGGTAGGAGGTTGTATGGACAAAAACATAGCTTCAGTCAGCGGAGTGAAATCCTGACGCTGGCATGATGCAGTACTTGCCTGCTGCCACCCGCCTCCTGGACACAAGCATCAGGCATACTTGTGGCCCACTGGGCTATCTACCGCAATCTGCGGTTCGCTTCCTGCACGTCTGGACACCACTCTGCACCTCTCTCTGTGCCAGGAAGCCTGCTGCCACCAGCTTCCTGGACACAACCATCAGGTGTCCTTGTAGCCCACTGGGCTGCCTACAGCCATCTGCAGTTTGCCTCCTGCATGCCTGGACACCACTCTGCACCTCTCTGTCTGTGCCAAGAAGCCTGCTGCCACCGGCCTCCTGGACACAAGCATCAGGTATGGCCTATACACAGCCCCGGCCTGCACAGCTGCTGCTTCTGCTGCAGAATTTTTCGCCCTCCCCCTCCCAGGCCACCTTTAAATATACTTAAGCTCCTCCCTCCCCTACCCTGTCCTGCCCCCAATTGGCTTCCAGTAGTAGAATTCAGGAGCTTAAAGCTATCTAAACACAGAACTCTCAGAAATTTGTCACTCGCTGCTGCTAGCTCTCTCTAAACACAGAACTCTCATCTGCTTATGGACTTCTGTATGGTGCTTATCCACTCTGAATTGTTGTATGGGTGGGACTCCTAGGTGGTCAGTCGTGTACCTAATTAACCTGCTGGATATGTATAGCTAGGAGTTGCACCTCTGCCCCAGTAACTATATTTCTGCTATTTGACCATAGTCACCGTCTGATAGATGTTTACTGCAGCTAATATTCTTGCTGGTGTATTCAGTACTGTGTAATCTTTATCCTGAGTTGGTGTCAGCCTTGAGCCTAGCTTATTCTACCCCGAGTGGGCCTGGCTGAGTATAGCTTTTACAACCACTGTTGACTAGCTGACTGCAGTTAATCATGGTGGGAATCAACTGCAATCTAATGAATAATTTCTGCCTGTCTATCCATCATGTCTCAGCAACTTTAGTCAGGAAATGTCTCTATTAGCTTGTTAATGTATTGTGCTCACTAGCTATCTCTACTAGCCTTGCCTCCAGTGGGGCTTACTACCACGGAACCTGATAATCCTTCCAGTAGCTGCTGGTGTGCTCCTACATAAGGGGGGATTGTCTAGTGACCCTTATTGTGGGGGCATCTGTAGGATAGACGTCCACAAATTGGGTGCTCCTCTGGGGCCCACTTGGACAGCTTAGGGGGGTTCTGGTGGGCAAGCACTGCTTGGTTCTCTCCTCAGGGCCTTCCTGGTGTTTGACAAAATAACCCCTCTGGCTTCTGGTAAGCCTTGACCTGTCTACCTGTCCTGGCCACAATATCTTCTTCCTTCAGTGCCCTGGTTAGTCCCAGGGACAGGTCCTTTTTGACATGGGGATTCCTAAGCTCCTCAGGAAGGGTGCTAAGCCCTCCTCATTTATCAGTGCCCTCATCAGTGGCCTTCTCACTGCCTTATGCCTCCCTCTACTTATTGCTGATTGCTCCCCTCCCTCGGGGGCCCCCGGGGTTACACTTGAACAGCATGAGGAGCATGACTTCACCTTCTCCAGTCTAACAGCCTGTGGCAGACAGCTTCTCTGGCCCATTTGCTGTCTTGATTTCAGGTGCTTTCTGTATTCTGCCATAGTGATCAGGCATCCTGCTTGCAAGCCTTCGGCTGGAGGTGGTTCTCCCCCTATAAGGCATCTCCTCTGGCTCCTCCTGGTGGCACTAGCCCTGGCTGGGGACATTGAGTTTAACCCTGGTCCTACTTATCAGGCCTCCTCATTTCCTGTGGACTGACTGTCAGGCAAGGGGATGAAAATGGCTCACTTCAACATCCGCAGCCTCCTGCCCGATCTGGCTGAACTCTCTGCCTGGGTCACTCACTACAAGCCTGACATCCTTGGTATTATCAAGACTTGGCTGAAACCTTCCACCCCTTACTCGGATTGCACGCTTCCTGGCTTTGATCTCATTAGGCAAGATCGGCCTGGGAAAAAGTGTGGGGATGGTATCTTGGTTTACTAAAAAGAGTCACCTAAACCTGTCTGTTGTAACCCACCAACAGCCCTTACTGTTTTCTTGTGAGCTGCTTCACACAGTCCTATTACTTGGGAACACTAGGAAGCTGCACATCATCTGTACATACAATCCCCCCAAGGGTGGTCTGTTGGGGTTATCCTACCTCCTTGATACTGTTGATGCTAAGACTGGGGATAATGAGGTAATGATCTTGGGAGATCTTAATTTAAACTGGTTTGGAGGTAATGCCAAGCTGTATGAACCTCTGCTTGCTGGTCTCTCCTTGTCTCAACTTATTCAGGAGCCCACTCGGTTGTCTACCACTGGCGGTACTAGCTCCCTCCTTGACTTGGTCCTGTCTGATAGACCTGAGAGGATCAGCTCCTCTGATACCCTTCCTGACTCTATCTCCAACCACACCCCGTGTACCGCATATGGAAGATCTCCTCCTAGAAAATTCCTCACAAAATCAACCCAAGTAAGGGTTTTCTCCAGGTTTGACCTGGGGTCCTTCCATGAGGATCTGAGGCTTACGGACTGGTCTGCGGTGCAAAATGCTCAGGACTCTTCCACTGCTGTTAGTCATTTTCTCAGCACCTTCGGGGCGCTGCAGGACAATTTGCCCCTCTTATCAGGCAGAGGTAAGGGGGTCTGCCACTAAGTGGCTGCATGGGAACCTCCTAGCCCTCTTGAGAGCTAGAGACAAGTGCTGGACCAACTTCAAGGTCACGATGGACCAGGCCATATTTCAGCAATTTAGGAGGCTCGGAAATGAATGCAAAAAAGCAGTCAGGGCTGCCAAAAGTGAATACCGCAAAACTGCCTTACTAAACTCTGCTAAGGACCCTAGGAATTTCTGGAGGAACGTTAAAAATATAGTAAGTGGTTCCTTGAGTTGTGGGGTCTCTGACATGCTCATAGATGGATCTAATTTTAACAATCCACTAACCATCGCCAATGCATTCAACTCCCACTTCTCGGATCTGTCTGCCTTCACCTCCCTATTCTCCACTGGTGGGAGTGATGGTCATGCCCCAGCCTCTGCTCCACAGTCGGCCCCTATCTCCTGTCCATTACTCTACTTCAGGGCTGTGACAGCACAGGAGATGCAGAGACTTCTCTCTGGTCTCTCCCCTCACTCTAGTGCTGGCCACGATAGCATGGAACCTAAGCTGCCTCTTATATTGCCTCCCCAGTGGTCCATATCTTCAACATGTCCCTAGCCTCTGGAGTTATCCTCGACCTCTGGAAGGTGGCGAGGATTGTCCTTGTTCTCAAACAGGGTAACCCAAAGATCCTCGACAACTGCCAACTGATAGCCATCTTGTCGGCTGTCAATAAACTTCCAGAGAAAGTTGTGGCTGGGCAACTCACGGAGTATATTCAGGCCCATGAGCTACTGTCTCCTGCACAGCATGGCTTTTGCAAAGGGCACAGTACATCCTCTGCCCTTGTTGCTGTCTCCTCTGGGATCAGGGCAGCTATGGACCAGGGTAAGCTGTCGGGCACCATCTTCATTGACCTATCTAAGGCCTTCGACCTAGTTGACCATGTCTTACTTTGCTCTCAACTTCGGCCCCTTGGTCTGTCCCCACCTGTCCTAAGATGGTTCACTAATTATCTCCAGGGCAGACAGCAACTTACTAAATTCAGTAAGGTCCTCTAGGCCACCAGGCCTCTGGTGTCCTCCAGGATTCAGTCCTAAGGCCCTTATTCTTCTCTATCTTTGTCAATAATCTCCCCTCTACTTCTTCCAGCTGTAGCTCTATTCTATATGCGGAAGACCTGGTTATCCTCACCCATTCTCGTGACATTGGGGTCATCAACCACCAACTGAGTGAGGATTTCAGGAATATTCAGCCCTGGATAACGACCCACAGGCTGGTCCTCAACCTTTTAAAAAAAAAAAAAACCTCAGGCCAAGCTTTTTGGGTCCCTGGCCAAGATAAAGGCCTCCCCTGCCTCACTGAGTACTGCTAGTATTGATGGTACTTCTGTCCTAATCACTGACTTCATCAAATACCTTGGGGTGACACTTGACCCCCAGCTTGACCTTGGGCATCGTATCCAAAATGTATGCAGAGCTGTCAACCGCATACTGTGTCTGGCCTACAGAGTGAAGAACAATCTTACTCCTGCTGCTCACCTTGCACTGGCCAGAGGTGTGTTTCTCCCTTCTCTCTGCTATGGAATTATCCTGTTTGCATGCACCTCCAAAGTTCACCTCTCTAGGTAGCCTATAATAACATTTGCCGCTCTGCACTTGCTGCCCCTCGCCTCACCCACCACTGTGACCTGTATAACAAACTTGACTGGCTCTCTCCGCCCAACCACATGAATTTTGTCTTGGGCAGCTTCACGGGCAAGGTTATCAGAACTGGCACCCCCTCCCCTCAGGATTGGCTGAGCTCCTCAAACCGGCTACCTCCTGTTCTTAGGTCATTGGGCCCTGCTGTTCTCTAAGTTCCTGCCACTCGAACACAAATGGGGGACAGGGATTTTGCTTCATGTGCCCCCAGAGTATGGAACTCCTTTCCCGCCCGGGTCCACTCCTCCCCCTCCCACTCATGCCTTCAGAGCTCCCTGTGAAATTACTTGAAGCTCTCCTTTGTGTGTGTGTCCTAAACCGCCATAACTAACCTTGGTCCTCTGCACTGGACTTGCATGTCCTTCTTTTGGTACCCTTGCGCAGGTCCTGCTGATACATCCTGCCTGTTTGGGTTCTGCTCTGTATATAATGTATTTATTCTTTGTTTCAGGCGATGCTCTGACTGCGGCTCTGATTTTGAGTCTCTGAGCTGTATAGAATTGTATAATGCACTATTCATAGCCTTGGTGACTTTGTGTATATATTTTGTTCCTATTCTAACTGTGTTTACTGACTGCTTGTGTTGTGTTCATCTGGTTCTACCTGATTCTGTGTAATGCCTAACTTGTATCATGTTGTCCTCTGTTTGAACTTGTATTTCATTGTATTGTCCCGGGTCGTACCTGAAAACAGGCAAATGTTTTGTCTAGTGTACTTACCTGGTCAACAAAAGCTAAATAAATAAATAAAATTAAACATAGGACACGGTGGCATCAGCAGTGGTGTATGAAGTGGGGAAGAGGTATTAATGGTCACTAAACAGGAAAGGGACCTTGGGGGTTATCCTATCTGATGATCACAAGGTGACGGGACAGTGCAACGAGGAAGTAGGCAGGGCTAACAGGATGCTAGGGTGCATAGGGAATCACCAGCAGAAGGTGAGCAGTGGTGTTACCACTGTATCAGTCATTGGTGAGACCCCACCTGGAGTATTGTGTTTTAATTCTGGAGAAAGCATCGCAGGAAGAACATAGGGTAGAGGGAATCCAGAGGAGGGCAACCAAAATGGTGCAGGGACTGCATTATAAGCCCTATGAGGAGAGACTTAAGGATCTCAGTATGTACACCCTGGCGGAGAGGAGGGAGAGGGGGGACGTTATAGAGGCCTTTAAGTACTTCATGGGGGTGAGTAAGGTACAGGAGGGGAGCATTTTTCAGAAGAGAAGGCGCACGAGAACAAAGAGGCATGCAGTGAAGCTGGAAGGGGGGATTTTAGGAGGGATGTGAGGAAGTACTTCACTGAAAGAGTGGTGGACAGTCTGAGTTTAAAAAAAAAAGTAGTGGACACCTTGAACAGTCTTCCATTGGAGGTAGCGGGGAGAAAACAGTGGTGGGAGCTTCAAGTATGCATGGGATAGACACAAAGGAATCTTGGTAGAATAGTGTGGGGGGGGGGAGTAGCCAGAGATCAGTTAGGGTCTGCAGTGACAGTATAGGCAGGGATAAAATGGGCAGACTGGGTGGACCAAACGATTCTTAAATTATGTGTTTCTGTCATCCATCCCAGTCCCATGTTGGTGAGTGTCAAGAGTGTAGTGGGTAGGCTTGGCCCCAGTCTGCTTCTGATTGGAAAAGTTAGTTATTATTTTACAGCTTTAATGGGAACAAGCCAAACCCCCAGATGCCAAGGTGGAACCCCCTGGTTTGGTCCTAACTATGAAATGCCTGCTGCAGCGGCTTTTGTTGAATAGAGTGCATTGCCTAAATCTACCCAGATAATTCACAAGTGACCAAAGGGAGCATGCTAAAAGGAGTACCACACAACTCACAAACGCCAGGATTTCCCTGAAAGCATTTATGCATGTTGGCACTCCCATCCTCTCATTTTAAGCCCCCATCCTTTTGCAACACCCCCATGCTTTCCCCCATGTTTAAAGCAAAGCATTGGTCCCCAGTATTGTTAAAATTACAGCATTTGGGGGACCCCACAGAGGAGAAGGGTGACCTAGAGCCACAATGAAACATACAGAAAGAAAACAAGTAAGTGGACTAGGATAAATAACTGGGAAGAAAAATCAAAGTTCCAAGAAGCAGACCATATGAAAAATTCTCTGTTTTGACCAGTCTCCCCCCAAATTCTTCAAATTTTCTAGGGAAACACTGAAACTTTAAACAAAATCTGAAAAATATACGCTCAACCCTTGTTTTATTCACAAAGTTCAAATCAATTTCTGATGAGGAGTGCTACTGGTTCTGTGGCACGAAGAACGTGCACCCCAGTGGTAAATCTGAAATGTTAAAATTTCTTTCATTTGGATTTCCTTTCATTTTCCTATGGTCCTCTGCCAGTGCCTTTTTAAATGCATTATAATCAACAAACTACAGTTGACTATACATACATAAGGGCGTAACGCTATCTTGGGGTTCTAATGACAAATGTAAGTCACACAACCCATGGCCTTGTATTTTGGAAATGTTGGCAGAACCCCTCGATACTGTTACACCCAAATAGTGTACATTTGGGTATGGTTTGTCCGTTACAGTATATGGAAACTGCTCTGTTTTCACAGACTGGTTTTTGCTGCTTCTACACTGTGGTGCCGCCACGTGGTAGTCGTCACAAAAGGGCAGAAAAATGTAATGAGTGGGAACATGTGCATTTGATGTGATTTTTTTTGAACCTACCCCACAGTGACTGTTAATGGAAAAATATTCCGTGTGGCCACCTCATTCACCTTGTGTTTTTTTTTTTTTGTTTGTTTGTTTCTTCCCTTTAAGGCTGAATCTGAACCTGATCTGAACCGGAGAGCCTATGCAGGTAATTGTTTTACTGTACTGTAACTTGCAGCAACTGTATACCTGTAATATGGGCCATACTCGGCCATCCAGCCTTCTGAGGGAGGCAAGCTGGTTTGACAAAGTGAGCGAAGCAGGGTCTCTCTGTAAACAAGTGAGCTACCTCAGTGTTTTGTCAAGGAATGAAAAACAAACAGTGTGAACAACTTGAGTGGTTTCAATCTCCATTAGAAAGAGACCATTCTACTCTCCAGGTAGATAGTATGATGCCTTCAGGGCTTGAAAAATCCAGTGGTTCTAGGTTCAGGACCTGCAATGTGTTTGCCCTGACCTATGAAAATTTAACTTCTACTGGTCCAGTGGACCAGTGCAGTCTGGGGAGTCATCAGAATTTGCATCAGGGTGGGGGCGCTGTGGAGCCCGAGCAAGATGGTCGTCAGGATTTAATGCTCCACACAATAGGCATTTTATTTGCTTAATAATGGTAGTTTTCCTGAAGTTTTGACTGGTGCAAAAAGAATTAGCTGGAATCTTTTTTTTTTTTTAACTTTTTATTTATAATTTTTTTATATATATATTTACATAGCCAAAACATTCACTGTACAATGCAGCTGAACAGTAATTAAGCAACATAAAAGGGATATGCAGATAGATAATCCATTGTAACAAATGGTACAAGAGTAGGGGGAATTCCAGCTCTCAATAGCTTACTTTTATACAAAGTTCTTCGTATTGGCTATATATTATCAATGCTAATTATTGAAATGTAATATAATACTTCAATCATAAAATACTAACAGGGCTATGATGCCCTATAATTGTAAGATTCTCTATTATTAATACTCTCCTTTATCTCCCAACCTCCCAACGTCTGATTCAAGGGAAGCACAATACTACATTATTAAATCGTCTCTCCACATTAACTTTATATTCTCCCCTGCTCTCACTCAGGAATCTTCCCTCCAACCAAAAACAAAGTGACAGGGAACAGTGTCCCCTTAACTCAGTAGGGTTCAGATATCTCCAAATCGGTAAAAGTGAACTTATTAAATTTATATCCCTTACCTAATATTACCAACACTTATGCATTTGAGTAATATTTACCTCGCCCTTCCCCAGCAAGGTTGAGACTTGTTACAAAAGATTTTGGTTGAAATAATAACCGAGCTTACTTAATAACTTTAAAGCAAGTGCAAATTGAGTCTTTTACTCCTATTCAAGTGTCCCCTTCAGAGTCTGTTGCGGGATCGTCTTCTTGAGCCGCTCGTTCAGTTTCTAGCTTCTCGACCATTTTCAGGTCTTCTTTAGGGTCCAAGTATATGTACGATTTCCTGCCGACGGTGATATGGAGTCTAGCTGGCATTAGTAAGTTGTTCGGAACATCCATAGCTCATAGGCATCTCCGGATTGCATCAAAACTTTTCCTCCACATACAGGTAGAGTAAGACAAATGGGGGGAAAACCAGACTTTAGAGCCCTCCACTGAGACATTGCATCTCGCTCTCACAGCCTGTAGGATTCGATCTCATACCATTACCGAAGTGGAGATGAGCATTACTGTTCTGTTGAAGGGGCTAGATTGCGGCCTCCGAATATTCACTCTATAAGACCAATCTATCTGATCGTGATGTAGCCATTACGACAAATAATGAGATGGGTCATCTTTCTCCACACCTTCTGGGAGCCCAGTTATACGGATATTGGCCGCTCGGGTTAGATTCTCCAAATGCTCTAGTCTTGAGCGCAGCAAAGACTGTTCTTTTACGCAAGTTGCAGCCGTAGCCTGAGCATGGGACGATGACCGCTCTGCTTCTTGTGCCGTATCACTGAGGTTCTCTAATTTGTGTTCTGCCTGAACAAGTAGAGTGTTATAACTGTCCATTTTTTCATCTATACGCTGTACAGATTTAGTTAAATTAAGCAGAGCAGCCTGCAGTGTTTCTAAGGTAGCCGGACCAGGTTCCCCAAGTGATGCTTCAGCCGCAGATGATGTATTAGGCTGAGATGGCGGCCTAGGAGTCCCACCACAAGGCGCAAAGAAATTAGATTTTTGCTCGGAATTCTTCCGTTCCATTGTAGTAAATGTGGTATCTTTAGAAACAGCAGAATACCAGGAAGCCAGGAGACTGATTTCTGAGTGGAGATAGGATAATTAATTGGTGAAATATTCAGCTAAAGCAGACGCTAGATAGGGAGCTCTCTGGAAGTGTGTCCTTTCAGGCTGATAGCTAGCCACGCCTCTCAATTAGCTGGAATCTGAAGTCGTCTAGAGTCGATATGGGGAACCTGAAGAAAGGCAAGGGCTCAACAGATGGAGGTAAAGTTAAAAATCCTCCCGGTCCTCCAGCCACACATTCAACTCAAGGCTGCAGCTTCTCTGATCCACCTGTGGAGGGTGACGATGCAATTCAAACTCTCGGGCAAAAAAATGACCTGACTGCTGGCTTCTGTGGCAGGCTTATCGGAAAAATGTGACTCACTGACACGCAGAGTCACTAATGTGGAAACTGAGGTAACTTACTTCAGAACTGAAGTCTGCGATATGAAGAAACAATCAGAAGCGGCCCTAGGAGCGATCTCTAACTTGGTGAAAGAGAATACGCATTTGCGATCACGCCTGGAAAACCTGGAGAACCAGGCTAGAGCCACAAATCTATGAATCGTGAGGATGCCAGAGAACAGCGAGGGGGACCATTTGGGTTTATTCCTTAAAGATTGGTTGGAGCAACAATTGAGAGAACCTGTGGTTGCCAGAAACCTGAATATTCAGAAAGTTTACCGTGTGGCGTTCCGTGGAAGACCTGTTGGTGTAGAAGCATCGAGGGCAATAGTAATGGTAGTGGACGGTGTTGGGACTTGTGACTGTCTTCTGGCCCTTGGAAGGCAGAAAAAAACACTCCTACAAGAGGGACAGCGAGTCTCCCTGTACCCAGACTTAAGTGACGCCACCTGCCAGAGGAAGAAAAAATTTGATGGCACTCGTGCCATGCTTCGCGAGGCAGGCATGCCTCATGGTTTGCTTTTCCCCCAGCCCGACTGCACCTTCATTTTTTTTCAGATTCCTCAGAGACACTGAAATGGGCCCAAAAGTATATGCAACAGCAAAGCAAGAGAGTAGAAGGTTCCCGGTCTGAATCTGAGAGTGAATAAGAGCTGAACACTTGAACTAAATAAATATACAGGTTTATTTCGCGTTCAGGTTTGCTGGTTAGGCTGCTTGTCTTATGTTTCCTAAAACTCATTTAAATGTTTGCTTCATCTCACATTGTTGATAATATACTGGCTCTAATGAGTTCAGGTGGGGCTAGATGGGAGATATAGTAGTCATCTATATAATTGTTAAGATTTAAAGCATGAGCTAATTGTTTATAGCTAAAAACATTATGTTGCGACCACTGGCAAGCAGTTGGAATGGCGACCTGGGTTCGAGGCGGACCCGGGTGGTCAGAAGGGCGGCCGGGGAGAAAAGGCATCCACGGACAGCTCTCTTCAGAGGGTCTGGCACATGATGGACCCCTAGCAGAGGCCGGGGGGTCCCACAGCTACCGGCAGTCGCAGCTAATGGAGGCGGGGTGCCACGCTAGACATCATTGCATGTCCCTGCCTCACGGAGGACAAAACCAAGAAAATGGAGGAAGGGAGACCCTCTGTCTACATAAAGCCCTCCCCGGGCTTCAATCAACCACTGCTGCCACACTCCCAACCAGTCACTAATCCCGTGGTGCCGGAATTAGGGGAAGTCTAGGGCCCCGCCCTCCGGGGTAACGGAGTTGCGGCAATGGGCAGTTAGTGAGGAGCTCCGGGCCGTGTGGACCAGGCAGAGGCACAGGACGGAGGTCTCTCCCGAGAAAAGATAATTTAAAAAAACAAAAAGGTTTACGAAGCACACTATTCAATGGCAGGAATTTTAATTGTATTGCTTTTTTGTGGAAATCTGAATCCTAATCTGGGGGTACCTTAAGAATCCATTAATACAGGATAGGCATGTGTTTTTCTCATTTCCTCTGGTAGGATAAAGTTTTTTTTTTTTTTTTTTTAAGATGTAATAATTGATGGGTTAGTAATCACATGCAGCTCGTGGGCTCAATATTTACAGCATATGATGCTGATTCACTTAGTTCTAAGACGTATTTACCCCCTATGATGTATCTAATTCATGCGCTCTGGTTTTTCAGTGGTTTGTATTAAGAGGGTCGGTGCCCTCCTCTGATTTATAGTGCATATATTGGAGTGGTGCATCTGGCACAGAAACTATATGTTTATTGAAATGTCAATAAATAGAAAGTAAAAAAAAAAAAAATTTTGCCTCTTACTCTTTGGTTAATTTCTTTCAATATCAAGGGAGCATTCTTGGTATCTGTAAGCCGTATACTGCAAATGTAAGCCATAGGTAATATTTTTGTCTATTTATTATTGATTTGGAGTTCCATCTTTGAGCAATTCTCATTTTCAAAGGTTCCACGTCAATTGAATGCTGCAATCTCAATGCAGTTTTACAGGTAGACCGTGAAATGCTACAAAGTACAGCCATAGCGTTGGTACAAATAAAGTATGAGAGGATACAAATAAGAACTTTTTAATGTAAAGTATTGTTACTAACATTTGTGACAGGTGCAGTCAGCTGCTTAAAGAAGCATTGTCACATTAATAAGTGCATCTGGGGATAATCCTAAGGGTAGAGTATGGGTTTAGTAGAGGGGTGAGGATGTCTTAATTCCTATAATGCTGACACTTTTTTTTTTTGAAAAGGAATCAGTACTTAAGTAAAGCTCCCACCCCCACCCCAAAACCTGACTGCCGGTTTAGCTTTGTAATAAAATAAAAAAATAAGTGTTTGCCTACTGCTCAACACTCGTAAACTCTGCGGCGGAGCAACGTGGCGGCACTGCATGGTGCCATCTCATATGGTGTGTGGTGCTGCACTGCTCACTCGGCATACAAGTGAGCAGTGTGGTGCTACACACCAACACGCAGATGGCACTGTGCAGCCTCCGCCATGTGCCTGCTAGCAGATACAATGTTAGGCTAATAAGCAAACACTTATTTTTTTATTTTTATTGCCAAAGCTAAATCGGCAGTGAAAAATGTACACGTCAGCTCATTCCACCTATCACATTGTGTTGGCTGTGTGAGGTGTATGACTTTGGTATTGGGTAGCTGATCAGGACTTCAAAGACCAAGCTGTTCAATCTAGCCTTTGAGGGAGGCTTGTTGTTCGGTTCCGGCCTGGATGATAGTTTGAAGGATATCTAAAAAAGAAGGGCCACTTTCCAGCGTCAAAGCAGTTTCAAAAAGGCCAAAGAGGTGGCCAACAGAGGCAGTTCCGGCAGGGCAGCGGCCAACAGGCAGTTCCGGCAGGAGGGGGGGTTAGTCCTTTTGGAACTTCGGGACCCAGCAGCATAAGGAGCTTTGTTCTGGGTTCAGGAGCAATAGTAGCAGAGGAGCCCTTGCCCAAAGATGCAACACAGGCATAAGGCAGAAATGCACCACACAATGAGGGTATGTGGGACCATCTTTACCTCTCTTCCCTTGGTGGAAGACTGTGCAGTTGTTACACATGATGGGCCCAGATAACGTCAGATGCTTGGGGTTTGGAAATTCTGGCTTTAGGTTATGCAATAAGAATTTTCAACTGATCCCTTTAAAAGGGCGTTTTCTGCCATCACTGGTTCCTAAGGACCCCATGAGGAGACAAGCTGTGTCACATACCCTGGACCACTTCCTCAGGTTCATGGTCCTGGGACAACACTTCCAGTACAGGGCACTCCCTTTTGGGTTGGCAACAGCCACCAGGGTTTTCTAGAAGGTGCTCATTGTCCGGGTGGCTCGGCTCCAACAGAAGGACAATCGTATCTAGCCCTAGGGGGCAGTATAGCGCAGTGGGTTAAGGCTCTGAGCTGGAGACCTGGGTTTGAATCCCACAGCCGCCTAGTTGCATGCTGTGTGATCCTGAGCAAGTCACTTAACTTCCTTATGCTCCAAGGTTGCATCTGGAAACGAGCTTCAGCTTAGTGTGCTACTCCTGGTTAAACAATGTTCCCTTTCCCTACCCGGACAATCTGCTCTTTTGATCAACGTCTGCACCATTGGCAAGGAAGTCAGTGGCCAGGACTCTGGAGATGTCAGAGTATCACTCCTGGGTCGTGAATCGGGGGGGAGGGAGCTCTCTTGAGCCATCACAGGCCCTGGAACACCTGGCAGCAATGTTCAAAATAGACCAGGAGAAAGTCTTTCTCTCGCCAGCTGGGAAGGAGACCCTATTGAGAGTTACAGTGACTGAGGAGCCAGTCGTCGGTTTCAGCTCACCGCCTGCTATGGATTCTGGACCTCATGTCGACAGTGATAGAACTAGTCCTGTGGGTCCGCCTTCGCTTGCGGGCCCTACAGATAGTTTCTCTCAACCTGGGATCCGACCTTTGAGGATTATCTGGCCAGGATCCCACTCTTACCACAACTGAGGCAGTCTCTGAGGTGGTGGGCGAGTTTGAAGAATCTGAGCAAAGGGTCCCCCTTGGAAGTCCCCTCAGAGTTGATTCTGATTTTTGATGCCAGCCTGTGGGGTTGGGGGGGGGCAGTCCTGGACCACATTCCCATTCAGGCGACTTGCTCAGCGCAGGAATGGCATCTACACAAAAAAAATGTTCTGGAGATGAGGGCAGTGCGCCTTGCTCTCTTTCTTTTTCAAAGTCAGGTGCAGTCCAAAACTGTAAAAATAAGGTCAGACAATGCTGTAACAGTGGCGTGCCTAAACAATCAAGGGGGCACAGAGAGCAAGAAGATGCTGAAAGAAGCCACTGCTCTCTGGCTGTTGGCAGAAGAGAATCTTTTCCTTCTCTCTCTCTCTCTCTCTCTCTCAGCAGTCCACTTGGCGGGTGAGTTGAACATTCAGGCCAATTGGCTAAGCCGCAGAAATGTTCATCCAGGAGAATGGATGTTGAACCCGGAGGTGTTCAACCTTCTGTGTCAAAGGTTCGGTCACCCTCAGATCGATCTGTTCGCCTTCAGCCACAGTGCTCAAGTTCAACAGTTATTCAGCTGCTACCGGTGTCCACAGGCGGAAACAGTGGAAGCCCTATCACAAGAAGGGAATTACAGCAGAGTGTATGCCTTCACTCCTGTGCCTCTCCTCCCCAAGGTCATACGCAAAATAAGGTACTCGAGGAAGCTTTTTTTCCTAATTGTTCTGGAGTGGCTCAGAAGACCATGTTTTTCGGACTTAGTCAGCCTAGCTCAGCATACACCATTTCACCTCCCAGTGTGGGGAAGGGGGGACCTTCTCTCTCAGGAGACCCCATTCTGCATCCAAATCAGGGAGCAATGCAGCTCACGCCCTGGCTCCTGAAACGGGTTCTCTAACAGAGTGGTGGACACTCTGATGGCCACCAGGAAGAATTCCACACCAGCAGCTTACGCTCATGTATGGACCGTCTGTTTGGCTTGGCCCCCAAAAAAGAATACAGCCTCCCAAAGTCTCGGTTCCACAGATTTTGGATCTCCTGCAGGAAGGAGTGAAAAAAGGTTTGGCCTTGAGCACCCTGAGAGGTCAGGTGTTGGCCCTTGGAGCCTCCTTAGGGCTGTCGCGAGGGACTAACTGGGGAAGGGTATTAGTTTTCTGCGTGCTGCAGCAGGAGTTCAACCTCTGTTCAGATTCCTGGTTCCCCCATGGGATCTGAATCTGGTTCTGAAAGCTGTCTATAGGGAGCCTTTTGAACCACTTTCGTTGGTACAGTTGGACGTGCTGTCTTAGAAGGTGTGTTTTCTAGTTGCTACGTGCACAGCCAGGAGGATTGGCAACCTCCAAGTTTTGTCCCACAGAGAACCATACCTTGTCATGCATAAGGACAAGGTGGTGCTTAGTACAGTCCCGTCCTTCCTTCTGAAGGCTCCCATGACCTTCCATGTGAACCAAGAAATCTGTCTTCCTTCTTTCTGTCTGCAGCCTACTCATTCAAAGGAGAAGGAGTGGCATAAGTTAGATTTATGACTGGCCATTAGGACATATCTTGAATGGTCTGCTGACTTCCAAAAATTGGATAGGTTGTTCATCCTTTTTGGAGCGCCCAAGCAGGAACAAAAAAAAAACAAACTCCAAGGCAACCCTAGCTAGGTGCGTGAGGGCCGGCATTGCCAAGGCTTACATCATAGTAAAAAAAGAGGCCTCTGGCTCTCCTCAGGGCTCACTCCACCAGGGCTATGGCCACTTCCTAGGCGGAAAGAGGTAAGGCAGCTACATAGTCCTCCATCCACACATTCACCAAGCACTACAGATTGGATGTTCAAAGCTCTGCTGATGTGACTTTTGGTCACAGAGTTTTACAGATGGCAGTTAGCAGCTACATTTTCTTTCATGTACGTGGTTGATGTATGGGACAGTATTTTCCCCTACCTGTCTTTTTCACGGGTACTACTACTTAGAACCCATCTGCAATTGGAGCACTATAGAAAGAAGATTTTATTTTTTTCATACTAGTAATTTCCTTTTCTGTTAGCTCCTACATTATCAATGGAGCCCGTCTGGGAGCCTTGTTCCTGCAGGAGACTATTGTCTGGTATGCCAGAGCAGAGGTGTCCATTGTCCTGTTATAAATTGAATGAAGCCTGTCTGGACATCCGTCTATTGTTTACCTGTGACGCCTGTGTGTATATAGATATGCAAAAAAAAAAAAGTTCCATATTAGAGCATTGTTTGCTGTCACGCAAGTTTAACCGGTTCAGACTTGATGCTAACAAAGGATGCCTGCCTTCTTATAGGCAAGTGCTTACACTGCATGCAGCCCGTTGCCCTGTAATGTTTGTTTTTCTTTTAGGTTGATTCAGTTCTGCTAGACCTTCCAAGACGAAGACTTTTGGAAGACTAGACTCGATCACTCACCTTCCTTAATGATGAGGAGGCAGGGCACTGTTTACTGTACTTTTTTCTGGCTAAGAGTCCTGTCTGTGTAGATAGCTAGAGAGGGTGCTTTGCCTGTCAAGTTGACCGGTATGGCATTTATTTCCATATTTAAAGGCAGTGCATGGACAATAATGACTGGAGAGTTGCTGCTCACGCCCAACATTCTAAGCCTTTGGGCTCTAACATTTCCCATAGTAGGGGTGCATAATATCCATCTGTAATTACTACCCATTGACAGTGTAGGAGCTAACAGAAAATAAAATTATAGTAAGTATGAAGAAATGTTTTATTTTTCCCCCACACGTACCCCCCCCAATGTGCCCAACAGGTTCGCCAGGTCCTCTTCTGGTAGAACGGGCTTAATCTGGGTGATATTACTTAAGTGGAGAAACCACTGTGGACAACTGCTGCAACTTGATGTTCCAATGACCCTGCTGTCCACAGTGACCCCCAGATTCTTAACCCTACCCACAGCTCCCAGCAGTATGTCATTTAAAGAACCACCTGTTGGCAGTTCACTTGTCTCTCTCAACCTGTGACGAAGAGGTTCCACCAGTAACAACCCCATCTTACCCAGATTTATACATTGCCAGCTGGGGGTCATCCAATTGGAAATTTCTGCAAGATAATGATCTAGCATAGAGACCATCTAATGCCCTTGTAGTGCAAACAGCAAGTACTGTTGGGTACTATTTTCATAGCAGTTAAACTCCAACTTGTACCCCTAATGACCTCCCCAGGGGTAACATGTGTGCAGCAAGTAACATGGGGACAGGATCAACCCTTGAGGTACCCCACAACTGACCACAGCTGGCCGTGATGAGAAAGTTCCCTTCAAAACCTGCTGGATCGAGCCGGCCCGGTGGCACTGAGGGTTGAGGCGATGGATACCACACCTCGTGCTACGCTGGTGACCTGGGTTTGGAGATGGACTCAGGCCACCGAGGGTCGGCTGGGGAAGGAGAGGATTGAGCGTCCGAAGGACAGCTGTTCTCTCCGGGGGTGGGATACGGGTTTTGCTCTGCACTTGAGCGGCCCCTGATAGAGATCGGGTGTCTTGCATGGGCCAGAGCAGTAAGGGGTGGAGTGCGGCAGACACTAGCAGCATGCCTGCGGAGGTGTCATTGCATGTCGCGCTCTGGGTAATCCACGAAAAACGGAAAAGACCCTTGCCTTTGGCAAGCAATAGCAATGGATCAGGGCCGACCTCCACGCCTGGGTTCCCAGGCCGCCTTCGGTGCTCCTCTTTTTGCCTGGCAACCTGTCTGGATTGCAGAAAGGTCGTGGGGAGGAGTCGATGGTCCCGCTTCGGGGGGCTTGGATCCAAGGGGCAGGGGAAGTCAGGAGAGCCAGTAGGAGTGGCATCGCCCGAGAGGTGAGACTGAAACTTCAGGCAGGCGGGACAGGGTCACATCTTGAGTCCCACCGGAGAAAGTCTGAAGGCAGGAGAGAAGCGCATAGAGAAGGGTAAAAAAAAAAAACCTGCTGGGATCTGCCATCCCAGTCAGCACTCCATATTACTCCAGACATCCCATCTAAACCCCGTTCTCCATATCAGAATCAGACAACAGATGGAGGAGGTTGACAATAGAGCACTCTCCTATTATTTGCCAGGTGTTGGTTAAATGCCTTGACACACAAGGTGTCCATGCTGTGCCGAGGTCTGCATCCAGTCTGAAACATTCATATTTTATAAACCTCTCCAGGTAAACCACGTGTTGCATCACTACTGCCTTTTCAGCAATCATTCCCAAAAAGGGAAGGGTTGAGACTAGACTATAGTTTGCCAGAGCATCCAGGTCCACAAATAGTTTCTTTAGAAGGAGTTTCACCACCGGCCTCTTCAGGGCAGTAGGAAAACTCCTCTCCTCCAGGGAATGGTGGACAACCTTTGCAAACATCAGACCAAGGACCTCCCAACAGTCCACCAACTGCCAGGTTGGACCAGAGGCAAAATTACAGAAAGTGGGGCACAGCTCAGTGTCACCTTCTGCACCTGTTCTGCAGTAACCATAGAAACATAGAAGTTGTCAGTAGGCAAGGACCACTTGGCTCACCTAGTCTGCCCTATATTCCCTACCTATAGTGCCACCTGAGGCCCTACCTGGTCTCCGGCTTACACCCCTCTCTTGCTTCTAAGATTTCCTGGTGCCTATCCCATGCATTCCTTTATATTCTGTGACCGTTCTGGCCTCCACCACTTCCTCTAGGAAGCTGTTCCAAGCATCCACCACCTTCTCCGCGAATAAGTATTTCCATTTCCTCATGTTTCCTCTAAGCCTCCCCGAGCTTCATATTGTGTCCCCATGTCCTTGAACACCTTTTCCTTTGGAAAATGCTCCCTTCCTGTACCTCGTTTATTCCTGTGAGGTACTTGAATGATGACACTCAACACTAGCTGAAACTCTCTCCAGGACTGCGGAGGCTCTTTGACCCCTGCCTTTCCAACACTGCTGGCCCCTAACAGATCATATTTATTTATTTATTTATTTATTGCAATTTCAGATAACACCTTTGAAAACAAGCTCATTTCATAGGTTCCACGTCAGACGAACAATACATATTGGGAAAGTATGAGACGGAGAACAAACAAAATAAGGAATTATACAAGACATTACAAGAGTGTAGAACTAGAGAAATTCCAATACACGTGGCATTGTACAGTGTATGCCATGGTGCATATTTGATTAAAACCTGGAATTTAAAGGGTCTTCTATGGCCCTTCTAACATCCTCTTTAAACCAACATGGTTTCTTGTGTTTCTTTTCCTATTCTGTTTGAGACAGGTATTCATAACTTCATGAACCTTCTCTCTAATTATGGCCCATTTCTGTCCCATTCCCATTGTTGCCCTTAGCTTAAACAAGAGCCCCAACATAGTCAGTTACCCCCATTTTAGTGAAATCTGTCCTCTTGAAGTCTAGGTCGCATGTTCATGTGTTCAGTACTTCCTTCCCCATATCACTATGAAACTACACTGACTGGTGATCACTACTACCCAGGGGCTCGGCCAAGTTAATGCCTCTGACACAGTCGCTGTTAGTCAGCACCAAGTCCAAAATGGTTTGATCCCTGGTTGGCTCTGTCACCCCTTGGATTAAGAACCTATCTTGGGGTCTGGTGGCACTGAGGGCTGAGGCGCTGGATGCCTTTCCTCGCGCCATACCGGCGACCCGCGTTCAGGAATTACCTCGGGCTGCCGGGGGGCTGGCTTGGGGGGGTGCAGTGGGATTGAGCTGCTGTGCAGCTCTCCTCTCCTGGGGAGTGGCAGCCCGCTGCCCCACAGTTCCGTTCCCACCGGGTGGAGATCCGGTGGGAGCATAGGTGAGAGGGAGCGGCGACATAAGTCTGGGTGGGGTGGAAGGGGCCTTGATCCTGCACGCATGTGCTGCCATCGCAGCATGCACGCGCACCGTCCGAGGGGGTAAAATACAAAATTAATAAAAGAAAATATGGGGGGGAGGGGAGAACCTATTTTGGACTGTTTCTTTAGATACCTCCTATATAGAATAAACCACATTCACAATTGAGTAAACCCCCTCTCTGTCTCAGTTAATGAAGGAATTGACGTGCACATTCCTTTTTTTTTTTTTTTTTTTCTTATAGGTTTGCTACTGGTGGCGCCTGTCCTGTGGCCACCCCAGGCCAATCACCCAGCTTCTACTGGAATTTACCAAACACATCTGCCCCCAGGGCTTATTCCCCCCACCGTGGGGTTGGTGGGGTCCCCAGTTCCCCACCGTTGAACCGGATCTAGTACTGCATCAGCAGGACCAGGTTGTTGGGCACAAGGCCTGCTGTGAGCACAGTCGTCTTGCCGGATGGGATTTCCTGTTTTCTCAACTTTGGAGGAGTGGTTTTGCAATGATGATTCAAACATCATGCGCTCCAGTGCAACGATGTTCACCTGTCCTCCCAGCACACTGGCAGCCTGAACTGCCCTAGCCTTTGCTAGGGGCCATGTGCGCGGAGTTCCGCAACCCTCCAACTGACTCTTGATCCTCCTCCCCTCGGCTGACCATCTAACACCCCGAGTTCTCTCTCAAACCCAGGACGTCAGCACCGTGTGCAGTAGTGCAGTCGCTGCACCAGTGGGCCAGCTTGATGTACACATTTCTACTAGTTTGGGGGCTAATGAAACTGCTGTTCTTGGTCCCATTAGTGCATATGTGACGACCCTTTTAGGAGGGCTCGAGATCCAGTTTCTAAAACTTAGGTGCATACTCAGACTGCAGCTTGCTGGACATGACGTGAAGCACAGATAATTACTAAGTGGGGCCCCCTTGCCAGAAATATGTAAATGTTTTACTTTGCAGAATATTAGAGACTCCTCTTTGAGAGAAATGGACTGTGCCAACTGAACTTGGATCTTCAGACTTTTGTAAGTGTGTGCATGATGAGGCAGACAGTATTTACAAGAGACAGGGGTCCAGAAAGGGCTGGCGGCCCTAAAGATAGATAAGGTCCCAGGACCAGACGGGTTGCGTCTGAGGATACTCTGGGAACTGGCTGAATTCCTGGTAGGACTTTTCCATTCCTTATTACGGATGGTGGTAGTTCTGCAGGATTGGAGGATGGCAGACGTCGTCCTGTTTCTTGGGGGGGGGGGGGAGCAAGGAACAAACAGAGAACTACAGACCTGTCAGTCAGACCTCCATCGCAGGGAGGCTGATAGTCACTGGTCAAAGAAGACCTTGTGGACTACCTGGAGAGCAACAGTCTCCAGAATAGTAAACAGCACGGGTTTGTGGCAGGGAGGTCCTGTCAGGCGAACCTGATAGTTTTCTTTGATTGGGTGATGAGGGAATTGGGTAGGGACCATGCCGTAGATTTGCTGTATTTCGACATCAGTAAAGCTTTGACTCTGTGACCCACAGACATTTGCTGAGGAAGATGGGAGGATCTGGGTGCAGCTAAGGACATAGTTAACTGGGTAGAAAACTGGCTAAAGAGTAGGCAGCAAAGGGTTGTGATCAGTGGAGTCATATTGGAAGAGAGTGAGGTCATGAGCAAGGTACCACAGGAATCTGTCATGGGCCCGGTCTTCTTTATTATGTTCATCAGCAACATTGGAGAAGGTATGCGGGGCAGGTTATGTCTCTTCGCAGATAGACCATAAACTCTGTGGAAGGGTGGATAACGATGAGGGAATCGAGAACATGCAGAGTGACTTACAAATGCTGGAGGGGTGGTCTAAGGTTTGGCAGTTGAAATTCAGTGCCAAAAAATGCATAATAATGCACCTAGGTGGTGCTGAGGGTTGAGGCGCTGGATGCCACACATTGGCGACCCAGGTTCGGAAATGAGCTTGGGCCGCCAGGGGTCAGGAAAGAGAGGGGAGGGATTGAGCGTCCGGAGGACTGCTCTCCCAGGGGAGGGACTTGGGGATTGTGCCACTCCAGAGTGGCTCCTGGTGATGACCAGGGGTTGCGTGAAACTCGTGGCGCACAAAGCAGACGCTGGGGGGCAGAGCGATGGCAGGCGTCTGTGCTCCTCACCATGGATGCCATTGCATGTCCGCGCTCCATAGGGGGCAAAACGTCAGGAAAACCTCTGGAGCCGGGAAGATGACAGAGACCCCAGGAGTGCGCCACATCCCAAATGCCAGCCCAGCGCACCCAGGGACTTCATGGTCCACCCGACGATGAGGTAGACCTCTACTGCTGTGAAAGAGACACCACGGGAGGCGGCCCTCGGAGGGTGATTCGTGGGGCTAGACCTGCCAGAGTTCTTTGGGGGTGGGGGTGCCTGGGGGAAGCAAGGGTTCAGGCTGGAAGTGAGAGGCAGCAGCTGAGAGGGTACTCCCGAAGGATGCCCAAGGCCCCAGAGAGAGATAAGTAAAGTGAGGAGAGAAAATAAAAAAAAGAACCCCAGAAAAGAGTACTGGATGGGTGAGGTGAGGTAAGACTTGGCAGTATGGCTGAGGAATGGGACCCAGGAGTTATCGGTTACACCCTCAAGCAGTCCAGCCAGTGCAGCAAGGCTTATGGTAAGGCTAGTAGGATGCTGGGATGTATATATTGATAGCAGGAGGAAGGAGGTACTACTACCCTGTATAAATCTTTAGTGAGGCCACACCTGGAGTACTGTGCCCGTGTCTGGAGCCTGCTCCTTAGGAAGGATAGTGACATGCTGGTCACAAAAATGATTCGGGGCCAGCAGGGCAGATCCTATGAGGAGTGCCTTAAAGCACTGAACGTGTACTTGCGGGAGACCAGAAGGGAGAAAAGAGATAAGACAGAGGCCTTCAAGTTCCTGAAAGGAATAAGCAAGGAGAACTGCAGGGAACTATTTAGTCTGAATACTAGTTCGAGGTTACAAGGGCATGAATGGAAACTGTCAGGAGGGAGGTTTAGGAAGGACATGAGAAAGTATTATTTTACAGAAAGGGTGGTGGAGCTGTGGAACAGTCTACCAGCTGAAGTGCTGGGAGCTAAAACAGTTGATGGTTTTAAGCACAGTTGGGACAGAATGAAGGGTATTGTGGTCACTCGGGGTGACAAAATTGGAAAGGAGAAGGAGGGGAAGAGGGTGAGGGCTAGAATCCTGGATGGGCAGTGGGCCCCACGGTTAGAAGGGTAATCGGGCAGACTGGATGGACCATTGGTCTTTTTCTGCCATCCTTGTCTGTGTTTTTGTGTGCATGAGACACCATCTTATGGTTATAACAGCACCTGGAATGTTTAGAAATGAGCAGTTCTTATTTGCTTAGAATGATGTCAAGATTTCTAATAATTATAAGTAAGCGTTCTAGATCAAGGGAGTGCTCCTGACCAGTCAGAGAGTTGGGATGGGGAGAGGGAAGGAGGTCCACTGGACACTAGGGAGAACTTACTGGGATGGGGAAAGGGAGGAAATGCTATTGGACACCAGTGAGACCTTACGGGGAAGGGGAGTGGGGGGTGCCACTGGACTCCAGGGAGGGCTAATGGGGAGAGGAGGAAGGTGGTGCCACTGGACACACGGGAGAAACTAAGAGGATGGGAAAAGAGAGAGTGCCCCTGGAAACCAGAGAGTAATTGGAAAGGGATGGGGAGAGGGAGTCCTTTTCTCCCCCCCAGTAATCTCCATGATAGCGTGGGACCAGTGCAAATTGGCACCACTTTCTAGCTTGGACCAGTGCAGGAAAAAAGCTAAGTATGAACCCAGTAGAGCTGGCCCACCGGCGCAATGGTAGAGCTACCACTTATGACGCCAGCAACCCGGATTCAGGTACAGACTCGGGATGCTGGAGGGCCGACGGGGAGGAGGAGGAGATCGACGCCCACTGGCTGCGGGTTGTCTGTCCCGCCACTCTAATGCCACCTGGGTGACCACGGGTGGAGGTGCAGCGGGATGACGTCGGCCGGGAACTGGAGCCATAACACGTTATGATGTGCTCCGCTCCTTGGCTCCCCTAGTGTGTTGACGTCCTAGGGGAGGCCCTAGAACACAAGAAAATGTTCCACTGCGGGGTCGTAGATGGGACCCGGTTGCTCCGGATCCCATAACCGGGCTCCTAGCGGACACCACCAGGACCTCCTGACACACACTTTAATGGGAGGGGGAACAGGCCGAGGCAGGATGGAGGTAGGTTTGGTGGCTCCAGAGGAGGTACCCGGGAAGGGACTAGGGAATCACCAGCCTAGGGTACCCGAAGGGAACCACCAAGATGGAGAGAAGGAGGTAGAAACAGTAAAAATAAATTAAAAAAGCATGAACCCAGTAGCCTGCTATCTCACATTTTATTTATGTGAAAGAGTTTTACCAGGAAAGGTTTACTGAGCCCTAATAGCTCATTTTCATAGGTATCCTGGGGAAGATGAATGAAGCTGGTCACTGAACGTGCTCGGCATTTTATCTTCATGTGTGAGATTAAATTTCTACTGAATTAGAGGAGACTGCACAATAGTACGATGAGTGGATCCACAGTGAACACTAAGCAGGAAAGTACAAAACGCTGGTCTCGGAACACTCTGCTCCAATGGCTTGTACAGAAGTCAAAGTTCTTCCGAATGATGCAACTTTATTGAGTCACACAGAATAAAGGTAAAAGGCACCCCACACGTACTATTCTGTGGATGTATGTGTGGGGTGCCTTTTACTTTTAGTAGTGTTTTGAGATCAGCTTTTTGTAATTTACAGAATAAACTTCTAACCGTGACCAAATATGATGAAAATGAGTGATACATTTCTGAGCATGCTCAGTGACCAACTTCATTTATCTTGTTTTATAGTGCTGAAGATGACATGTTTTATCGTAGCAAATTTATTTTCAAACCTGTTGTATAAATAGGGAGTATCCCATAAGGTAGTTCCAAATATGCATGTTATCTTTTTCTCCACCTCCTGGGTCTGTGTGGGTGGCTGTTTGTGTTTCTATGTCTGTAGCTTAATTTTGGGGGATTTACAAGATTTTTGGCTTGGAGTAACTACACCATTCTTGCTCACTACATCTGTGAAGGTCTCTTGGACTGGATTTCTGCAAAGCATCACCACAAGGTATTTGCATTTTCAGTTTAAAATCAACTTTTTGGAAGCTATCCCAAGCAAAACAGAAGTCAAGCAACTAGATCTGACAATCTCCAGTGAGTCTGGGTCTTGCTCGAATCCACATTTTTGTCTGGCTTGCTCCTAAGGGATCTATTTGTGGGCTTTTAAACAACCTCTTTAAATAACAAAGGAAGCACAAGGACAAAAGAATTTCACATCCTGCACCTGTACTTGAGTAAGTGTGCCCCAGGCTATCAATGTAATGGGGCTGGGAGTGCATGCCTGCAAGGTCTTGCATAGCCAAAACCTCTTGTCAGTCCCTGCCTAGCTCTGACCCTGGGTGACCTCTGTCATAAGTTGTACCAGTAGCCCAGGTGGTACAGAAAGAAATTGGACTGTGCATTCATGTGTTTGTTAGCTGTGTCAGCAGCGGGGGAGCGGGTCGCTGTCGTCGACCAGAGGAAGGAGAGTGGAGAGCTGCGTGGAGCTGTGGCTGAAGTCGGCAGCAGGGTGGAGGTTGATCAGAGGAAGGAGAACTGAGCTGTTTGGAGCTAAACTAGCAAGGGGCACAGGTGGCAGTCTGGCGACTGAAGCAGTGATGGCCGGCTAACCGTAGACAGCGGTGTAGGACTAGGCCAATCGGGGAGAGAGGCGCCAAGGCAGTACGCATTAAAAATAGCCAGCCAGACCGATAGAAGGACTAAAAGTGGGAACAAGGAGCATCCTGAGCTACGGAAATCACAGTGAGGAGCTGGTTTGCAGCAAAGGAATTGGGTCCTGCATTTCTCCACAGGGGACTTGGACTTCAACCTCTGTGGGTATGGGAAATTGACACACACACACTAAGAAATCCTTCACAAAAGAGCAGAAATTGAGGTGACATGAACTGGGTTGAGACTACTGACACTGGAGGTGCTGGGAACTTGATCTTGGACTACTGACGCTGGAGCTGCTGGGGATTTGGACTTGAACTTGGTGTCTTGGACTTGAACGTGGTGGCTATGGTTATTAATTCTTGATGCCTATGGTTTGCACATGCTTTATTATTTCTAAAAAGTCTTGACTGTGGGTTGGGGCTGAGGAGGGTGAGGGTCGGGCCCAAAAATACATAAGGGTGATTTTAGGACTGTATCTAAGTATCATGGAAGAAATGGTAGGGCAGCACAGAGGAGGGGCAACCAAGGAGGGGATCTTGGCAGGGTGGTGGTGCAGTGGCTGTGGGCGGCTGTGATCCTAAATTGGGCTTGTAGGATGGGGGGGTTGTATGATGTGTAAGCAGCTCACTTAGCTGAGAGAGGAAGTGGCGGGGCTAAGGTGGGGGTTAAATGGGTGGGGAAACTGGGAAAAGGGGGTAGAGAGACATGGACGGTATAAGCCAAGGAAGGAGTGGGAAGGGCTGAGTGGATTCACTGGAGGATCAGATACACTGTTCCGGAAGTCAAGGGCTTGGGAGGGAGAGGATGGAAGGGGATCCAGAGGGGATAGACCAGAGGTGGTAACAGACAGCAGCAAGTCCAGATTTGGGACAGGGACACTGGAGACAGGAGGAAAGGGGTCAGTGGGAACTGACAGCAGAAAGTCTAGAGGCACAAAAATGATGCCTGTAGCTAGAGAAAAGGGGTCAGTCAGGGATCAGGAGGAATAGAAGACGGTAGGCTCAGGAAAAGGCAGATGGATACCCAATATGAAGGACAACGCAGGCATAGGTGAAATGGGCCAGAGGGTGGAAGTAACAAATAGTTTTGCCCTCCTAGGTATTCTAGCTGAGGACATTGGAGAGGAAGGGGTCTGGCAGGGGCCATCAGAGAAGGGGGGGTGCAGAGCGGCTGGGGACGTGGGGAAACGATCTGGGTGCAGTGGAAGGGGGGGAGCAGAGGGCAGGCACATCGCATGGAGGAGAAGGGGTGGAGGAGGGGACGGGCACATTAGAGACACCCCAGAAGGTGGCACTAGGGGAACTGTGGCATAAGAAAGTGGGCAGGAAGGAAGCACTGGAAGAGCTGGAGTTGATCTCCTGGGTGGCTGAAAATGAACTGGAGGAAACCCTGCAGGGTAGGAGCTGCAGTAGGAGGCTGGGGCATGTGCTGGGCAGGGTGCAGGAGAGGGGAAATATGCAGACAGGGCAGGTGGTGAGGAGGAAGATTTCCCCATGTGGGGTACGGTGCTCAAAACCTTCTGCAAAGATAGGCGGGACAGGAACAGTTGGAGGGGGATCAAGCATAGTTGGCACAATCTCGCACAATGATGCAGATGAGGGAAAGGCCAGGCGCAGTTAGAGGGGGGGTCAGGTGAAATTGGATCGTGCTCGAGCAGTGATGCAGGAGGGGTCTGCAAGGATGAAGGAAGCGAGGCGGAAGTACAAGGGATGAAGAGGTGCAGGAGGGGGAGAGTCTGATGAAAGGCTAATGGGAGAGGGTGAAGAGGTACAGATGCTGGGTGTGGGTAAAAATCAGGATAGGCTAGGTGATGGGGAACAAAAGATGAGCAGGGGCAGAAACCAAGTCAGGATGGAACATGGGGAGGAGTCCAAAGGGAGCCAAACCCCGTGACACAAAGCTAGAGGCCAAAGGACACCCAGGAAGCAGGGGGCAGTAGAGTGGCACTCTTGGGGGACTCAATAATTAAGGGGCTAAAATGGGGAAGGAAGGGAGCAATGCAGTATGGGTACAGTGCATGCCAGGGATGACTGTGCTGGAGGTAAGGCATCATATTCCTTCCTGGGGTAAGCAGCAGGATGAAAGGACACACCTGGTGTTTCACCTGGGCACAAATGACTTGGAAGGGAACAGTCTGATGGAGGTACAGGCAAGGTTCAAGGAACTTGCTAGGTTCTGTAGGAGCAACACTGTTTTTCCTTCCATTTCCTTCTCTGAGGTGTTGCCAGTACCAAAAGCGAGCACACCCAGAAAGGAGAAGATATGGGCATTTAACAATTGGCTACAAGGTTGGTGCAGTCGGATGGGGTTCGGCTGGATAGGTGACTGGGGCTCTACATGGGAGGAGGGGCTGTATGCCCAAGACAGGCTGCACCTGAACTCTTCAGGTGCAGCTACACTAAAGAATAAACTGGGGGACTTTGTGGCAAGAAAGTTCAATTTAAACTAAGGGGGGGTGGCTATGGACAGGGACAGCCTTACATGAGGCAGAGCAGAGAGGCTATCAGCCTCCCCCCCCCAAGTCACAACACTCCTTAAGGGAGCAGTTAGCAGCAGGGAAGGACGGGATGGGGCTACATGTTGGAGGGCTTTGGTTGCAAATGCCAGGAGCCTGGGGAACAAAATGGGAGAACTGGAGGCCACCGTGATGGAGGAGAACCTAGACACTGTAGCAGTGAGTGAGATTTGGTTGAATGAGCACTACGCCTGGGAGATGGTGATCCCAGGGTATCGGTTGTTTAGGAAAGATCGGGAGGAAGGGAAGGGGAGGGGTGGTATTATATGTAAGGAAGGATTAGCCATGGAAGGGCAGGATGAAGAGGGGAAACAGAGATAATGTGGGTCACCTTGAAAGGGACGGGAAAACCTGTGTGTTGGGGTAGTCTGTAGGTCTCCCATGCAGGGGAGGAGGGGATAGACACTTGTAGAAATCAGCGCAGGATGGCACGAAAGGGAAATAGTTAGCTGGGGACTTAAACCTTCCGACATCAACTGAGAGGCCCAGACAGCAATCTCCGCAAGGAGCAGGGACATCTTAGAGGCTCTTCAGGGCATATTCCTGCAGCAAAAGGTGAGTGAGCCCACTAGGGGTGTAAACCTGTTGGATGTGGTCCTCACAAATGGGAACAGTGTGGGGGAGGTGGAGGTGGGGGAAGAGCTTGGCACCAGTGACCACAGGGCTGTCAGGTTCAGGGTGAGAGCGGGCAGGGTGAGGGTTAGGACGAAAACCAAGGTAATGGACTTCAGGAAGTCTGACTTTCATGGAATGAGGAAGGTAGTTGGAAGAAATGTTGAGGATAGGGATGTGCAGGGTGGAGGAATTATGGGCAGCCATCAAGAGAGGGGTATTTAAAGCCATGGACTCATGTATAAGAAGGGTAAGAAAGAATAGAAGACAGAAAAGACCTCTATGGTTCACTAGAGAGGTGGCGTTAGGGGTCAAGAAGAATACTGGAGCATTCAGGAGGTACAGGAGGACGCAAAAGGATGAGAACAGGGAAACCTACAAGGAAAAAAGAAAGGAGGCTGGGCAAAAGATAAGGAGGGCTAAGGAGGCCACTGAGGAGAGGATAGTGAAGCAGACAAGGTGGGGGGACAAAACCTTCTTTAGGTACGTTGGAGAAAGGAGGAGGGCACAGCATGGGATTGGAAGGATAAGGGGGGAAAGTGGAACAACACTGAAAGGGGACTTCTAAAAAGCAGAAGCATTAAACAGCTATTTCGTCTGTCTTCACGGAGGAAAGGGAGGGTAGGGAACCAGGATGGGGTGGGGAGGGTCACAACCACAGGCAGGCGGGTGTGGCAGAATTCACAGCTGAAGGAGTAAGGGAAGAGCTGGGTAGACTTAGGGTGAACAAGGCGATGGTGCCTGATGTAATATACCCAAGGGTTCTCAAGGAGGTGAAGGATGAACTGGCGCCGCATCTGGCGAGGCTGTTTAACTTGTCCTTGGTCACAGGGGTGGTGCCAATGGACTGGAAGAGGGCAGAGGTGGTCGCACTACATGGGGGGTGCGGAAGGACGAGGTCAAAAACTACCATCCTATTAGTCTTACCTCGGTGGTGGGGAAGGTAATGGAAACACTACTTAAGATCAGGTTGATAGAATACTTGGAGATGAATGGCATGCAGGATGACAGGCAGCATGGGTTCACCAAGGGAAGGTCCTGTCAGACTAACCTGATAGTTTTTCGATGGGGTAATACAGATTGTGGACCAGGGAGGAGCAGTGGACGTGGCCTATCTGGATTTCAGTAAGGTCTTCGACACCGTTCCGCATGGTGGAATGGTACATAAGTTGGACAGACTAGGGGTGGACAACAGGATCACCAGGTGGGTGGAAAACTGGTTGAAGGGAAGGAGTCAGAGGGTGGTGGTAAATGGGACACATTCCAGGGAACGGGCAGTGACCAGTGGGGTGCCACAGGGGTCAGTGCTAGGAACAATGCTCTTTAATATATATATATATATATTAATATAAATATAAATATATATATTAGTGACCTAGCAGAGGGTCTGGAGGGATGGGTGTGCCTGTTCACAGATGATACAAAGGTCTGCAATAGGGTGGATTCACCTAGTTGGGTGCAAGCCATGAGGCAGGACCTGGAGAGGTGGTCTGACACCTGGAAATTGAAGTTTAATACACAGAAGTGCTCTGATGCACCTGGGAAGGAAGAATAGGAGGGAAACTTACTCCCTTGGGGGGGTTGGTGATTTAAAGAGAAGGAAACGGAAAGGTACCTGGGGATTATGGTATCGTGTGACCTCAGGGTGGGCAGCAAGTGTAGCAGGGCGGTGGGAAAGGTAAATGGAATGTTGGCCTGCATTGCGAGGGGTTTTAATAGCAGGAAGAGGAGGTGCTAATGCTATTATACAGAACCATGGTTCGCCGCATCTGAGTATGGGGTGCAGTTCTGGAGGCCTCACCTCTGAAGAGATGTTGAGCTGATGGAGAGGGTGCAGAAAAGGCAACCAAAATGGCACGAGGGATGCAGGATGTACCCTATGAGAGAAGATTGAGAGGGATGAATTTGTACCCTCTGGAGACTAGGAGGGAGAGGGGGGGACATGATTGAGACCTTTAAATATCTGAAGGAATAAATAAGGTAGAGGTAACAGCTTGTTCAAATTGAAGAAGGGAGTGAACACGAGAGGACATAGCCTCAAACTGGAAGGTGGGCAATACAGAGGTAATGTCAGGGGGCAGTTTTCATGGAGAGGGTGGTGGAGGCCTGGAACAAGCTGCCAGAGGAGGTAGTGGCAGCTGAAACGGTGGAGGGGTTCAAGAGGGCTTGGGATAGATTTAAGGGGTTGGGAAAAGAGGGTGGAAGCATAACAGAAGAGGGGTGGTAGGATGTTGGGCAGACTAGATGGACCGTGGTGCCTTTCTCTGCCATCACATTTCTGTGTATCTGTGTATCTTGTTTGGAATGTTGATGTTTTGCATATTTGCAGGAGTGGCGCAGTCACGAGTGCACAGTGCCAATAACACAGATATTTCAAACTAGATAACGTGCATATTTGGAGCTGCCTCATAAGATATCCGATATATACCATGGGAGTTCCCACTTTTTTTTTTTTTTTTTTGTCTTGTGCAGGTAACAGATCTGCTGTGTTATTTAAACAGCATCTTTTTACTGTTTTTCATTCATTTTCATTTTATTAATGGCAGGCGAACCTTTTACTTTTTTGGTTAAAGTGACAGCGCCACTGTTTGATGGGCTGCTTGCAGGGTTCATGTGAAAAGCAAGGGTCGCGGCTGTTATGCAAATAACTTGGCTACTGTGCAAATAACATGATTTCAACTATTATTTGCACAGTAGCTATGTCTTCAATGCAAATAAGTTTTTATCTTCCAAATGTATTTGCATTCCTGTGGTATACAAAAGTTTCTTCCCCATTCGTGTGCCAGAACTGTCTGACTCAAAGAACTCAAGAATGCAATATTATAACTGAGACATAGTAGATGTACACATAAACATATCCAAGAAAGCAGTCTGACTGAGCCACAGAATAAAGAAATAAAGTATGTAGGTCAGAGTTTCTTACTCTGTGTGTGTGTGTGTGTGTGTGTGTGTGTGTGTGTGTGTGTGTGTGTGTGTGGTGAAACATGCAAGCACAAGCCCTTACAAAATCCAGGCTAGCAGCTGCACATAGTGCAACAAAAAGGGTTTTTTCTTGCTGTGCCAGCAGTTCCAATCCCAGGATATCCCGCTGGGATGGCTAGGGGAGGCTGTGTCCCACTAGGGTGCTCTCCTCCCCAGGGAGGTTGTGGAGTGCCACACCACTCTCTGCCTGTCACTTAGGCCCTGTCCTCACTACCCCTCTGTAATGTTACAGAGTGCCCAAACCGTTACCGCAACGGTTTGCATTTACACCTGTAACGTTAAAGAAGGCATTTTCGTAACCGTTCGTTGTTGAAACCACATATGAGGTGGTTTCAACAACGTTATGAACCGTTATACCTTGCAACATTACCGGGCGAGTGTAGATGTGTGGCACCGGTCCCTAGCGAAAGAGCTGCATTGGGGATTGAGTGCCATGGTAACGGCTCCCGGCTCCTGAAGTGTGGATTGGCAGTGCCGGTCCCATAACGGACACCGCGGGTGGATACACTGCACGCTCAGACCCCGTAACTGATAGAAACCGCTACAACTGGGGAGCGGTGCAGTGTGGACGGGACCTTAGTACATCTGGGGAGTCTGAACAGAAAAACAGGTGTGCTTCCCATGTAGCAGACGTCTGCCCTGCATCTAGCAGGATCCACCTTGCTAATGAAGCTCATGATGGTGGAATGGAGAACGTTGAAGAAAATGGCCTGCAGTTGGGCAGGTGGCATGCTGCCTGCCTTCACGCTTAATGAGGGTGACCTCAGAGTCCACTTCTATTGTTGCTCACAAATTCTGATCCACTGAGCGAGTGTAGTTTGGGGAACCCTGGTTAAGCCATACTGTGGTGTTTTGGTGGGAGGCATCTGACCAAGCCTCAAGCCTCTAGTGGGAGTTGCGCGGTAGAACTGAAGAAGGTATAAGTTGTGGGGAGAAGGAGGAGAGGGGTGATTAACAGAAAGTGCTTGTTGGAGGGGGGGAACTCCAGGTGAAATTCTTCCTGAAAAGTGTGTATATTCCTTCCGTGATGTCATGTTTTTCTTGCAGCTTTTAGGGTATGGCATTTAGTGGTCTCGCTAACGTTTTACACTTCTGTAGTATTTTGACTTTCAGAGTCTTTTATCATTGCATTTTTTTTTTGATTCCTCCATCTGTACAGTTTGGGTGTCTGAAATTATGCTGCAGCAAACTCAGGTTGCCACGGTGACTGACTACTACAACAAGTGGATTCAGGTAAACGCATGGAGGAAGAAGGAGTTTCTGTTATTTAGTACAGCATTTAAATTGAGGAACTGGCTCAGTTACCCAGCAGCAGTGTGTCATGTGGCCGCCAAGGAGATTTGGCTGCCGTTGCTGGATGTGAGATTTCTAGCCCTGGGCCAGTGTAATCCGGGGTAGTGGGGTAGTTCTATAATATTTAATAGAGCGCAGTTCTGGCACACCACACTGCAGAGGCGGGCATGCTCAGTTTGGGAGCAGGGACCACCTTGTTGTGTAAGAACACCTTGTGCCAGGCTAGCCAAAGAGTGGCTTTGGGGATGGCTACAGAGAGGCTGCCTGGGGGACAAAGGCCCTGGTATGGTGTCAGAATAGATTAGGGCTGTCAGCTGGTGGACGTTTGACTGCACCTTGCAGTGCATTCTGAAATATTGGATTTTAGGAGTAGATGCAGGTTTCTGCTGGAAAGTGGTTGGTGGGTGGTGGTTAGTGGTGGGGGGTGAGGGGGAGAGGGCTGTGGTGGAAACTGAAAATATTCACTGGAGTTACCCAACCCCTAGGTGTGTAAAGTAACACATTGTCCTGGGGGGCATGTTTCCCTATTAAATGTTACATTTTAAAACTTTATTTCAACATGTGTCTGTCAGCTCTGGATGTACTTTAAACAGCAACAGTCTTGAGCTTCCCCAGTGCATTTTTTTTCCCCAAAAAAGAAAAGTGTAGAGCACAGAGGCCCAATGTAGTGGGTCCCACGCAGGGTAATTGACTCCTATCCCCCAGCTACGTCAACATGGAGGTGAGGCTAGTCCTTCCACATCCATTTTATGACTTACCGAGATGGCAGAAAGAGGAGGATTGTCAGATAAAAAGTAAGTCTATTAATGAGTTTGGCCATTTTAAAATGCCAGTGATTTTATATATTTAGGTTGATTGATACTGTTTGGCGGTAACCATCACCTAAAAAAACAGCCAATATTACACTAGCTCTTCCATTTCACGCCAAGTGGAGTCCATTTGCCACCTCATTTTCACTGATGCGGGGAGGGGTTCGTCCGGCTTAATGCCACAAGCAGCCTCAGCTCATCAGCAAAGAGGCAGTGTATCCTAAGGTTAGAGCAATGAGCTGTGTAACGGGAGATCCAGGCTTGAATCCCACCACTGCCTCTTACTATGTGACCTTGAGCAAGTCATGTAACCTCCCTTTGCTCAACCTCTTTGCTCATTTTCTCTCCTTAATCCTTCTAAGCTTTCCTTCAGGATCAGTGTGATTGTGGCCATGTTGAGGGAGTGGGGAATGCGGGGATCATGTGTCTGGGGGGGAGGAAGACTGCTGTATAACTGAGCCAACAACATGTTTCTGTTTATCTGCACATTTCAGAAATGGCCTACGTTCCAGGAGCTGGCGACAGCGACACTAGAGGTAAGATCATTAGTTCTTACCTGGACTGTCATATTGTGGGGAGCAGATTTTACAAAACCAGCATCCAGGCTCTGGATTCTGATGCACGAGTTCTGGATTTTCTGTTATGGCTGTAGTTTGCATGGGAATCTGCAGTAATTTCATAGCACTGGGGCATTCCACGATAGTTTCCCACCATCGGCCAGGTTTGTTGAACTTTGTTACAGTCAGACCTGTGGGAAGGGAATACAGTTGTAGAACTTTGATGTGAAATCACAAAGGGGAGCATTACCATTTCTGGTGTGTGCAGCACTTTCAAGGTGCGTGGCATACTCCGGGGGGGGGTATGTCAGTCGGAGGAGGAGGAGGGTTGTGATTCACTTTCATAGGAGGGGCACAAATTGTACACTTTTGGGGGATGTGGCGTGAGTTACTTTTATTGGTAGGGGCATACATTATTGTTTGTTTGTAGCATATGGATACACATAATTTATTTATTTCGTTTTTGTTGACCGGGAAAGGTGGACTAGACAATTCTGCCTGTTTTCAGCCTTATCCCGGGGAAGGGGGATACAAATGGATGCCAACTGACATCAAACCAGATTAAGCTGTTGGAGGTATTTTTAGTGACGGGGGGAAATTTGGCCTGGACACCGGGGAAATTCCCCTACTCGCCAGTAGGGGAATTGCTGGCTGTTGCAAAATGGCCACTCTGCACGGGACTCCAGAGGAGATGGCCGTCTCTCATCATCATCATCATCAACTTTATTTAAAAGCGCAAATCAAATTATCGAAGCGCTTGACAAACTGACACCCCTTGATAACACATATCACAAGTTAAAACACTTAAAACCATAAAATTCCTTAAAAATATTATCATGATTCCAAGAAAGCAAGTCTGAATAAATAAGTCTTCAATGCCGACTTAAAGCTCTCCACGGTCAGACACTCCCTCACCGACTGAGGTAGAGAATTCCACAGGGTCAGTGCAGCAAACGAAAAAGCCCTAGCCCCAGATGACTTCAAACAGACCCTGGGAATCTCCAGCAATCCCTCGTTGGCTGAACAGAGGGGGCGGTAAAGACAAGGAGTTCTTGCATATAGCGCGGACCCTGTCTGTGTAGGGCATTATAGGTCAGCAAACTGACCTTGAAGGTGACTCGCCACCGAACTGGCAGCCAGTGCAGGCCGCAGAGCACAGGTGTGATATGGCAAGATCAAGATAAGCCAGTCAACAACCTGGCTGCCGCATTCTGCACCAGCTGCAGGCGACAGATGTCAACCCCCGGGAGCCCTAGGTAAATGGAGTTACAGTAATCAAGGCGAGAGGTCACAAAGGCATGGACCGAAGATAGAAGGTCATCGGATGGGACAAGGTGTTTCACCCAGGCGATATTCCTTAGATGGTAAAAAGAAGCTTTAACGACGACTGATGCATATAATTTAAGCATCAGCCCTTTGTCAAAGATAACGCCCAGATTACATACCAGGTCTGAGGTCAACAGCTGGCTACCACCGAGCCAAAGCCCGGATGGCCACCCCGCCAGTTGACCCTCCACCCAGTGTCCTGGGTACACAACCAGCACCTTGGTCTTGTCTGGATTCAGTTTCAACCAGTTGGCACTCATCCAGTCCTGGATCTCGGTGAGGCAGTTGTTAAACACCGAGACCACATCATCCTGCCCAGGCATAAAGGACATGTAGAGCTGGGTATCATCCGCATAGCAGTGGAAACTCAGCCCATACCGCCTCACAATGTCCCCCAATGGCAGCATATACACCCAAAACAACATGGGCAACAACACAGAGCCCTGAGGAACCCCACAAGGCAGGGAGACTGGGCCAGAGGAATAAATCCCCGACACCACTCTCTGAAATCTGCCAGCGAGGTTTGAGTGGAACCACCTGAGGACTGTACCAGACAGTCCACAGATAAACCTCAGGCATTTCAGGAGCACACCATGGCCCGCGGTGTCAAATACTGCAGAGGGATCAAGGAGAACCAAGATTGATCGGATCCTCTGATCTCTCGCTATCAGGAGATCATTGAGCACCCGGACAAGAGCAGTCTCGGTGCTATGCCTCTTCCTGAAACCTGACTAGAGAGGATCGTGGATCTTGTGGACTGTAAGATGACCCTCCAGCTGTAGCACGACTGCCTTCTCAATAACCTTCCCTACAAAAGGAAGGTTAGAGACAGGCCTGTAGCTTGCAAGACAGTCGGGGTCCAGAGAAGATTTCTTAAGAAGGGGTGTCACCACCACCTCCTTCAGGGTGTCTGGAAACACACCTGTCTCTAAAGAACACCCAGTTAAGCCCGGCCTGGTGGCACTGAGGGTTGAGGCGCTGGACGCCACACCTCGTGCCACGCTGGTGACCCAAGTTCGGGAGTGAGCTCAGGTGCCGGGGTCGGAAGGGGAGGGACTGGATTGAGTGCCCTATGGGCTGCTCTCCAGTCCTGGGGGGAGGGTGTCGGGGAGCTCGGCGCTCCGGCGGCTCCTGGTGGAGACTGGGGGCATCGCAGTAGCATGGAGCAGCACGTACAATAGCGTGCCTAACGCTGGCAGGGTTGCCATGCACCAAGCGTCAGGAGCATGCACACGCTGGGGTGGGGTGGGTGGAACAAGAACAGAGGAAAAACCCGGCTCGTGGGGCAGGCGACGGCACTGGTCCCCCATACCCTTCGCCGGGTTCCGCCTCTGATGGCCTTCCAGTATCCTCCTCCAGGTGCCTACATGCAGGTGGAGTCTGAGTCACAAGGAGCCCAAGAGGCGCAGGGCTACCCTCCTCAGGCGGGTTAAACCGAGGGTGCCAGCTGCAGGTGGGGGAAGGGGGTACAGTCCAGGGGGGGTCTCAGGCGGGCAGGACAAGGACCAGTTGCCAGAGAGAGGTCCTCACGAGCCACGACTGGAGCGAAAGAAAGTTGGAAAAAAAGAAAAAAAAGAACACCCAGTTATCTCCACCAGGACCGGGCCGATGACCCCAGCACACCCCACAAGGAGGCGAGTTGGACCCAGATCCAGACTACAGCATGTCGGCTGCAGACTATGGATGAGCCTCACGATATCCATGATTGCCAACCTTTCAGAATCTGACCAAACCAGTCGAGGGGCAGTGACCTCTCACCGACCACTGCAGTCTCCGTTGGAGCGAGCTGCACAGACATCCCCTCTGATGCCAGCAACCTTATCGGCAAAGAACTGAGCAAACTCGTCACATTTTCCCTGTGACAACGCTCTCCAGGGCTGGAGACAGGCTGGATTGCACAGTCTCTCCACAGTCTGGAAGAGCTGAGCTGGTCGATTCTGTGCCGCAGCTATCTCTCCGGACAGGAATTCTGCCTTCTTACAGGAGATAGCCAACTGATAATCCTTATAATGGGATGTCAGTGTGAGCCTGTTGGCATAAAGATTGGACTTCTGCCAACAACCGCTCCAACCTTTGTCCCACTCGCTTCAATTCCCTTAAGGTCCCATCGAACCAAGGGGACCGAGGGTGAAGAGCAAGTGGGTGAACACGGACAGGAGCAGCGGAATCCAGAGCACCCACCGCAGCCTTGTTGTAGGCTTGCAGCAGGTTGTCCGGATCACTGCTTGCACTCGACATGCTCGATAGATCCAGCACCACTATCTGGCCCTCTGGGGTCAAACCCCGCAAAGGGCGATACCGGATCATCTCCACAGGGGCAGGTCTACTAGGGGGAGCTAGGAAATTGAACCTTATGATGTGATGGTCCGACTGTCTGACCGGTTCCACCACCACGTCGGAGGTCTCCATCCCCAGCAGGAAGACCAAGTCCAGTGAGTGAGCATGAATATGGGTCACAGTGGTAATTACCTGTGTGAAGCCCAACAAATTCATAAGTTTGGAGGAAGTCCTGACCAAATTGCGAGAGTTCATTGTCGACCCAGGCATTGAAGTCCCCTAGCACCATCCATTTGGAGGGACTCCAACACCATATTGACAGTGAAGTCTGCGACTTCCTGCAGAAACTGCTTCTCGCTCCCGGGTGGAAGGTAAACGAGAAGGGTTCTGCACCCCCCCCCCACCTGTGCCAATGATACTCTATAAAGGACCTGGTCTCCCCCACTGGCACCTCAATAGGGCCCAATTCCATTCTAAAACAAATTGCTACACCCCCACCCCTGCGATCCATCCTCTGGCGGTGTAGCACCGAATACCCAACCTGAACAGCTGACTCAAGAATGGGGCCAGCATTCTCGTCCAGCCAGGTCACAGTGATGCAGGCCAGGTTCGATAATTCAGCAAGATCAGCAATTACCGCTGTCTTGTTCTTCAGAGACCTGGCATTGCATAACACCACCCGAGTAGGATGAGCTGGCGGGGTCAGCTGAGCGACTTGCCCACTTAAAGTGGAACCCTTGTGTATGGGGACCAGACAGGGAGAACCCCTCTCTGGAACCCATTTCACCCCGGGCCGACCCCTGGGCCTCATCGCCTCAATCTACCCGCTCTGCTCAACTCCCCCAAGTCCGCGACCCCGGCCCTACGTCTCCCCCTCACAATCCCCAGCGCATGACAACGCCCATACACATAACCGGGCATTGGGGGACAGTCAAAAGGCCGGAGGCCCCGGAGCTTAAAGGGGGAGTAGCGCCTAACCGGGAGAGATCTTGACCATTACATCTTTAAACCAGACTGCCACCACCTTCAACAACAGTCAATAATAAACCATCTACACATAAACTCAAGACAAAACAAAATAAATACCCCACCAATCCCCACACAATCCCAAAATAAAGCAAACAAACTGCAAAGTTCACTGATGTTTCTGAGTCTTAGATCTCTGGATTGGAGGTAAACTTGCCACAGAGATAATCGGGTTTTGGCAGTTGGGTGTCTCACCCCCACCAGCCCATAAAGTCCATTCAAAAACTGTGCTCTCACCACAGTATACAGAAACAGAATTGGATAAATGATAACTTTGCCACAGCAATAAATCGGTTTTTGGTAGATGGGTCTCTCACCCCCACCTGCCCATAAAATCTGTCCAAGGGACTGTGCTCTCACCACAGTATACAGGAGAAAAAATAAATGGGTAGTAAATTCAAGGGCTTCTCTCACTGCCCCACCAAACAGTTTGAGTTCAGCCGACAGTTTATGTTTATTGGGCACTAAACCAACTCCGACCAAAGTCCCATAGGATTCTTCAGATGATTGAAGATGGTTAAGACAACCTGCCGACGGAGTGGGAAGTGAGGGTATTCTGCCCAATGAGGAGTCTGGCATCCACAACAAGGGGTCCTCCAACCCCCTCCTGGGTTGCCCTGGGTAGTTAGGCCTCCACCACCCCCCCGGTAGTGAAGCCCCACTCCCACCTCACCTGGCCATTCACCCCAACCAACCACCCCATCCAGTTCAATAGTCCAATAATCCACGAAACATCAGGTCAATGCACGATGGTCACAGCTGTCCCAGCCTGAGCCCCCAACTCACTGTCTGGTTCACACGGAAACCAGGGCGAGCCACACAGAGGACAGGGCCCTAGCTGGACAACACCTTTCAGTGAAGCCCCCTGAGACGGCCCCTGGGCAAATGCGAACTCTGCACCCTTCAGCGCACGTTCGCATCCCTCCCCCTTCCCGCAGGCAGCCCGCACCTAGGCTGCCACTCTCCAGTCTGCAAGACGGAAGGCCCAGCTGATTGCCTCAGTCCTGGTTTTGAAGCCTTCTCCTACTGGCAATCCACAGAAGAAACAATATGGAAAGAACTCACCGGCTGTCCCAGCTTGCTGTCAGTGAGTTCAATAACTGAAGTCCACTCCACTCCTTCTCTCCTTCTTCCTCTCAGGCACAGTAAGAATCCACTTTAGTCTTCCTCCCACAAGTCGCCCAAAAGAGCACAGGCAACCCTCCACTCCTAGCAAGATTCAGACCCGAATCCGAGTTCGAAAACGCCAGGTCTGAGTCCAAGTTCCCGAGTCCCAGACCCGAGTCCAAGTTCGAAAAAGCCAGGTCCGAAATTCTCAATAACACTGGTCGGATGTCTTTAAAAAAAGTTATGGTTTTTGCCTTTTCTAAACAGTGCCTGATCACTCTAATGATGCTGTAATCAGAACGACTCAGAACTGCATAAAACCATGCTAACCGATGAAAATAAAATAAAATGCCCAGGCTGCTAACAAAACGACACGTTGGCTAGTATCAGTACCAATATTAATCTGAAACAAACCATGACAAAAATAAGCAAAGAAACACCGAGTACAGACTACTAAAATACAGTCAAATGAACTGCTGCTCAGCTTGACCCATTCCAGTCACCATCTTGGTTGGAAGCCCTTGACTGGGCTCCCTGGGCAGATCGCATCTCCGGATGAGTCTCTGAGGTAGGGGAGTCAGCCTACTCACCTACCCTCAGTTTGCCAGAGGTCGCAGGAAATATGGAAACTTTGTTGGAATTCAGAGACGATGATGATGGAAACGATATCTTCCTATCAACTGAGGACTTAAGTCAAGCAGCTTTAAATATTTCAGATACAGAGCCAGAGACTGTGGACAGTTGTAAAGTTACGAAATTACCAGGAACCGACATTTCCTTTGTAGAAATTATGAAGGAAAAACTAGCAGGGGAAGAAAAACGGCACCAGCAGAAAAAGGAGCAACTCGGGGTGCCAGAGAGCTAGCTTCCAGGCAGGACGCTTCCTTCACTAGCTCTGCCTTTATCCATCCAGAATTTTGGTATCCTAAATTCCTTAGTGTGTGGGCTTTGAAAAGACGCCAAATTTGTTATGGTGCGCACTAAGAACACTCGGCAGAAAGCATTGGGACCCATGCAGCCTGATGCGTCACAACTTCCAGCAGGCATGGGATTAGAGTTGCCTGAAACCTCCCCTTCTGCAGCCTCCAAGGAACCGCCATGACAAGCCATTTTAGAGTCGGTGAGGGCAATGAATGCTAAGCTGGAGAAATCCCTCACTAAGTTGGAGACTCGTGATGCCACATTGGCAACTCTAATCAACTCTGTGGCTGATGCAGATAAACAATCCCTTGCCACACAGGCTGCGATAGCTCTCCTGACAAAGGAGAATCAGCAGCTACGGGGTTGCTTGGAAGCGTTGGAGAATAGCTTTCGGGCAGGGAACATTCATGTAGTTGATTTACCAGAAGGAGCGGAGGGAGTGCATCTCCGTGGTTTTCTGAAGCATTGGATGGCTAAGGACTTATCTTTACCAGAGGACTTTGACTGGACTGAGTTGCGCCTTGCATACAGGATTAATTCCAGAGTATGACCAGCCGACATCAACCAGCCCTGGACGATTCAACTGAAAACAGTTGGCCCGGAGGTGCAAGACATCTTAATTGCAGCAGCTAGAGCGGCATACCCTCCGACCATACAGGGGAGGAACATAAGTTTTCCTCGATCTTTCTTTCCAGACCTGGGCCCGCCACAAGCATATTGATGTGATTCGACAAAAACTCCACACCCTGGGGATTGTACATTCATTTTTGCTTCCCGCGTGGCTGCATATTACGTACGGAGGCAAGAGCTGGCAACTCATGGATCAGAAGGATGCTGGCCACTGGATCAAGAAAACTGAAACATAGAATTTGACGGCAGATAAGGACCGCTTTGCCCACCCAGTCTGCCCATTTCCCCTACCTACTGGATAAGCTGCAGATCCTAGTTAACCAGCAGCCCACTTCTTCCTACCCCCACACCCTAGAATGGCCTTATGACTGTCCCATGCATGCTTGAATTCCACCACTGGTTTTGACTCCACAACCTCCTCGGAAGGCTGCTCCATGCATCCACAACCCTCTGTGAAAAATACTCCTTAAATTACCTCTGAGCCCCCATCTTCAGATTGTGCCCTCTTGTTCTTGCACACCTCTTTTTTGAAAGATGCTCCCTCTTGGACTTTGTTGACTCTTGAAGTACTTGAACGTTTCTATCATGTCCCCCTCCTTCCTTTCCTCGAGGCTATACATTAAGCTCCTTCGCCTCCCTCCTCATAGGTCTTCCGTGCAGACCCTGCACCATTTTAGTTGCCCTCCTCTGGACAGCTTCCATCCTGTCTATGTCTTTATGGAGATTGGGTCTCCAGAACTGCACACAGTACTCCAGATGGGAGTCTCACCAGCTGTCTGTACAGAGGATAATAACTTCCTGTTTTCTACTGGTGATGCCTCTCCTGTGCATCCCAGTATCCCCCAGCCCTCCTTGCTGCCCTCTCACATTGCTTGCCCACCTTAGGTCATTCTGATGACTACCCCAGGTCCCTTTCCATTTTTGTTGTTGTTAGTATCTCACCCCCCATTGTGTACTCTTCCCCTGGGTTTTTGTTTCCCAGGTGCATTACCTTGCACTTCTCAGCATTGAATCTAAGCTGCCATACATTTGACCATTCCTCTAACCTTGCCAAGTCCCTTCTTATCCTTTCCACCCCACCCTGTGCATCAACTGTGTTGCAGATCTTTGTGTCATCTGCAAAGAGACATACTTTTCCTTCCAGTCCCTCTGCAATGTCGCTTATAAAGACATTGAAGAGGACCGGTCCTAATACTGAACCCTGCGGTACCCCACTAGTAACCCCCCTTTCTTCTGAGTGGACTCCATTTACTATTACTCTCTGTGTCCTATTCTCCAGCCAATTCTTTACCCAGGCTGTCATCTTGGGACCCACTCCCAGGCTGGCTAACTTGGATATTAGTCTTTTGTGTGGGACTGTTCAAATGCCTTGCTAAAGTCTAGGTAGGCCATGTCCACAGCCCCTCCCTGATCTACTACTTTGGTCACTCAGTCAAAGAAATCTATCAGATTCGTCTGGCATGACCTTCCCGCTGTGAATCCATGCTGCCTAGGGTCCTGTGCCTCCTCTGGCCTCTAGATACTCGACAATTCTTTCCTTCAAAAGTGATTCCATCATTTTCCCTATCACTGAGGTTAAACTAACAGGTCTGTAGTTTCCTGCTTCTGCCTTGCTCCCACTTTTGTGTAGGGGAATCACCGCTGCCCTCCTCCAGTCCTCAGGTACCACCCCATCCTCCCATGATTTGTTAAAAAGGGTAGTCAGTGGTGTCACTAGTTCTACCCTTAGTTTTTGTAGAATTCTGGGATGAATCCCATCAGGCCCCATTGCTTTGTCCACCTTCAGTTTTAAGAGTTCTTTCAGAACCCTTTCTTCTGTAAATGGGCTGGTATCAACTTATGTATCCAGAGTGTTTCTACTGTTTGTTTTAGGTACCTCCCTCTTCATTTGTAAATACTGAGCAAAAATATTTGTTTAGTATCTCTGCCTTTTCAAGTCTCCCTGTGCCACCCTCGCTCCCTTTATTAAGCGTCACTATCCCTCCCTTGGTCTTCCTTGGCTCCTGATGTACCTATAAAGGTTTTATCCCCCTTCTTAACTTAGGTTGGCTATCTTTTCCTCGGTTTGGGCCTTTGCTGTTCTGACTGTCTTCCAGCCTCCTTTTGCTTTAACTGATACAGTTCTCTGTCCTGCTCCTTCTGCATTCCTTGTACTTCCTGAATGCTTTCTTTTTCTCTTGAACCTTCTGCCACTTCCTTTGAGAACCATAGTGGTTTCTTACATTGTTTCGTTTTGTTTATTTGCTTCACACAAAGGCTTGTTACCTCTGTGATGGCAGTTTTTATTATTCCCATTGTTCTTCCACCCTCCTTCCTGCCCATTTGCTAGTGCATTCTTTAGGCACTCACCCATTTTGCAAAGTCAGCCCTCCTAAAGTCCAGTACTTTTTGCCTTTGTATGGCTTGACTCTATTGCTGTGTTTATTGTGAACCATACTGTTCGATGGTCGCTTAGTTCCCAGATGGCTATTCTACCCACTTCTCATCTGTGATCCTCTCTCCATCTCCATTTGAAAGAACCAGGTCTAAGATTGCTCCCCTCTAGTGGGCTCCAATACTGGTTGTCTAAGGCATGCCCCTGTAGGGCATCTAGAATAACCCCACTCTTCAAGTGGCTGCTGCAACTGCACTCCAGTTAACATCTGGCACATTCAGATCACCCATCTACAATATCTCCCTTTTTCCTGCCATTCTAAGTATACTTTCTATGTTTCACTTATCCATTTCCTCCCCTAAGAAGGGGGTCTGTATACTAACCCTGTGCAGATTGTGGTGCCATTGTCTGTCTCCAAATTTACCCACAGTGCTTCTTCTCCTCCTGTTTACCCTTTTGTTCTGTTGCTTTTATTCCTTCCCTTATGTAAAGAGCTACTCCTCCTCCTCTTTTACCCTCCCTGTCCCTCCTGTAGATAGTGTATCCTGGTATGTTTACGTCCCAGTCATGGTTTTGTGCGTACCATGTTTCTGTGACTGCCACGATATCCAGATGTTCCTCCTCCATCAAGGCCACTAATTCAGGCCTAATGTAGGCCACTAATTGAAACTGAATTTAAATCGCAGCAGCCACAGGGGAAATAGAGATGAAACTTCAGATTCCGACGAGGGCTGAGTATGGTGCCTCGGGACTTATTAAAATGCTTTATTAATGCTCTAATTCTGGGGATTTGTTGGTGACTTTAAATTGGCATTGTCATATGCCACTGTTGGAGGGGTTGTATGTTTGGAAATGAGGGAGAATTTCTGCAATATATTGTTACTGGAGATAATATTTGTATATGTGTATACCCCACTCCTTTAACCGACCCTCATTTAGTCACTTATTACCCTCAGTAGCATTATTAGTTTTTTGAAGCCCTTCCTGTTGGAGTGCCTTTGTCTACCTGTTCATGTTTTTTTATAAGGCTGTATGGGGTTTGGATGGGAGATTGTGGGGATAAACTTTACTGTTTACTTAATTTACACTTTATAGGTTAATAGCAACACAGGTTAGTCAGAATCATTCCTTCGATTTATATTCATGGTTAGTAACCTGAGCCACTGAAACAGCTGGCATGTACTGGACTTTTTGGGAACTTTAGGCTAAGATTGCCTGATTATATGTTTTTCCCCCTCTCTCCTTTTGTACCAGAATGTAGGAATACATAGTTATTTTAATTATGCCTATGATGTCAAATGTTAATTGAATCATCCTGCATGAAATTACTTGATGTATTGTTTTGTCATGAAAACAATAAACAGAAAGTTCAAAAAAAAAAAGAGGAGCAACTCCAGGCAGAATTCACTAAGCTGCAGGCAGAGAATGCATCTGTCAAAGGCCGTGGCTTGCTTGTCAAATTACACCCTCCTGTTGATGACGCATTAGCATCAAAGATGCCGCTGGGCCAGAGGACTTACACAACATTTCACCCCAGGTAATCACCTTCCCTAATACAGAGTATGTTGCGAAGGTGGCTGGCAGTGTAATGCAAGCAGTAGCGTGTACCTAGAGCTGCGGGGAGAGGTGAGAGGGTGTTTTAACAAAAGATACTCTGGCAGACATGCAGACAAGGGCGTCTCGGGGCAAGAGAGTGTGTGCCGGTAAGAAAGAGCCCAGTCAGTTACCATCTCCAGCAAGAGAAAAATCAGATTCTGTAAGAAATGAACACAAGGGCAATTCTAAACCTAGTGAACAGAGTTTGTTTTTTTTTTAACCAGGAGAGAGACACTAAGCTGAAAGCTTCTTTACAGGTGCGACCTGGGAGCACAAGGAAGTTAAGTGACATGCTCAGGGTCACACAGTATGCAAGTGGGGGCTGTGGGATTTAAACCCAGGTCTCCAGGTTTGCAGCTCAGACTCTGAGCTTTAAACCACTGCCCTATACTGCCTCCATATTCAACAAAAACCTCCCTGAGTCAAATCTTAAGGATGGTGTTACTGTTTTTTTTTTTTCATTTTCTGCAAAAGGTCCTAGCATGAAACCTTGTGTGAGGGAAGACATTAAAATGAAAAGAAATGCTTTAACTTTGGCAAAAAGAAACAACCCTTTGGACTTTTCCCAATCTGAATGATGAAACCCAGGATGACCCACCTCAGGTTCCAAAACATACAACTCGGTCCAAGGCTGCTACAGCAGCAGTTCAGGTGTAATTTTCAGTCTAGCCCCCGAATCCGAACCCCTTTGCTAAATGGTCTCCAGAAAAAGCTTTAAGTGAAGCATGGTGGAAAAAAAAAATGCCTGACGGGAACTGGCTCCCAGATCCTGAGTGGGACTCAAAAATATATTTTTCTCAAACATCCCCCCAATGGTGCCCAACGCTTTAGAATGGGTACCTGCATCCAAGATTGTCTCTAGTACTCTGGAAACCTCTTCAGTTCCAATCACTGGTTCATAACTGGTCCTTAAGGACACAGACACTAATGTCCAGCCACGTTACTCCTTGGGAGGTGGTTCTGTCTCAGGTCCGTGGTCCTCTTAGGTACTGGAGGGAGGGTGCACCCAACTCCTAAAGAGACAGAAAAATATTGCAGGAAATCAGGAGGAATCATCATAAAATATACGTTTACTGTCTGACTTATTCCAGAAAATAAAAAAGAAGCGGCTCCAAGACGGAATGCTGTTAGATTAAGATATAAAGGTGGTTTAGAAATGAGGCCGGACATGCAATATGTAGGAAAACCTCTGTTAAGAGTTTTTGCATTTTTCTTCAAAGGAGGTCTTTGCTTTTATTAATATTTCTGGCGAAGACAATTTTGCCGTTGGTTTTTGTTCATCATATGCCCTTGATTTGTTTTGGGAACATTATAACCAAGTAAAGTTCTCCCCCCATGGACCCCCTTTCTTGTAATTCCATTAACAAAACCTTTAAGTACGTTACTGTAATGTTTAGGAATGAGGGGTCCATGTGGAAGATATAACTTACTGGTTATCACAGTAGTGTGAAATCCTGAGCTCCTCAGAGGCCGTTTTACACTCTGAACTTTTTTGGACCGGGGTCTGGAAATACAAGGTAAAATTGCAGCAAACAGATTCTGGAGTTGCGCACATACCAAACTCATTCCTGTTGGGGAAGGATAGGGGAGTATGTTTTTATGCAGGTCAGCCCCGGGCCTGCTACAAGTGTGGTGCCTGAATGCATCTTTCTAGTGTTTGCGACAGGGCACGATGCAATAATTGTGGTGAAATAGGTCACGTAAGTCACCAATGTGCAAATTATACGAAATGCGATTTGTGTGAAGAAACGGGACACGTTTTTTCAGAGTGTCCATGGGCTGCTAAAAACAAAGCTATTTGTTAAGTCCAGAGTTGTTAATTCAGCTAGCCCAGGGTACTGCTGTAACAGCTGAGCAGGACTCCTCAGTGGCCCTGCTGAGCGCCTCTACCCCCCGCTCCAGGGAAGGCCCAGGCTGACTCTCCAGAAGACACTAGTGAGCAGCCCCAATGGGAAGTGGGTTCTCCTATTGTTGTTACTCTGATACCTGTATGGTATAAGGATCCACCTGAAAGCACTCAGATTCACAGGTGACCCCACCTGCACCTCCTCTGCCATTCCCTCCTCTTCCAAGGAGAAGGACCACTAGGAATTCTAAGCCCAAGTCTACTGCTATTACTATGGAGGTAGAAACGGAGAATTCCTACACAGCATTGGCTACAAATTGGGGGGATTGTGAAATGGACCATGGGGATTCAGACTCGCATCCCCAAAATCAGGACATATCATCCAATAATACCGAGCTGGTGGGTTATAAAGTGAAAAAGACAAAAAAGATCTCTTGAAACTGAAATCGGTAATTGATGCTTACATACTGTGTGGGGTCTCTGAATGTGCATAGCTTATCAAACAGCACAAAAAGACAAGTGTATTTCTAGGGACATGGATATGTTGTTCATCTGCACTTTCTGGCAGGTTCCTTGCTGCTTTAAATCTTGCCGGAAGGTCTTCAAGCTGGCTCCTCCCACCCACCCGGGTGGTAAAACTCTCGGCTCCGCCCCATGACGCCAGATCTTCCTTACTGCTTGGAAGCTCTGGTTCCCTCCTTAGCGCTCTGCGTTTTCGACTGGTTCCTGATTTTTCGGTTTCTCCGAATTTAGTTGGAAGTTTTTCTAAAACTTCGGTCTTCTTCCCTCGCGGCTGCGATGGATATTTCATTTCCCGGCTCTCGGAGGCTCTCGGGTAAAACCTCCAGGAAGGACCTGCACTCCACGTGCGTTTACTGCCTCGACTTGGACCATGATCCGCAAGTTTGTGAATTTTGCTGTGCCCTTTCTACCAGCGTGCTGGAGGATCGTGCGGCCCGTTTGGGGCTCGGGCGACCTGAAATTTTTTCCACGCCGGAAAAATCCTTAGAGGCTCGTCAGGCGGTGTCCGCGTCGGCTGTCTCAGCTGAGCAGCTCGATCTCTCTTCCTCCATGAAGGAGGCGGCGACCAAGTCCGTTTCCCCCCCTCCTTCTCGGTCGCGGCGCTTATCCCGCTCTTTTTGAGTTCTCCTCATTCAGCTTCATTCAAGGAGCTTAGCCAGTCCCTTTCCTCGAAGGAGAGGGAACTGGGACCTGCCTCTCGCCCAGGTCAAAGGGAGTCAGGCTAGAGTCCCATCGCCGCACTCAGTGGGAGAGTTCCCTCCCTGTCTGCCGACCTCTCCGACTTCGGTCGAGGGTGCGGCTCAGGCCGCTGGCTTCACGGGTGTCCCCGCCAGGTCAGCCGCCAGACTCCCGCTGACGCTGTCGAAATCTCTCTCACCCGCCACCCAGGCGGCTCCACGGAGGAGTCGGCAACCCTTCACCGTTTCCCGGCGGAGGACGAGGTTCTGCCTGCACCTTCGGGGCGACAGGCTTCAGTCTTTTGTCTGAGCCGAGGGAAGAGCAGGTGTTCCCCGCTCCGCGTGGCTGAGGTTATCCTCTTTCTCTACGGATACCCAGCACAAGTTGGCGGACATCCCCTTCTTGGGGACTGACGTCTTCGGCCCTGGAGTGGAGGGACACCTCCAGGGGACCTCTTAGACTGGTCCCCTATACTAAACGCCCCGGATATTGACACAGCCCTTACCTTCTTTATCCACACCTTCAACTCTGCTTGTGACATTTTTGCACCCATAACTGCACACGTCCAAAGTAAGGGGCATGCCTCCTGGTTACTCCCCACCTGCGCCAACTTGCTACTAGGGACAATCTATGGCACATTGCCACGGAAAACAGGTCACCTCAGCTGACAGGGCTGGCCTATGCTGCTGCTCTCGAACAAATGTATATGGGCCATTCTGCAGTTTAAGGCTGAGCACTATCAAGCCTCCCTCACTTCCCTCATGGGGAATGCTAGGACCTTCTGGGACAACATTAAGAAGCTGAATGGTGGCACTGCCCCCCCACCTGGCTTAACATTAATGGTTCGGCTCTCAGACCCTGTCTCATTGCCAACCACCTCAACAAATCTTCACAGACCTTAGCCCGGTGCTCCCAGATAATTTCTTCTCTCCCCCTCCTCCAGGTCTGTCCCTATTCTCCCACGCCCTTTGTTCTACCTGCGCCCGAGTCACTGCCCAGGAAGTCAGACCTTACCTCACCAAGGCCTTAAAGAGTGAACACAATTGGCAATGACTCCCTTGATCCCAGTCTTCTCCGTCTAGGTTCTGGATCTGGTTATTTCACCAATCACCAGCCTCTTTAACAAATCCTCTGCCTAGGGCAATCTCCCTCTGCCTGGAAGATAGCTACTGTCACCCTATCACACAAGGGTGGTGATAGGACCCTCCCTAGCAATTATCGACTTATCTCAATCCTCTCTCTCCTCTCTAAGACCTTAGAAAAATTGTGGCCACCCAAATCTCTGAATACCCTCGATAAATATAGTATCCTCCTGCCCAGAACAACATGGTTTCAGAGCAGGCCACAGCACCAATACTGCCCTCCTGGAGTTCTCTAACTTCTTCACTCCTCACTGGACTCTGGCTCCCTAGCAGGTGCAGTGTTCATTGACTTATCAAAAGCCTTTGATACTGTCTCCCACCCCCTCCTGCTAGCTACCCTTAGTCACTTAGGCTTTGCCACTGGGCCTGTTTCCTGGTGCTCCAGCTACTTGTCGGCCCGATCATAACGTGTGAAAATAAACGGGAAACTTTCCAGCACCTGCCCTATCCGCTCCGGAGTCCCTCAGGGCTCCATTCTTGGACCCTTTGCTCTTTGTACTGTATGTACTGGTAAAATCCTTCTTTACGCAGATGATGCTGTACTCTTTGCCTCCAACCATAATCCCATCTCACTTCAGGATTCTCTGCAGGAATCCTACAATGACGCAGAAGCCTGGTTTACTGAGCACAGACTCGTAATTAATCTAAAGAAAACCAAAACCATGCTCTTTGCCCACCCCCAAAATAAATCCAGTAATAATCCTCCTCGCAGTCCACTCCACCTCTAAACTCCCTTATTGAGCTAGTTCACCTTATAAATATCTAGGTATAACCTTTGACCCTGCCCTCCTCTTTTTCATGCCCACATCTCTGCTCCTCTGCCTCAGCCGCTAACACTTGGCTGGTATCCTCATCGTCCATAAAACTGCCTTCCCACGGATGCCCTCCCACTTGCAGTCACATCCTCTGTTCTATCTCTGGTAGACTATGGCCTACCTGTGTATGGTGCAGCAGACCAGACTGCCCTGCACAAGATCCACCTCACCTTAAACAAGGCCTGCAGGCTCATAACTGGGCTCCTAGTCTAACCCACACTTGCTTTCTTTACACCATGGCTAATCTACTCAACCTAGATGAGCCTCAAATACCAAACCTGCCTACTAACAAAAAATCACTCCTTGGCTATCCCCACCGGTCTGTCAACCACTATCCACCGTGTAAAACCCTACAGTGCATACCGATATATCCTGCAAAACTGCACTGGTTATACCAAGGGCGAGAACCTCACAAGGTCAAAGGGCTTACCTCCTACAGAGCCTCCTGTTGGTATAGCACCCTCCCCGCCGGAGTCACTGATGCCGCCTCATTATCTTATTTTAAAACTAGTCTTAGAAATCACCTGCTCTCAACACGCAGCTGTACCTACCTCTAAGCCTCCTCCTGTCCTTCCAGACAAGGCTCGCTGAGCCGCTCTCTGACCTTCTGTCCAGCTCTACCTTTACTTGCTGCTATCCTCCCCACATTCCTCTTCTGATGTCTTCCACCCAGCCTTACCTTTATCTGCCCACTGAATCAATCTCCATGTAACTGCTGTATATTGTCTACTCTGTAAAGCGCACATGTAAGCCTGTTGTATACTGTGTTTGACATATGCCTGTATTTTTGGCTGATTCCTAAATGTACTCTGATTTTTTGTCTGCCTTGATGTTTGTTTCTTGCACTGTTTTGTCCTCACTGTGACGAGATACCTTTGTAAATGAGCCTCTGGCTCAAAGGTTGTTAAACTGATGTTCTAATAAATAAATAAATAAGTCCGATGCCACTCCGGACTCGGTCACCCCTGCCCGGAGGGACAAGGGCCGCCGGCAGCCTTTGCGTAAGCCCCTTTGTCCCTCGGCCCCTGCGGGTCAACCGGCCCATCAACACCAGCATGAGGGCCAGCAGGCTTATGCTGGGCATCCTGACCCCAAGCCAACGGCTTCCTCCAAAGGGAAGCAGGGAGGTAAAGGCCCAGGAGCTCCCTCGGCCAGTCCCTCCTCCAAGTCTGCTCAGTGATGGGCTGAGGGGCGCTGTCCCTGGCCCGTCACCCCTACCCGGGCTCCCCACGTGGGAGCGGCTCCGCCCTCCTCCACCTGGTCGGCTTTCCTGGACCTCTGGGTGTAGGAGGTGCTAGGGGTGGGTCCTGCCTCTGGATTGCAGCAGACCCCACCCTTTCTAGAGCTGTTGCCCCTGGGGCCATGGGATCCGCTGCCGTGGCTGCCGGCCCTGGCTGAGCCGACTCTGCCTGGTCCCCGAGATAGAGGTGTGATCAGAAGGTGGCGGATCCTCCTCCAGACCCTGGGTTCATGTCGCAGGTATTCCTGGACCCCCAAAGCAGGCCAGGGATTGCACCCCATTCTTGACCGCCCGGCGGGATGGTCTCTCTGACTCAGATATCCCATCCTCGGAATGAGGCGTGTGGCTCTATTTCCTGGACCTCCAGGACGTACTTTACTCTTCTATCCGTCCGTTTCTTGGGAGACTTCTCCGTTTCTAAAGCGGGGGATCTCTTTATGATTCCAGGCCATGCCCTTGGTCTCTTCTCAGCAGCATTCCTGCGGCACCGAGGGGTCCGGGCGTAACCCCACCCGGATGGCGGTCTGATTGCAACCCCTCCAGGGCGGAGGGGGACGGTCCAGAGTTCTGGCCCTCTAGGTTGCTCTCAGACTGGTTTTCTTTTCTAATGGAGCCGTGTTGGAACTCGTGCAAGCTGGCGATCCTTTCTTCGGGATGAAGCTCGACTCTTGAGTCTGAGCTCGGCTCCCGGCGGACAGGGCCGAGGTTCTTCCTCCCTTACCTAGTCATGTCTGACTGGACAGTTGCGCCCTGCCTGGGACTTCCTGCACCTCCTGGGCCTTGCGGCGGCCTGCACCAGCGTGGTCTGTTTGGATTCGCGGTACATCGTCCCCTTAATAGGGGCTGGCCAGCCAAGCGTCCTGGCAGCTGCGATCCTTTGGACCAGTCCATGACAACAGCCCAGGGGTTAGGGAACGCTCTCCTTCGGACCGTTCCAGCTCATCTGCAGGAGAACATCCCGTTCGTCCACCCCAAGTCGACTGTCTTCTCCGACCGATGCATCTCGGATGGGTGGGGGTGCCCATCAAGGGGAATACAGAGTGCACCGCCTCTGGTCCTCTCGGAGTCCCAATGTCTTTCCAACCTGCTGAAGCTCCAGGCGGTCCGCTTAGCTCGCGCCGCTCGCTCCGTCTTTGCGGGGTCTAGTGGTTTAGGTCAGGCGGACAATACCACAACCATGTTTACCTAACCCATGAGATCGGATGAGCCCTTACCTCGTGTAAGGAGGTTCTCCACATGGGTCTTTCGCAGCCGAGGAGGCGGTTTCCTAGCCATTTCAAGGCAGGAGCCTCCAGCACCCTGGCCGATGCCTAAGCTGGATAAGGACTGCGCCTCACGAGGTGGTCTCCCTGCGGAGGTGCACAAGATCTTTCTCCCTCCAGGTCACAGCGGCGGCCTTTGTTTTCCCTCAGGGAGAATTGAGGCGAGACTGTCTCATCGCCCCCTCAGCCGCGTTGCTGTGGGGATGCCTTTGAGGCCGCGGACCCCGGGCCTCTTCTACGCCTCTCCCCCATTTCCCTTGATCCACAGGCAAGGCGAGAAGGGACTAGGTGCAGGTGATTCTGGTAGCCCCAGACTGGTTTTGCCAGCTCTGGTATCCAGCTCTCCTCAGTCTCAGCCCCAGGCTCCCGAGGCGGCTTCCAGCCCGCCCGGTCCTGATCTCTGTTATTAGGGGAAGGTACTCCATCTGGACCTTCAATCCCTGCACCTGACGGCCTGGTCCCTGTGCGGCTAGTGGCCAGGCCTTGGGTCTTCTGGCAAGGTCCTCGACGTTGTTGAGGCGTCCTGCCAGGAGTCGACCGGATATGCTACGCCTTCAAATGGAAGAGTCCTCCATTTGGTGTTAGGATAGGGCCTGGTCCCCTCTCCTGTTCCTCGTCGAGCATTCCGGACTACCTGTGGTCCGTTCTTCTTGAACAAGGGCTTCGGTCGACGACCCTTAAGGTGCTCCTGTTAGCTACTCCTGTCTTCCGGGCGTGGGCCGGAAGGTAGACGGTGGCGCAGGAAAGGTGGTCTGGCGCTTTCCAAGGCCTTGATCACACTTCCCCCTCTGGGGAGAGTATCCCCATCTCAGTGGGATCTTACGCTGGTATGGGCTTAGCTCACGGGCAAGCCGTTCGAACCTTTGCACAGGTGTGATTTCTCCCACCTGTTGTGAAAGAACACCTTCTTGGGGGCTACCACGCCAACCAGAAGGCCGGGAGAATTCCAGGCGCTCCTTTGAATCTCCCTATCTGGTCTTCCACGGGGACAAGGTTGTCCTGCGCCCTACCCGAAGTTCCTTCCGTAGGCGGTGGCGGAGTTTTTTCCCTAACCGGGTATTGTCTCTGCCGGGGTTCAACCCCATTCACACCTCGGAGGCCGCATATAGGATCCATTGGAACCCTAATTTAGTGCTCGCCTTCCCAGGGAGCATAGGGCTGAAGTTCAGGAGAGGTTCGCCAGCTGTTTGCCATCTACGCTGAAGCCACACCTGGCAGACCTGCAGCCAAGCGGACGACGAGCGGGTGGGTCACCTCCTGCATAGATCTCCACTATAGGTGGGTGGGCATGGAGCCTCCCAGAGGGATAAGTGCTCATTTTACCCGCCTTTCCGCTGCATCGGTGGCTGCTTCCGAGGATACCCCTGTCCAGGATATCTGTAGGGCTCCTACCTGGAAGCAGGCATATACTGGTTACCCCCTTCCACATCGACCTTGGGTCACACCGGGATGTTGGTCGGGGCCTCGGTTCTCCAGTCTTTATTCCTAAGTAGGGGGTGTGCGCCTTGCCTCCCTCCTCCCGGAGAACTGCTAGGAGTCTGCCAGAAAGTGTGGATGAACAACATATCCATGTCCCTAGAAATACAGGTTACTCACCTGTAACAGGAGTTCTAGGAATGGTATATGTTGTTCATCCACATGACCCAGCCTCCCCAGCCGACGCACAACCTGGCTTCCAGGGGCTAGATCTGGCATCATGGGGGGCGGAGCTGAGTTTTATTTTTAATTTTTGTTTCTTCTTTTTTCCCCCATGGGACCACGAAGCCGTCCACCCTGGTCACGGCCCTGGAACCTCCGCCGTCGCGATTGCTGCTGAGGACCCTCGGTCACCCCCGGCTTACCCCGGACGGGGCCCATGAGCCACCCGTGGCCCCGGAACTGTATCTAGTCGGGGTCCTGCAAGCGGCGGCTATGTGAGGCTCTCCGGGAGGCTTCATCAATCGGCGGTCCTGCCCTCCATCCTTTTCTCCGGTTTCTCCCTTAGAGGAGGTGGGGGCGTGCAATGATGCCAGCGTCCGCCCGCCTCCATCCCCATGCTCGAGCTCCGTGGCGCGGAACCCCGGTCTCCACAGGGGTCTCCCACCTTGAACCTCCAGCGCCTCCCGGATGGGAGGCCGTCCAACGGATGCTCGATCCTACTCCCCAGCCAGCCCTCCGGCGACCCGGATCCGTTCCCGAACCCGGGTCGCCGGCGTCGCAAGCGGAAATCCCACTGCTGCGCCAACGGGCCGGCACGGAGCTGAGAGTTTTACCACCCGGGTGGGTGGGAGGAGCCAGCTTGAAGACCTTCCCGGCAAGATTTAAAGCAGCAAGAAACCTGCCAGAAAGTGTGGATGAACAACATATACCATTCCTAGAACTCCTGTTACAGGTGAATAACCTGTATTTACAGTTTATACATGACAGCAAAATAGATGCGTGTGTAGCGCAGGAGACGTGGATGTTTTCGGTTGGCCAAGTCAGGTTCTTTCAGGCGGAATGGGTATGAAGGCCATCCTTCTGGTCCTGTGGTCCAGACAGCTCAGATGGTATAGACATCCT